>LR738715.1:166963934-167093544 GCA_902687465.1 Secale cereale
CCCCCCCCCCCCCCCCCCCCCCCCCCCCCCGTAGCTCCACCGACATGCCTCCTCGTCCTATATATACCTATGTGCCCTGAAAATATCTGAGAGCACCACGAAACCCTAATTCCACCGCCGCAACCTTCTGTGCCCGTGAGATCCCATCTTGGGGCCTGTTCCGGAGCTCCACCGGAGGGGGAATCGATCACGAAGGGCTTTTACATGAACACCATAGCCTCTCCGATGAGTTGTGAGTACTTTACCACAGACCTTCGGGTCCATAGTTATTAGCTAGATAGCTTCTTCTCTGTCTTTGGATCTCGATACAAAGTTCTCCTCGATCTTCTTGGAGATCTATTTGATGTAATTCTTTTTGTGGTGTGTTTGTCGAGATCCGATGAATTGTGGGTTTATGATCAAGATTATCTATGAACAATATTTGATTCTTCACTGAAATCTTTTATGCATGATTTAAATATCTTTGCAAGTCTCTTCGAATTATCAGTTTGGTTTGGCCTACTAGATTGATCTTTCTTGCAATGGGAGAAGTGCTTAGCTTTGGGTTCAATCTTGTGATGTCCTTTCCAGTGACAGCAGGGGCAGCAAGGAAGGTATTGTATTGTTGCCATCGAGGATAAAAAGATGGGGTTTATATCATATTGCATGAGTTTATCCCTCTACATCATGTCATCTTGCTTAAAGCGTTACTCTGTTCTTATGAACTTAATACTCTAGATGCATACTGGATAGTGGTCGATGTGTGGAGTAATAGTAGTAGATGCAGAATCATTTCGGTCTACTTGTCACGGATGTGATGCCTATATACAATGATCATGCCTAGATATTCTCATAACTATGCACTTTTCTATCAATTACTCAAAGTAATTTGTTCATCCACCATAGAAATCTGCTATCTTGAGAGAAGCCACTAGTGAAACCTATGGCCCCGGGTCTATCTTCCATCAACTATTTATCTTTATTTTACTTTTATTTTGCAATATTACTTTCAATCTATAAAAGAAAATACCAAAAATATTTATCTTATTATCTCTATCCGATCTCACTTTTCCAAGTGGTCGAGAAGGGATTGACAACCCCTTTATCGCATTGGTTGCAAGGTTCTTATTTGTTTGTGTATGTACGAGGGACTCACGTGCAGTATCCTACTGGATTGATACCTTGGTTCTCAAAAACCGAGGGAAATACTTACGGTACTATGTTGCATCACCCTTTCCTCTTCAAGGGAAAAACAACGCAAGCTCAAGAGGTAGCAAGAAGAATTTCTGGCGCCGTTGCTGGGGAGATCTACACAAAAGTCATATACCAAGTACCCATCACAAACTCTTATCCCTCGCATTACATTAGTTTCCATTTGCCTCTTGTTTTCCTCTCCCCCACTTCACCTTTGCCATTTTATTCGCCCTCTTTTCCGTTCGCCTCTTTTCGCTTGCTTCTTGTTTGCTTGTGTGATTGATTGCTTGTTTGTCTCAGTGTCTCTACCAAATAGCATTGATCGTCACCTTAGAAGGTTGGAAGAGATTGAAAAAAATGTTAGAAGTTTTATGTCTTTGCAATTTGAGCATAATAATTTCTACGGAAACGAGTTTAAAGAACAGAAAAGTTTTATGTAGTATATGAATAAAGAGCTGGATGATATGTCTACAGAAACGAGTTTAAAATCTCAGTTTTCTCATCTTGAGAACTTAATAGCCCAAATTTCGGATAAGCAAGCCACCTTAGTTAATAAGATGGCCGCTAGACCGGAAGGTCGCGATACTAAAGATGAAGATCTAAAAGTGATTGATGTGTCTCCTATTAAATCCTTGTTTTCTAATATGAATCTTGATAAATATGGGACTGGAGATGAGTCAACTTTAGTTAAAAGGTGTCCCAATGATTCGGAGTTTTTAGATCTTGGTGCTAAAAATGTTAAAGTGGGATTAAAGTGGTCAAAACTTTACATAGCAAAGAACCCACTATTTTGGATTTCAAGGTATTTAATTATGATAATTGCTCTTTGATAGATTGTATTTCCTTGTTGCAATCCGTGCTAAATTCTCCTCATGCTTATAGTCAAAATAAAGCTTTTACCAAACACATAGTTGATGCTTTAATGCAATCTTATGAAGAAAAACTTGAATTAGAAGTTTCTATCCCTGGAAAACTTTGTGATGAGTGGGAACCTACTATTAAAATTAAGATTAAGCATCATGAATGCTATGCTTTGTGTGATTTTGGTGCTAGTGTTTCCACAATTCCAAAAACTTTGTGTGATATGTTAGGTTTCCATGAACTTGATGATTGTTCTTTAAATTTGCATCTTGCAGATTATACCATTAAGAAACCTATGGGAAGGATTAATGATGTTCTTATTGTTGCAAATAGGAATTATGTGCCCGTAGATTTCATCGTTCTTGATATAGATTGCAATCCTACATGTCCTATTATTCTTGGTAGACCTTTCCTTAGAACGATTGGTGCAATTATTGATAAGAAGGAAGGAAATATTAGATTCCAATTTCCGTTAAGGAAAGGCATGGAACACTTTCCTAGAAATAAAATCAAATTACCTTATGAATCTATTATGAGAGCCACTTATGGATTGCCTACCAAAGATGGCAGTACCTAGATATATTCTTGTATCATGCCTAGCTAGGGGCGTTAAACGATAGCGCTTGTTGGGAGGCAACCCAATTTTATTTTCTTTGCTTTTACTTCTGTTTAGAAATAAATAATTCATCTAGCTTCTGGTTAGATGTGGTTTTGTGTTTTAATTAGTGTTTGTGCCAAGTAGAACCTTTGGGAAGACTTGGGTGAAGTCTTTGCGATCTTGATGTAAAAAACAGGAACTTTTGCACTCACGAGATTAGCTGACATTTTTTACTGGAGAGTGCTTTTAAGTTGATAATTTTTGTAGATGATTAATAGAAAAATTAATCACGTCCACCAATTTATTTGAAAAAATAGAGTTGCAGAATTATTCGAAAGTTACATATTGCTACAGATTGTTCTATTTTTGACAGGTTTTGTTTTTCGTGTGTTGTTTGCTTATTTTGATGAATCTATGAGTAGTATCGGGGGGTATGAATCATAGAGAAATTGGAATACAGTAGGTTTAACACCAATATGAATAAAGAATGAGTTCATTACAGTGCCTTAAAGTAGTGGTTTGTTTTCTTATACTAATGAAGCTCACGAGATTTTTGCTAAGTTTTGTGTTGTGAAGTTTTCAAGTTTTTGGGGAAGGATTTGATGGACTACGGAACAAAGAGTGGAAAGATCCTAAGGTTGGGGATGCCCAAGGCACCCCAAGGTAAAATTAAAGGACAACTAAAAGCCTGAGCTTGGGGATGCCCCGGGAAGGCATTCCCTCTTACGTCTTCGTCTATCGGTAACTTTACTTGAGACTATATTTTTATTCACCACATGATATGTGTTTTGCTTGGAGCATCATGTATGATTTGAGTCTTTGCTTTTTACTTTTCCAAAATAATCCTTGCTGGACACACCTTTCGAGAGAGATACACATGACTCGTAATTTATCAGAATACTCTATGTGCTTCAATTATATCTTTTGAGCTAAATAGTTTTGCTCTAGTGCTTCACTTATATCTTTTTAGAGCATGGTGGTGGTTTTATTTTATAGAAATTATTGATCTCTCATGCTTCACTTATATTATTTTGAGAGACTTTTAGAACAACATGGTAATTTGCTTTGGTTATAAAATTAGTCCTAATATAATAGGCACCCAAGATGGGTATAATAAAAACTTTCATATATAGTGCATTGAATACTATGAGAAGTTTGATACTTGATGATTGTTTTGAGATATGAGGATGGTGATATTAGAGTCATGCTAGTAGAGTAGTTGTGAATTTGAGAAATACTTGTGTTGAGGTTTGCAAGTCCCGTAGCATGCACGTATGGTAACCGTTGTGTGAGAAATTTGAAGCATGGGGTATTTCATTGATTGTCATCCTTTGTGTGGAGGTCGGGATCGCGCGATGGTTAACTCCTACCAACCCTTCCCCTAGGAGCATGCGTGTAGTACTTTGTTTTGATGACTTGTGGATTTTTGCAATTAGTATGTGAATTCTTAATGACTAATGTTGATTCCATGGATTATACGCACTCTCACCCTTCCACTATTGCTAGCCTCTCTTGTACCGCACAACTTTCGCCGGTACCATACACCCACCTTATACCTTCCTCAAAACAACCACCATACCTACCTATTATGGCATTTCCATAGCCATTCCGAGATATATTGCCATGCAACTTTCCATCATTCTGTTTACTATGACACACTTCATCATTGCCATATTGCCATGCATGATCATGTAGTTGATATCGTATTTGTGGCAAGGCCACCATGCATAATTTTTCATACATGTAACCCTTGATTCATTGCACATCCCGGTACACCGCCAGAGGCATTCATATAGAGTCATATTTTGTTTTGTATCGAGTTATAATCTATGAGTTGTAAACAAATAGAAGTGTGATGATCATCGTTATTAGAGCATTGTCCCAAATAAATAAAAAATAAGGAAAGGCCAAAGAAAAAAAGAAAGGCCCAAAAAAGGAAAAGGAATAAAAAAAAAGAAAAAGAAAGAAAATAAAAAAAGGGCAATGCTACTATCTTTTTCCACACTTGTGCTTCAAAGTAGCACCATGATCTTCATGATAGAGAGTCTCTTGTTTTATCACTTTCATATACTAGTGGGAATTTTCATTATAGAACTTGGCTTGTATATTCCAGCGATGGGCTTCCTCAAATGCCCTAGGTCTTCGTGAGCAAGCAAGTTGGATGCACACCCACTTAGTTTCTATTGTTGATCTTTCATACATTTATAGCTCTAGTGCATCCATTGCATGGTAATCCCTACTCACTCACATTGATATCTATTGATGGGCATCTCCATAGCCCATTGATGCGCCTATTTGATGTAAGACCATCTTCCTCTTTTATTTTCTCCACAACCACCACTCTATTCCACCTATAGTGTTATATCCATGGCTCACGCTCATGTATTGCATGAAAGTTGAAAAGGTTTGAAAAAAATTAAGTATGAAACAATTGCTTGGCTGAAACTTGGGTTGTGCATGATTTGAGTATTTTGTGTGACGAAGATGGAACATAGCCAAACTATCTTTGGCCATGTTATTTTGAGAAGACATAATTGTTTTGTTAGTATGCTTGAAGTGTTACTATTCTTATGTCAATATTGAACTTTTGTCTTGAATCTTTCGGATCTGAACATTCATGCCACAATAAAGAGAATTACATTGAGAATTATGTTGGGTAGCATTCCACATCAAAAATTCTGTTTTTATCATTTACCTACTTGAGGACGAGCAGGAATTAAGCTTGGGGATGCTTGATACATCTCCAACGTATCTATAATTTTTTTATTATTCCATGCTATTATATGATATGTCCATTTTGCATATTGCTTTTATGTTGATATTTGTTGCACTATGGGCTGTTATTACACGTTATTTCACAATACTTATGCCTTTTCTCTCTTATTTTACAAGGTTTACATGAAGAGGGAGAATGCCGGCACCTGGAATTTTAGGCTGGAAAAGGAGCAAACATTGGAGACCTATTTTGCACAACTCAAAAAGCCCCGAAACTCCATGGAATACCGTTTCAAAAAATATAAAAAAATATCTGGTGAAAGAGATACAAGAGGGGGGCCACCACCTGTCCACGTGGGTGGGGCGCCCCCTGGGTGCGCCCCCTGCCTCATGGGCCACCTGGTGACTCCCCGATGCCCATCTTCTCCTATATGAGGTGTTTTGACCTGGAAAAAAATCATAAGGAGGCTTTCGGGACAAAACACCACCGTCTTGAGGCGGAACCTTGGCGAAACCAATCTAGGGCTCCTGCGGAGCTATTCTGCCGGGGATACTTCCCTCCGGGAGGGGGAAATCGTCACCGCCGTCATCACCAACAACTCTCCCATCTTGGGGAGGGTTATCTTCATAAACATCTTCACCAGCACCATCTCCTCTCAAACCCTAGTTCATCTCTTGTATCCAATCTATGTACCAAAACCTCATATTGGTACCTGTAGGTTGGTAGTAGTGTTGATTACTCCTTGATAACCCACAAGTGTAGGGGATCACAACAGTTTTTGAGGGTAAAGTATTCAACCCAAATTTATTGATTCGACACAAGGAGAGCCGAAGAATACTCTTGGGTATTAGGAGCTGAGTTATCAATTCAACCACACCTGGAAACTTAGTATCTATAGCAAGGTAGTTTAGTAGCAAATTAATATGGTAATAGCGGTAACATCAATAAAAGTAACCGTAGTGTTTTTGTAGTTTTTGTAATAGCAGTAGCGGAAAAGTAAATAAGCAACAAGCAATATGTGAAAAGTTCGTAGGCATTGGATCGGTGATGGGAAGTTATGTCGGATGCAATTCATCATGTAAAAGTGATAACCTAGGGTGACCCAGAACTAGCTCCAGTTCATCAATGTAATGTAGGCATGTATTCCCAATATAGTCATACGTGCTTATGGAAAAGAACTTGCATGGCATCTTTTCTCCTACCCTCCCGTGGTAGCGGGGTGCTATTGGAAACTAAGGGATATTAAGGCCTCCTTTTAATAGAGTACCGGACCAAAGCATTAACACATAGTGAATACATGAACTCCTCAAACTACGGTCATCACCGGGAGTGGTCCCGATTTCTGTCACTTCGGGGTTGCCGGATCATAACACATAGTAGGTGACTATAGACTTGCAAGATAGGATCAAGAACAAACATATATTCATGAAAACATAATAGGTTAGAATCTGAAATCATGGCACTCGGGCCCTAATGACAAGCATTAAGCATAGCAAAGTCATAGCAACATCAATCTCAAAACATAGTGGATACTAGGGATCAAACCCTAACAAAACTAACTCGATTACATGCTAAATCTCATCCAGCCCATCACCGTCCAGCAAGCCTACGATGGAATTACTCACGCACGGCGGTGAGCATCATGGAATTGGTGATGGAGGAAGGTTGATGATGACGATGACGACGATCTCCACTCTCTGGAGCCCCGAACGGACTCCAGATCAGCCCTCCCGAGAGAGATTAGGGCTTGGCGGCGGCTCCGTATCGTAAAACACGACAATTCTTCCTCTCTGTTTTTTTCTCCCAGAAAGTGAATATATGGAGTTCGGGGGTACGTCGGTGGAGCATCAGGGGGCCCACGAGGCAGGAAGGCGCGCCTAGGGGGAGGGGGCGCGCCCCCACCCTCGTGGACAGGGTGGGGTCCCCTGACGTAGATCTTTCCGCAGGTATTTTTTATATATTCCAAAATAATTCTTCGTTGATTTTCAGGTCATTCCGAGAACTTTTTATTTCTACACAAAAACAACACCATGGCAATTCTGCTGAAAACAGCGTTAGTCCGGGTTAGTTCCAGTCAAATCATGCAAGTTAGAGTCCAAAACAAGGGCAAAAGTGTTTGGAAAAGTAGATACATTGGAGACGTATGAACTCCCCCAAGCTTAAACCTTTGCTTGTCCTCAAGAAATTCAGTTGATAAACTGAAAGTGATAAAGAAAAACTTTGACAAACTCTGTTTGCTCTTGTTGTTGTAAATATGTAAGCCAACATTTGGGTTTTCAGCAATGATCATGAACTAACCACCTTCGCAATAATTTTTCAGGTCTCATGTCTACTCATATCAATGGCATAATCAACTAGCGAGCAATAATAATAAACCTCGGATGACAACACTTTCTCAAAACAATCATAATACGATATAACAAGATGGTATCTCGCTAGCCCTTTCTGAGACCGCAAAACATAAATGCAGAGGACCTTTAAAGATCAAGGACTGACTAGACATTGTAATTCATGGTAAAAGAGATCCAGTCATGATCATACTCAATGCAAATTAATAGTAATACATGCAAATGACAGAGGTGCTCTCCTACTGGTGCTCTTTTATAAGAGGATGATGACTCAGCATAAAAGTAAATAGATAGGCCCTTCGCAGAGGGAAGTAGGGATTTGTAGAGGTGCCAGAGCTCGATTTTTAAATAGAGATGAATAACATTTTGAGCGGTATACTTTCATTGTCAACATAACAACCAAGAATCTCGATATCTTCCATGCTACGCACATTATAGGAGGTTCCCAAACAGAATGGTAAAGTTTATACTCCCCCAACCACCAACAAGCACACTCCACGGCTGGTCCGAAACAACGGGTACCGTCCAAACCAACAACAGCCATGGGGGAGTTTTGTTTAATTATTATGATTTTGAGCATGGGACTGGGCATCCCGGTTACCAGCCATTTTCTCATGAATGATGAGCGGAGTCCACTCATCGTGAGAATAACCCACCTAGCATGGAAGATATAGACAGCCCTAGTTGATACATGAGCTGTTCGAGCGTACAAAACATAATTTCATTTGAAGGTTTAGTGTTTGGCACATACAAATTTACTTGGAACGGCAGGTAAATACCACATATAGGAAGGTATGGTGGAATCATATGGAATAACTTTGAGGTTTATGGAAGTGGATGCACAAGCACTGTTCCCTCTTAGTACAGGTGAAGGCTAGAAAGAGACTGGGAAGCGACCAGCTAGAGAGCGACAACAGTCATGAACATGCATTAAAATTAATCAACAATGAATGCAAGCATGAGTAGGATATAAATCACCATGAACATAAATATCGTGGAGGCTATGTTGATTTTGTTTCAACTACATGCGTGAACATGTGCCAAGTCACATCACTTGAATCGTTCAAAGGAGGATACCACCCTATCATACCACATCACAACCATTTTAATATCATGTTGGCACGCAAGATAGACCATTATAAACTCTCAGCTAATTAAGCATGGCATAAGTAGATATGATCTCTAATTGTCATTGCAAGCATGTTTCATTCATAACAAGCTGAATCAGGAACGATGAACTATCATATTTACAAAAACAAGAGAGATCGAGTTCATACCAGCTTTTCTCATCTCAATTAGTTCATCATATGTCATCCTTATTGCCTTTCACTCGCACGACCGAACGGTGTGGATAATAATAATAGTGCACATGCATTGGACTAAGCTGGAATCTGTGAGCACTTAATTCAAGACAGAAGACAAGGTAATATGGCTCAAGGTTAAATAAACAAAAATGCATATGAGAGCAACTAAGCATTTTCAACATGGTCTTCTACTCTTAACCCCAAAAGAAAAGAAAAGAAACTATTTACACAGGAAAGCTCCCAACAAGCAAAAGAAGAACGGGAAATCTTTTCGGGTTTTCTTTTAATTACTACTACACGCAAGGAAAGTAAACTAGCTAGAAGCTACAACTAATATATTTTTGTTTTTCTTAAGGTTGTTTCTAGCACACAAGAAAAAGACCAAGAAAAAGAATTGAAACTAAGCATGGAAAATACAATGGAAGAGTGTGAGCACCGACAACTAGAATAAGTGTGTGAGCATGAATGTAATGTCGGTGAGAAACATGTACTCCCCCAAGCTTATGCTTTTGGCCTAAGTTGGTCTATGGCCAATATTGGCCTGACGGATATCCAAAGTCATAGTTGGGGTTGTACTGGGATGCAAGAGCTACTGCCTGCTGAGCTGCATCTCGAAGGCGGGCTGCTTCCATCATATTATGATACTCATTTGCCTCCTCCCTCGTTATAGTATATCTCCCTTTTGCCTAAAAGTCAAACAAAGTAGGGGCGGGAAGAGTAATAGGGACAGCATGACGCCTGTTAAAGATTAGTCGACATTTGAGGGATTGTTCAACCCTCTCTATAAACCGGTGACTGATCATGGCATTGTAATCCAAATGAGCAAGGGGTAAAGGTTCATCATTTTCATGTATAGGCACACCAAGACGGCGGGCTATGCGAGTGGCATAATTCCCACCAAATAAATCTCCATGCAAACCATTATGATGTAGCCTACGTGCAACAATGGCTCCCAAGTTATATTGTCTATCACCTAATACAGCACTCTTGAGAACACTCAGATCGGGGACACACATGTGGCAAGCCTCATCTTTACCATTTATGCATCTACCAATAAAGAGAGCAAAGTAATGAATAGCAGGAAAATGAATGCTCCCTATGGTAGCCTGTGTGATTTCTCTAGATTCCCCCACAGTGATACTAGCAAGGAAATCTTTATATTCAGATTTGCGAGGATCACACATACTGCCCCACTGCGGGAGCTTACAAGCATCATTAAAATCCTCTAAGTCCATGGTGTAACATTTATCATAAAGGTCAAACAGGACAGTATTTGAATTACGTGAAGATGAAAATTTAAACCTTCTCACAAAGGTATGAGTTAAGCAATGGTATTGAGGGCACTTATCTTGTATGAAGCCCTCGAGGTCAGCGTTGCGCACATATGCGTCAAATTCCTCCTTAATGCCAACCTGAACCATAAATTCGTCTGACGGCCATTCACAAGGCCGCACTTCAGCTTCCCTTGGTAGTTCATCATCCGGCTCACGAATCGCGAGCCTTGGTTCTTGCTTCCTTGAAGAACCACCTTGGAAGATTTTCCTATGCATTTTTCTGAAATTTTCTGAAATTTTTAGTAACTCAAAATAAAAGTTAACCAAACTCAACAAGATTGATAGCAACAACTCCTACAAGTTCCTAGAGACTATATCATGCATTAGAACTACTTGGGACCAAAGAAATTTGACATGCAAGCTCAAGAACAAGGTCACCATAGCAGCAAAAATTTGCAATAAACAAAGCACTAGAACAAAAACTAATTGGACCAACGGAGGAGTCATATACCAAGGAACAATCTCCCCAAACAGTTTTGTGAATGGTGCTTTGAGAAAGGAGATCGAAAATGGCAGCAAAATGAGCTAGAACTCGTGCTTGAGCTGGTTGGTGATTTTTTTTGGAGTAAGAAGAAGGGAATGGGTGCAGGAATAAGTGGAGGGGGGCACGTGGGGCCCACAAGGCAGGGGGCGCGCCCTGTGAGGGTGGGCGTGCCCTGGACCCTCGCGGCCAGGTGCTGGCTCCCCTTGCTCTGTTTTTCTGTGCCACATATTCTCAAATATTCTAGAAAAAAAATCATATTTAATTTTCAGGGCATTTGGAGAACTTTTATTTTCGGGGTATTTTTTTATTGCACGGACAAGTCAGGAAATAGACAGAGAATACTATTTTTGCTTTATTTATTCTAATTAACAGAAAGTAAAAGGAGGGTACAGAAGGTTGTGCTATCTAGATTCACCAATCCCATGCTCATCAAAAGGAATCTATTAACAAGGTTGATCAGGTATTGTTAATAAACTCTTTCCGAATAACATGAAACCGGAGAATTTTTGAATAACACTAGGTTACCTCAATGGGGATATGTATGTCCCTAACAATAAGAATATCATATGTCTTCTTGATAGTAGGAAGAGGAAATTCAAAACCTTCAATAGTAATGGTTGAAATTTTTCCAATATAATTGATACTCTGGACCCGAGGTTGTTTCCTCGAAAAGTGTATCGTATGATCATTACCATTGACATGAAAAGTGACATTGCCTTTGTTGCAATCAATAACGGCCCCTGCAGTATTCAAAAAGGGTCTACCAAGGATAATAGACATACTATCGTCCTCGGGAATATCAAGGATAACAATGTCCGTTAGAATAGTAACATTTGCAACCACAACAGGCACATCCTCACAAATTCCGACAGGTATAGCAGTTCATTTATCAGCCATTTGCAAAGATATTTTAGTAGGTGTCAACTTAGTCAAGTCAAGTCTACGATATAAAGAGAGAGACATAACACTAACACCGGCTCCAAGATCACATAAAGCAGTTTTAACATAGTTTCTTTTAATGGAGCAAAGTATAGTAGGTACTCCTGGATCTCCTAGTTTCTTAGGTATTCCACCTTTAAAAGTGTAATTGGCAAGCATGGTGGAAATTTCTACTTCAGGTATCTTTCTTTTATTGGTGATGATATCCTTCATATACTTAGCATAAGGATTTGTTTTAAGCACATCAGTCAAACGCATACGCAAAAAGATAGGTCTAATCATTTCAGCAAAGCGCTCAAAATCCTCATCATCCTTTTTCTTGGATGGTTTAGGAGGAAAAGGCATGGGTTTCCGAACCCATGCTTCTCTTTCCCTTCTGTGCTTCCTAGCAACAAAGTCTCTCTTATCATAACGTTGATTGTTTGATTGTGGGTTATCAAGATCAACAACAGGTTCAATCTCTACATCATTATCATTGCTAGGTTGAGCATCATCATTAATATTATCACTAGGTTCATGATCATTACCAGATTGTGTCTCAGCATCAGAAACATATACATATTGGGATTCTCAGGTGTGTCAGCTACAGGTTCACTAGAAGCATGCACATTTCTATCATTTTTCTTTTTCTTCTTCTTAGAAGAACTAGGTGCATCTAAATTAGCTCTCTGAGAATCTTGCTCAATTCTCTTAGGGTGGCCCTCGGAATACAAAGGTTCCTGAGTCATTTTACCACGTCTAGTAGCAACTCTAACAACATAGTCATTATTCTTACCATTTAATTCATTGAGCAAATCATTCTGAGCCTTAAGTACTTGTTCTACTTGAGAGGTAACCATAGAAGCATGTTTACTAATGAGTTTCAGTTCACCTTTAACTCTAGACAGATAATCACTCAAGCGTTCAATCATATAAGCATTACGTTGCAATTGTCTACCAACATAAGCATTGAAGTTTTCTTGTTTCACAATGAAATTGTCAAACTCATCTAAGCATTGGCTAGCAGACTTATAACGAGGAATATCACCTTCATCAAATCTATAAAGAGAATTTATCTTTACTACTTGTGTCGGGTTATCAAGACCATGTATTTCTTCAATAGGTGGTAAATTCTTAACATCTTCATCTCTAATACCTTTTTCTTTCATAGATTTCTTTGCCTCTTGCATATCTTGAGGATTGAGAAATAGAACACCTCTTTTCTTCGGAGTTGGCTTAGGGGCTGGTTCAGGAAGTGTCCAATTATTTTCATTGGCCAACATATTATTCAATAGTAATTCAGCTTGATCAACTGTTCTTTCCCTGAAAACACAACCAAAACAACTATCCAGGTGGTCTCTGGAAGCATCGGTTAGTCCATTATAAAATACATCAAGAATATCATTCCTCTCAAGAGGATGATCAGGCAAAGCATTAAGTAATTGGAGAAGCATGCCCCAAGCTTGTGGGAGACTCTCTTCTTCAATTTGCACAAAGTTATAAATTTCCCGTAAGGCAGCTTGTTTCTTATGAGCGGGAAAATATTTAGCAGAGAAGTAATGCATCATATCCTGGGGACTACGCACACAACTAGGGTCAATAGAATTAAACCATGTCTTAGCATCACCCTTTAACGAGAATGGAAATAACTTAAGGATATAATAATAACGAATATTTTCATCATTGGTAAACAGGGTGGCTAGATCATTCAACTTGGTAAGATGTGCCACAACAGTTTCAGACTCATAGCCATGGAAAGGATCAGATTCAACCAAAGTAATTAACTCAGGATCAACAGAGAAATCATAATCCTTATCAGTAACAAAGATAGGTGAAGTAGCAAAAGCAGGGCCATGTTTCATTCTAGCATTCAAGGACTTTTCTTTCAGCTTAACTAATAATTTTTTAAGATCATATCTATTGTTGCAAGCAAGAAGGTCTCTAGCAGTTTCTTCATCCATAACATAACCCTCAGGAACAACAAGCAATTCATATCTAGGGGAGAAGCTTCATCATCACTTTCATAAATATTATTAGTTCCAATATTTGCATTCTCCCCAGCCTTAGCAATTTGTTCATCTAGAAATTCACCTAGTGGCACATTATTATCAGGCATAGAAGTAGTTTCATCGTACATAGCAGAAGTGGCATCATCAAGAACATACGACATATCAAATTCAATAGCAGGAGTAGGTGTCGCAAATTTACTCATAACAGAAGGAGAATCAAGTACAGAGATAGATGGCAGTTCCTTACCTCCCCTCATAGTTGAGGGAAAGATCTTGGTTTTCGAGTCCTTCAAGTTATTCATAGTGATCAACAGATATAAATCCCAAGTGACTTAAAGAATAGAGCTATGCTCCCCGGCAACGGCGCCAGAAATAGTCTTGATAACCCACAAGTGTAGGGGATCGCAACAGTTTTCGAGGGTAAAGTTTTCAACCCAAATTTATTGATTCGACACAAGGGGAGCCAAAGAATACTCTTAAGTATTAGCAGCTGAGTTGTTAATTCAACCACACCTAGAAACTTAGTATCTGCAGCAAGGTAGTTTAGTAGCAAAGTAATATGGTAATAGCGGTAACAGCAATAAAAGTAACAGTAGTATTTTTGTAGTTTTTGCAATAATAGTAGCGGAAAAGTAAATAAGCAACAAGCAATATGTGAAAAGCTCATAGGCATTGGATCGGTGATGGGAAATTATGTCGGATGCAATTCACCATGTAAAAGTTATAACCTAGGGTGACACAGAACTAGCTCTAGTTCATCAATGTAATGTAGGCATGTATTCCGAATATAGTCATACATGCTTATGGAAAAGAACTTGCATGACATCTTTTGTCCTACCCTCCCGTGGCAGCGGGGTCCTATTGGAAACTAAGGGATATTAAGGCCTCCTTTTAATAGAGTACCGGACCAAAGCATTAACACATAGTGAATACATGAACTCCTCAAACTACGGTCATCACCGGGAGTGGTCCCGATTTCTCTCACTTCGGGGTAGCCGGATCATAACACATAGTAGGTGACTATAGACTTGCAAGATAGGATCAAGAACACACATATATTCATGAAAACATAATAGGTTCGGATCTGAAATCATGGCACTCGGGCCCTAGTGACAAGCATTAAGCATAGCAAAGTCATAGCAACATCAATCTCAGAACATAGTGGATAGTAGGGATCAAACCCTAACAAAACTAACTCGATTACATGGTAAATCTCATCCAACCCATCACCGTCCAGCAAGCCTACGATGGAATTACTCATGCACGACGGTGATCATCATGGAATTGGTGATGGGGGAAGGTTGATGATGACGATGGCGATGATCTCCACTCTCCGGAGCCCCAAACGGACTCCTGATCAGCCCTCCCGGGAGAGATTAGGGATTGGCGGCGGCTCTGTATCGTAAAATGCAATAATTCTTCCTCTCAGGTTTTTTCTGCCCGAAAGTGAATATATGGAGTCCGGGGGTACGTCGGTGGAGCATCAGGGGGCCCACGAGGCAGGGGGCCGCGCCCAGGGGGAGGGAGCGCGCCCCCACCCTCCTGGACAGTGTGTGGGCCCCCTGACGTAGATCTTTCCGCGGGTATTTTTTATATATTCCAAAATAATTCTCCATGGATTTTCAGGTCATTCCAAGAACTTCTTATTTATGCACAAAAACAACACCATGGCAATTCTGCTGAAAACAGCATCAGTCCGGGTTAGTTCCATTCAAATTAATGCAAGTTAGAGTCCAAAACAAGGGAAAAAGTGTTTGGAAGTAGATACGTTGGAGACGTATCACTCCTTGTAGTTGATGCTAGTTGGTTTACTTGGTGGAAGATCATATGTTCAGATCCATATGATTGGTTGACAACATCGAGGAGCACGAAGAAACCATAATTCCACCGCCGTAACCTTCTGTTCCCGTGAGATCCCATCTTGGGGCCTGTTCCGGAGCTCCACCTGAGGGGGCATCGATCACGGAGGGCTTCTACATCACCATAGCCCCTCCAATGAGTTGTGAGTAGTTTACCACTGACCTTCGGGTCCATAGCTATTACCTAGATAACTTCTTTTCTCTCTTCGGATCTCAATACAAAGTTCCCCTCGATCTTCGAGGAGATCTATTCGATGTAATCTTTTTGCGGTGAGTTTGTCGAGATCCGATGAATTGTGGGTTTATGATCAAGATTAGCTATGAACAATATTTGATTCTTCTCTGAAATCTTTTATGTATGATTATAATATCCTTGCATCTCTCTTCGAATTATTGGTTTGGTTTGGCCTACTAGAGCTATAATTCTTGCAATGGGAGAAGTGCTTGGCTTTGGGTTCAATCTTGCGGTGTCCTTTCCCAGTGATAGTAGGGGCAGCAAGGCACGTATAGTATTCTTGCCATCGAGGATAAAAAGATGGGGTTTATATCATATTGCTTGAGTTTATCCCTCTACATCATGTCATCTTGCTTAAGGCGTTACTCTGTTCTTATGAACTTAATACTCTAGATGCATGCTGGATAGTGGTCGATGTGTGGAGTAATAGTATTAGATGCAGAATCGTTTCGGTCTACTTGTTACGGACATGATGCCTATATATAATGATCATGCCTAAATATTCTCATAACTATGCACTTTTCTATCAATTGCTCGATAGTAATTTGTTCACCCACCGTAGAATTCTGCTATCAAGAGAGAAGCCACTAGTGAAACTGTGGGGACCCCGACTTAGAAGTCGAGATCACCGAATGCACGTGTACAGTGATCCCAGAGATCAATGCTCGCTGAACACACAGAAGCTGAATAACAAGTGTCTTACATCCATACAAACCGTCTTACACAAATTAAGGCCATTATGGCCAAGTCTTACATAGATAAAGCCTCACGGGCTGAATAGCAAATAACTCAAATAGCGGAAGTCTTTGAAGATAAGTAGAACCCTATGCCATCTGCCTTAACCCTACAGGCATTCTGACTGGGATAGCGTCCTAGTTCGCATGTTCGTCTCCATAGTACTCTTCTTCATATTCCTGTTCCTCCATGCCTGGCCAATTAAATAACCAGTGGCAAGCCAATGAGTACTTTGAATGTACTCGCAAGCAACCCATGATTTGGTTCGAAGTAACAATGTAATTGACCAATAATGAGCAATCTAGCAACGAGCTAGAATAAATATTCTATCATCAAGTATATGCATCAATAAATTCACGTAACCTCGAACACAGGTTACCGATATCAACATGAATAGAATTCAACTCGACGAGTCAAGTCACCACCTTGACTCATCACACACACATACTTTCACCGATGTAGTAAAACTCTGGACATAGTTTAAGTAGCACCAC
The DNA here is from genome assembly GCA_902687465.1 of Secale cereale. Lineage (NCBI taxonomy): Eukaryota > Viridiplantae > Streptophyta > Magnoliopsida > Poales > Poaceae > Secale > Secale cereale. The sequence goes on from LR738715.1 coordinate 166,981,003, forward strand.
CCAACTGTCCATGACCGTGGACACGACTATTCGAATAGTTTTACACTCTGCAGAGGTTGCGCACTTTACCCACAAGATCCGGGAAACTTACGTGTCACCCACGATCCCGCAGTACCTCAAGTACTCGGGGGAAGCACCCGGTCATTATCTTTCCTTAAAGGACACTAACATAGGGTCCACTCGTTGGTACACGGCCCTCGAGTACAAACAATAGATCATGGGACTTGCCCTAATTTCAATGTCACGCGTACCCGAAGGGACCAACGGTGTGTCCGGTGCCCTGTAAAAACAGTCATGGTCGTCTATCCAAGCACGACCCCGTCCCGGGAAAGACCTCAAGTCTTCCCGTCACTAGTAATGCGGGCACCATGCTAGTATCGACCTAAGTAATCAATAAAGCCCCGTCCCATAAGAGGTAGAGTGGTTGCACATGTTTGGTTGGGACGGTAGTCACACATAAATCTAATCCATTATTTCACCCATGCACAAGATCCTTACCGGCACATCACTTCTTCCTCAAGTGATGACCTAACTCAACATCACCCTCGGGCATTAGGGGCACCCGATGGGGTTTATGAAAAGATTTCAACCACGAAGGTTTCATGACACACATGCATCACTAAGCATCACTACTAACCATTTGCTTGACATCTATCACATAGCAAGATCATGAGTAAGCATGCATCATGTGGTGGTTCTTAACTAGGTCACCACCGTAACTCTTATCATCATGCATTCGGAAACAAACGGGTTCCGAAGAACACAAGTGTATCATGGTCAAAGGGTTGCTTGCCTGGATTGGCTTGGTCTTCAAAGTCTTCAAATCCTTCTTCTTCTCCTTCTTCAGCAACCTCGTCAAATACGGTATCTAATCGTCGCAAAATAACAACGGGAAAATAAGACCACAATAAAAACAGAAAAATCAAAGTGCTCAGAAAAATGTCAACTTATTTTTGTTAAATACTAGAGGGAAAACTAAGATGGCAAAAATTCTTAGTTGGAGTTTTGGAGTTGCAGAATGGAATCTAAGGATTTTTGAACAGAAGTTTTATTGTTCAAATTTGAATTTAAATTTGAACATAACAGAAAATGTTCATGGATATGTGTGAAAGTGACACCATTAAATAGGTTGGAATTTTACAAGATTTTAGGAGTTGGAATTAATTCATTTGGACAAATATATATTTCTGTGAAATTATTTGAAATATTCACAGAAAAGAAAAAGAGAAAAAGGCCCTGTGCCACTGGGCCAGAACGGCCACAGTACTCGGCCCAGGGCTAATAGCCCACCGCACGGGAGCCAGCGCGCACGCGTCAGGTTTTTGAACCTGACGGGCGGGGCCCGGCGGTCAGTGGCAGAGAGGGGAGAGAGAGAGCGGTGAGGATGACAGGCGGGGCCCGCCTGTCATCTTCAACCTTGCGGCCAAAGCGACGGCGAGCTCACCGGCGGCGATAGGGTGCACGGCGAGGTGAGCTACGGGCAGGAACGGGCTCAGCGAGGAGTCGCCGTTCCAGTGGTGGTGGTGCGGCTCGCCGGAGAGGCCTTGTTCGTCGGCGGCGAGGACTCGCGGCGGAGGATCGTCGGGAGTTTCCTGGCTGGCTCGCTTCGGGCTGCAATCGGAGTGGAAGAAGGAGGGGAACGAGTCAGTGAGGTCTGCTGGCTCCAGATCGAGCGAGAGTTGGGGCGGAGAGGGGCTGTACCGCGAGATCTCCGGTTGCCCGACGCGGCGGAGCTCCGGTCGATCCCGAGCACTGAGGCTCTCTGAGGGCGAATGGGTGGTGCTGGAGTGCTACTGGGAGTGTGGGGAGGCTATTGGTGAAGAGAGGAGGGGCTCGGGGGCCCTATTTATAGGGGAGCGGCGAGGTCCCGTGGACCTGTGCGCCGGCGAGCTTCTGCTCGACGCCACAGTGCACGGGAGGCGATGGGATTGGGTCTGGGGTGTTGATGGACGAATTCTAGGGCGGAGGGAAGGAAGAGAGGGAGCGGGGGATGCTCCAGAGGGCGCGCGCGTGTGAGGCTGGCGAGTGGAGCTTGCGGGCGGCCGGCGCGCGTGCGAGGGCGGTCACTAGAGGGAGGAGGAGGGGGACAGCGCCGGGGGAGGTCGCAGACGTCGAGGCGCATCGTTTGGCGCGAGGGGGGGAGCACGAGGTGGTCGGAGGCGCTGGATTGGGCGAAGCTACAGTGCGGGTGTGCGCTGTAGCGCGCTCTGGAGCGAGCTTATCGCATGCCATGGCATGCCATTGGCTCTCTGGGCGTGTCCGCCGTGTCTGGGGGGTCCAGCACGAAGTAGACGACTCAGATGTGGCCTTGGATGCTCTGGATGATCAGTGAGAGAGGAGTGAAGCTGGTAAATGGGTAGAAATGGGCTGTCCAGCAAGGTGAATTGGGGTTTTCACCCCTCAATCATGGAGCTTGGGACATGGGGAAGTTACTGGAGATAGAATGTGACTAGGTGAAGCTGTGGTAGAAAGCTGAGGCAAAAGTAAATGGTAAAAGAGGTCAAGATGATGGTTTTGGTAAAATAGCAGAAGGTGTTCGATCATGTTTTGGGCAAGCAAATGATCTCCACTAGCCATGGCACTTAACAGGATTGAAAGTTATATGGAAATAGGGTGTTTTTACCAAATTTGAGCTCATTTGAAGAAACTAGCCAATGTAACTTTGGTGAACCCTAGAAATCAACAGAAATGGCTTCATCTTGTTTAAGTCGAGCTAATCATCTCCCCTTGATGCACCACTTGGTGTAGTTTCATCATTTGGGGTATTGATCATGCCCACAAAGTTTGAAGCTCCAGATAAAAAGTTGGTAATGTAAAGTTGTTCAAATTTGCATTTGAACAGAAATGGTTTTGGGGTATTCTGATCAAGTTGCCCTACTCCAAATCTTGTGCCATTTGGTCTAGATGCCTTATTAGGCCTTTCTAGCATGTGCACCAAGTTTGAGAGCATTTGGACGAGTTTGGCAATGTAGAGTTGCTCAAACTTCAAATATGGACAGAATGGTTTTGAAGGGTTTTGAGGATGTTATCTTGCTTCCCAAGGCATGGGGCTTGGCAAGATCATCAAATATGTCACATATGACATGATAGAATTTCCTTGGTATTTTTGGATATTATTTCCTTTGTAAATATTTCAAAAGCTTGAAATATCCAGAAAGGGTTTTAGAGGGATTAGCCCATTATTTTGAACATGACCAAGTGTTGAAACTCTTATATATGGACAATATATGTCCTATGAGTCCCCCTGAATTTTGGCAAATATTTTTGTAATACTTAAACATTTTTTCCTTATTAAAGACCATTTGTGGCCTTAAGAAAAAGCTTTTAAATAAAATAGGAAAATAACTTTTAAAATTATACTTTTGTGGTTTCTGGGAGTCCTATGACTACTATGTCTCAAATATACTTTTTGAAATAATTTTCTCACCCTAAATCAAGCACGTGCAGTGCAAACCTCAATTCAGGGGTTTCTGAAATACTAAATTTATAAAATACATTTTGGCCAAATTATTTTTATAAGAAAATACTATACTGCTATAAACACTTGGTATGATCATTCGGCAGAAGTTTTAGGTATGGAGATGAATTCTACAAGAGGTAATAGTTGACTTTAATGAGCACAAGAAAAACACATGAAGAAAAACTCAATTCCAAATGAAAGCCAAATGATGCCAAAAAAAATTGCTGGTCCAAATTTTCATGCTTCATTGATGCAAAAGACATGTTACAAAATGCAGGGTGTGACAGACCTACCCCCCTTACAAGAATCGCGTCCCCGAGATTCCTAAACTAGGTCTTAAAAGAGATCGGGATACTCGGATCTAAGATAGTCTTCACGTTCCCAGGTTGCTTCTGCTTCAGTGTGGTTGCTCCACTGGACCTTGAAGTACTTGATGGTGCGGCTTCGCGTCCGTCGTTCGGCTTCATCCAGAATGCGAATGGGCTTCTCGCGGTAGGTCAAATCAGGCTGGAGATCAATGGCTTGGTGATCAACATCCTTGTAGAGATCAGGCTTGTCCGGAACTTGGAGACATTTCCGGAGTTGTGACACGTGGAATACATTGTGCACATCGGATAGCTCAGGTGGTAGTTCCAACTGGTAAGCCACTTCTCCTCCTCGTGCAGTGATCTCAAAGGGTCCAATGAACCTTGGTGCGAGCTTCCCCTTGACGTGGAAACGCTTGGTTCCCTTTAGAGGTGTTACCCGCAGGTACACATGGTCCCCGACATGGAAACTCATGTCCCAACGGTGAGTGTCAGCATAGCTCTTCTGCCTTGACTTGGCTGCCTTCAATCGCTCTCTGACTAGTTGGACTTGCTCTTCTGCTTCGCGTAGAATATCCGGTCCAAAGACTAGCCCTTCTCCAGTCTCTGACCAGTTGAGGGGTGTGCGACATCTGCGTCCGTACAACACCTCAAATGGTGCCATCTAAAGGCTCGACTGATAACTGTTGTTATAGGAGAACTCGGCAAAAGGGAGGCAATCTTCCCACTTGGCTCCATATGCCAAGACACAGGCTCAGAGCATGTCTTCGAGAATTTGATTTACTCGTTATGTCTGACCTCCGGTCTGTGGGTGGAAAGCTGTGCTGAAAGATAACTTGGTTCCCAAGGCTTCTTGGAACTTCTTCCAGAACCTTGAGGTGAACCGGGTTCCTCGATCTGACACAATCTCCTTGGGAACGCCGTGAAGGCTTACGATTCTGTCGATGTAGAGAGCTGCCAGCCGGTTGCCATCATAAGTAGTTTTGACAGGAATGAAATGGGCCACCTTGGTCAAATGGTCGACTATGACCCAGATAGAGTCATGTCCTCTATTTGACATTGGTAATCCAGTGATGAAGTCCATTCCGACCTTGTCCCACTTCCACTCGGGAACCTTGAGCGGTTGGAGCAATCCAGCGGGTCGCTGATATTCAGCCTTGACCCTTTGGCACACGTCACACTTTGCGACATAGGTTGTAATCTCTCTTTTCATCCCGTGCCACCAGAATCTTTCCTTCAGGTCTTGGTACATCTTGGTTCCTCCAGGGTGGATGGAATACGGAGTGTCGTGGGCTTCTTGCAGGATCAGGTTCTTCAGCTCCATCTTGTTTGGTACGCAGGTGCGGCCTTTGTACCAAACAATCCCGTGCTCGTCTTCAGAGAATCCTGGGGCCTTGCCTAGCTTCATCTTCTTCTTGATGCCTTCAATGCTTGCCTGCCCACCTTGCGCCTTCTTGACTTCGTCCATCAGGGTTGGTTTAATTTCCAAATGATCCAGAAATCCAGGGGTGACCAATTCCAGACTGAATTGTTCGAGTTCCTTAAACAAGGCTGGCTGCCTCTCTTGAATAATGGCATTCAAAGAGCAATCCTTCCTGCTTAAGGCATCGGCCACCACATTAGCCTTACCAGGGTGATATTGAACACTGAGGTCATAGTCTTTGATGAGTTCCAACCATCTTCGCTGCCTCATGTTCAATTCCTTTTGGGCGAAAATGTACTTCAGACTTTTGTGGTCTATGTATATCTCACACCGTTTCCCTAGGAGGTAATGCCGCCATGTCTTCAGGGCATGAACCACTGCCGCTAACTCAAGATCGTGAGTAGCGTAGTTCTCTTCATGAGGTTGTAGCTGCCTGGAGAGGTAAGCTATGACTCGGCCTTCTTTCATCAGAACGCTTCCCAATCCGGTTCAAGAGGCATCACAATATATCACGAACTCCTTGTGAATATCAGGTGTTGCCAGAACTGTGGCGGTGGTCAATCTCTTCTTAAGTTCTTGGAAGCTCTCTTCGCATTTTGGCGTCCACTCGAACTTCTTGTCCTTCTTGAGGAGATGAGTCATCGGTCGGGCAATGCTAGAGAATCCTTCCATGAATTTGCGGTAATAGCCCGCAAGTCCGAGGAAGCTTCTGACTTCCTTGACGGTCGTTGGAGATTGCCATTGGGTCACAGCTTCGATCTTCGCGGGATCAACTGACAATCCTTCTTCGGTCAAGACATGACCTAAGAATCCAACTTTATGCAGCCAGAACTCACACTTGCTGAATTTGGCATATAGTTGGTGCTCCCGAAGCTTGTCTAGGACCATCCTCAAATGTTGCTCGTGCTCTTCCTCCGTCTTCGAGAAGACAAGAATGTCATCGATGAAGACAACAACAAACTTGTCCAAATATTCCATGAAGACTTTATTCATGAGATACATGAAGTAAGCTGGGGCATTGGTTAACCCAAAGGACATGACCGTGCACTCATACAGGCCATATCTGGTTATGAATGCCGTCTTCGGAATATCTTGGGGTCTGATCTTCAGTTGGTAGTACCCAGATCTGAGGTCGATCTTGGAGAACACCTTGGCTCCGCTGAGCTGATCAAACAAATCTTCAATCTTGGGAAGTGGATATTTGTTCTTGATTGTAACTTCATTGAGGGAGCGATAGTCAATGCATAAGCGGATGGTACCGTCCCTCTTTGCCACAAACAGAACAGGTGATCTCCAAGGGGAGGCACTTGGGCGGATAAATCCCTTCCTCAGCTGCTCTTCCAGCTGCTTCTTCAACTCGGCTAATTCTTCCATCCCCATTCTATAAGGCTTCTTATAGATGGGTCCTGCCCCGAGCACGAGCTCGATGATGAACTCAATGTCACGGTCAGGAGGCATTCCCGGTAGTTCATCCGGAAAGACATCGGGATACTCACATACCACCGGTAATTGCTCTAGCCCAACTTCAGATAGACAGTTGACTTGAGCGGCTTGAGCGAAAGAGGAGTTGGAAGCAAACTTGACTTCGACTCCTTGGTCATTGGTCACGGTGACAGTCCGATTGGCACAGTCTAACAAGCCTTGGTGCTTGCTGAGCCAATTCATGCCTAGGATCACATCCAAGCCTTGTGATCTCAGGACGATCAGGTCTGCTAGGAAATCAACACCGTTAATGGTAATACTGACTCCCTTACAGCCTATCTTGGCTCTCATCTCTGCTCCGGGGGTTTGTACCACCATGGGGTTATTCAGGGGTGTAGGGGTCATGCCACTTTTTAATGCAAATCTTTGAGTGACAAATGAATGCGTGGCTCCAGAATCAAACAAGACAGTTGCAGGTGCTGAGTTGACAAAGAACGTACCCAGCACGACGTCCGGGTCTTCCTGAGCTTCTTCAGCAGTGACATGATTCACACGCCCCTTCCCATGGTTAGGCGGGTTGCGAGGAGCTGGGTTCCTTGGTGGCATCCCGCGGCCTTGTCCTGGGTTCTGCGCATTGGGGCGCGGGGCATCAGGCTTCTTGTTGGGGCACACCCTTGAGATGTGTCCTGACTGACCACATCCAAAGCAAGTGACTTGGTTACTTTGGATTGTTGATCTTGTTGCCACCACTGTTATTGGGGTTGAAAGCTGGCCTTGGGTTGGCATACTGCTGAGGCTGAAAGTTGGTGCGAGGTGCAGGAGCTCTTGGTTGCTGATAGGTTGGCTTGGCCGGGGCTGACTGCCACGGACGAGGCTTCTGGTTGCTGGAACTTCCCTTGCTGACCATCTTGCGCTTACGAGTGTCTTCCAGAGCACGCCGCTTGTCTTCAAGCATGAGTGCTTTGTTCACCAGGTCAGGGAAGGTTGGGCAATCGCACACGACAAGCGAATACTGCAGAGTCTGATTGAGGCCTTCCATGAAGCGCTCCCTTTTTGCAGCATCAGTGCTGACATCTTCAGGGGCATACCTTGACAGAACACTGAACTTCTGCATGTATTCCTTGACAGTGCCACTTCCTTGCTTCAGAGCTCGGAATTCACGCTTTTTGATAGCCATGATTCCGGAAGGAATGTGGGCTTTGCGGAATTCTGCCTTGAAGTTGTCCCAAGTGATGTCGTGTCCAGCATGCATGACCTTGAATCCATCCCACCAAGCTCTAGCAGTCCTCCCGAGGCAGTGGGCTGCATAAGCCACTTTCTCGCGATCTTCGGTGCATCGACTAGTTCCAGCAAGTCCTCAATGGTGCGGACCCAGTCGTCTGCATCCAGGGGTTCAGCAGTCTCGATGAAAGTTGGCGGTGCATGCTTCTTGAATTCTGCCAACGTGGAACGTCCATTGCCATTCCCCGCCGGCTGGCGATTGTTGGTGACAACTTGAGCAATCAACTGAAGGGCTGCAGTGTTGGCTTGGCGTTCCTCTCGGAAAGCTTGGAGAAGCTGAGCCATGTCCATGTTCGGAGGAGGTGGTGGTGGAGCTTGGTCGTTGGTTTGGTCGTGGCCTGCCTCAGATTGAGCGGATGCTCCGGCTTCAGGCTGCTGGGTAGAGGTACCAGTACGAGTTACAACAGGCATCCTGTTGGAGCGGTAAAAGGTCTCATGACTTGGAAGAGGGAAAGCAAGATAGATGGGTGCCTAGTAAGGGGGTGGGTGTGACACTAATCAAATCATGCAAGGGCCGAAAGGGCCAAACACATTCATTAAAATCCAAACGGGTGATGCAGTCGTTTACAAGTTCTCGAAGGAAGAATACGACATACATCCAAACACAACAAAAGCAACACTAGATGGTTTCATATGAACCATACAAGGACTCGACCGCGCATAGGGGTTACACGACCTATCCTACCGTAGAGGTCACGAACTGGCATATCCGAGTAGCGAATAATGCCTAAGCGGCGGAATGCTCGGTCATGTATTCTGGCTCTTCGGGGTCTTCCTCCTTGTCTTCATCTGTCTGGGCCCCCTCGTCACTTGAGGGTGTGGGGGAGTGGAGGAGTTGGATACGACGGTGCTTTGTCGGTGGTGCCGAGAAAAGCTTGCGATATTCCCTAGCCGTCATCCGGCGTCGCCGAGGTGGTTCTTCACCCTTGGAAGATACATCTCCGGAGGGCCTTACGCCTCGGTATGCGATAGCGGATTGTCCTAGAGGCGCACCTTCCTTCTTGATCCTATTTGTCTTCTCTTGAGCTCGACGAAGAAGTGCCTTGGTCTTGTAAAGTTCTTTTCGGAGCTTCATCGATTCCGAGGCCAAGTCTTGTGCCAAGCTGTCGGCACATAGGCTGAAGTAGGTCTGGAATCGAAGCGGGAGTTCTTCCTTCAGTGGAGGGGCTAGTGCGCTGCTTTCATCTTCACCTTCCTTCCAGTAAGGCAAGAAGCGGGTTGTCATCTTGGCTGCCATCTCCGGAAGAAGCTCGCAGAGACGGGTTAGTGCCTTGAGTGCAGCCGCCTCGACAGCGAGAGGTAGTGTTGCCATCTGGGGTACCTCAAAGAACCAACTTGTGGGAGGATCGTTTGCCTTCACGATCACTTCCACATGGTACTCCACCTCAGTGTCGCTAACCCAATGCTCAAGGTAGGTGAGGATGGGCGCTCGGTGGAACTGACACTCCTGGAGGCTATCCTCGAGAAGCAAGGGAAACCGAGTGGTCGGGTGCTCTTCGGGTACAGCGGCCATCTACAAAGGTGGAATAGGAGAGGTTAATAAGCTGATGAAATCTCAGGTTGGTAAGGTTTAGAAAAGAAGAGAGGTTCAGAAGGTTTTTGAAAAAGGGGTCTCATCTAACTAACGCCCATGCTAACTAAGGCTTCCTACAGTCAGGATGGCTCTGATACCAGCTCTGTGGGGACCCCGACTTAGAAGTCGAGATCACCGAATGCACGTGTACAGTGATCCCAGATATCAATGCTCACTGAACACACAGAAGCTGAATAACAAGAGTCTTACATCCATACGTACCATCTTACACAAATTAAGGCCATTATGGCCAAGTCTAACATAGATAAAGCCTCACGGGCTGAATAGCAAATAACTCAAATAGCGGAAGTCTTTGAAGATAAGTAGAACCCATGCCATCTGCCTTAACCCTACAGGCATTCTGACTGGGATAGCGTCCTAGTTCGCATGTTCGTCTCCATAGTACTCTTCTTCATATTCCTGTTCCTCCATGCCTGGCCAATTAAATAACCAGTGGCAAGCCAATGAGTACTTTGAATGTACTCGCAAGCAACCCATGATTTGGTTCAAAGTAACAATGCAATTGACCAATAATGAGCAATCTAGCAATGAGCTAGAATAAATATTCTATCATCAAGTATATGCATCAATAAATTCACGTAACCTCGAAGACAGGTTACCGATATCAACATGAATAGAATTCAACTCGACGAGTCAAGTCACCACCTTGACTCATCACACACACATACTTTCACCGATGTAGTAAAACTCTGGACATAGTTTAAGTAGCACCACCCAACTGTCCATGACCGTGGACACGGCTATTCGAATAGTTTTACACTCTGCAGAGGTTGCGCACTTTACCCACAAGATTCGGGAAGCTTTCGTGTCACCCACGATCCCGCAGTACCTCAAGTACTCGGGGGAAGCACCCGGTCATTATCTTTCCTTAGACGACACTAACATAGGGTCCACTCGTTGGTACACGGCCCTCGAGTACAAACAATAGATCATGGGACTTGCCCTAATTTCAATGTCACGGGTACCCGAAGGGACCAACGGTGTGTCCGATGCCCTGTAAAAACAGTCATGGTCGTCTATCCAAGCACGACCCCATCCCGGGAAAGACCTCAAGTCTTCCCATCACTAGTAATGCGGGCACCATGCTAGTATCGACCTAAGTAATCAATAAAGCCCCGTCCCATAAGGGGTAGAGTGGTTGCACATGTTTGGTTGGCACGGTAGTCACACATAAATCTAATCCATCATTTCACCCATGCACAAGATCCTTACCGGCACATCACTTCTTCCTCAAGTGATGACCTAACTCAACATCACACTCGGGCATTAGGGGCACCCGATGGGGTTTATGAAAAGATTTCAACCACGAAGGTTTCATGACACACATGCATCACTAAGCATCACTACTAACCATTTGCATGACATCTAGCACATAGCTAGATCATGAGTAAGCATGCATCATGTGGTGGTTCTTAACTAGGTCACCACCGTAACTCTTATCATCATGCATTCGGAAACAAACGGGTTCCGAAGAACAAAAGTGTATCATGGTCAAAGGGCTGCTTTCCTGGATTGGCTTGGTCTTCAAAGTCTTCAAATCCTTCTCCTTCTCCTTCTTCAGCAACCTCGTCAAATACGGTATCTAATCGTCGCAAAATAACAACGGGAAAATAAGACCACAATAAAAACAAAAAAATCAAAGTGCTCAGAAAAATGTCAACTTATTTTTGTTAAATACTAGAGGGAAAACTAAGATGGCAAAAATTCTTAGTTGGAGTTTTGGAGTTGCAGAATGGAATCTAAGGATTTTTGAACAGAAGTTTTATTGTTCAAATTTGAATTTAAATTTGAACAGAACAGAAAATGTTCATGGATATGTGTGAAAGTGACACCATTAAATAGGTTGGAATTTTACAAGATTTTAGGAGTTGGAATTAATTCATTTGGACAAATATATATTTCTGTGAAATTATTTGAAATATTCACATAAAAGAAAAAGAGAAAAAGGCCATGTGCCACTGGGCCAGAACGGCCACAGTACTCGGCCCAGGGCTAATAGCCCACCGCACGGGAGCCAGCACGCGCGCGTTAGGTTTTTGAACCTGACGGGCAGGGCCCGGCGGTCAGTGGCAGAGAGGGGAGAGAGAGAGCGGTGAGCATGACAGGCGGGGCCCGCCTGTCATCTTCAACCTTGCGGCCAAAGCGACGGCGAGCTCACCGACGGTGATAGGGTGCACGGCGAGGTGAGCTACGGGTAGGAACGGGCTCAGCGAGGAGTCGCCGTTCCAGTGGTGGTGGTGCGGCTCGCCGGAGAGGCCTGGTTCGCCGGCGGCGAGGACTCGCGGCGGAGGATCGTCGGGAGGTTCCTGGCTGGCTCGCTCCGGGCTGCAATAGGAGTGGAAGAAGGAAGGGAACGAGTCAGTGAGGTCTGCTGGCTCCAGATCGAGCGAGAGTTGGGGCGGAGAGGGGCTGTACCGCGAGATCTCCGGTTGCCCGACGCGGCGGAGCTCCGGTCGATCCCGAGCACTGAGGCTCTCTGAGGGCGAATGGGTGGTGCTGGAGTGCTACTGGGAGTGTGGGGAGGCTGTTGGTGAAGAGAGGAGGGGCTCGGGGGCCCTATTTATAGGGGAGCGGCGAGGTCCCGTGGACTTGTGCGCCGGTGAGCTTCTGCTCGACGCCACAGTGCACGGGAGGCGATGGGATTGGGTCTGGGGTGTTGCTGGACGAATTCTAGGGCGGAGGGAAGGAAGAGGGGGAGCGGGGGATGCTCCAGAGGGCGCGCGCGTGTGAGGCCGACGAGTGGAGCTTGAGGGCGGCCGGCGCGCGTGCGAGGGCGGTCACTGGAGGGAGGAGAAGGGGGACAGCGCCGGGGGAGGTCGCAGACGTCGAGGCGCATCGTTTGGCGCGTGGGGGGGAGCACGAGGTGGTCGAAGGCGCTGGATTGGGCGAAGCTACAGTGCGGGTGCGCACTGTAGCGCGCTCTGGAGCGAGCTTATCGCATGCCATGGCATGCCATTGGCTCTCTGGACGTGTTCGCCGTGTCTGGGGGGTCTAGCACGAAGTAGACGACTCAAATGTGGCCTTGGATGCTCTGGATGATCAGTGAGAGAGGAGTGAAGCTGGTAAATGGGTAGAAATGGGTTGTCCAGCAAGGTGAATTGGGGTTTTCACCCCTCAATCATGGAGCTTGGGACATGGGGAAGTTACTGGAGATAGAATGTGACTAGCTGAAGCTATGGTAGAAAGCTGAGGCAAAAGTAAATGGTAAAAGAGGTCAAGATGATGGTTTTGGTAAAATAGCATAAGGTGTTTGATCATGTTTTGGGCAAGCAAATGATCTCCACTAGACATGGCACTTAACAAGATTGAAAGTTATATGGAAATAGGGTGTTTTACCAAATTTGGGCTCATTTGAAGAAACTAGCCAATGTAACTTTGGTGAACCCTAGAAATTAACAGAAATGGCTTCATCTTGTTTAAGTCAAGATAATCATCTCCCCTTGATGCACCACTTGGTGTAGTTTCATCATTTGGGGTATTGATCATGCCCACAAAGTTTGAAGCTCCAGATAAAAAGTTGGTAATGTAAAGTTGTTCAAATTTGCATTTGAACAGAAATGGTTTTGGGGTATTCTGATCAAGTTGCCCTACTCCAAATCTTGTGCCATTTGGTCTAGATGCCTTATTAGGCCTTTCTAGCATGTGCACCAAGTTTGAGAGCATTTGGACAAGTTTGGCAATGTAGAGTTGCTCAAACTTCAAATATGGACAGAATGGTTTTGAAGGGTTTTGAGGATGTTATCTTGCTTCCCAAGGCATGGGGCTTGGCAAGATCATCAAATATGTCACATATGACATGATAGAATTTCCTTGGAATTTTTGGAGATTATTTCCTTTGTAAATATTTCAAAAGCTTGAAATATCCAGAAAGGGTTTTAGAGGGATTAGCCCATTATTTTGAACATGACCAAGTGTTGAAACTCTTATATATGGACAATATATGTCCTATGAGTCCCCCTGAATTTTGGCAAATATTTTTGAAATACTTAAACATTTTTTCCTTATTAAAGACCATTTGTGTCCTTAAGAAAAAGCTTTTAAATAAAATAGGAAAATAACTTTTAAAATTATACTTTTGTAGTTTCTGGGAGTCCTATGACTACTAGGTATCAAATATACTTTTTGAAATAATTTTCTCACCCTAAATCAAGCACTTGGAATGCAAACCTCAATTCAGGGGTTTTTGAAATACTAAATTTTTAAAATACATTTTGGCCAAATTATTTTTATAAGAAAATACTATACTGCTATAAACACTTGGTATGATCATTGGGCAGAAGTTTTAGGTATGGAGATGAATTCTACAAGAGGTAATAGTTGACTTTAATGAGCACAAGAAAAACACATGAAGAAAAACTCAATTCCAAATGAAATCCAAATGATGCCAAAAAAAATTGCTGGTCCAAATTTTCATGCTTCATTGATGCAAAAGACATGTTACAAAATGCAGGGTGTGACAGAAACCTATGCCCCCCGGGTATATTCTCATCACATTAATCCTCCATCTACTTTACTTTGCTTTATTTACTTTCTATTCTTATACCAAAAATACCAAAAATATTATCCTATCCTATCTATCAGATCTCACTCTCGTAAGTGATCGTGAAAGGATTAACAACCCCTTATCGCGTTGGTTGCGATGTTCTTATTTGTTTGTGCAGGTGCGAGGGACTCACGCGTGGTCTCCTACTGGATTGATACTTTGGTTCTCATAAAATGAGGGAAATACTTACGCTACTGTGCTGCACCACCCTTTCCTCTTCGAGGGAATACAACGCAAGCTCGAGAAGTAGCACGCCATCTTGTTACACCTTATTTACTTTTGCTATTTGTCACTTGTTACCAATTACCTTATCACAAAGCTATCTGTTACTGATAATTTCAGTGCTTGCAGAAAATACCTTACTAAAAACTGCCTATCATTTCCTTCTGCTCCTCGTTGGGTTCGACACTGTTACTTATCGAAAGGACTACGATAGATCCCCTAAACTTGTGGGTCATCATTATATTATTTGTTTTGGATGTTTAATGGGCTTTATTATACACTTTTATATTGTTCTTGGGACTAACCTACTAAACCAAGGCCCAGTGCAAATTGTTGTTTTTTGCATATTTCAGTGTTTCGCAGAAAAGGAATATCAAACGGAGTCCAAATGGAATGAAACCTTCGGGAGGATCGTTTTTGGAACAAACGCAACCCACAAGACGTGGAGTCACACCAGGGAAGCCACGGGGTGGCCACGAGGCAGGAGGGCGCGCCCAGGTGGGTAGGCACGCCCCCCACCCTCGTGGCCCCCCATAGCTCCACTAACATGCCTCTTCGTCCTATATATACCCATGTACCCTGAAAACATCTGAGAGCACCACGAAACCCTAATTCCACTGCCGCAACCTTCTGTACCCATGAGATCCCATCTTGGGGCCTGTTCCGGAGCTCCACCGGAGGGGAAATCGATCAGGGGGGCTTCTACATCAACACTGTAGCCTCTCCGGTGAGTTGTGAGTAGTTTACCACAGACCTTCGGATCCATAGTTATTAGCTAGATGGCTTCTTCTCTCTCTTTGGATCTCGATACAAAGTTCTCCTCGATTTTCTTGGAGATCTATTTGATGTAATTCTTTTTGCGGTGTGTTTGTCGAGATCCGATGAATTGTGGGTTTATGATCAAGATTATCAATGAAAAATATTTGATTCTTCTCTGAAATGTTTTATGCATGATTTAAATATCTTTGTAAGTCTGTTCGAATAATCAGTTTGGTTTGGCCTACTAGATTGATCTTTCTTGCAATGGGAGAAGTGCTTAGCTTTGAGTTCAATCTTGCGGTGTCCTTTCCCAGTGACAGCAGGGGCAGCAAGGGACATATTTTATTGTTGCTATCGAGGAGAAAAATATGGGGTTTATATCGTATTGCATGAGTTTATCCCTATACATCATGTCATCTTGCTTAAAGCGTTACTCTGTTCTTATGAACTTAATACTCTATATGCATGCTGGATAGCGGTCGATGTGTGGAGTAATAGCAGTAGATGCAGAATCGTTTCGTTCTACTTGTCACGGACGTGATGCCTATATACAATGATCATGCCTAGATATTCTCATAACTATGCGATTTTCTATCAATTGCTCGACAGTAATTTGTTCACCCACCGTAGAAATCTGCTATCTTGAGAGAAGCCACTAGTGATACCTATGGCCCCCGGGTCAATCTGAAGGAAATATGCCCTAGAGGCAATAATAAAGTTGTTATTTATATTTCCTTATATCATGATAAATGATTATTATTCATGCTAGAATTGTATTAACTGGAAGCTTAGTACATGTGTGAATACATAGACAAAATAGAGTGTCCCTAGTATGCCACTACTTGACTAGCTCGTTGATCAAAGATGGTTATGTTTCCTAACCATGGACATGTGTTGTCATTTGATGAACGTGATCACATCATTAGGAGAATGATGTGATGGACAAGACCCAGAAGTTAGCTTAGCAACTTGATCGTTTAGTTTTTACTGCTATTGCTTTCTTCATGACTTATACATGTTCCTATGACTATGAGATTATGCAACTCCCAAATACCGGAGGAACACCTTGTGTGCTATCAAATGTCACAACGTAATTGGGTGATTATAAAGATGCTCTAGAGGTGTCTCCGAAGGTGTTTGTGGCGTTGGCATAGATCAAGAATAGGATTTGTCACTCCAAGTGTCGGAGAGGTATCTCTGGGCCCTCTCGGTAATACACATCATAATAAGCCTTGCAAGCAAATGACTAATGATTTAGTCATGAGATGATGTATTACAGAACGAGTAAAGAGACTTCCCGGTAACGAGATTAACTAGGTATAGTGATACCGACGATCGAATCTCGGGCAAGTAACATACCGATGACAAAGGGAATGACGTATGTTGTTATGCGGTTTGACAGATAAAGATCTTTGTAGAATATGTAGGAGCCAATATGACTATCCAGGTTCCGCTATTGGTTATTGACCGGAGATGTGTCTCGGTCATGTCTACATAGTTCTCGAACCCGTAGGATCCGCACGCTTAACGATTGATGATGATCGGTATTATGAGTTTTGATGTACCGAACGTAGTTTGGAGTCCCGGATGAGATCACGGACATGACGAGGAGTCTCGGAATGTCCGTGATATAAAGATTAATATATTGGACGACTATATTCGGACACTGGAAGTGTTCCGGGTGTTATCGGATAAAACCGGAGTACCGGAGGGGGTTACCGGAACCCCCCGAGGGAGTATGGGCCATAGTGGGCCAATGAGGGAAAGAGAGAGGCAGCCCACTAGGGCTGGCCGCGTCCCCCTAGGGTTCCTAGTTGGACTAGGAGTGGGGGGGGCGCCGCTCTCCTTCCTTCTCCTCTCCTCCTTCCTTTCCTACTCCTAGTAGGAATATGAAGGGGGATTCCTATTCCTACTAGGAGTAGGAATCCTACTCCTGGCGCGCCATACATGGGCCGCCCGCACCTCCCCCTTGCTCCTTTATATACGGGGGCATGAGGCACCCAAGGACACACAAGCAACATCGTTTTAGCCATGTGTGGTGCCCCCCTCCATAGAAACACACCTCGGTCATACCGTTGCAGTGCTTAGGCGAAGCCCTGTGCCGGTAGCTTCATCATCTCCGTCACCACGCCGTCATGCTGACGAAACTCTCCCGTGAAGCTCAACTAGATCAAGAGCTTGTGGGGCGTCATCGAGCTGAACGTGTGATGAACGCGGACGTGCCGTACATTCGGTGCTTGGATCGGTTGGATCGCGAAGACGTTCGACTACATCAACCGCGTCACTAGACGCTTCCGCTTTCGGTCTACGAGGGTATGTAGACACACTCGCCCCTCTCGTTGCTATGCATCTAGTAGATAGATCTTGCGTGATCGTAGGATTTTTTTTGAAATACTACGTTCCCCAACAGTGGCATCATGAGCCAGGTCTATGCGTAGATGATATGCACGAGTAGAACACAATGAGTTGTGGGCGATAATAGTCATACTGCTTACCAGCATGTCATATTTTGATTCAACGGTATTGTGAGATGAAGCGGCCCCGACCGACATTATGCGTACACTTACGCGAGATTGGTTCACCGTTACGAGCACTCGTTGCTTATAGGTGACCGGCGGGTGTCTGTCTCTCTCACTTTAGTTGAATCGAGTATGGCTACACCCGGTCCTTGTGAAGGTTAAAACAGCACATACTTGACGAAAAACCATTGTGGTTTTTGTATGCGTAGGTAAGAACGGTTCTTGCTAAGCCTGTAGCATCCATGTAAAACTTGCAACAACAAAGTAGAGGACGTCTAACTTGTTTTTCCAGGGCATGTTGTGATGTGATATGGTCAAGACGTGATGAGTTATACGTTATTGTATAAGATGATCATGTTTTTGTAAAGTAATCTGCAACCAGCAGGAGCCTTATGGTTGTCTCTTTATTGTATGAATTGCGAAGGCCATGTAATTGATTTACTTTAGCACTATGAGTTAGTGATAGTAGTAGTAGCAATAGTTGGCGAGACGACCACGGTGCTACGTTGAAGATCATGGTGTCTAACCGGTGACGATGGAGATCATGACGATGATTTGGAGATGGAGATCAAAAGCACAAGATGATGATGACCATATCATGTCACATATTTTGATTGCATGTGATGTTTATCTTATTATGCTTCTTATTTTTCTTAGTACGGCGGTAGCATTATAAGATGATCCCTTACAAAATTTCAAGGGACAAGTGTTCTCCCTGAGTATGCACCGTTGCAAAAGTTCGTCGTGCCGAGACACCACGTGATGATCAGGTGTGATAAGCTCTACGTTCAAATACAACGGGTGTAACACAGTTTTGCACATGCAGAATACTCGGGTTAAACTTGACGAGCCTAGCATGTACAGATATGGCCTCGGAACACTAGAGACCGAAAGGTCGAGCGTGAATCTTATAGTAGATATGATCAACATAAGATGTTCACCATTGAAAACTACTCCATCTCACGTGATGATCGGACATGGTTTAGTTGATTTGGATCACGTGATCATTTAGATGACCAGAGGGATGTCTATCTAAGTGGGAGTTCTTCAAGTAATATGATTAATTGAACTTTAATTTATCATGAACTTAGTCCTGGTAGTGTTAGTATATCTGTGTTGTAGATCAATAGCTCGTAAGATAGCTCCCCGTTTATTTTATATGTTCCTAGAGAAATATAAGTTGAAAGATGTTAGTAGCAATGATGCGGACTAGGTCCGTGATCTGAGGATTATCCTCATTGTTGCACAGAAGTATTATGTCCTTGATGTCTATCTAAGTGGGAGTTCTTTAGTAATATGATTAATTGAACTTTAATTTATCATGAACTTAGTCCTGGTAGTATTAGCATATCTATGTTGTAGATCAATAGCTCGCGATGTAGCTCCCCGTTTATTTTTATATGTTCCTAGAGAAATATAAGTTGAAAGATGTTAGTAGCAATGATGCGGATCAGGTCCATGATCTGAGGATTATCCTCATTGTTGCACAGAAGTATTATGTCCTTGATGCACCGCTAGGTGACAAACCTATTGCAGGAGCAGATGCAGACGTTATGAACGTTTGACAAGCTCGGTATGATGACTACTTGATAGTTTAGTGCGCCATGCTTTATGTCTTATAACCGGGATTTCAAAAACGCTTTGAACGCCACAGAGCATATGAGATGTTCCAAGAGTTGAAATTAGTATTTCATACTCATGCCCGTGTCGAGAGGTATGAGACCTGTGATAGTACTTTTCCTACAAGATGGAGGAGAATAGCTCAACCAGTGAGCATGTGCTCAAATTGTCTGGGTACTACAATTGCTTGAATCAAGTGGGAGTTAATCTTCCAGATAAGATAGTAATTGACAAAGTTCTCTAGTCACTATCACCAACTTAGTAGAACTTCGTGATGAACTCTAATTTGCAAGGGGTGACAAAAGTAATTCCCGAGCTCTTCGCGATGCTGAAATCGGCGAAGGTAGAAATCAAGAAAGAGCATCAAGTATTGATGGTTAACAAGACCACTTTGAAAGACCGTGGATGTCGCCTAGAGGGGGGTTAATAGGCGCTTTAAAATAATTACGGTTTAGGCTTGAACAAATGCAGAATAAACCTAGCGGTTAATTTGTCAAGCACAAAACCTACAACAGCTAGGTTCACCTATGTGCACCAACAACTTATGGTAAACAAGATAAAAAAAACTAGGTGATAGAAAGATATATATATAGCAAGAAACAATATGGCTATCACAAAGTAAAGTGCATAATTAGGTGATAGCAAGATATATAGCAAGAAACAACACCACGAAGCTTCACCACGATGGAATATGACTTCGAGGTGACCACAACCGTCTAGGGCGCCCAAGCACCCAAGAGGAACAAGCTCAGGGGTACCAAGCACCCAAGAGTAATAAGCTTCTCAACTTGTAACTTCCACGTATCACCGTGGGGAACTCAAACCGATTAACCAAACGCAATGGCTAGGGCACACGGAGTGCCCAAGTCCTTCTCTCCCAAATCCCACCAAAGGAACTAATGCTAGGGAGGGAAATGAGAGGAAGAACAAGAAGGAGAACTCCAAGATCTAGATCCAAGGGGTTCCCCTCACCTAGAGGAGAAAGTGATTGGTGGAAATGTGGATCTAGATCTCCTCTCTCTTTTCCCCCAAAAACTAGCAAGAATTCATGGAGGGATTGAGAGATAGAAGCTCGAAGAAGGTCAACAATGGGGGAAGAACAAGAGCTCAAAAAGGATAAGGTTCAATGGGGAAGAAGACCCCCTTTTATAAGGGGGAGAAAATCCAACCGTTATCCCCACCAACCAGCCCGCAGCGAGCGGTACTACCGCTCTTAGGGAGCGGTACTACCGCTGGCTCCAGTGGTACTACCGCTCGGCCCAGTGGTACTACCGATGGGACCACACACAGCGCCAAAGAGAGAAGAACAGAGAGAAAGAGCCCCGGAGCTGTACTAGAAGCGGTGGTGGGGTGGTACTACCGCTTATAAGTGGTACTACCACTCCCACTGCCGCTCCTACTACCGCCCAACCCGACACGAAAAGCGGCGGTCTAGAATCGAGACGGCACTAGCGCAAAACCAGAGCGGTACCACCGCATATAGCCCATGGGCGGTACTGCCGCTGTGGCCCAGCGGTACTACTACTTGTGGCTATAAGCGGTACTACCGCTCTAGCCCAGCGGTACCACCGCAAGAGTAACAAGAAACCCTGAACTGCCATAACTTCTGGAAATGAGCTCCGAATTGAGCAAACTCAAGCCTGTTGGATAGAGGAAGACGAGTAGCATCAAAACAGCATGTTGGTTATAGTAAGAAGAGGCAGGGAAGTATGCCTAGGCTATAGAGGAGTGAAGCCTCCATCAGAGAAGAACCAACATAACCTCCAACATCGAAAACATCATAGAAGATGCAAGAGTGAACTCCGTTTTCGATGAACTCGAGCTTGTCATCAAGATGACCAAAAGCTCCAAATCTCACAAGGAGATAAACCAAACAAGAACCAATAAAGATGATGCAAGTATGCAATGGTTTGAGCTCCCAACGAATGATACGGTCAAGTTACTTATCGAGAGCCCCCCTTGATAGTACGGCAATCGATCCTATAACCCAGTCTCCCACAACTACCATGAGACCGGTAAAATAGAAAACCTATCAAGGGCAAACCTTTGCCTTGCACATAGTCCACTTGAGCTGGATGATGACGATCTTGACTCCCTCAAGTTGGACCATCTTTCTTGACTGCGTTGGCTCGATGAAGACTAGTAGATTGCTCCCCCATACTCCACTATGGGTGAGTCACTCTTCGGCACATCTTCACAAGTCCATTGTCACAACCATGGACGGCAAGCTTCAAGCACTTGATCTCTTCATGATGCTCCACTTGAACTTGCACACCGCAACCTAACCCCACAAAGAACTCTCACGAAGACCATGGGTTAGTACACAAAGCGTAATTGACAATGCTTACCATACCATGGGATCGCTTGATCCTCTCGGTACATCTTCTATGCTTTGTGTGTTGATCAACTTGATCCACTCTTTGACTTAGTCTTGATCAACCTTGAATCTTTCCAACTCTCTTTATTTGGATGATGTCTTGAAGGTAAACATGAATGATCACACACTCTTCTTCTTCAAGACATGCTTGCAATAAGCTCGACACTCAGTAGACCAATCTTTGTATAATTCCTTAATAGCACCTTAGTCATTACAAACTCTCCTTGAAACCAACAAATGGACTCCAAGAAAAGCCTATGGACAAACCCTTCAAATATAACTCAAGGCAACCATTAGTCAATAGAGATTGTCATAAATTACCAAAACCAAACATGGGGGCACCGCATGTTCTTTCACACTTGTTTCAAGTACAGGGCAAAGGGATAGAAGGGGAACTTCAAGAAGAATGACAAGCAAGTTGTCACTCCCGTGAAGAAACCCAAAGCTAAACTCAAGCCTGAAACTGAGTGCTTATACTGCAAAGGAAATGGTCACTGGAAGTGGAACTGCCCTAGATACTTGGCAGATAAGAAGGATGACAAAGTGAACAAAGGTATATTTGATATACATATTATTGATGTGTACTTTACTAGTGTTCATAGCAACCCCTGGTTATTTGATACCGGTTCAGTTGCTAAAATTAGTAACTCGATACGAGAGTTGCAGAATGAACAGAGACTAGTTAAAGGTGAAGTGACGATGTGTGTTAGAAGTGGTTCCAAGATTGATATGATCATCATCGCACACTCCCTATACTTTCGGGATTAGTGTAGAACCTAAATAAATATTATTTCGCATTTGCGTTGAGCATGAATATGATTTGATCATGTTTCTTGCAATACGGTTATTCATTTAAAGTCATATAATAATTCTTATTCTGTTTACATGAATAAAACCTTCGATGGTCATACACCCAACGAAAATAGTTTGTTGGATCTCGATCGTAGTAATACACATATTCATAATACTGAAGCCGAAAGATGCAAAGTTGATAATGATAGTGCAACTTATTTGTGGCACTGCCGTTTAGGTCATATTGATGTAAAGTGCATGAAGAAACTTCATGCTGATGGGCTTTTGGAATCACTTGATTATGAATAACTTGGTGCTTGCGAACCATGCCTCATGGGCAAGATGACTAAAACTCTGTTCTCCGGAACAATGGAGCGAGCAACAGATTTGTTGGAAATCATACATACTGATGTATGTGGACCGATGAGTGTTGAGGCTCACGGCAGGTCGTTATTTTCTGCATTCACTGATGATTTGAGAAGATATGGGTATATCTACTTGATGAAGCACAAGTCTGAAACATTTGAAAAGTTCGAATAATTTCAGAGTGAAGTAGGAAATCATCGTAACAAGAAAATTAAGTTTCTACGATCTGATCGCGGAGGCGAATATTTGAGTTACGAGTTTGGTCTTCATTTGAAACAATGTGGAATAGTTTCACAACTCACGCCACCCGGAACACCACAACGTAATGGTGTGTCCGAATGTCGTAACCGTACTTTATTAGATATGGTGCGATCTATGATGTCTCTTACCGATTTACCTCTATCGTTTTGGGTTATGCATTAGAGACAGCTGCATTCACGTTAAATAAGGGCACCATATAAGTCCGTTGAGATGACACCTTATGAATTGTGGTATAGCAAGAAACCAAAGTTGTTGTTTCTTAATGTTTGGGGCTGCGATGCTTATGTGAAAAAGCTTCAACCTGATAAGCTCGAACCCAAGTTAGAGAAATGTGTCTTCATAGGATACCCAAAGGAAACTGTTGGGTACACCTTCTATCACAGATCCGAAGGCAAGACATTCGTTGCTAAGAATCGATCCTTTCTAGAGAAGGAGTTTCTCTCGAAAGAAGTGAGTAGGAGGAAAGTAGAACTTGATGAGGTAATTGTACCTTCTCCCAAATTGGAAAGTAGCACATCACAGAAACTAGTTCCAGTGATTCGTACACCAGTTAGCGAGGAAGCTAATGATGATTATCATGAAACTTTGGATCAAGTTACTACTGAACCTCGTAGGTCAACCAGAGTACGTTCCGTACCAGAGTGGTACGGCAACCCAGTTCTGGAAGTCATGTTACTAGACCATGATGAACCTACAAGCTACGAGGAAGCAATGATGAGCCCAGATTCCGCAAAATGGCTTGATGCCATGAAATCTGAGATGGGATCCATGTATGAGACCAAAGTGTGGACTTTGGTTGACTTGCCCGATGATCGGCAAGCCATTGAAAATAAATGGATTTTAAGAGGAAGACTGACGCCGATGGTAATGTTACTGTCTACAAAGCTAAACTTTTTGTGAAAGGTTTTCGACAAGTTCAAGGTGTTGACTACGATGAGATTTTATCACTCGTAGCGTTGCTTAAGTCTGTCCGGATCATGTTAGAAATTGCTGCATTTTATGAAATCTGGCAAATGGATAACAAAACTGCATTCTTTAATGGATTTATTAAAGAAGAGTTGTATATGATGCAACCAGAAGGTTTTGTCAATCCTAAAGGTGCTAACAAAATGTGCAATCTCCAGCGATCCATATATGAACTGGTGCATGCATCTCGGAGTTGGAATATACGCTTTGATAAGTTGATCAAAGCATATAGTTTTATACAGACTTGCGGTGAAGCCTGTATTTACAAGAAAGTGAGTGGGAGCACTACAACATTTTTGATAAGTATATGTGCATGACATATTGTTGATCGGAAATTATGTAGAATTTTCTGGAAAGCATAAAGGATTGTTTTAAAGGATTTTTTCAATAAAAGACCTCAGTGAAGATGCTTACATATTAGGCACCTAGATCTATAGAGGTAGATCATGACGCTTGATAATATTTTCAATGAGTACATGCCTTAATAGGATTTTGAAGAAGTTCAAAATGGATCAGTCAAAGAAGGAGTTCTTGCCTGAATTATAAGGTATGAAGTTGAGTAAGACTCAAAATTCGACCGCGGCAGAAGATAGAGAAAGGATGAAAGTCATTCCCTATGCCTCAGCCATAGGTTCTATAAAGTATGCCATGCTGTGTACCAAACCTGTTGTGTACCTTGCCATGAGTTTGGGAAGAAGGTACAATAGTGATCCAGGAGTAGATCACTGGACAACGGTCAAAAATTATCCTTAGTTACTAGATGAGTAAGGAAATGTTTCTCGATTATGGAGGTGATAAAGAGTTCGTCGTAAAGAGTTACGCCGATGCAAGCTTTGACACTAATCTAGATGACTCTAAGTATCAATTTAGAGGCGTATTGAAAGTGGGAGCAAATAGCTAGAGTAGCTCCATGCAGAGCATTGTAGACATAGAAATTTGCGGAATACATACGGATCTGAATGTAACAGACCCGCTGACTAAACTTCTCTCATGAAGCAAAACATGATCACAACTTAGTACTCTTTGGATGTTAATCACATGGCGATGTGAACTAGATTATTGACTCTAGTAAAACCTTTGGGTGTTGGTCACATGGCGATGTGAACTATGGGTGTTATTCACATAACGATGTGAACTATCGGTTATAAATCACATGGCGATGTGAACTAGATTATTGACTCTAGTGCAAGTGGGAGACTGGAGGAAATATGCCCTAGAAGCAATAATAAAGTTGTTATTTATATTTCCTTATATCATAATAAATGTTTATTATTCATGCTAGAATTGTATTAATCGGGAACTTAGTACATGTGTGAATACATAGACAAAATAGAGTGTCCCGGCCTCTACTTGACTAGCTCGTTGATCAAAGATGGTTATGTTTCCTAACCATAGACATGTGTTGTCTTTTGATGAACGGGATCACATAATTAGGAGAATGATGTGATGGACAAGACCCATCAGTTAGCTTAGCAACTTGATCGTTTAGTTTTTACTGCTATTGCTTTCTTCATGACTTATACATGTTCCTATGACTATGAGATTATGCAACTCCCAAATAGGAACACCTTGTGTGCTATCAAACGTCGCAACGTAACTGGGTGATTATAAAGATGCTCTACAGGTGTCTCCGAAAGTGTTTGTGGTGTTGGCATAGATCAAGAATAGGATTTGTCACTCCAAGTGTCGGAGAGGTATCTCTAGGCCCTCTCGGTAATACACATCATAATAATCCTTAAAAGCAAATGACTAATGAGTTAGTCATTAGATGATGTATTACGAAATTTGTAAAGAGGCTTGTCGGTAACGAGATTAACTAGGTATAGTGATACCGACGATCGAATCTCGGGCAAGTAACATACCAATGACAAAGGGAACGACGTATGTTGTTATGCGGTTTGACCGATAAAGATCTTCGTAGAATATGTAGAAGCCAATATGAGCATCCAGGTTCCACTATTGGTTATTGATCGGAGATGTGTCTCGTTCATGTCTACATAGTTCTCGAACCCGTAGGGTCCGCGCGCTTAACGTTTGATGACGATCGGTATTATGAGTTTATGAGTTTTGATGTACCGAAGGTAGTTCGGAAAGCTCCGTATGAGATCACGGACATGACGAGGAGTCTCGGAATGTCCGAGAAATAAAGATTAATATATTGAACGACTATATTCGGACATCAGAAGTGTTCCGGGTGTTATCGGATAAAACCGGAGTGTCGGAGGGGGTTACTAGAACCCACAGAGGGAGTATGGGCCATAGTGGGCCAATGAGGGAAAGAGAGAGGCAGCCCACTAGGGCTGGCTGCACCCCCCTGGGGTTCCTAGTTGGACTAGGAGTGGGGGCGCGCCCCTCTCCTTCCTTCTCCTCTCCTCCTTCCTTTCCTACTCCTAGTAGGAATAGGAAGGGGGATTCCTATTCCTACTAGGAGAAGGAATCCTACTCCTGGCGCGCCATACATGGCCGGCCGCACCTCCCCCTTGCTCCTTTATATACGGGGGCAGGGGGCACCCAAGGACACACAAGCAACATCGTTTTAGCCGTGTGCGGTGCCCCCTCCACAGAAACACACATCGGTCATACCGTTGTAGTGCTTAGGCGAAGCCCTGCGCCGGTAGCTTCATCATCTCCGTCACCACGCCGTCGTGCTGACGAAACTCTCCCGTGAAGATCAACTGATCAAGAGCTCGTGGAACGTCATCGAGCTGAAGTGTGCTGAACGCGGACGTGCCGTATGTTCGGTGCTTGGATCAGCTATATCGCGAAGACGTTCGACTACATCAACCGCGTCACTAGACTCTTCTGCTTTCGGTCTACGAGGATACGTAGACACACTCTCCCCTCTCGTTGCTATGCATCTAGTAGATAGATCTTGCGTGATCATAGGAATTTTTTTTGAAATGCTACGTTCCCCAACACTATCTTCCATCAACTATTTATGTTTACTTTACTTTTATTTTGCAATCTTTACTTTCAATCTATAAAACAAAATACCAAAAATATTTATCTTATTATCTCTAACAGATCTCACTTTTGCAAGTTGCCGAGAATGGATTGACAACCCCTTTATCGTGTTGGTTGCAAGGTTCTTATTTGTTTGTGTAGGTACGAGGGACTCGCGTGTAGTCTCCTACTGGATTGATACATTGGTTCTCAAAAACTGAGGGAA
Organism: Secale cereale; assembly: GCA_902687465.1. Lineage (NCBI taxonomy): Eukaryota > Viridiplantae > Streptophyta > Magnoliopsida > Poales > Poaceae > Secale > Secale cereale. The sequence goes on from LR738715.1 coordinate 167,008,082, forward strand.
ATACTTACGCTACTTTGCTGCATCACCATTTCCTCTTCAAGGGAAAAACAACGCAAGCTCAAGAGGTAGCAGCTATCAAGCCAAATAGACAGGTCACATTCCAGTTCGGAGCCAACACCGAACACCAATACCATCCGAACTACGCCACAACATCGCAAATACATGGGTGCTTCACACCTTCTGTGCTTCTTCGATGAGGTGATGGATCATGAATTTCCAGAAGGGTTTAAACCCATAAACATCGAGGCGTACAATGGAACAATGGACCCAATTCTATGGATAGAAGACTATATTCTTCACATACACATGGCTCGTGGAGACGATCTCCACGCTATCAAATACTTACCTCTCAAGCTGAAAGGACCAGCTCGGCATTGGTTAAACAACCTTCGAGAGAACTCTATTGGAAGCTGGGAAGAACTTGAGGATGCTTTTCGGGCCAACTTTCAGGGGACTTATGTCCAGCCCCCGGATGCTGATGATCTAAGTCATATAATCCAGCAACCCGCGGAGTCGGCCCGTAAGCTTTGGAACGGGTTCTTAACTAAAAAGTACCAAATTGTAGACTGTCCGGACGTCGATGCCTTAGCGGCATTCAAACACAGTGTCTGGGACGAATGGCTGGCTAGACACCTCGGCCAAGAGAAGTCGAGAACAATGGCAGCCCTAACTACACTCATGACCCGCTTTTGTGCGGGCGAGGACAGCTGGCTGGCTCGTAGCAGCAATAGCACCAGTGACCCTGGCACATCTCATGTCAGGGATGTCAATGGCAAGCCACGGCGCAATGAAAACAAGCGTCAAAACAATACAGGAAACACAGATGACACGGCGGTAAACGCCGGATTCAGTGGCTCCAGGCCCGGTCAACGGAAGAAGCCATTTAAAGGCAACAGAGATAGTCCATCCAGATTGGACAAAATACTATATAGGCCCTGCCAGATTCATGGCACCCCTGATAAACCTGCAAATCATACCAACCGTAACTATTGGGTCTTTAAGCAGGCCGGCAAGCTAAACACCGAACACAAGGGGAAAGGACCCCAAAGCGAAGATCTGGAAGAACCTCGCCAGCCGAACACGGGGGGACAGAAGAAATTTTCACCAGAGGTGAAAACAGTGAACATGATCTACGTCACGCATATCCCCAAGAGGGAGCGCAAGCGCGCTCTACGGGGCGTATATGCCGTTGAGCCTGTCACCCCCAAATTCAACCCATGGTCGGCTTGTCCGATCACCTGTGATCGTAGGGATCATCCAACAAGTATCCTTCATGGAGGTTCGGCGGCCTTAGTGCTCGAACCCATAATTGACGGATATCATCTTACTTGAGTCCTTATGGACGGCGGCATCAGTCTCAATCTGATATACCAAGACACTGTCTGCAAGATGGGGATAGACCCGTCAAGAATTAAGCCTAGTGGCACTACCTTTAAAGGAGTGATACCAGGCGTAGAAGCCCGTTGCACGGGCTCATTAACATTGCAAGTCGTATTCAGATCCCCCGATAACTTCCGAAACAAAGAGTTAATCTTCGACATCGCGCCGTTCCGATGTGGCTATCACGCACTACTCGGAAGTATGATATGTCTCCAACGTATCTATAATTTTTGATTGTTCCATGCTATTACTTTTGAAGTGTTGGATGTTTAATGGGCTTTATCATTCACTTTTATATCATTTTTGGGACTAACCTACTAACCCAAGGGCCCAGTCCAGATTGCTGTTTTTTGCCTATTTCAGGGTTTTGCAGAAAAAGAATATCAAACGGAGTCCAAACGGAACGAAACCTTCGCGAGAGATATTTTTGGAGAAAATCACGCCAGAGGAACTTGAGAACCACGTCAGGGGAGCCTCGAGTGGCCCTCGAGGGTGGGGCACGCGCCCCCCTTCCCAGGGCACGCCCCCTGCCTCGAGGCCCACTCGAGCGTCCCCCGGTGCCCTCCTTCTTCCTATATAAGTCCACGTACCCCAGAAAATCCGTGAACAGAGAGAAAACCCTAATTCCACCGTTGTAGCTTCTATTCCCGTAGGGATCCCATCTTGGAGCCTGTTCTGGAGCTCCAACGGAGGGGGGTCCATCACGGAGGCCTTCATCATCATCATCATCGCCCTCACCATGAGTTGTGAGTAGTTTACCACAGACCATCGGGTTCATAGCTAGTATCTAGATGGCTTCATCTCTCTCTCTCCGGATCTCAATACAAAGTTCTCCTCGGTCTTCGAGGAGATCTATTCGATGTAATCTCTTTTTGCGGTGTGTTTGTCAAGATCCGATGAATTGTGAGTTTATGATCAAGGTTATCTATGAAAGATATTTGGTTCTTCTCTAAACTTTTTATGTGTGCTCATAATATCCTTGCAAGTCTCTTCGAATTATTGGTTTGGTTTGGCCTACTAGATCTATAGTTCTTGCAATGGGAGAAGTGCTTGGCTTTGGGTTCAATCTTGCGGTGTTGTTTCCCAGTGACAGTAGGGGCAGCAAGGCACGTATTGTATTGTTGCCATCGAGGATAAAAAGATGGGGTTTACATCATATTGCTTGAATTTATCCCTCTACATCATGTCATCTTGCTTAAGGCGTTACTCTGTTCGTATGAACTCAATACACTAGATGCATGCTGGATAGCGGTCGGTGTGTGGAGTAATAGTAGTAGATGCAGGCAGGTGTCGGTCTATTTGTCTCGGACGTGATGCCTATATACAATGATCATGCCTAGATAGTCTCATAATTATTTTATTTTCTATCAATTTCTCGACAGTAATTTGTTTACCCGCCGTAGAATATCGCTATCATGAGAGAAGCCACTAGAGAAAACTATGGTCCCCGGGTCTATTATCAACATATCAATCTACATCTACTTTACTTTTACTGCTTTTATTTGATGTTTTATTAAACCAAAAATACCTAAAATATAAACTATCGTCTCTATCAGATATCACTCTCGTAAGTGACCGTAAAGGGATTGACAACCCCTTATCGCGTTCGCTGCGAAGTTCTTATTTGTTTATGCAGGTGCAAGGGACTTGCGCGTGGTCTCCTACTGGATTGATACATTGGTTCTCAAAAACAGAGGGAAATACTTACGCTATTGTGCTGCATCTTCCTTTCCTCTTCGAGGGAATACAACGCAAGCTCAAGAGGTAGCAAGAAGAATTTCTGGCACCGTTGCCGGGGAGGCTTACGCAAAAGTCATATACCAAGTACCTATCACAAACCCTTATCCTTCGCATTACATTTTTTGCCTCTCGTTTTCCTCTCCCCAACTTCACCCTTGCCGTTTTATTTGCCCTTCTTCCGCTGTGTGTTTTTCGTTCGCTTGCTTCTTGTTTGCTTGTGTGTTGCTTGCTTGCTTGTCATCATGTCTAGCACACCTATCATTATCACCACTCCCGAGAGTGAGGTCCTCAACTTTAAACAAAGGGAGGAAGAAAATTTAAAATATGCCTGGTATAGAATTTGCAATGCTCAAAATAGATCCAATAGGAAGCTTTCCACTTCCGTGCTTCTTCACAATTTTTATATTGGCATAACCCCTTGGAATAGGCTTGTTCTTGATACCGTTGCCGAAGGAAATTTCTTGGGGAATCATACCCTTAATTCTTACAATATCCTGATAGATCTATTCGGGCAACCTTCTACCCAGGAAGAGACACAAGTTTTTGAGAAAATATGCGAAGTAACAAACATATTACAAAAGTCTCTTGAACCGCTTAAGAATGTTAGTGGAAATATCCACCGTATGAATATGTTGATTACCCTTTGCAATAAGCGGTTGGATGCTTTAGATCTAAAGATTTCCGAATATGAAGGGAAACGTAAAGAACCTCCCGGATTCGAGCTTGACACCATTAAAAGGGTGAAGATCAAAGATGGCAATACCTAGATCTATCTTGTATCGTGCCTAGCTAGGGGCGTAAAACGATAGCGCTTGTTGGGAGGCAACCCAATTTTTTGTTTTTTGTTTTTGTTGCTGTTAGGGAATAAATATTGCATCTAGCCTCTGATTAGATGTGTTTTCATGTTTTGTTTAGTGTTTGTGCCAAGTAGAACCTTTGTGAAGACTTGTGTGAAGTTTATGTGATCTTGCTGTGAAAAACAGAATCGTTAGCGCTCGCTAAAGGAGTCGTGGGATTTTACTGGAGCGTGATTTTTAGCTGATTCTTTTTGCAGATGATTGGTAGACAAATTCCGCAAATTTAACAATTTAGTCTGAATTTTTTGGAGCTCCAAAAGTAGGTGAATCCTGCAGATTACTACATACTGTTCTGTCTTTGACAGATTCTATTTTTCGTGTGTTGTTTGTTTATTCTGATGCATCTATGAGTAGTATTGGAGGATATGAACCATAGAGAAGTTGGATTACAGTAGGTTTAACACCAATACAAACAAATAATGAATTCATTGCTGTACCTTTGAGTAGTGGTTTGCTTTCTTTTACTAACGGAGCTCACGAGAATTTTTTTCTAAGTTTTGTGTTGTGAAGTTTTCAAGTTTTGAGTATTGCTTTGATGGACTATGGAACAAGGAGTAGCAAAGGACTAAGCTTGGGGATGCCCATGGAACCCCAAGGAATTCAAGATAATCAAAAGCCTAAGCTTGGGGATGCCCGGGGAAGGCATCCCCTCTTTCGTCTTCGTCCATCGGTAACTATACTTGGAGCTATATTTTTATTCGCAACATGTTATGTGTTTTGCTTGGAGCTTCTTGTATAATTTGACTATTTGCTTGTTAGTTTGCCACAATCATCCTTGCTTGACACACCTATTGTAGAGAGTTAAATATGGCCTAGAAATTATTAGAACACTCTATGAGCTTCACTTATATCTTTTGAGTCGAATAGTTTTTGCTCTAGTGCTTCACTTATATCTTTTAGAGCACGGTGGTGGTAATATTTTGTAGAAATTTATGAACTCTAATTCTTCACTTATATCAATTTGAGAGTCTATTAAAACAGCATGGTAATGTGTTTAGGCTAAATAAACTAGTCTTCACATGATAAACATCCAATGTCAATGTAGTAAAAAAATCACACCAAGTGCATTGAATAGAATGAGATGTTGGATGCTTGATAATTGTTTTGAGATATGAGGATAGCGATATTAGAGTCATGATAGTGGAGTTATTATGAAATTGAGAAATACTTGTGTTAAGGTTAGTGATTCTCGTATCATGCACGTATGGTGAGCCGCTATGTGACGAAGTTTGAGCATGAGATATTTGTAGAGTGCCAACCTTTGTGTGGAGGTCGGGGGGCGCAATGGTTAACTCCTACCAACCTCCCCCCTAGGAGCATGCGTTGATTGCCTTGTTTTGATGACTCGTAGATTTTTGCAATAAGTATATGAGTTCTTATGACTAATGTTGAGTCCATAGATTATACGCACTCTCACCCTTCCACCATTGGTAGCCTCTCTTGTACCGCGCAACTTTCGCCGGTGCCATAAACCCACTATATATCCTTCCTCAAAACAGCCACCATATTGTTCCTCAAAACAGCCACCATACCTACCTATCATGGCATTTCCATAGCCATTCCGAGATATATTGCCATGCAACTTTCCACCGTTCCATTTATATGACACGCATCATATTGTCATATTTCCATGCATGATCATGTAGTTGCCATCGTAGTAGTGGCAAAGCCACCATGCATAACTTTTCATATATGTCGCTCTTGATTCATTGCATATCTCGGTACACCGCCGGAGGCATTCATGTAGAGTCATACTTGTTGTAGTATCGAGTTGTAATTTGGAGTTGTAATAAAAAGTGAGATCATCATCATTATTAGAGCATTGTCCCATGTGAGGAAAGGCCAATAAAAAAGAGATGGCTTAAAAAAATAGAGAGGGGCTAATAAAAAAAGAGAAAGCCCCTCCAAAAAAATGAGAGAAAAGAGAGAAGGGACAATTGCTACTATCATTTTCCACACTTGTGCTTCAAAGTAGCACCATGGTCTTCATTGTAGAGAGTCTCATGCTTAGTCACTTTCATATACTAATGGGAACTTTCATTATAGAACTTGGCTTGTATATTCCAATGACGGGCTTCCTCAAATGCCCTAGGTCTTCGTGAGCAAGCAAGTTGGATGCACACCCACTAGTTTCTTTTGTTGAGATTTCATTCATATTTAGCTCTAGTGCATCTGTTGCATGGCAATCCCTACTCACTCACATTGATATCTATTGATGGCCATCTCCATAGCTCGTTGATAAGCCTAGTCGATGTGGGACTATCTCCCTCCTTTTTGTCTTCTCCACAACCACCTCTATTCCACCCATAGTGCTATGTCCATGGCTCACGCTCATGTATTGCGTGAAAGTTGAAAGGTTTGAAAAGATAGAGTATGAAAACAAATGCTTGGCTGAATCGGGGTTGTGCATAATATGAATATTTTGTGTGATGAAGAGGGAGCATAGCCAGACTATATGATTTTGTAGGGATAACTTTCTTTAGCCATGGTATTTTGAGTAGACATGATTGCTTTGTTAGTATTGCTTGAAGTATTGTTATTTCTTATGTCAATATAGATTTTTATCTTGAATCTTTCAAATATGAACATTCATGACACAATTAAGAGAATTACATTGAAAAACTATATTGGTTAGCATTCCACATCAAAAATTCTTTCTTTATCATTTACCTACTCGAGGACGAGCGGGAATTAAGCTTGGGGATGCTTGATACGTCTCCAACGTATCTATAATTTTTTATTGTTCCATGCTATTATTTATGAAGTCTTGGATGTTTAATGGGCTTTATCATTCACTTTTATATCATTTTTGGGGCTAACCTACTAACCCAAGGGCCCAATCTAGATTACTGTTTTTTTGCCTATTTTAGGGTTTTGCAGAAAAAGATAATCAAACGGAGTCAAAACGGAATGAAACCTTCGCGAGAGATATTTTTGGAGAAAATCACGCCAGAGGAACTTGAGAACCACGTCAGGGGAGCCTCGAGTGGTCCTCGACGGTGGGGGCGCGCCCCCTTACCAGGGCGCGCCCCCTGCCTCGAGGCCCACTCGAGCGTCCCCCGGTGCCATCCTTCTTCCTATATAAGTCCATGTACCCCAGAAACTCCGTGAACAGAGAGAAAACCCTAATTCCACTCCCGTAGCTTCTGTTCCCGTGGAGATCCCATCTTGGAGCCTGTTCCGGAGCTCCACCGGAGGGGGATCCATCACGGAGGCCTTCATCATCATCATCATCGCCCTCACCATGAGTTGTGAGTAGCTTACCACAGACCTTCGGGTCCATAGCTAGTATCTAGATGGCTTCTTCTCTCTCTCCGGATCTCAATACAAAGTTCTCCTCGGTCTTCGAGGAGATCTATTCGATGTAATCTCTTTTTGCGGTGTGTTTGTCGAGATCCGATGAATTGTGAGTTTCTGATCAAGGTTATCTATGAAAGATATTTGGTTCTTCTTTGAACTTATTATGTGTGCTCATAATATCCTTGCAAGTCTCTTCGAATTATTGGTTTGGTTTGGCCTACTATATCTATAGTTCTTGCAATGGGAGAAGTGCTTGGCTTTGGGTTCCATCTTGCGGTGTCCTTTCCCAGTGACAATAGGGGCAGCAAGGCACGTATTGTATTGTTGCCATCGAGGATAAAAAGATGTGGCTTACATCATATTGCTAGAGTTTATCCCTCTACATCATGTCATCTTGCTTAAGGCGTTATTCTGTTCGTATGAACTCAATACACTAGATGCATGCTGGATTTCGATGTGTGGAGTAATAGTAGTAGATGCAGGCAGGAGTCGGTCTACTTGTCTCGGACGTGATGCCTATATACAATGATCATTCCTAGATAGTCTCATAATTATTCACTTTTCTATCAATTGCTCGATAGTAATTTGTTTACCCGCCGTAGAATATCGCTATCATGAGAGAAGCCACTAGAGAAAACTATGGCCCCCGCGTCTATTCTCAACATATCAATCTACATCTACTTTACTTTTACCGCTTTTATTTGCTGTTTTATTGAACCAAAAATACCAAAAATATAAACTATCATCTCTATCAGATCTCACTCTCGTAAGTGACCGTAAAGGGATTGACAACCCCTTATCGCGTTGGTTGCGAAGTTATTATTTGTTGTGCAGGTGCGAGGGACTCGCGCATGGTCTCCTACTGGATTGATACCTTGGTTCTCAAAAACCGAGGGAAATACTTACGCTACTGTGCTGCATCTCCCTTTCCTCTTCAAGGGAATACAACACAAGCTCAAGAGGTAGCAAAGTACGGCCTTCGCCCGCTTTAATGCAGTCCCGCACTATGCCGACTTGAAGCTCAAAATGCCTGAATCACGCGGCGTCATCACGGTCAATGGAAACATGGAGTCTCCCTCCGTACGGAGGAAGACACTGCGGCCCTAGTGGCCAAAGTTCAAAGCGGCTTATTTAGGCCGAATAGTTCATAGGTCGTCAAGACCACTGACACGGCTAAATGTGTCCGGTCCGCACTACAATGCGGTAGCTCAGAAGAACCCGAGCTTGACTAGTAGTTGTGCCCCTATCAACTGTCCCATAAGGTGGTAGCATACGTACCTCGCGTACACAATTATGCCCTTAAAATACCTTGGGCGGTGCTAGGGGCACTCAACATAGAAATAGTCCATAGTCCGGCTTGACCCTATTCGGACTCTAAACTACATTTTCTTTTTCAGGTTCGTTTAAAAGAACCTACATTATTTACGGACACACGGGATACTCTTTTCAAGAATCCTGCTTTTTCCTTTTTATTTTTTTACAGGCGGCCATCATAATCCTCCTTCTCAAGGATATATTACCAAGGAGAAAGAAGACGCAGACGTGCAGCAGAGCCACGTGTTGAAATTTCTTTTTTAGATTCAGGCTCTCTGTAAACCTTTTTCTTCTCTTTTATTTTCTTTTACTTTTTGGCATGTCAAATGCATTAAACGGGTTATAAAAGAAGCAGTTTGGTTCCAATTCGCTTGGAGTTTATTCTATTTTACCACATGTATTCTCCAACCCCAAGTCAGATCGCCACATATGCCTTAATACCTGGACTTAATACCAGGGGTTGTACTCATCCTGACACGCCTCAAAAAGTTCGAACACCTATAGGGAACTGTTCGGTGCTCCGGATATTGCATTATATGTATCAGCTCCGAATCATGTCTTAGGTCTATAGTTGGGTTGCCCGGCTTCTGTGCTTGCCACCTTATGTTTCGCATTGTTCGGCTAAGGTAGTAAAGGGAGAACTACTGCGATTGTACTTCTGGTTTGTCCCGTTAAGTACCTTAGTAGAGAAAGCCAAAAATTGACTGTCATGATGAGGCGAGAGCCGGTCAAGCGATTCGGTGACCAAGTGTTATACTACGATCGATAGCGATCCACTCCGTGTTATACGAGGGGCTGGTCTTCGCCCAGCCGCGTCAAACAGGCACTATAGTTTGAAAAGCCTTGTACGCACCAGGGGCTAATACTTAGCCCCACTAGTCAAGCTCCTATGGCTAAGTGAAAGCAATAAAACGGCATAGTCTTATTGCCTGGTTCGCACTGCACACACCTCCAATACGGACCAAGACGTTGGATAAAGAGTGTTCATGCGTGTTACCGAACAACCCTGTAATATTTACATGGGGGCTGAAGCCGACGACTAGAAACTTTCAAAATTAAATAGACAGCCGCACAGGAGGAAAAAGTCTCTCATAAATATAGAAGCGCAAAATTTATATACATCGGCACATAGGCTTAGTCCTTACAACCCGGATACAATCACTCAAAAATTATATCCTTTGAGCACTGGCCCTCTACAAGGCGGGCTCCTTCTAGGACGTCGCCAAAGTACCTTTCGGGCTTGCGGTGATCCTTGCCCTCTGGGGGGCCACCTGTGGCTATCTCCATGGCCTTCATCTTCGCCCAATGCACCTTCACGCGGGCAAAGGCTATCCGAGCATCCTCTATGCAGGCCTATCGCGTCAACCCGCGGACTCGCTTCGACGAGATTCATCACCAATCTGAAGTAACTACTTCGGATTGGATCAACGGGCCATAGCCGGACTATCGAGTCCTTCATGGCCATACCCGCCATGTTGTGCAGCTCGACCAGCTGCTTCATTCGGTCATTGAGGCTGAGGGGCACCGGATGGTTTGGCGCAAGAAAATGCGACCAGAACAACTTCTCCGTGTTGTTCCCCTCCTGGGCTCGAAAGTATTGTGCGGCGTCGGTGATGCTCCTCGGGAGATCCGCAAACACGCCTGGAGAACTCCACAATCGTGTCAGCCCAAGATACTTCTGACCTCTGAAGATGCTCTGCAAAAGAAAAACCTTACCAGCTACTATTTTACGCGCTTGTTTTATCTCTTCCTGAGCACTGCGCGACTCAGTCCGCGCCTCCTTGGCAGCATTAACTGTCGCAGTGACTTCGGATGCTTGTTCCAAATTCGTCTACTCCAATGCATCGTGATACGTCTCCAACGTATCTATAATTTTTTATTGTTCCATGCTATTATATATTCTGTTTTGGATGTTTAATGGGCTTTATTATACACATTTATATTATTTTTGGGACTAACCTACTAACCCAAGGCCCAGTGCAAATTGTTGTTTTTTTGCCTATTTTAGTGTTTCGCGGAAAAGGAATATCAAACAGAGTCTAAACGGAATGAAACCTTCGGGAGAGTTATTTTTGGAACAATATCAACACGAAAGACTTGGAGTACCTGCTACTTCTCGAGCTTGCGTTGTATTCCCTCGAAGAGGACAGGGTGATGCAGCACAGTAGCGTAAGTATTACCCTCAGTTTTTGAGAACCAAGGTATCAATCCATTAGGAGACCACGCGCGAGTCCCTCGCAGCTGCACAAACGAATAAGAACTTCACAGCCAACGTGATAAGGGTTGTCAATCCCTTTACGGTCACTTATGAATGTGAGATCTGATAGAGATGATAGTTTGATATTTTTGGTATTTTTGGATATAAGAACAGAAAGTAAAAGCGGAAAAGTAAAGTAGATTGTAGATTAATAAGTTGAGAATAGACCCGGGGGCCATAGTTTTCTCTAATGGCTTCTCTCATGATAGCGGTATTCTACGGCGGGTACACAAATTACTGTCGAGCAATTGATAAGAAAAGCGAATAATTATGAGAATATGTAGGCATGATCATTATATATAGGCATCATGTCTGAAACAAGTAGACCGAAACGATTCTGCATCTACTACTATTACTCCATACATCGACCGCTATCCAGCATGCATCTAGAGTATTAAGTTCAAAAGAACAGAGTAACGCCTTAAGCAAGATGACATGATGTAGAGGGATAAACTCAAATAACATGATATAAACCCCATCTTTTTATCCTTGATGGCAACAATACAATACGTGCCTTGCTACCCCTACTGTCACTGGGAAAGGACACCTCAAGATTGAACCCAAAGCCAAGCACTTCTCCCATTGCAAGAACTATAGATCTAGTAGGCCAAACCAAACCAATAATTCGAATAGACATGCCAGGATATTATAATCATACATAAAGAGTTCAGAAAAGAACCAAATATTTCTCATAGATAATCTTGATCATAAACCCACAATTCAGCGGATCTCAACAAACACACCGCAAAAAGAGATTACATCGAATAGATCTCCTCGAAGACCGAGGAGAACTTAGTATTGAGATCCAAAGAGAGATAAGAAGCCATCTGGATACTAGCTATGGACCCGAAGGTATGTGGTAAACTACTCACAACTCATGGCGAGGCGATGATGATGATGTAGAAGCACTCCGTGGTAGATCACCCCCTCCGGCGGAGCTCCGGAACAGACCCCAAGATGGGATCTCACGGGAACAGAAGGTTGCGGTGGTGGAACTAGGGTTTTCTCTGTTGTTTGATGGTTTCGGGCTACGTATGTATATATAGGAGGAAGGAGGGCACCGGGGGCCAAACGTGGGGCCCACGAGGCAGGGGGTCGCGCCCTGTAGGGGGGCGCCCCCCACCCTCGTGGACGCCACGTGTGCCCTACTCCGTGGTTCTCAAGTCTCCCGTACATATTTTGGTCCAAAAATATCTCTCCCGAAGGTTTAATTCCATTAGGACTCCATTTGATATTCCTTTTCTGTAAAACCCTGAAATAGGCAAAAAAACTGCAATCTAGACTGGGCCTTTGGGTTAATAGGTTAGTCCCAAAAATAATATAAAAGTGTATAACAAAGCCCATTAAACATCCAAAACATCATAAATAATAGCATGGAACAATAAAAAATTATAGATACGTTGGAGATGTATCAGTACACGCCAGAAAGCGAAGGAGGTGGCCACGAGGGCAGGGGCACGCCCAGGGGGGTAGGCGCAACCCCACCCTCCTGGGCCACCTGTTAACCCCCCCCCCTTACGTGCCTCTTCAGCCTATATATACTCTCATACCCTGAAAACATCGAGGCAACGGACGAAACCCTAATTCAACCGCCGCAACCTTCTGTTCCCATGAGATACCATCTTTGGGCCTATTTCGGAGCTCCGCCGGAGGGGGCATCGATCACAGAGGGCTTCTACATCAACACCATAGCCTCTCCGATGAGTTGTGAGTAGTTTACCACAGACCTTCGGGTCCATAGTTATTAGCTAGATGGCTTCTTCTCTCTCTTTGGATCTCAATACAAAGTTCTCCTCGATCTTCGAGGAGATCTATTCGATGTAATCTTTTTGCAGTGTGTTTGTCGAGATCCGATGAATTGTGGGTTTATGATCAAGATTATCTTTGAGCAATATTGGATTCTTTTCTGAAATCTTTTTACGTATGATTATAATATCCTTGTAAGTCTCTTCGAATTATTGGTCTCGTTTGGCCTACCAGTTCTATAGTTCTTGCAATGGGAGAAGTGCTTGCCTTTGGGTTCAATCTTGCGGTGTCCTTTCCGAGTGACGGCAGGGGCAGCAAGGCACGTATAGTATTGTTGCCATCGAGGATAAAAAGATGGGGTTTATATCATATTGCTTGAGTTTATCCCTCTACATCATGTCATCTTGCTTCAGGCGTTACTCTGTTCTTATGAACTTAATACTCTAGATGCATGATGGATAATGGTCGATGTGTGGAGTAATAGTCGTAGATGCAGAATTGTTTCGGTCTACTTGTCATGGACGTGATGCCTATATACAATGATCATGCCTAGATATTCTCATAATTATGCGCTTTTCTATCAATTGCTCGACGGTAATTTGTTCACCCACCGTAGAATTCTGCTATCATGAGAGAAGCCACTAGTGAAATCTATGGCCCCGGGTCTATTCTCATCATATTGTCCTCCATAAACTATTTACTTTACTTTGCTTTATTTACTTTCAATCTCCATACCAAAAATACCAAAAATATTATCTTATCATGTCTATCAGATCTCACTCTCGTAAGTGACCGAGAAGTGATTGACAATCCCTTTTATCGTGTTGGCTGCGAGGTTCTTATTTGTTTGTGCAGGTGCGAGGGACTCGCGCGTGATCTCCTACTGGATTGATACCTTGGTTCTCAAAAACTGAGGGAAATACTTACGCTACTGTGCTGCATCACCCTTTCCTCCTCGAGGGAATACAACGCAAGCTCGAGAAGTAGCAAGAAGAATTTCTGGCGCCGTTGCCGGGGAGATCTATGCAAAATTCATATACCAAGTACCTATCACAAACCCTTATCCCTCGCATTACATTATTTGCCCTCTCATTATCCTCTCCCCCACTTCACTTTTGCCTTTTTTCTATTCGCCTTTTTGTTTGCTTGTGTTGCCATGTGCCCTCTATTAGCTTGCATCTTCGCTTGCTAAATTATGGGTCCTCATCCTCTTGCTAATCTTTTTAAGAGATCCAATTATGATGAACCAATTGCCAGTGAGTTGCGTGCACTAGATTATCTTTATGAGGTTTTGCTTGAAATTCGTGAATCTAAAAATTGTGATGAAGTGTTGAACGAAGAAAATTATGAAGTGATTCACGATAGCTCTTTTAATGAAAAACATGATTGCAATGATACTATCATAAATTCTATACATGTCAGTTGCGTTAATGATATGCTAAACCCTAAGCTTGGGGATGCTAGTTTTGCTATCTCCACTACTTGTTGCAATGATCATGATTGGGGTGATTCTTCTTATGATCTTGAAAATTTATTTAATCCCCATGATGAATGTAAGATTGATAATAATGTTTGTAGTAATATTGAAAGTGGGTTTGGAAGAGTGTCAACTTTAGATCCCACATATTTGGATAATTTTGAATCTTATGGAATATTTGATAAGAGTGGGTTTGGAGAGGTCATGACTTTAGTTAATGTTGCTCCCACTATTTTGGAAAAGTGTCAACTTCGTATGCATGTGGATCGTGTTGAGAATATGTTTTGTGATAGCTATATTGTTGAATTTGCTTATGATCCTACATGCATATATTATGAGAGAGGAAAATATGGTTGTAGAAATCTTCATGTTACTAAATTACCTCTCTTCATGTTGAGATTGATCTTGTTTCTTTCTTCTTCCTTGCATATCTTAGATCTTGCTTGTCTTGATATTTTTTTCCTATAAAATGCCTATGCATAGGAAGTATGTTAGACTTAGATGTGATTTTCACGTGCTATAGTATGCTCTCTTTGTGCTTCAATTCTTATCTTTCATGTGAGCATTATTGAATTAAGAATCCTATCTTAATGGCTATAAAGAAAGAGCTTGTTTGGAGGTAACCCAATTTTATTTTATTTTATTTTGCTTCTGTTTAGGAATAAATATTGCATCTAGATTCTGTTTAGATGTGGTTTTGTGTTTTAATTAGTGTGTGTGCCAAGTAGAACCTTTGGGAAGACTTGTGTGAAGTTTATGTGATCTTGCTGTAAAAAACAGAAACTTTAGCGCTCACGAGATTAGCTACCATTTTTTACTAGAGAGTGCTTTTTAGTTGATTCTTTTTTCAGCCGATTAATAGACAAATTCCTCATGCCCAACAATTTATTTCATTTTTTTAGAGTTGCAGAAGTATTCGAAAGTTATAGGTTACTACAGACTGTTCTGTTTTTGACAGATTCTGTTTTTCGTGTGTTGTTTGCTTATTTTGATGAATCTGTGAGTAGTATTGGGGGGTATGAATCATAGAGAAGTTGGAATACAGTAGGTTTAACACGAATATAAACAAAGAATGAGTTCATTACAGTACCTTTGAGTAGTGGTTTGTTTTCTTATACTAACGGAGCTCACGAGATTTTCGGCTAAGTTTAGTGTTGTGAAGTTTTCAAGTTTTGACAAAGGATTTGATGCACTGTGGAACAAAGAGTGGCAAGAGCCTAAGCTTGGTGATGCCCAAGGCACCCCAAGGTAAAATTCAAGGACAACCAAAAGCCTAAGCTTGGGGATGCCCCGGGAAGGCATCCCCTCTTTTGTCTTCATTTATTGGTAACTTTACTTGAGACTATATTTTTATTCACCACATGATATGTGTTTTGCTTGGAGCGTCATGTATGATTTGAGTCTTTGCTTTTTTAGTTTGCCACAATCATCCTTGCTGGAGACACCTTTTGAGAGAGATACGAATGAATTGAAATTTATTAGAATACTCTATGTGCTTCAATTATATCTTTTGAGTTAGATAGTTTTGCTCTAGTGCTTCACTTATATCTTTTAGAGCACGGTGGTGTTTTTATTTTGTAGAAATTATTTAATCTCTCATGCTTCACTTATATCTTCTGGAGAGTCTCTTAGAACAGCAAGGTAATGTGCTTTGGTTATAAAACTAGTCGTAATATAATAGGCATCCAAGATGGGTATAGTAAAAACTTTCATATAAAGTGCATTGAATATTATGAGAAGTCTGATGCTTGATGATTGTTTTGAGATATTAGAGTTATGCTAGTAGAATAATTATGAATTTGAGAAATACTTGTGTTGAGGTTTGCAAGTCCCGTAGAATGCACGTATGGTAACCGTTGTGTGACAAATTTGAAGCATGAGGTATTTCACTGAGTGTCATCCTTTGTGTGGAGGTCGGGATCACGCGATGGTTAACTCCTACCAACCCTTCCCCTAGGAGCATGCGTGTAGTACTTTGTTTTGATGACTTGTAGATTTTTGCAATAAGTATGTGATTTCTTTATGACTAATGTTGAGTCCATGGATTATACGCACTCTCACCTTTCCACCATTGCTAGCCTCTCTTGTACCGCGGAACTTCCGCCGGTACCACACACCCACCATATACCTTCCTCAAAACAGCCACCATACCTACCTATCATGGAATTTCCATAGCCATTCCGAGATATATTGCCATGCAACTTTCCACCGTTCCGTTCATCTGACATGCTTCATCATTGTCATATTTCCATGCATGATCATGTAGTTGACATCGTATTCGTGGCTAGGCCACCATGCATATTTTTTCATACATGTCACTCTTGATTCATTGCCCATCCCGGTACACAGCCGGAGGCATTCATATAGAGTCATACTTTGTTCTAGTATTGAGTTGTAATATCGAGTTGTAAATCACTAAAAGTGTGATGATCACCATTATTAGAGCATTGTCCCAAAGGAAAAAAGGAAAATAAAAAAATGAAGGAAAGGCCAAAGAAAAAAAGGCCCAAAAAAATAAAAATAAAAAAGGGACAATGCTACTATCTTTTTCCACACTTGTGCTTCAAAGTAGCACCACGATCTTCATGATAGAGAGTCTCTTGTTTTGTCACTTTCATATACTAGTGGAAAATTTTCATTATAGAACTTGGCTTGTATATTCCACCGATGGGCTTCCTCAAGTGCCCTAGGTCTTCGTGAGCAAGCAAGTTGGATGCACACCCACTTAGTTTCTTTTGTTGAGCTTTCATACATTAATAGCTCTAATGCATCCGTTGCATGGCAATCCCTACTCACTCACATTGATATCTATTGATGGGAATCTCCATAGCCCATTGATACGCCTAGTTGATGTGAGACCATCTTCCTCTTTTGTCTTCTCCACAACCACCACTCTATTCCACCTATAGTGCTATGTCCATGGCTCACGCTCATGTATTGCGTGAGAGTTGAAAAAGTTTGAAAAAATTTAAGTAGGAAACAATTGCTTGGCTGAAACCGGGGTTGTGCATGATTTGAGTATTTTGTGTGACGAAGATGGAGCATAGCCAAACTATATGATTTTGTAGGGATGAACTTTCTTTGGCCATGTTATTTTGAGAAGACATGATTGCTTTGTTAGTATGCTTGAAGTATTATTATTATTATGGCAATATAGACTTTTGTCTTGAATCTTTCGGATCTGAACATTCATGCCATAATAAATAAAATTACATTGAGAATTATGTTGGTTAGCATTTCATATCAAAAAATTTGTTTTCATCATTTACCTACTCGAGGACGAGCAAGAATTAAGCTTGGGGATGCTTGATACGTCTCCAACTTATCTATAATTTTTTATTGTTCCATGCTATTATATATTCTGTTTTGGATATTTAATGGGCTTTATTATACACGTTTATATTGTTTTTGGGACTAACTTACTAACCTAAGGCCAAGTGCAAATTGTTGTTTTTGCCTATTTCAGTGTTTCGCAGAAAATGAATATCAAACGGAGTCCAAACGGAATGAAACCTTCGGGAGAGATATATTTGGAACAATATCAACACGAAAGACTTGGAGTACACGCCAAGAAGTGAAGGAGGTGGCCACGAGGGCAGGGGCGTGCCCCCCACCCTCATGGGCCACCTGTTGACCCCCCGACGTGCCTCTTCAGCCTATATATACTCTCATACCCTAAAAATATCGAGGCAACAGACGAAACCCTAATTCCACCGCCGCAACCTTCTATTCCCGTGAGATCCCATCTTGGGGCCTGTTCCAGAGCTCCGCCGGAAGGGGCATCAATCATGGAGGGCTTCTACATCAACACCATAGCCTCTCCGATGAGTTGTGAGTAGTTTACCACAGACCTTCGGGTCCATAGTTATTAGCTATATGGCTTCTTCTCTCTCTCTCTCTCTCTTTGGATCTCAATACAAAGTTCTCCTCGATCTTCGAGGAGATCTATTCGATGTTATCTTTTTGTGGTGGGTTTGTCGAGATCCGATGAATTGTGGGTTTATGATCAAGATTATCTTTGAACAATATTGGATTCTTTTCTGAAATCTTTTATGTATGATTATAATATCCTTGCAAGTCTCTTCGAATTATTGGTTTCGTTTGGCCTACTAGATCTATAGTTCTTGCAATGGGAGAAGTGCTTGGCTTTGGGTTCAATCTTGCGGTGTCCTTTCCCAGTGACAGCAGGGGCATCAAGGTACGTATAGTATTGTTGCCATCGAGGATAAAAATATGGGGTTGATATCATTTTGCTTGATTTTATCCTTCAACATCATGTCATCTTGCTTAAGGCGTTACTCTGTTCTTATGAACTTAATACTCTAGATGCACGCTGGATAGCGGTCGATGTGTGGAGTAATAGTAGTAGATGCGGAATCGTTTCGGTCTACTTGTCACGGACGTGATGCCTATATACAATGATCATGCCTAGATATTCTCATAACTATGCGCTTTTCTATCAATTGCTCGACAGTAATTTGTTCACCCACCGTAGAATTTTGCTATCATGAGAGAAGCAACTAGTGAAACCTATGGCCCACGGGTCTATTCTCATCATATTATCCTCCATCAACTATTTACTTTACTTTGCTTTATTTACTTTCAATCTCTATACCAAAAGTACCAAAAATATTATCTTATCATATATATGAGATCTTACTCTCGTAAGTGACCGAGAAGGGATTGACAACCCCTTTTATCGTGTTGGCTGCAAGGTTCTTATTTTTTTGTGCAGGTTTGAGGGACTCGCGCGAGATCTCTTAGTGGATTGATACCTTGGTTCTCAAAAACTGAGGGAAATACTTACGCTCCTGTGTTGCATCACCCTTTCCTCTTCGAGGGAATACAATGCAAGCTCGAGAAGTAGCAAGAAGAATTTATGGCACCGTTGCCGGGGAGATCTATGAAAAATTGATATACCATGTACCTATAACAAACCCTTATCCCTCGCATTACATTATTTGCCCTCTCGTTTTCCTTTCCCCCATTTCACCTTTGCCTTTTTTTCTGTTCTCCTTTTTGTTTGCTTGTGTTGCCATGTGCCCTCTATTAGCTTGCATCTTCGCTTACTAAATTATGGATCCTCATCCACTTGCTTATATTTTTAAGAGATCAAATTATGATGAACCAATTGCTAGTGAGCTGCGTGCACTAGATTATCTTTATCAGGTTTTGCTTGAAATTCGTGAATCTGAAAATTGTGATGAAGTGTTGAAAGAAGAAAATTATGAAGTGATTCACGATAGCTCTTTTTATGAAAAACATGATTGCAATGATACTATTATAAATTCTATACATGTCAGTTGTTTTAATGATATGCTAAACCCTAAGCTTGGGGATGCTAGTTTTGCTATCTCCACTACTTGTTGCAATGATCATGATTGGGGTGATTCTTCTTATGATCTTGAAAATCTATTTAATCCCCATGATGAATGTAAGATGAATAATATTTGCAGTAATATTGAAAGTGGGTTTGGAAGAGTGTCAACTTTAGATCCCACAAATTTGGATAATTTTCAATCTTATGGAATATTTGATAAGAGTGGGTTTGGAGAGGTCATGACTTTAGTTAATGTTGCTCCCACTATTTTGGAATATTTCAACTTCGTATGCATGTGGATCGTGTTGAGAATATGTTTTGTGATAGCTATATTGTTGAATTTTCTTATGATCCTACATACAATTATTATGAGAGAGGAAAATATGGTTGTATAAATCTTCATGTTACTAAATTACCTCTCTTCATGTTGAGATTGATCTTGTTTCTTTCTTCTTCTTTGTATATGTTAGATCTTGCTTGTCTTGATTTGTTTTCCTATAAAATGCCTATGCATAGGAAGTATGTTAGACTTAGATGTGATTTTCACATGCTATATTATGCTCTCTTTGTGCTTCAATTCTTATCTTTCATGTGAGCATTATTGAATTCTGAAGCCTATCTTAATGGCTATAAAGAAAGAGCTTATTGGGAGGCAGCCCAATTTTATTTTCTTTGATTTTGCTTATGTTTAGGAATAAATATTGCATCTAGCTTCTGTTTAGATGTGGTTTTGTGTTTTAATAAGTGTTTGTGCCAAGTAGAACCTTTGGGAAGACTTGTGTGAAGTTTATGTGATTTTGCTGTAAAAAACAAAAACTTTAGCGCTCACGAGATTAGCTACCATTTTTACTCGAGAGTGCTTTTTAGTTGATTCTTTTTGCATCTGATTAATAGACAAATTCCTCACGTCCACCAATTTATTTCTATTTTTTAGAGTTATATAAGTATTCAAAAGTTACAGATTGCTACACACTGTTTTGTTTTTGATAGATTCTATTTTTCGTGTGTTGTTTGCCTATTTTGATAAATCTATGAGTAGTATTGGGGGGTATGAATCATAGAGAAGTTGGAATACAGTAGGTATAACACCAATGTAAACAAAGAATGAGTTCATTACGGTACCTTTGAGTAGTGGTTTGTTTTCTTATACTAACGGAGCTCACGAGATTTTCGGCTAAGTTTTGTGTTGTGAAGTTTTCAAGTTTTGAGTAAGGATTTGATGGACTATGGAACAAAGAGTGGCAAGAGCTTAAGCTTGGGGATTCCCAAGGCACCCCAAGGTAAAATTCAAGGACAACCAAAAGCCTAAGCTTGGGGATGCCCCGGGAAGGCATCCCCTCTTTCGTCTTCATCTATCGGTAATTTTTACTTGAGACTATATTTTTATTCACCACATGATATGTGTTTTGCTTGGAGCGTCATGTATGATTTGAGTGTTTGCTTTTTAGTTTGCCACAATCATCCTTGCTGGACACACCTTTTGAGAGAGATACAAATGAATTGGAATTAATTAGAATACTCTATGTGCTTCACTTATATCTTTTGAGCTAGATAGTTTTGCTCTAGTGCTTCACTTATATCTTTTAGAGCACGGTGGTGGTTTTATTTTGTAGAAATTATTTGATCTCTCATGCTTCACTTATATCTTTTTGAGAGTCTCTTAGAACATCATGGTAATATGTTTTGGTTATAAAACTAGTCCTAATATGATAATCATCCAAGATGGGTATAGTAAAAACTTTCATACAAAGTGCATTGAATATTATGAGAAGTTTGATGCTTGATGATTGTTTTGAGATATTAAGATGGTGGTATTAGATTTATGCTAGTAGAGTAATTATCAATTTGAGAAATACTTGTGTCGAGGTTTGCAAGCCCGTAGCATGCACGTATGGCAACCGTTGTGTGACAAATTTGAAGCATGAGGTATTTCATTGGGTGTCATCCTTTGTGTGGAGGTCAGGATCGCGTGATGTTTAACTCCTACCAACCCTTCCCCTAGGAGCATGCTTGTAGTACATTGTTTTGATGACTTGTAGATTTTTGCAATAAGTATGTGAGTTCTTTATGACTAATGTTGAGTCCATGGATTATACACACTCTCACCTTTCCACCATTGCTAGCCTCTCTTGTACCGCGCAACTTTTGCCGGTACCACACACCCATCATATACCTTCCTCAAAACAGCCACCATACCTACCTATCATGGCATTTCCATAGCCATTCCGAGATATATTGCCATGCCACTTTCCACTGTTCCGTTCATATGACACGCTTCATCATTGTCATATTGCCATGCATGATCATGTAGTTGACATCATATTCGTGGCTAGGCCACCATGCATAACTTTTAATACATGTCACTCTTGATTCATTGCACATCCCAGTACACTGCCGGAGGCATTCATATAGAGTCATACTTTGTTCTAGTATCGAGTTGTAAATCAATAAAAGTGTGATGATCATCATTATTAGACCATTGTCCCAAAGAAAAAAAATGAAAAGCCAAAGAAAAAAAAGGCCCAAAAAAATAAAAATAAAAAAGAAGAAGAAAGAAAAAAGGGACAATGCTACTATCTTTTTCCACTCTTGTGCTTCAAAGTAGCATTACGATCTTTATGATAGAGAGTCTCTTGTTTTGTCACTTTCATATACTAGTGGGAAATTTTCATTATAGAACTTGGCTTGTATATTCCAACGATGGGCTTCCTCAAATGCCCGAGGTCTTCGTGAGCAAGCAAGTTGGATGCACACCCACTTAGTTTCTTTTGTTGAGCTTTCATACATTTATAGCTCTAGTGCATCCGTTGCATGGCAATCCCTACTCACTCACATTGATATCTATTGATGGGCATCTCCATAGCCCATTGATACGCCTAGTTGATGTGAGACCATCTTCCTCTTTTGTCTTCTCCACAACCACCACTCTATTCCACCTATAGTGCTATGTCCATGGCTCACGCTCATGTATTGCGTGAAAGTTGAAAAAGTTTGAAAAACTTTAAGTATGAAACAATTGCTTGGCTGAAACCGGGGTTGTACATGATTTGAGTATTTTGTGTGACAAAGATGGAGCATGGACAAACTATATGATTGTGTAGGGATAACTTTATTTGGCCATGTTTTTTTGAGAAGACATGATTGCTTTGTTAGTATGCTTGAACTATTATTATTCTTATGTCAATATAGACTTTTGTCTTTAATCTTTCGGATCTGAACATTCATGCCACAATAAAGAAAATTACATTGAGAATTATGTTGGTTAGCATTACACATCAAAAATTCAGTTTTTATCATTTACCTACTCGAGGACGAGCAGGAATTAAGCTTGGGGATGCTTGACATGTCTCCAACGTATCTATAATTTTTGATTGTTCCATGCTATTATATATTCTGTTTTGGATGTTTAATGGGCTTTATTATATACTTTTATATTATTTTTTGGACTAATCTACTAACCCAAGGCCCAGTGCAAATTGTTGTTTTTTTTTTTTTGCCTATTTCAGTTTTTCGCAGAAAAGGAATATCAAACGGAGTTCAAACGGAAGGAAACCTTTGGGAGAGTTATTTTTGGAACAATATCAACACGAAAGACTTGGAGTACGCACGAGGAAGCGAATGAGGTGGCCACGAGGGCAGGGTGATACGTCTCCAACGTATCTATAATTTTTTATTGTTCCATGCTATTATATATGATGTTTTGGATGTTTAATGGGCTTTATCATACACTTTTATATTATTTTTGGGACTAACCTATTAACCCAAAGGCCCAGTGCAGATTGCTGTTTTTTGCCTATTTCAGGGTTTCATGGAAAAGGAATGTCAAACGAAGTCCAAACGGAATGAAACCTTCGTGAGAGTTATTTTTGGAACGATATCAACACAGAAGACTTGGAGTACACGCGAGGGAACGAAGGAGGCGGCCACGAGGGTCCAGGGCACACCCCCTCCTACAGGGCGCGCCCCCCACCCTCGTGGGCCCCCTCTGGCTCTACCAATGCCCTCCTTCCTCCTATATATACCCATATATCCTGAAAACATCGAAGCAACAGAGAAAACCCTAATTCCACCGCCGCAACCTTCTGTTCCCGTGAGATCCCATCTTGGGGCCTATTCCGGAGCTCCGCCAGAGGGGGGATCTTCCACAGAGTGCTTCTACATCAACACCATTGCCTCATCATGAGTTGTGAGTAGTTTACCACAGACCTACGGGTCCATATTTATTAGCTAGATGGCTTCTTCTCTCTTTTTGGATCTCAATACCAAGTTCTCCTCGGTCTTCGAGTAGTTCTATTCGATGTAATCTTTTTGCGGTGTGTTTGTCGAGATCCGATGAATTGTGGGTTTATGATCAAGATTATCTATGAGAAATATTTGGTTCTTTTCAGAATTATTTTATGTATGATTATAATATCCTTGCAAGTCTCTTTGAATTATCGGTTTGGTTTGGCCTACTAGATCAATAGTTCTTGCAATGGGAAAAGTGCTTGGCTTTGGGTTCAATCTTGCGGTGTCCTTTCCGAGTGACAGCAGGGGCAGCAAGGCACGTATTGTATTGTTGCCATCGAGGATAAAAAGATGGGGTTTATATCACTGCTTGAGTTTATCCCTCTACATCATGTCATCTTGCTTATAGCATTACTCTGTTCTTATGAACTTAATACTCTAGATGCATGCTGGATAGCGGTCGATGTGTGGAGTAATAGTAGTAGATGCAGAATCATTTCGATCTACTTTTCACGGACGTGATGCCTATATATAATGATCATGCCTAGATATTGTCATAATTATTTGCTTTTCTATCAATTGCTCGACAGTAATTTGTTCACCCATCGTAGAATTCTGCTATCATGAGAGAAGCCACTAGTGAAACATATGGCCCTCGGGTCTATTCTCAACATATCAATCTACAATCTACTTTACTTTGTTGTTTTTACTTTCTATTCTTATATCCAAAAATACCAAAAATGTCAAACTATCCTATCTATCAGATCTCACTTTCGTAAGTGACCGTAAAGGGATTAACAACCCCTTATTGCATTGGTTGTGAAGTTCTTATTTGTTTGTGCAGGTGTGAGGGACTCGCGCGTGGTCTCCTACTGGATTGATACCTTGGTTCTCAAAAACCGAGGGAAATACTTACGCTACTATGTTGCATCACCCTTTCCTCTTCGAGGGAATACAACGCAAGCTCGAGAAGTAGCAAGAAGAATTTCTGGCGCCGTTGTCGGTGAGGCTTACACAAAAGTCATATACCAAGTACCTATCACAAACCCTTATCCTTCGCATTACATTTATTTGCCTCACGTTTTCCTCTCCCCCGCTTCACCCTTGCAGTTTTATTTGCCCTTCTTTTGCCGTGTGTTTACCGTTCGCTTGCTTCTAGTTCGCTTGTTTGTTAGATTGGTTGCTTGTCACTATGGCTCACCCTATCAGTGTTGACCCCCACCTCAAGAGGTTGGAGGAGATTGAAAACAATGTCAGACATTTTATGTATGTGCAATTTGAGCACAATGATTTCTCTAGAAATGTGCTTAAAGAACAGAAAAGCTTTATGGAGCACATGAATAAAGAGCTCGATGATATGTCTAAGGAATTTTATGGTTTGAAATCACAGTTTGCTCATCTTGAGAACTTAATAGTCCAAATTTCGGACAAGCAATCCACCTTAGTTAATAAGATGGCTACTAAACCGGAAGAACATGAAAATAAAGATGAAGATCTGAAAGTTATTGATGTGTCTCCTATTACATCCTTGTTTTCTAGTATGAATCTTTATAAAATGGGACTGGAGATGAGTCTACTTTAGTTAAAAGGCGTCCCAATGAGTCGGAGTTTTTAGATCTTGGTGCTAAAATTGTTAAAAGTGGGATTGAAGAGATTAAAACTTTGCATAGTGATGAACCCACTACTTTGGATTTCAAGGGATTCAATTATTGTAATTGCTCTTTGATTGATTGTATTTCCGTGTTGCAATCCGTACTAAATTCTCCGCATGCTTATAGTCAAAATAAAGCTTTTACCAAACACATAGTTGATGCTTTGATGCAATCTTATGAAGAAAAACTTGAACTAGAAGTATCTATCCCTAGAAAGCTTTATGATGAATGGGAACCTACTAATAAAATCAAAATTAAGGATCGTGAATGCTTTGCTTTGTGTGACTTGGGTGTAAGTGTTTCCACTATCCCAAAAACTTTGTGTGATTTGTTAGGTTTCCATGAGCTTGATGATTGTTCTTTAAATTTGCATCTTGCGGATTCTACCATTAAGAAACCTATGGGAAGGATTAATGATGTTCTTATTGTTGCCAATAGGAATTATGTGCCCGCAGATTGCATTGTTCTTGATATAGATTGCAATCCTTCATGTCCTATTATTCTTGGTAGACCTTTCCTTAGAACGATTGGTGCAATTAGTGATATGAAGGAAGGAAATATTAGATTCAAATTTCCATTAAGGAAAGGCATGGAACACTTTCCTAGAAAGAAAATCAAATTACCTTATGAATCCATGATGAGAGCCACTTATGGATTGCCTTCCAAAGATGGCAATACCTAGATCTATCCTTGTATCGTGCCTAGCTAGGGACGTTAAACGATGGCGCTTATTGGGAGGCAACCCAATTTTATTTTCTTTGTTTTGCTTCTGTTTAGGAATAAATATTGCATCTAGCTTCTTTTTATATGTGGTTTTGTGTTTTAATTAGTGTTTGTGCCAAGTAGAACCTTTGGGAAGACTTGTGTGAAGTTTATATGATCTTGCTGTAAAAAATAGAAACGTTAGCGCTCACGAGAATAGTCACCAGATTTTACTGGAGAGTGCTATTTAGTTGATTATTTCTGCAGATGATTAATAGACAAATTACTCACGTTTACCAATTTATTTCAATTTTTTGGAGTTACAGAAGTATTCGAAAGTTACAGATTACTACAGATTGTTCTATTTTTGACAGATTCTGTTTTTCGTGTGTTGTTTGCTTATTTTGATGAATCTATGAGTAGTATTGGGGAGTATGAATCATATAGAAGTTGGAATACAGTAGGCTTAACACCAATATAAACAAACAATGAGGTCATTACAATACCTTTGAGTGGTGGTTTGTTTTCTTATACTAACGGAGCTCACGAGATTTTTGGCTAAGTTTGTGTTGTGAAGTTTTCAAATTTTGAGTATGGCTTTGATGGCTATGGAACAAAGAGTGGCAAGAGCCTAAGCTTGGGGATTCCCAAGTCACCCCAAGGTAAAATAAAAGAAAAACCAAAAGCCTAAGCTTGGGGATGCCCCGGAAAGGCATCCCCTCTTTTGTCTTCATCTATCGGTAACTATACTCGGGACTATATTTTTATTCACCACATGATATGTGTTTTGCTTGGAGCGTCATATATAATTTGAGTCTTTGATTTTTAAGTTTCCACAATCATCCTTGCTGGACACACCTTTTTGAGAGAGATAAATATGCCCTAAAATTTGTTAGAACACTCTATGTGCTTCACTTATATCTTTTGAGCTAAATAGTTTTTCTCTAGTGCTTCACTTATATCTTTTAGAGCACGGTGGTGATTTTATTTTGTAGAAATTGTTGATCTATCATGCTTCACTTATATCCTTTTGAGAGTCTTTTAGAATAGCATGGTAATGTGCTTTGGTTATAAAACTAGTCCTAATATGATAGGCATCCAAGATGAATGTAGTAAAAACTTTCATACAAAGTGCATTGAATATGATGAGAAGTTTGATACTTGCTGATTGTTTTGAGATATGAGGGTGGTGATATTAGAGTCATGCTAGTGGAGTAATTATGAATTTGAGAAATACTTGTGTTACCGTTTGTGATTCCCGTAGCATGCACGTATGGTGAACCGCTATGTCACGAAGTTAGAGCATGAGGTATTTGTATCCTTTGTGTGGAGGTCGGGGGCGCGCGATGGTTAACTCCTACCAACCTCCCCCCTAGGAGCATGCGTTGATTGCTTTGTTTTGATGACTCGTAATTTTTTGCAATAATTATATGAGTTCTTTATGACTAATGTTGAGTCCATGGATTATACACACTCTCACCCTTCCACCATTGCTAGCCTCTCTTGTACCGCGCAACTTTCGCCGGTACCATATACCCACCATATACCTTCCTCAAAATAGCCACCATACCTACCTATCATGGCATTTCCATATCCATTCTGAGATATATTGCCATGCAACTTTCCACCGTTCATATGACACGCTTCATATTGTCATATTGCCATGCATGATCATGTAGTTGACATCATATTTGTGGCGAAGCCACCATCACAATTCATTCATACATGTCACTCTTGATTCATTGCACATCCCGGTACACTACTGGAGGCATTCATATAGAGTCATATTTTGTTCTAGCTATCGAGTTTTAATCTTTGTGTTGTAAGTCAATAAAAGTGTGATGATCTTCATTATTAGAGCATTGTCCCATGTGAGGAAAGGCCAAATAAAAAAAGATGTCCCAGAAAAAATAGAGAGGGGCTAAATAAAAAAAGGGAGAAAGCCCCTCCAAAAAAATGAGAGAAAATAGAGAAGAGACAATGCTACTATCCTTTTCCACACTTGTGCTTCAAAGTAGCACCTTGATCTTCATAATAAAGAGTCTCTTGTTTTGTCACTTTTACATACTTGTGGGAATTTTCATTATAAAACTTGGCTTGTATATTCCAACGATGGGCTTCCTCAAATGCCCTAGGTCTTCATGAGCAAGCAAGTTGGATGCACACCCACTTAGTTTCATTTGATGAGTTTTCATACACTCATAGCTCTAGTGCATCCGTTGCATGGCAATCCCTACTCACTCACATTGATATCTATTGATGGGCATCTCCATAGCCCATTGATACGCCTAGTCGATGTGAGACTATCTTCCTCCTTTTTGTCTTCTTCACAACCACCACTCTATTCCACCTATAGTGCTATATCCATGGCTCACACTCATGTATTGCGTGAAAGTTGAAAGGTTTGAAAAAAATTGATTATGAAAACAAGTGCTTGGCTGAAACCGGGGTTGTGCATGATATGAATATTTTGTGTGATGAAGAGGGAGCATAGCCAGACTATATGATTTTGTAGGGATAACTTTCTTTGGCCATGTTATTTTGAGAAGACATGATTGCTTTGTTAGTATGCTTGAAGTATTATTATTTCTTATCTCAATATAGACTTTTGTCTTGAATCTTTCGGATTTGAACATTCATGCCACAATAAATAAATTACATTAAAATTATGTTCGTTAGCATTCCACATCAAAAATTCTGTTTTTATCATTTACCTACTCGAGGACCAGCAGTAATTAAGCTTGGGGATGCTTGATACGTCTCCAACGTATCTATATTTTTTTATTGTTCCATGCTATTATATATGATGTTTTTGATGTTTAATGGGATTTATCGTACACTTCTATATTATTTTTGGGACTAACCTATTAACCCAAAGGCCCAGTGCAGATTGTTGTTTCTTTGCCTACTTCAGGGTTTCAAAGAAAAGGAATATCAAACGGAGTCCAAACGGAATGAAACCTTCGCGAGAGTTATTTTTGGAACGATATCAACACAGAAGACTTGGAGTACACGCGAGGGAACGAAGGAGGCGGCCACGAGGGTCCAGGGCGCGCCTCCCACCCTCGTGGGCCCCCTCTGGCTCCCCTGATGCCCTCCTTCCTCCTACATATACCCATATACCCTGAAAACATCGAAGCAACAGAGAAAACCCTAATTCCACCGCCGCAACCTTCTGTTCCCGTGAGATCCCATCTTGGGGCCTGTTCCGGAGCTCCGCCGGAGGGGGGATCTTCCACGGAATGCTTCTACATCAACACCATTGCCTCACCATGAGTTTTGAGTAGTTTACCACAGACCTTCGGGTCCATAGTTATTAGCTAGATGGCTTCTTCTCTCTTTTTGGATCTCAATACCAAGTTCTCCTCGGTCTTCGAGGAGATCTATTCGATGTAATCTTTTTGAGGTGTGTTTGTCGAGATCCGATGAATTGTGGGTTTATGATCAAGATTATCTATGAGAAATATTTGGTTCTTTTCTGAATTCTTTTATGTGTGATTATAATATCCTTGCAAGTCTCTTCGAATTATTGGTTTGGTTTGGCCTACTAGATCTATAGTTCTTGCAATGGGAGAAGTGCTTGGCTTTGGGTTCAATCTTGCGGTGTCATTTCCCAGTGACAGCAGGGGCAGCAAGTCACGTATTGTATTGTTGCCATTGAGGATAAAAATATGGGGTTTATATCATATTGTTTGAGTTTATCCCTCTACATCATGTCATCTTGCTTAAAGCATTACTCTGTTCTTATGAACTTAATACTCTAGATGCATGCTGGATAGCTGTCGATGTGTGTAGTAATAGTAGTAGATGCAGAATCGTTTCGGTCTACTTGTCACGGACGTGATGCCTATATATAATGATCAAGCCTAGATATTCTCATAATTATTCGCTATTCTATCAATTGCTCGACAGTAATTTGTTCACCCACCGTAGAATTCTGCTATCATGAGAGAAGGCACTAGTGAAACCTATGGCCCCCGGGTCTATTCTCAACATATCAATCTACAATCTACTTTACTTTGCTATTTTTACTTTATGTTCTTATATCCAAAAATACCAAAAATATCAAACTATCCTATCTATCATATCTCACTTTCGTAAGTGACCGTAAAGGGATTGACAACCCCTTATCGCGTTGGCTGCGAAGTTCTTATTTGTTTGTGGAGGTGCGAGGGACTCACGCGTGGTCTCCTACTGGATTGATACCTTGGTTCTCAAAAAACTGAGGGAAATACTTCCGCTACTGTACTGCATCACCATTTCCTCTTCGAGGGAATACAACGCAAGCTCGAGAAGTAGCAGGCGGCGCGCCCCCACCCTCGTGGGCCACCTTTTGACCCCCCGACGTGCCTCTTCAGCCTATATATACTCTCATGCCCTGAAAACATCGAGGCAACAGACGAAACCCTAATTCCACCGCCGCAGCCTTCTGTTCCCGTGAGATCCCATCTTGGGGCCTGTTCCGGTGCTTCGCCGGAGGGGGCATCGATCACGGAGGGCTTCTACATCAACACCATAGCCTCTCCGATGAGTTGTGAGTAGTTTACCACAGACCTTCGGGTCCATAGTTATTAGCTAGATGGCTTCTTCTCTCTCTTTGGATCTCAATACAAAGTTCTCCTCGATCTTCGAGAAGATTTATTCGATGTTATCTTTTTGCGGTGTGTTTGTCGAGATCCGATGAATTGTGGGTTTATGATCAAGATTATCTTTGAACAATATTGGATTCTTTTCTGAAATCTTTTATGTATGATTATAATATCCTTGCAAGTCTCTTCGAATTATTGGTTTGGTTTGGCCTACTAGATCTATAGTTCTTGCAATGGGAGAAGTGCTTGGCTTTGGGTTCAATCTTGCGGTGTCCTTTCCAAGTGACAGCAAGGAAATCAAGGCACGTATAGTATTGTTGCCATCTAGGATAAAAATATGGGGTTTATATCATATTGCTTGAGTTTATCCTCTGCATCATGTCATCTTGCTTAAGGCGTTACTCTGTTCTTATGAACTCAATACTCTAGATGCATGTTGGATAGCAGTCGATGTGTGGAGTAATAGTAGTAGATGCAGAATCGTTTCGGTCTACTTGTCACGGACGTGATGCCTATATACAATGATCATGCCCAGATATTCTCATAACTATGCGCTTTTCTATCAATTGCTCGACAGTATTTTGTTCACGCACCGTAGAATTCTTCTATCATGAGAGAAGCCACGAGTGAAACCTATGGCCCCGGGTCTATTCTCATCATATTATCCTCCATCAACTATTTACTTTACTTTGGTTTATTTACTTTTAGTCTCTATACCAAAAATACCAGAATTATTATCTTATCATATCTATCAGATCTCACTCTCGTAACTGACCGAGAAGGGATTGACAACCCTTTTTATCGCGTTGGCTGCGAGGTTCTTATTTGTTTGTGCAGGTGCGAGGGACTCGCGCGTGGTCTCCTACTAGATTTATACCCTGGTTCTCAA
Source organism: Secale cereale (assembly GCA_902687465.1). NCBI lineage: Eukaryota > Viridiplantae > Streptophyta > Magnoliopsida > Poales > Poaceae > Secale > Secale cereale. The sequence goes on from LR738715.1 coordinate 167,039,532, forward strand.
AAACTGAAGAAAATAATTACGCTACTGTGCTGCATCACCCTTTTTCTTCGAGGGAATACAACGCAAGCTCGAGAAGTAGCAAGAAGAATTGCTGGCGCTGTTGCCGGGGAGATGTATGCAAAAGCCATATACCAAGTACCTAGCACAAACCCTTATCCCTCGCATTACATTATTTGTCCTCTCGTTTTCCTTTTCCCCACTTCACCTTTGCCTTTTTTCGTCTTTTTGTTTGCTTGTGTTGCCATGTGCCCTCTATTAGCTTGCATCTTCGCTTGCTAAATTATGGATCCTCATCCACTTGCTAATCTTTTTAATGGATTCAATTATGATGAACCAATTGCTAGTGAGTTGCGTGCACTAGATTATCTTTATGAGGTTTTGCTTGAAATTCGTAAATCTGAAAATTGTGACGAACCTCGACAAATGTTTTGTAGATCGCAAAATTTCAGCACGAAATGATATTCGTGAAAGTTGTCGCAAAAAAATGGATACTCCAAAAATGCTAGTTCTGAAAATATTTTTGAGCACTAGTTCTTTTTTGTCACGAGTACCACGAAGGTCGTTTCGTGCTGAAGTTTTGCGAGTATACAAAACATTTGAAAAAGTGTACCACAAAAAATAGATTTTTTTTATTTAAATAATACCTTTTTTGCTGCTCATCAGGGTGCATTTGAGCTCCGGAGGAGATACTCCATGTGCTAACTTTACCCTTTGATTTTGTTGCGCATGTGTAACTTTAACAATACCGAGAATATAAATATATATTGTACGACAGTAATGTTTCCTGTAAAAAAAATGGCGGTCCGGGTTAAGAGAGTATCACACACCCAAGCTTCTTCACGTATGTGCTCTATATGTGTTGTGGAAGATGAAATCACTTTTCATCCTCTCGTCACTTGTCCAAAGGTCCGTGCTCTGCGTATGGCCATGAGAGATATCTGGAATATTCCTAAGGAAGAGGTATTCAAGTGAGACTGGTTGCTTATTTTATTGGATCAGTTGAGTTCGTCGTTGGTGAGGAAATCATATTAATATTTATGAGCTAGGCAATGATTTGATTTTTGATAAGGAATGGAATTTGTCTCCGCCTCTGTTAATTTTGTGGATAATTATTGATTGTCATTTTCATATTCTCACTCCATTGCAGAGTTGGATTATAACAACAAAGGTAAAGAGGTGGTGTTTTGGTTAAGGCTTGAATTTTGTTCTTCCGATGAGTCAACTGATGTAGCATGCACCCACCATTTGACTATATCAAGGTCAATGTTAACACCAGTTTTGTGGAGAGCATTAGCACACCGAGTGTTGAGGTGGTTGCCAAGGACTCTTCTCTGGAGTTTATCATCTCTTTATGGGATATAATTGGATTATGCACAAGTGTGGATTAATCCGAGCTTCGGACGTGTCTTGTCGGTTATATAGGTATTACCCTTCACAAGCCTTCCAAGAATGGCTACTCGTCTGTGGCTACCTTCTCTGCAAATGAAAACTTACGACATGCTGATGTCGGAGCGCCGCTACGAGATCCAACAGGACATCCGGGCGAGGCAAGCCGCGCGCACTGCCGCATCGCTGACGGCCTGAGGCGGAGTTCTCCGTCACCCAATCCGACGAGATGGCGGAGCAGCAGGCCATCCCGGAGTTCATCCAGAATGAGGCATATTTGGAGGCCAACCGGACGCAGGGCCGGCCCTGAGGGGGGGCAGGGGGGGGGCGGCCGCCCCGGGCCCCCCAAATCGAGGGGCCCCTCTCCAGGGTGTGTACAGATAGGCTATGGCCTATTTTCGGTCAACGATTTTTTTTAACATGGACTGGACCGCTGGGCCTCAGGCAGCAGACTGGAACGTACGCACCTACAAGTAGCAGGAAAGGGAGCCAGCGATTGATTCGTTTCTAGTTAGTACGAGCACGTCGAGAAAAAAGGAACTGATTGATCCCTTCTGATTCGTTAGTTACTACATGCACGCCGAAAAAAAGTAACTGATTTATCCTTTCCTATTCTATCGCATATGAATTTCACGTAGCGATTCTCAATTTTCCAGCGGCCGCCGACGCTTGTTTATGTGATTGCGCGCTCGCCGCTCCTTTTGCTTGTCTACGTTTATTGCGCGCTCGCGGCTCCTTTTGTTTGTTTACGTGATTGCGCGCTCGCTGCTCCTTTTCCCTTTTCTCCTAAATCCAAATTTTCTCCCTAATTCAGATCGTCCGCCAAGTTTCAATTCTCTTGGGGCCGTCGAAACAATGATTTGCTCCACGTCCATGAACGATTCGACCATTCAAGGTATATATTCTATTCATATAGAGGTTCCTAGTCTCCTAGATGAATAGCTGCACATCGGCACTACTCAACAATTGTCTAGTATTTATTTTCAGTATTGTGTCTTTTTCCGTCGTCTAGAAGAAAGTATTATTCATCTGGTAGCGATAAATTAATTATTTTCAGCATTGTGACTTGCCACAATCACAGCGTGACAATATCCATAATTTTTTTGAAGAGTCGGCGATAGATGAGGAAGGGCAAATAACTAATCGAAGTTCAGAATTTGATCAGCAAGAAGAAATGTCGACACCAACATCAGCGATAAGAATGTAAGTGCCTCTAAGCATGTAGGTAATTCATCAGATGCACATGCACAGTCCGCCTTGTGTTGATAAACAACAAGTTTATACTGCTGTTATTTATGAAAGAAATTGGGATAATCTTTGATAATAAATCAAGAGACGTCTTGGTTTAGAAAGGGCCTATGAGAGAGGACACAAAATGGCATACCATCTAGATGATGCAGGAAGGCATTTTTCATATGCTCATTATCCTTGGAAAATAAGCAATGAGAAGGAACATGATTGAAAGTGTATAGTTGAAGCAATAGGTGTTGACAAAGCTTTTTGCTTCTGCTCTATAAGATGTTAAAGTCTAGCATTAGCAGGAGTTTGATCAAAAGATGTCGACAAAGTTTTTTGCTTCTGCTATAAGATCTTCAAGTCTAGCATTAGCGGGATACATGAATTAGATATCCTTAGCACATGATGGATTAGACATTTGTACGTAATATGTATAAAATTATTTGATACATATATTGATTTTAGATGCATTTAAGTGTTGTTGGTAAAATTTCATATATATATTGTTATCATGTCTACATTAAGGGCCCCTGGTTTTAGTCTCGCCCCGGGCCCCCAAAATCTCAGGACCGGCCCTGACCGGACGTTCCTCCGGCGGGAGCCGGCGAAGTCCAACGCGCTCTTCGCCGAACTCAACACGAAGATAGAGGCGGAGGAGGCCACAGCGAGTAGCCGGAGGCGCTGGAGCTGTAGCTGCCGTCCATGCTGCCGGAGCCGGGCACGGAGATAGTCGACATCTCCGGCGACGAGTAGCTACGTGATCGACGTAGTACATAGATTTTTAATTTGCATGTCTTTGTATGGATTTGAGAATCTAGTATAAGATGTCCGGATGCAAGAAGTGAAATTGAAGGGGTGCACAATCACTGCCTGCGGATGCGTCTAGACGCGTCCACGAACATTTGAGGTGCTATATTTGACATATCCCACTGTACATGCTCTAATAAACCAGTACGGGGATAGTACTTTTGAAGTCTTGCATGTGCATGTGCTGCTCCCGTGCTTCAACTCGGATTACGGTAAAGAGTGTGAATTACTAGATTTTTTATGCGGCCGGCGCATGCGAACTGACATCCCTAGCGACTATTTGCAGATCTCGCTGCAGGTTTTGTAGACACGAATGCATAGAGTGCACACGCATGATCAATCATCCGGGTCAGCGATACACAACTCTTTCGTGCCGCCGCAGCTAGGACCGTTCGACTCGTCACGTGCTTAGCCTGTTGCATGCTGATCTACAGGTCATGCAGTGCAGTCGCCGCACTGGGTTGAATATAGTACTCGTGTGAACAGTTCAGAGCGTGAGTGCAGGTGCAGGGGGGCGAGGCAGCTGCTCCTCGGGTCAACGGCCCCGTTGGCCTTGCTCAGTCAGTCAGTCGGCACAAGCGTGACGGACACGAGAAAGTTCCATGCATGCATCGCAGACGCCCATGTGCATGACATACATACATCGTCTGGTCTGGTTTCTATTGTTCTCGTCTCGTCTGAACTTTACGAAATCGTGCTGCTGGAAATTAAAGGTTGATAAATCAATGCGATAAATAATTCCTTAGTGTATGAACAGAAGCAATGTTGGTAACCATCCAACACCGACCCGCGAGCCTTCCCGGAGCGTGAAAGTCATCCAACGCGGGTTTGTATCGGTCATCGACGTGGTCTGGACACGTTTTTACTTGCAAATTGAAGACAAAAGTGAGATGATTTAGGGGAGTCCGGACCGACCCATGCCCGCTTCTGACAAGCGTGGCCTACCCAAACCCCTCTATCATCGCCCGCGCGCGTGTTCCGACCAGGCGTCAGCTGCCCGCATTCCCGCCGCTGTAGAGCACGTCGCTCCGCATTGAAGACGGCTCAGGGCGGGCACGACCTCTCACTGCCTTCGCCTTGAAGCGGCGCGGCGGCCGAGGGCACCACCCGCAACGTGTCTTCGGTGTCTGCGTCTGTTCAATGCATGCGACGCGTGACTGGGCGGGACGGGACGGATATCTACCACGCCGGTTCAATGCCCCGTTCGTCAGTATGCCGCCATTAAGCAGGATCGCCGCTCGACAAACCCATGTCGGCGTCGCGCATTGACGCACCCGAATGCCTTGCCTCACTGGAATCCGCTATTTAAAGGCAGTCACACCCGACTAACTCCACGCCACAACACAGGCCGCTCCCCATCTCCTCCATTGCACTTCATCTGCTATGGCTGCAGGCGGTGAAGCTACGTGGGAGAGCCTTTCGACGAAGACGAAGCATGCCGTGTCCGTCCTTGCCGCCACTTGCCAAAGCCGCGGTGCCAGGTGGACCGAGGACGGCTTGCTGGCCAGCTCGCCTGAGGTCTCCGACAACGAAGACGACACCACAGTAGAGACGGGCTCCGACAACACCAGTCGGCTCCCGCGCCTCCTGTGCACGTCGACTTCACCATGGAGCAGGCGCACGCGCAGTACAATGTCTCCATGACGAAGGTGCAGCCTGCACCGGAGGAACAGCGGTAAAACATGTTCCTCCTGGAGCAGCACCGGCTGGCGGAGGGCCGAATCTACGGCGAGCGCGCGAGCGAGGAGGTTGTGGCAGCCATGGCCGCGGCGAACCCCAAATTCGTCGTAGAGCAGCGTGCCATCTACGATGTCGTCCGCGCTCAAGCCGCCGCTCGCCAGGAAGCGGCAGCAGCGGAGGCGCAGCTGTAGCCGATCGTGAATGTGAACAAGGTGAGCTGCGCCCCCTACACACCGCAAACGAACCATTAGGCGGTTCGGTTGGACGACGATAGCGTCGGCGCCACCATTTTCATCATGGAGCTCAGATCCACCGACGACGGACATGTCGCAGGCTCCTCTGGGAATAAGTGGGCCACGGGATATTGCAGTGCCTGGTGTCCCATGTGGGCCAGTCCGTCTTCTGTATTCTACTCTTCCTCGTCGAAGACTGCACCTTCAGTTCATGGATGTTATTGCCGATGCTCATGGAGACGAGGGATGGAGGAAGACGCGGGCTTGGATGCCGGACACCGCCGTAGGATAAATTTAGGGTCGAGTCTTTTTTTTCTAAATGTTCGACATATAATGAAAATCCGTCATGTTTATATGAAATCCGATCATATTTGCACGAATTTCACCCGGTTTGTAGAAAAAGAGTCCCTGTCCGCGGACGAATGTTACCGTTGAAGATGCCCGTAGTTACAAGTAGAAAACTAAGGGAGCATTAGTCGTCTCAGGCTCAGAGGGAGAGGGAGTAGCTAGCTAGCCAGCCAGCTAAACAGGATCCATCAAGCATCAATTGATTCCAACAGCCGAACAAGGCTGGATGGACCCTAAGGACCGACCGTTGGATGGATTGGCCAGCCAAGCTGCAAATTAAGCGCAAGGTGGTGGCCAGGCCAGGGAAAAATAGCGGTCTTCTCTTCGCGCTGCCGCTACTGCCCATGCGTCGGTCGTATGGCGCACCACATGCACATCACCGGCGTCGCCCTCGCGCGCGACGTCGGCGTCGGGCGCGCACGCACTCGCTGACGCACGTGACCCCGGCCCCGGCCAGGGGCAGAGGAGATCAGTGAGAGCGCGCGCCGCCCGTGCCGACCGATCGGACGAACCCGTGCGCTCGCCCGAACCAACCCAACCGGTCCCCCGTGCGCGCGCCGAGCCAACGGAGGAACAGCCGCGGCGACCCCGACGGGCGAACCCCCGCGGTCCAGCCCTCCGGCCGCGATGCCGTACGGCTCGCAGCCCGGCCCCATCCTCCGCCCACCGCCGCTGTCAGATGGACGACGCGGCAAGCGAGCTAGAGCTACACATGCGCACATCACTGCACACCAGATTGCATATCTCGCGGGCGACAGGGACGACCCTAGCTGGCGCACGCACGCACGCACTATTCATGGGCTGAAAGCCACCGGTCCTGCATATCATTGGGACGGGCCCCCCACGGGGTTGGAAGGCTTTGGACCTTTGGTGTGCCCGATCGACCATTAAGGCCGCACAGCTGCAGCCCACTGTTCCGAAGAGGCTTGCGTGGACGATCGATCCATCGCCGATGGGTGGTTGTAGCTCGGTCGATCACGGGTCGGATGTTTGGGTCGGGTGCATGCACGGCGGTCAGCACAGGGGATGGATAGATGGATGGATGCATCGATCGCACACTAACATGTGGACGGCGACGGTCCCTCCGGTTCCGGCCGTACGAACGGGGTGGATCGCGTACGTCTCTTGTCCCGCCGCGTCGAGGCTCATTTGGCTTCTTCTTCTTCTTCTTTTTTCCTTTCTTTCTCAGCTGCGGCGCTGGGGTCGCTGACGGGACTGAAATGTTTGCAGATTAATGGGGTTCGGGCGGGGCGACCTCTTCTCTCCCATTTGATTTGTTTTTGTAGGACTGTATGCAGGAGTATGGTATGCTAGTACCACTGGTACGGATTTTGTTCTTTCACGCTGTTCACTATTGCATCGGCAGGTTATCGGGTGGGGCTGGATCTCATGCAGAGTCCCAAATCAAGTGGCATAACATGTACTCCCTCCGTTTCTAAATATTTATCTTTCTAGAGATTTCAGCAAATGACTACATATAAAGCAAAATGAGTGAATCTATACTTTAAAATATGTCTACATACATGTATATTGTAACCATTTCAAATGTCTAGAAAGACAAATATTTGAGAACGGAGAGAGTAGCAAGAAAGATAAGTTAAAAATAAAATTTTGCATGGACCTCAATGTAAGATGAATATAGCATCGACTGAGACATGGCCATGTCTTAGTTGACTGAGATTTAGCAAAACTGTTTCGCTAAGACTAACTTTTTTATCTTTTGTTTACACACGTTTATCAACCGTGCGTTCAGTGGGAGGAGATGTTTCTGTCGACCACGAAGACGTCTGTGGCAACTTTGTCAATCTCAAAATGATGTATCGGCTTAGTCTCTCGAAGGTGCCCATATAGGAAAATGGTTGTGTACTCCTGAGAGTACGTACTCCCGCGTCTCATATACCATATAGATGAATCTTTTATACCTCTTTATTATTTTTAATATACTTCATTATTAATTATTAGATACCCCAAAATAATTTTCATGAAAAAATTCATGCGAGTCTACATATTTTAAATGTTTACGTATATACTGATGTGTTTGTACGTGAAAAAAGTATATTAAAAAAAGTACGTCACAGATGACATTTTTTCAACAAAACTCGTATTGGGGTATCTTAGAATATTTAATAAAGTATATTAAGAATAATAAAGAGGTATAATTAATACGTATATGAGGTATATTGAGGATGGGAGTACATACTATATATATATATATATATATATATATATATATATATATATATATATATATATATATATATATGGTGTTCGTACGTGCGTTCATAGAGGTAAGTGTATGTGTGCGACTTCGATTGTGCTGTGTAAAAAAAAAACGGTAGTATGAATGTGTGCTAACAAATCAGTGAGGTTTTCACGCAAGCTCCTGTACCATGCAAATCAGCTGAGCCAGGGCCCCCGCCCCTTGTGAAATGAGAAACGTCACACGAAATAATATTCAACCAACGCATACTACGTACAGTACAGAAGAATCAGGAACAGTTCACACGTGCCAACGGCCCACAAGACCGAATTGTGGGTGTCCATCGAACACGTCGACAACATCCGTGAGCAGGCTCACGGCCTGAGCACCGTAGGAACTTTACGGGAAAGCAGCAGTCGGTACAATTTCCCAGAAGATACACTGTCAACTTTCGGCATTTGAGCATTTCTGTCGTGCATGTTCTAGCCAGTTCCGTTTCTCGAGCTATGCAACAGTTCTTTCGTCTCGTCGCCGCACTTTCGGCCGTTTTCTTTTGGGCCGATATCTTTCCTCCTTTTGCAATGGCCCGTGCAGCATGATTACGGTGGTGCTCGTACAGGCATGGCCATGCCAGCCACCAGGAAGCTCGCACAGTGCTAAGCGTAGGATGGTCGAAGAAAAGCCTTCATTTGACTAGAAAAAGAGGCATGCATGCATGGGCTTCGCCTTTGCATATTGCATTGGCATTGCACGACCCCAGCCCATTGCACTGCTCATGAGCCGTCACTAGCTCCTTTGCAAGTTGCAACGGTATTCATCGTCGGCTTGTTGATTGGCAGGCACGTCGAAAAGAAAAGAAAAGAAAAAAACAAGACAACCACCGCACAGCACTGTGCGATTAGTGTGTACTGTTTCATGACACGATTGTATGTTGGGCAGTTAGCCCAGCCTGTTCTGTCTGGCCTGCTTTCCTGAACTCTGATAGTAACAAATTAACCATATGTCATGTAGATATGAGATAGAACCTAACAAACTGTTGGACTGAGCGCTGATTTGACCTCGTTTTACTAGAAGACGCGTCGGCAGACCCTGTGCCAACCATCATCACCTGGTTAGAAAAGGGAAAGGGAAATAGAACAGCAAAAATGTTTTGATGTCCCTCGACACCATGATTAACGAACGTGCATGAACAAAAAGATGATGCGGGGGGCGAAAGGAAAGAAAGGCCTCCCTCCATACATTAGACTCTCTCTATGTATACACTTTTACCTATATAAAAAACTTAAAAGCGCAAACGCAAGTGCACAAGGATGTGTCGACTGCTCGACAGACAAAGAGGCTGTTAAGATCAAAGGGCCACTCGATGAGCTTAGCATCAGATTAGTGTCCCCAAGAACTGACCAGGTTAGATGGAAAAGGCTGAGTGCATGCTGAAGTGTGTTGAATTGGGTTGCTGCATCGCATCACCAGGGCTTAAATGGGCAATGCCATCATTCGGCACGGCCACCTGTCACGGCCCCGTTGGCCGCAGCGTCGCAGCTTATCGTCCCGTTGGGCACTCGCGGGGACACGGGCATGAAATGCTCTTGCTTTCCCCTATTTTGCCGCGTAAAGGTCACCTCGCAGACAAAAAAAAAAAGACTGCCCGAAGAAGACGCAAATGCAGGGGCTCTCGCGACAGCGAAAGACACACACAATTCTTATCAAGTGATGGAAAAAAGCCAGGATTTGTACTACTCGGCATGCAGTGCAGATGCTGCCAAGTGGTCAACGACACACTGATATAGTGAAATTGTTGTCTATGCCAGTCGCTGGATATGGTAGGTATCCTAGGAGGCGGTCGCTCGTGCAACGCCACAACCAACGTACGTGGCCCTGCGAGGTGCGGGCCTTTCCGGTAAAAGACGGGGACGAGACTTGCCTGCTCCCCTCATGTGTGCCCATCCGTGCTCCCGCGTACGTGGCTTGATTTGATTGGACCAAAATTAGGCCCGGCCCCACCCCCTTAAAATCAGGGAGGGTGATGAAGTGGGAGCACGGATGGGAGCACGAGAAGGGAGCAGGCAAGTTTTGTCCAAAAGACGGAAGGGAGGCCCTAATATAACCTATATATGGCTTTTTCGGCCCACCTTGGGCACTGTGTGCGCGCGTGAGTGGACTCATGCATTTGCCCACTAAGCGCAGAAATCACTGCGAGCAAGCGAGAAAGAGAGGAGAAAGGAAGAGCGCGGAGCTACTTAAACAGACATGCTTGGATGGTAAATGGTGTAGATAGGGATAGGCTACTTGACGAGTGCACGCACGCACGCACATGAAGCAGCAGCAGGCCGGTCAAAATACGGAAGCACTCAGAGTTGTGCGGGCATGCGATGGAATTTCGAGTGGCACGGATATTTTCTGCCGTCTGGTCTGAAGCTGCCATGATGAACTCCAACCCGGCGGTCCGAGCGAGATAGATACCGGACGATGATCCCCGCGGTAGACGACAAACCCGTCCACTTGTGCCTTGCGGTGTGCAAATGGCACAAGAATGTGGCGATAATGGAGGAGGGCTGAGTAGATCTGGGAACATGGCCGATGGTGGTTACAACTTGGCGGCCACAGGAAGCACACCTCTGGAGCACCACGTACGGGCGCGGCCACAGCACCCAAGCCATGGACGTCAAACGGAGCAAATTATGAACTACTCCCTCGGTTCGGAAATAACTGACCTGGTTTTAGTTTGAGCTTTAAAGGTTTCACAGAAAATGTAAGCGTTAATTTTAGACAAGTGATGAGCAAATTATGAGCTACTCCCTCCGTTCGGAAATAACCAACCTGGTTTTAGTTTGAGCTTTAAAGGTTTCACAGAAGAAAGCGGGATGCCGCTTGCACCAAGCCCTTGCCTGACCTGTCCACGACAGACGATGTTGCGATAATGCACAAGATCCCGTCGTCAGACCACGAATCGTGCACCGGATTACATTGTTACTTGTCCATGACAGACGATGTTGCGATAACGCACAAGATCCCGTTGCCAGATCACGAATCGTGCACCGGACTACAATGTTACTGCTTCTGTGCCGTAGCATGGATAAACTGAACCTAAAGACTAGTTATCCTGATGATGCATTTACCAGGCATGACGAGCTCAAAGAAACCCAGGCGGCAATAGAAACAGTGTGCGTGACAGAATCGAGAATTTGAAATAGCAACGCTGTGCAGTGGACGATCTGCCGACAATAGAAACACAGAAAAGAAAACAAATCTAGGTGAACTGCAACAGAGAAGCTGGAAGCCTGAGATGGGCGATTATATTCACACTTGGTATGCTAAACAATGCTAAAGCGGCTCGCTTGGCACACCAGGCCGACTGATGCGACAATTGACCAGATATTTCACATGATTGCATCCACAACCAAATGCACCAAGATCTGAAGAGATCCGCTCCCATAAGTTTCTAAAGATGGCATTACTTTGCAATTGACATGGGTTTGAAAAGAAGGCGAAAGCTGAGACGAGCGATGTATGTGCATGCATGGACAAAAAGGGAAAACAGGTAATAGGTACAACATATTCAAGGGCATAGGTTGAGCCGGAGAATTGAGTAAACCCAGGATTTTTCCTCTTTGTAGTTGAGCCACTTCACTAAAATGTTACAGGGTATCAGAAAGATATTCACATGGACAAGGGCAACAGCAATCTTCGCTCTCTTTTCCTTTTGAGCCTTCTATGCCTAGAGATTTTGAGACTTACTGGGAGAAGGATTCCGAGAATTACAAAGAGGGACGAAAGCTTGAACCATTTCACGTAAATTGCGGCATAGCACGACACCATGAGAAAACAGAACAGAAAGGCATAGAGGAGAGCGACCCTCAGGTCCCGCCTGAAAGAGGAAAGAACACGGGATTAAGTAAAACTGAATCAAATGGCAATAAGCAAGCAGGCTGGTCTTTAACTAGAACATAAACAGGATAACCATAATGATCGTTTTTTAATAACCAAAATGTGATCAGCTTATATTTCAGAACTGTAAATATCTAGAGCACACTGCATTGACAATACTACTTCCTTTAGGCTAGTTCGAACTTGATAGCTATTCCCTCCGTCCGAAAATACTTGTCATCAAAATGAATAAAAGGGGATGTATCTAGATGTATTTTAGTTCTAGATACATCCCTTCCTGTCCATTTTGATGACAAGTATTTTCGGACGGAGGGAGTACTCCCTCCGTTCACAAAAATAAGATGTTCTAACTTTTTTTCTGAATCAGATGTATACAGACACGTTTTAGTGTGTTTGTTCACTCATTTTAATCCATATGGAGTCCATATTGAAATATCCAAAACATCTTCTATTTGTGAATGGAGGGAGTAGCATTTAAATTTTGCAGATACATACAGCGCATTTGCATCAGCTAAACACTCTCTGCATGCTAGTGTGTACTTCGAAATCAGCCAGGGTGAGCAAATTGCATATCCCCAGGCTCGTTACATGAAATTGCACTACTCTGAATTCAACTTTTCTTTCCTTCATCCTACCATGAGCTAAGTTCAGATATCATTACAAATTTGGTTTAATCTGATATTGTTCAATGTTCATTCTAGGAGATAAGGGATGCAATGTTACAATGGAACTCCTCTGTTTTAGCGATTAATCCAAATGCAATTATTATCAACGGAAGAAGCTTATTCTGAATAATTACATGATTCTTTGTTTCCTCTAACATTACATGATTAACTGGAATGCAAACCGCATGGCCTAATAATCAAACTTATAATATTAGTTCCATTCAGTCCCAGTTGAAATCACCGGATCGTTCATGAACAAAACGCTATGCAGAAGCCTACATCCCGTACCAGACGAAATTCTAGTCATTCTGGCCGGATGTACTGGTACCGGTCCATACAGACAGCTCTGCTGATGTTTCTTTATGAAGGTATCAGCCACACTGATTCTTCTTTGCTTAGGAATGTGGTACTATCACCTGGGAGATTCCATGTTGTAATAATTGCTAGAAAAGGGCAAGGGAATATTGGGCCTGTAATCCTTTGCAAATATGGGCCTATAGACCTCTTGCTCTTGCCAGGGGACGGCATGCACACTAGTTTGATGCGAAGGGCAGGGCACCAGCCAACCATTTATCTCTTTTGCCCATAGTTTTTTTTTCATTGTTTTTTATGGTATGTGTTCCTCACGTGTATATATAAAAAAGTATATCCATGCAAAATTTTGAAAACCAGGTAGGAATGCTGGAACGCTCCAGTACCAAAACGTTCCATCATGCCAAACACTGAACCAGAATGACAACTGGAATGGAACTATACGTATGTTAATAATGTGGTGCACCAAATGAGATGGCTATACCTAGCACAACATATATTAGAACCACCACTAACTTTTGAAAATGATATGAGCCTTAATACAATGCATAGGCAGTGAAAGATCCATGCGTGAAAATGCCACAAATGTTGCAGACAGAAATTTAAAATGCTTTTGAAAATGATATGAGCCTTAATACAATGCATAGGCAGTGAAAGATCCATGTGTGAAAATGCCACAAATGTTGCAGACAGAAATTTAAAATGCTTTTGAAAATGATATGAGCCTTAATACAATGCATAGGCAGTGAAAGATCCATGTGTGAAAATGCCACAAATGTTGCAGACAGAAATTTAAAATGATTTATTGAGTGATAGGCATCGATTAGATAAAACTAAGTACCAAATATGTTTTCACTCCAGAATTAGGTGACACAGCAAAGTATCGACTAAGTATGGAGTGTCATGAATCTGTCCAGATTTTGAACTTCAAACTTGATGTACTTCATGGGATGCTTGTGGCAACGACCATTTGTCAATCCAATTTTACATGCAGATCAGTACAGTATTTTGCTCGGCATGCTCCAAATTCAAGTTTTAGTTTTAGCTTTGGTGAACCATTGGAACTGGTTTTCAAGTTTTAGTTTTAGCTTTGGTGAACCATTGGAACTGGAAGGTTAGTGCTTCCCATTCAAGTAGATATGAAACATTTATTCATAAAAAAAGTGCATTGAAGTTACTTGCAAGGAAAGCACAAACATTTATACTTTGATGCTAAGCATAAGAAATGCCATCAAATGCAGACCGTTTGAAGTTACTTGTGCTAAAATAGTGTTCCTAATTTTGCCCAATTGTTCCTGAGGGGTGTAAAGTTAAAAATAGTTGAATCCTACAATTTTCTATTGAAACTTGAAAGACATGCATGAAAGCAGCAATATTCCAAGCATAAGATTTGTAACGTCTTCTGAGTCGCTACCCTCTATGTGCATAGTCTTGTACTCCCTCCGTCCGGAAATACTTGTCATCAAAATGGACAAAAAGGGATGTATCTAGAACTAAAATACTTCTAGATACATCCCCTTTTATTCATTTTGATGACAAGTATTTCCGGACGGAGGGAGTATCATGTTTCGTAAGGCCATATTGAACAATTGTCAAGTCATCAAATTTGCATTGAGTTTTTTATGCAGCGCGGTTTACTCATTTAATTAGACCATGTCAAAACTTAGTGAAAAATAGAACAGAACTGAGAAGAAATAAACATTAGACCATTAACCCTTTTTTTCTTTACTAGAGGCTTCTTTCATGCTAACAGAACAAAACATGCTTATTCTCTTGAGCTATAATCATCTGTTATTCTAGAGAGTACAGTTTCCTCACAGGTCAGACTGATCATGGGATTCACATTCTTGCAGTATTTAACCTAGCTGACTTCACATGGCGCCATAGCTGTTTATGTCCAGCTAGATTGCTGGCTAACTTGTGTTATGCTCAGAACTAGCTTTGCTAGTCATGCCAATTACCAACTTCCCACCCTTGCCAGCAACATTAACTCATGGCAACTTCTTACGTAGAAAGGACCACTATTTCTACAGATATGCAATTATGAAAAGTGAGAGAACCACCAGCAAAGTCTCATTCTGCCAAACAAAATATATTATCACAGGAAATAGGAATAGACATGTCCTCTTCCTTCCAATGGGAGTACTACAAGTTCCTTCTAAAGCAAATTTCAAGTTCACTATTTGGATTTCTTTCAAAGGATAGGCAAGGAAAGAAATGGCTTCTCCAGATTAAACCCTACTTATGAGCCTTTGACTTTATGAGTTATGAGTTATGACCCCTCTAAATTAAACCCCTAATTCAGGACCAGTATTTCTGGTTATCAAACAGTACAAAAGGTGCTGTTATGTCGTCCGTGGAAATAATTGGATTAAATGTCCCTAAATCTGTATCAGATTCCTGTTTAGGTCAAGCGATGACTTATTTTGGGCGGACCACTAAGTATGCACTATGTGATGTGTACCATTTTAATCTATCCATCAATTAGGCAGTAATGGAAAAGTAATACGGCTGTCATCTAGGCCTGGGATAGGGGGCTATGTGAAATGCCATGTAGACACTAAGTCGCTGCCATGCTGTGTAACATCTGATGTAATCAAACATGCTTCAAAAATAAGGTAGAGTGATCTCTACCTTTATACTAAAAAAGGGACCTGCCGATACAAAATATGAAAAGTCAGGTTTACAAAAGCAAAAAGGCGGCCAGGAAAAAAGGAAATTACATGCAGAGAAGTGGAGAACGCAAGCAAGGTACTAAAGTAAAGAAAATGTAAGCAAACAATAAAGGAATAAACAGATGAGATAGAGAACAATGACATAAGTGAGTCCTAAAGAAAGGTAGCAGCCCAAAACTTTGGACATTGCACACCCATGCTATTAGGCATCCTGATCCATGGCGCTCCAAAGCATTAGTTGCTCATTTATCTTTGAATTTGTCATAGTAGCAGAGGGTTTTCTACTTTTAGAGAATGTGGTGTTACAGCCATTCCACAGTTCAGTAGCCCTAAGTAGCAAAGACAACAAGCCATAACATGAGATGGTGTACTCTGGTGGTCTGTATGAACTGCAGTATGTTACTTGACGCAGTCATATCCTCTTACACATTCTATGTACACTTCAAGTAAAAGACAGGCAAGCAGTGCTAAGCAATGCAGCATTCCAACATACTAGGCGCATTTTAAAATCTATGCATGATGCATCTAAGTGTGTAAGTGGTGCAAGTTAGACTTGAGAAAACTTAGCAAGGCCTAGCCCACGGTAAAGCGACTTGGGCTCGGCTTGACTTTCGATTTAGGGCACTGATAGGCGCCGGCGCACCGGCTAAACTTTCGGCCGGTCAATGCGCGGCCGTCCGATTTAACTGCGTGTAGCCGTCAGATCACGGCCCCGAATCGTTTTTTTCTATAAAATAATCGCATCCAACAAAAAGCAGAGGGGAACACGAAAAAAGCAGTGGCGGCCGCCAACACTCGCCATGGATGACCCAGGCAACAACCCTCGAAGCACCGCCGCCGCAGGTCCCTCGCCGCCGGTCGCCTCCCTCGCCACCGGTCACCGCCCTCGCCGTCGGTCGCCGCCCTCCCCGCTGGTCGCCGCATGCGTTTCTCGTCGGCACGCATGCAACTGAGTGCACGCCTGCACGGTGCACTCCGCCGTTGCAACTCCGGTAGAGATGACCGCAGCTCCGGTGGCGACGGGCGCCGCAACACCCGTCGTCGAGCTTGTGTTGTACCTCGCCCTCGATTTATTGGACGCGGCAAACATTGCTGCCTGTCGTAGCAAAACAGCATGATGGTTCCAGCAAAAATAAAAATAAAAACGTTGGTAGCAAAATTGGGAAATTTAGGCGTTCCAACAAACCAAGAAATGGTGGTAGCAAAAATTGGGTATTGTTCCGGCAAATAAAAACACAGGTGGTAGCAAATATGCAAAACTGAGCCTTGGTTCCAGCAAAATCAAAAAGGGGATTGTAGCAAAAATTGACACTGGTTGTAGCAAACCACAAAACGGTGGTAGCAAAAATGCAAAAAATGGTGCATTGGTTCCAGCACCGGGAACGCTGGTTCCAGCTTCCGGTGATGCCCGCTGTAGCACCACGAATGCCGGTTGCAGCATCTCGCCCCCCATTGTCGCCAGTAGAGGTTCCCTCCGCCTCCAGTATCTACTCTCGCCGTCCCGGTCGCTCGTCGGTCGTTGCTGTGATGGTTGCAACACCGGATTCGCCTTCATGTTGCTTCAACCATCGCCGCTCGCCGCAGGTGAAAAACTTTGCAGCTCCCCGGAATTGAGGTTGCAACTCCCTGCAGGGGTGGTTGCAGCTTCTTGCTAGATGGACGCAACATCCGGTTAATTTCGCTGTGCAGCAGGTGGATTTGAGGGAGGCGCCGGCGGCAGGGGCGACGGTGGTGGTCGTTGTCTGCTGGATGGAGACGACGGGGATGAGAAGACGATGGGGATGAGAACGAGTGAAAGGGGCTGGAGAGAAAGAGATAAGGCCAAGGCAGAAAAAGCGGTCGAGCGGGTCCACAGCACGCGTGGCGTGCGAGACGGACTTCACGTGCACAGGAAACAGGCAGGGGCCACAGCCAGCATGGCGCGAGCCGGCTGAAAGTTCGGCCGGCGCGCCGAACGCAAACATTTACCTTTGATTTAGGGGCAGGTCAGTCTCTAGGTTCAAGGATGGTTAGCAGCCAAGTGGGAACAACCAGTGTTTTAGACCAAACCTTGACGTAGGACAGGTGTGTTTGATGCAGGCGGTGCCAAGTTTTACTCATATACTCCCTCTGTCCAGAAATACTTGTCGGAGAAATTGATGTATCTAGACGTATTTTAGTTCTACATACATCCATTTTTATCCATTTCTCCGACAGGTATTTCTGGACGGAGGTTGTAGTTATAATAGCGAAGGCACTCAGCTTATTCTTCCTTTATCCGTCCATTGCAGCATTATTGGCTCAGCAACAGAAACCCGACAACCAATGTAAACCCTACAGAAAGTTTTTATTCAACAGTGTTGCTCTTAATACTCCATATCTTTGGGAGGGCTTCGCTTCGAAAGCAATCCAAGCAATTCACAAGTTCTACCCAAATGCTAATTAAGCATAGTAGCTTTGCAATTGCCTTGATGCGTGTAAAGCCTTATATAAACTTATAATTCTGCAGATGATGCCTCCAGCTTGACATCAGTCCATGCACATGCCCCTCAACAGCACTAGTACTCAGAGCAGATATTGCAAAACCTGGAATTCTCTGCCTTTCGTTTGCTATTATGACTCCAACTGAACGCTTTACCTCTAATTAGCAGAAAAGATTATGTTTTTCCCACTCAATTAATATCTGCTCATAACCATATCACACGATTCCCAAATAATAAAGGTAATTAAAATCCCTTCCTGTCGTCACCGGCAAGAACTAACCAAGAAATAAAATGCAACCACGAGCTATACAGATCAGCGAAGACCCATACAATCAAGGAAGCAAAAGTACACAACATGAGCTGCAATATATACCGCGCGAATCCGACCAATCCTCATGTTCAATCGACGATGCGCCCAAAAGGGTCATTCAGTTGAAACCAAACCGCGTGAATTTTGAAGAGCGTCGCAGCAGATGTTAGCATAAACAAGAAATCAAGAAGATGGGGACCGGACCTGGAGGCGATGTGGGGGTTGGGGGAGAAGACGGCGAGGGCCGCGGAGTATGACTGCGCCGACCGGATCTGGTGCTCCCGCAGCTGTTCCACCAGCTTTGCTCGCGTGATCATCTCCTGTCCCCGCTACTGATCCTCTAAGATTGAGCACGCTAGCAATTGTTTGCCTAAGCTGCCAATTATCTCTGAAATTGGCGGAACGAAGGAAGATCCGGGGCAAAGAAAGAGGAGAGAGAGGAGGAAGAAAGCCGAAGAGGACGGGAGAACAAGGACTCGTATCATGCGTCCTACTGTTGGCCGGTAGCGCCGTTGGGTCGTGGATGGACGATCAGGATTAATTCTTCAGGAAAAATAAATGCAAAGTGGAAAATTGGAGTACATTTCAGGGGATGCCGCTCCAACATGAAATTTGTAAAATGTTACTCCAAAATAACCGTACTTTCACCAGCACATGCCGCTCCAAATTAATTTGGATGGTTTCGTCCCCACCGACTCTTTGCTCGTTACTTTTGACTTGTTTCGTTTTGAAATTGTTTCATGTCCGGTCGTGGCGGTCGGACTGGAAGTTTGGGAGGATGCAATTTACGGGCGCCAGTTATTAATATACCTTTCAACCTCTGATATACGTTATGGTTGAAAATGATTGCAAGTATGGCGGAAGATGTAATCAAGCCAGATGTTGATGCAAAAGCTTTTGCTTGGGAAGAAGCCCCGGGGACTGGGGTATGGATCAATGTAAAGGAAACGCTACCGAGATGAGTGCAATTCTAGTCGTTGCGTGAGAAGAAGAGAATTATATGACATACGATACGAGAAACTCCCATACTTTTGTGTTCTCTGGTACGAGAAGACTGGAGGAGAGCGTCGTCCATGAGTTCCATGTTAGTCTGTGTTACTGGCTACGTCCAATGCGGTTTTATTTCGGCTAACCGAAATAAAAACTGAGTCCGTTTCGGTTATTAGAAGTAAAAACCGAATTTATTTGTACCAATGCCAAAAACCGAAATTTCGGTTTCTTCGGTGCCGGTTTCTGTCCAGTGTTTGGTTCGTCGGTTTTTACGTCCACCCCTAGTCTCGCTATTCCTGTTACCGAGTGAGGACACTGCAAGATTGAACCTACACAAAGCACCTCTCCTGCTAAAGATAAATCAATCTAGTTGGCCAAATAAACGGATAAACATGAGAGAAATACAAAGCTATAACAATCACACGTAATAAAGTTCAGAAATAACTCAGTTACTTTCAATGAACAATCTGATCATAAATCCACATTTCATCGGATCCCAACAAATGCACTACAAAATATTACATCGAATAGATCTCCGAAGAGAACATTGTATTGAATATCAGAGAGAGAGAGAGAGAGAGAGAGAGAGAGTGAGAGAGAGAGCGAGAGAGACATCTAGCTACTACCATGGATCCGTAAATCATGTGAGGAACTACTGACGCATCATCGAAGGTGCAACAAGGTTGATGTAGAGGCCCTTCGTGATCGATTCCCCTCCGGCAAAGTGTCGGCAGAGGCCTCCAAATGGATCACAGAAGAACAAAGACTTGTTGCGGTGGAATAATTGTTTCGGGTCTCGCTCTGTTTTTTGGAATATTTGGGAATTTATAGCGTTGTAATTAGGTCAGACGGAGCCACGAGGGGCCCAGAAAATATCATGGCACGCCCACCCCTATCGGTGTATTTAACAAGGGGTATAGTACCCGGACTTATGCACAAAGGAACGACAACTTATCCCGTCAAGGGCAAAAATTGCGAATAAAGATTTTCCAAGCTAAGAGAAGCAGCTCTTCGTGAGATTAAGGAGCACATCAAGAAGACGAAGACAAAAGCCAAGTTGAAGACAACCCTTGCCGGCAGGGCGAGCCCGGCAAGACGAAGTCCTATCAAGCCCCACGGCAACCAAATCCCCGCCAACCATGAGCGCTCCACCTCACTAACCAGCTGTTAGCTGGTCGGTGAGGTGTTGAGCCCGCAGACGGTGCGGTGGGGCTCGCGTGCACGTGGCGTCCTGTTGGGGGAGAATTACCTTTCTTGACATCCGTCATGATGGTGTGTCAAGCTAATAGGAGGCAGGTGGGCAAGCGGTGCGGCAAGCTTGTCGGGGCCCCTCCTCCTATCAACACCTAGCAATGCATTTAATGCATTTTTGTCCTAACTAGCAGAGTTAGGTATGATATGTTTGTTCTTGTCTAATCACCTTGTAAAGACCCTTTTGCCACTGTGGTAACCCCTTGAGCTACAAAATGAGGGCGAGTGCATCCTTTACAGGGGTCTGAACCCTTGCTACTTCACGCGTACGTGCCCATGTAGCTGTACTCTCCTGGTAACTTATCGAGGGAGTGCGCTCCGTGCACCAACACACACACACCCATCAATACACCAAAGCAAGAGTAGGGTTTTGCGCTTCTCAGCGGCCCAAACATGGGTAAAGATCGCTGAGTCTCTTGTTGTTCTTGCTCTTTGCGTTGATTGCTCCCACTTGCCAAACCAGCAAAGGGCAGCCCTGCCCCATAGATCGTCGGCTCCACGCTGACATCTTTGGCGCGCCAGGTAGGGGGCAAAATTTGCGTGAACCAAGGTTGTGAATGACACATTGATTTCCTCAAGATCTTCGTCATCATTGCCTCCCATGGCGCCCAAGAAGAAGGGATCCATGACGACTAAACCTTCGACGTCCAGGCTTCCATCGTACGCGTCTACGGACGACGCAGGGGGTGCCACCGCCGCGGACGATGCAGACATTGCGGTGGGCACGGCCAGCGCAGGAGGCGCGACCGTCGTGCCCGCTACAGCAGGAGCAGGCAACGGAGGCGCCAAAGTTGGGAGTCTCCCTCGACCCTTCGGCAGGGACAACGATAATGGCGCGGGCGGCACGGACAAGCAACTCCCACCTTCCCCGCGCGTAGGCGAGCGCAGCCATTGGAGCAACCCTGCCCGGTCGGGCACGAGCCGCGACCCTCCCACCGCAATGGCTCTGGCAACGACAATGGGGGGAACAAAGTCAAGACACACGCCGCGCCCGTCATGAGATGAGCGCGACGTAATGCCCAATGGCCTTGTTGTGCCAACACACCAACGCCCGACAAGACGCCCTCCAGTCAGGTCCAGGATCCTCAAGCACCTCTCTCGTCGCGTCGGTCAACTGTCACTCCCGTTGCTCGACGCCTAGATCGCAACGACGCTCCTGCTGGCACTGCGAGGAGTGGAGCGACGTTGCGCTCTTCACGCTCCAACATGCCGTCGAAGGCGACGGAGGCCATGGCGTGGGCCCAAATGTTGTTGGAATTCCCGCCATTAGCTAAAAAAATGGATGAGTGGAGAGCTACCATCTGCAGGTTGATCAAGTTTGTCGATGCAAACCGGTCCTAGTTGGCGGAGCCCTTGCGGCACCCGCCGACCGCACCAACAGCTCAGACAGACAACCATGTGGTAGGCAGTGCACCCATAGTGCAATCACCTCTATAGCAACAACCCCAGCAGCAACACCGGCACTCGTAGCATATCCAGCGGGACACATAGCCCGACGGCATGTCAATGGCTTCGTCAGATCCGCGGACATGGCAAGATCAACGACATGTGCTGCAGGACAGACGAGCAGAGGATGCTCAAACCACCATTCAACGGCGTCAAAAGGCGCGTCATCAATCAGACGAGCGCAATGGTCCAATCATTGATGAGCCTGCACCCGTTGTTGGCAGATACTTGCCTTACGAGGTTGGGTGCCCTGCCTTCACACGTGAGCTGCGGCAAGTCTGTTGGTCGTCCCTCCACGCGTTCAAGCCCGAAGTAGCAGAAAAGTAAGACGGCAAGATGAACCCGGCATAATTTTTAGGCATTTACACGATTGTTGTGCAAGCTGCCAGGGGAAGGGATGAAAAAATCTTAGCCAGCTATTTCTCGTTGGTGCTCAAACCCAATGTGAGAGCTTGGCTAATGAACTTGTGGGAGAATTCCATTTCCACGTGGTCAAATCTGTGCAACGAATCTGTTGGTGCATTTTACAGGAGGACTGAAGGGCCTCGTGTTGCCTAGTGACCTACAAGTGATCCCACAAAAGGAAGGAGAAAATCTTTGTGAGTACATTCAAAGGTTAAGGCATGTACATTGTAGCATCCCGGATGCGCACCCGGCAGCTGTGATTGCCGCGTTCCACACGATCGTGCGCAACCGCAAGATGCGGGAAAAGATGCACATGTGGTTGCCAAAAACCATCAACAAACTTTACACGTTGGCGGATAAGAGTGCACAAGCTGAAGAGGGGAGGAGAATTCCCAGGGAAGATGCCGGTGTTGAGGTCGACTCAGATGACGACGATACCGCTACCCCCAAAAAGGGTGGTCGAAGGCGTAACAGGGAACGCAAGGGAAAATCAGTCATGGCCGTAGAGAGCTCCGACAATCCTAGCCCCGCCAAGTAAGCCAAGGCATACATCGCTGGCAAGGAAGCAACTAAATGTGCTAACTGCCAGGTTGCTACGGTGGGAGAAAAAGCCGACAAATCTGACAGGTCGTACTGCAAGATTCACCGTACCAAGGGTCATGACCTCCAGGAGTGCCAACAAGTTGAACGGTTAGTTAAGAAGCAGAAGGATGAGTATGAGAAGTGGGACAAGGAGAAGGGACATGATGACACAAGTGGATCTGGCAAAAAGGACCGTGGCGGTCGGGTGGATGCCGCGGCAATGCCACCCAGAAGAAGGAGAAACCCTCCGGGGGCAGAGAGAAGAAAGAAGATGATGAAGATAGTGAGGATGAAGAGGATGACGAGTCTAGTAAATAGGAGTTCCAGAAGGCAACAAATGCCATGTGCATTGACGGGGGTGCATCTTTGCACTCCTCCCATCGCCAGCTCAAGCAACGGTCATGAGAGATTAATGCAGTAGAGCCAGCAGCAAATGCATGAAAGCCCCTCAGGTGGTCCCACACGCCTATCATTTTCGATGCCAAGTGCCGCCCTGATCACACAACGGCGGTCGGGTGTCTGTCATTGTTGGTTTCACCAATGATACGCAACCTCAAGGTCATGAAAATGCTAGTTGACGGTGGGGATGGCTTGAACTTGATCTCCCCTGAGGTGATCGAGAGGCTGCAGATTCCTGAAGGAGAGATTGAGAAGACCGAGACGTGATACGTCTCCAACGTATCTACTTTTCCAAGCCCTTTTGCCCTTGTTTTGGAATCTAACTTGCATGATTTGAATGGGACTAACCCAGACTGACGATGTTTTCAGCAGAACTGCCATGGTGTTGTTTTTGTGCAGAATAAAAAGTTCTCGGAATCACCTGAAAATCAACGGAGAATTATTTCGGAAAATATAAAAAATATCTGCAAGAAGATCCACACCAGGGGGCCCAGGGCCTGTCCACGAGGGTGGGGGGCACGCCCCCTGCCTCGTGGGCCCCCTGGTGCCTTACCGACGTACCCCCAGATCCTATATCTTCACTTTCGAGGAGAAAAAAAATAAGGGAGAAGGAATTATCGCGTTTCACGAGATGGAGTCGCCGCCAAGCCCTAATCTCTCTCGGGAGGGCTGATCTGGAGTCTGTTCGGGGCTCCGGAGAGTGGAGATCGTCGCCATCGTCATCATCAACCTTCCTCCATCACCATTTCCATGATGCTCACCGCCGTGCGTGAGTAATTCCATCGTAGGCTTGCTGGACGGTGATGGGTTGGATGGGATCTATCATGTAATCGAGTTAGTTTTGTTAGGGTTTGATCCCTAGTATCCTCTATGTTCTTAGATTAATGTTGCTATGACTTTGATATGCTTAATGCTTGTCACTAGGGCCCGAGTGCCATGATTTCAGATCTGAACCTATTATGTTTTCATGAATATATGTGTGTTCTTGATCCTATCTTGCAAGTCTATAGTCACCTACTATGTGTTATGATCCGACAACCCCGAAGTGACAACGGGACCACTCCCGGTGATGACCATAGTTTGAGGAGTTCATGTATTCACTATGTGTCAATGCTTGGGTCCGGTACTCAATTAAAAGGAGGCCTTAATATCCCTTAGTTTCCAATAGGACCCCGCTGCCACGGGAGGGTAGGACAAAAGATGTCATGCAAGTTCTTTTCCATAAGCACGTATGACTATATTCGGAATACATGCCTACATTGCATTGATGAACTGGAGCTAGTTTTGTGTCACCTTAGGTTATAACTTCTACATGATGAATTGCATCCGACATAATTTCCCATCACCGATCCAATGCCTACGAGCTTTACCTATATTGCTTGTTGCTTATTTACTTTTCCATTGCTACTATCACAAAAACTACAAAAACACTATCGTTACTTTTATTGCTGCTACCGCCACTATCATATTACTTTGCTACTAAACTATCTTGCTGCAGATACTAAGTTTTCAGGTGTGGTTAAATTGACAACTCAAATTCTAATACTTAAGAGTATTCTTTGGCCCCCCTTGTGTCGAATCAATAAATTTGGGTTGAATACTTTACCCTCGAAAACTGTTGCGATCCCCTACACTTGTGGGTTATCAAGACTATTTTCTGGCACCGTTGCCGGGAAGCATAGCTCTATTGTTTAAGTCACTTGGGATTTATATCCGTTGATCACTATGAAGAATTTGAAGGACTCAAAAACCAAGATCTTACCCTCAACTACGAGGGGAGGTAAGGAACTGCCATCTAGCTCCGCACTTGATTCTCCTTCTGTTATGAGTAAACTTGCGACACCTACTCCTGCTATTGAATCAAATATGTCGTATGTTCTTGATGATGCCACTTTTGCTATGTATGATGAAACTATTTCTATGCATGATACTGTGCCACTAGGTGAATTTCTAGATGAACACATTGCTAAGGTTAGGGAGAGTGCAAATGTTGAAACTGATGATATTTATGAAAGTGATGATGAAACTACTCCCAATAGATATGAATTGCCTTTTGTGCCTGAGGGTTATGTTATGGATGAAGAAACTGCTAGAGACTTTCTTGCTTGCAATGATAGATATGATCTTAAGAAATTATTAGCTAAGATGAAAGAAAAGTCCTTGAATGCTAGAATGAAACATGACCCTGCTTTTGCTACTTCACCTATCTGCGTTACTAATAAGGATTATGAATTCTCTGTTGATCCTGAGTTAATTACTTTGGTTGAATCTGATCCTTTCCATGGCTATGAGTCTGAAACTGTTGTGGCACATCTTACTAAGTCGAATGATATAGCCACCCTGTTTACCAACAATGAAAAGATTCGTTACTACTATATCCGTAAGCTTTTTCCTTTCTCATTAAAGGGTGATGCTAAGACTTGGTTTAATTCTCTCGATCCTGGTTGTGTGTGTAGTCCCCAGGATATGATGTATTACTTCCCTGCTAAATATTTTCCCGCTCATAAGAAACAAGCTGCCTTACGGGAAATATATAAATTTGTGCAAATTGAAGAAGAGAGTCTCCCACAAGCTTGGGGGAGGCTTCTCCAGTTGCTTAATGCTTTGCCTGATCATCCTCTTGAGATGCATAATATACTTGATGTCTTTTATAATGGACTAACCGATGCTTCCAGAGACCACCTGGATAGTTGTGTTGGTGGTGTTTTCAGGGAAAGAACAGTTGAACAAGCTGAATTACTATTGAATAATATGCTGGCCAATGAAAATAATTGGACACTTCCTGAACCAGCTCCTAAGCCAACTCCGAAGAAAAGAGGTGTTCTATTCCTCAGTCCTGAAGATATGCAAGAGGCAAAGAAATCTATGAAAGAAAAAGGTATTAAAGCTGAAGATGTTAATAATTTACCACCTATTGAAGAAATACATGGTCTTGATAACCCGACACAGGTAGTAAAGGTAAATTCTCTTTATAGATTTGATGAAGGTGATATTCCTCATTATAAGTCTGCTAGCCAATGCTTAGATGAGTTTGACAATTTTATTGAGAAACAAGAAACCTTCAATGCTTATGTTGGTAGACAATTACAACACAATGCTTATATAATTGAATGCTTGAGTGATTATCTATCTAGAGCTAAAGATGAACTGAAACATATTAGTATACATGCTTCCATGGTCACCACTCAAGTAGAACAAGTACTTAAGGCTCAGAACAATTTGCTCAATGAATTAAATAGTAAGAATAATGACTATGCTGTTAGAGTTGCAACTAGAGGTGGTAAAATGACTCAGGAACCTCTGTATCTTGAAGGCCATCATAAGAGAATTGAGCAAGATTCTCAGAGAGCTAATTTAGATGCACCTAGTTCTTCTAAGAAGAAGAAAAAGAAAAATGATAGAACCTTGCATGCTTCTAGTGAACCTGTAGCTCACACACCTGAGAATCCCAATGATATATCTGTTTCTGATGCTGAGACACAATCTGGTAATGAACATGAACCTAGTGATAATATTAATGATGATGCTCAACCTAACAATGATAATGATGTAGAGATTGAACCTGCTATTGATCTTGATAACCCACAATCAAAGAATCAACATTATGATAAGAGAGACTTTGTTGCTAGGAAGCACGGTAGGTGTCGTGGTTTTGTCATTGCAGATGTCCTAGCAAAAGGACTTAGTCATGAGGCCATCGCTACGGGTTAGCTTAAAGGGGTTAAAGCAGACAAGGACGCAAGGGTTTATACTAGTTCGGCCCCTTCGATGAAGGTAAAAGCCTACATCTAGTTTGGTGTGGAATTGCTAGGGTTTCGATGACCAGGGAGCGAATCCGCTTTGCCTGTGTCTCGAGTTGTTGTCCTCTCTTGAACCGTCACTGGTTCGTCCCTTTATATACACGAGGTGACGCCCGGTACGGTTTACAGAATCCCGAGGCCGGCTCATAAACGTGTCCGGCTCGGTCTCTATCTTTCCTATCTTAGAATACAGGTTAAACACCGTATGTCGGTTTACACACCACGGGCCCTAATGCCTCATGGGCCTTGGATCTCCGGTCTTCTGGGACAAAACGCCATGCTCCATGTCTCGCTGGGCCTTTAGTAGAAGTAATCTTGATAGGCATAAACCGGCCCCTCCTGGGCGGTTTATACCTAGTAGTAATTTCCCTAACATTAGGCCCCAGATTGATTTGAACCTGTTCATGTCAATCTTCAAGGCCTTGCAAATATTTCACCTTCCGTGGCTTCAAATGTTTCATAAACCGCCGTGACGTCATCTTCCTGGATCACATTAAACCGTCGTGACGTCATCTTCCCATTTAATACTTATACCTGTTTTATTTTTTAGTCATTAAAAGCTCCGAAGATCGAGGCGATAGTATCATCCCATATCCACTTTTCTGGCTCCTTGATTCCCGCGCCTGCCGTTTCATTTTTCGGCTTATAAATGGGGCAGAGGGGCATCTCTTTTCCCCCCTTGCTCCTTTGCCTCTTCTTCTTCCTCGCGCCTGCTCGTGCTCAAGCTCCGCCGCCGCCGTCGACCCCTGTACCTTCATCAAGTTTGGCCGCCGCATCGACCTGTTCGTACCAGAGAATCATCTGCGCGCCTCCGCACCCGTTGACTCGGGTAAGTTCTTTCCTTCCCCCTCATATAGATCTCATTAGGTTTTTTTCTCCTACGAGTTCACGGGTAGGCGCTGTTCTTCATAGTTCTTCCTCGGGGCTCCGTCAACAAGTGTAGATCTAATCCTCCTGTTTCACGGCCGTAGTAGTAACTCTGCTTCCTTAGTATGCCTTTATTCTTCTCCAAAGTACTAGTTTAATCTGCGTTTGTTGGGGCCATTGTTTCATCCGTTGAATATAGACCATAAATATTTCAAAAAATTTAACATGCTGTAGATCCGTAACTTCATCACTGACTTTACAAAACTTGTTTTTCAATAACTTCAGATCTGCATCCTTCGTATTCTCATTGACGGTTTAGCTTTTTAGAAAAGACTATAAACCAGTAGATACCATTAGGCCCCTGCTTAAATCGCCGTCTGTAAATACCTTTGAAACACTGCCGGTTTAACTCTGCATAAATCATAAACCGACACTTCACTATATTTTCAGCTTTCCGTTCAAAATGGCAAAGCAAGCCAAGCGGTTCACTTCCTGCAACTAGGCCCAGTCCCAGATTACTGAGGAAGAGTTGCAGAACCGGGCTGAGATTGGCGCTTTAGGCCCAAAGAATGTCCTTCACTGGAGAGTCCCTGGACCGGAGTGTCCTCCAGAGCCCAAAGATGGAGAAGTCATTGTATTTCTCGATCATTTAGCCCGGGGATTCAGTCCTCCTGGGTCAAAGTTCTTCTGTGATGTGCTAGCTGACTTTCAACTCCATCCTCAAGATATTGGGCCCAATTCTGTGTCCAACATCTGCAACTTCCAAGTATTTTGTGAAGCTTATCTACAAGAAGAGCCGTCAGTTGAACTATTCAGGGATTTCTTCCATTTAAACCGTCACACGGAGTTTTCTGACGGTCCAAACACTGAACTTGGCGGAATGTCCATTCAGAAGAGAAAGGACGCTAGTTTTCCTCACGCCAATCACCACAGCCATCCTAAAGAGTGGAATCAAACTTGGTTTTATTGTCTAGATACTTCTCCGGAAGATGAGAGTCCTCTGCCGGGTTACCGTTCTCATCGGCTTTCTGAGAACCATCCCTTTCCTCAACGGCTAAGTGCTCAAGAACGAGCCCGATATGCCCCTCAGCTCTCAAAGCTCAGAGCCTTCACCGCGAATGGTTTAACAAGGATTGATTTTTTTCGCTGTTGGATTTCCTGGAGCATTCTTCCACTAAGCTGGCGCTCCGGTTTAATGTGTGAATATACCGGAGACCCCAAGGACCCTCTACGCCATACTGAAGTTGTGCTAGCAGAGAATGAAATCAATGAGTCCATTAAGAAGCTGTTGAATGAACCGGTAGAGGCCTGCAGCCAAACCGGACTGGCTCCCTTCTGCGAGCTCAACAAACTGCCATCGGTAAATCTTTCTTTATTTTGTCTGCTCTATTTCAATCCATCTTTAGTACTCTTCTTGAATGACTTCATAATTTTCAACAGGGTAATGACCCATTCTGGAAAAGGAAAGTCCAGGATAAACCGACGAAGGTGCCTCGCCAGAAAACCAAGGCTGTTAAGAAAAACGTCAGGAAGAAAACTACTGATGTATCTGAATCCAATCCTGAGGATGATGAACCGGCCTCAGAGGTATTACTTGACTCTCTTGGCTCTCTTTTCTTGCATTTTATTAACAATAATTGTACTCAGGGACACGCTGAAGGTAGAAAGGCAGGTGATGTCGAGGTAATTACCCTTTCTTCCAGTTCAGAACCTCTGCCGACACCAAAAATTCGTCGAGCAAGCCAGAAAGTGCAGTTTTCTCACCCTTTCGCTTACTTGGACCCAAACTTTATTTTGAAGAAACAACAACATGAAGCTCGCCGCACTACGCGGCACAGTGGTCGAGCCATTGAATCCACCGGTTTACCACATACACCAGCCCGGAGACGTCGCTCAGAGGTTTTAAATACTCCAGATGCTCTTTATCCCAAAGCACGTCATATTCGTCAGCCCCTTAATCCGTCTAATTCAAATTATCAGGATACTCCTCATTCGTCATCTGGCAAATCAATAGCTACGCGGATTCCTCCTCTTAAGACTGTTCATGGGTAAGTTTTTCATTTTGCTGTTTTAACCTCTTTCTTTTACTCCTCTAACTATCGTCACCTTTATCTTTTGCAGTAAGCCCAAGCCTAGTAAAAAGGCTAAGCTGAATAAACCGGCAGCTGATGATGCGATTCCTAAATCGGCAAAGGATCCTGAACCTGCTGAAGAAAATGTTGATACTTTGCATGATGATCCTCCTCCCATGGATCATGAAATCTTTGTCGATCAAGGAAGTGCCCCAATGGATCGCGACTTTAACCCGACCAGTCATGTCCGGGCCAGCAATACTCCAGCTAGCCCTGCTAAACCTGATGCCGTTTCAGCACATGATGTTCAAATCACCGTCGGTTATACTGCTCCCAGTGAACCTGTTGCCTTATCCAAACACACTGCTAAAGATGAAGCCTCTGGCAAGGACAAATGGAAATGGAATGCTGATTTGTCCAACTATGCTCAACTTAGTGCCCAAGATCTTCATTCTGGTTATCTGAACCGGCTGTACACAAGCCGTGATAATGAAGCCAGTTCAGTGAATCTGATGAAGGAACGCTATGAGGTAAACTTCTGCTTAGCTTCTCTTAACTGTATTCCTGCTTAAGTCTTGTAATTTGCCTTTACTCCATCGTAGCCCCCAAGGGCCGGTTTACTCCTTTAGGATGAACCGGGACTTCAGAATATCCATTATATAGTTTTTTCAGGTGCGTAGTCCCCAAGGGCCGGTTTACTCCTTCTGGATGAACCGGGACTTTTTATTTTGTAACCCTTTCTGAACAATGACACATTAGCCCCCAAGTGTTGAGTATATAACTTGTTATGTGCTTGGGACTTTATTGAAAATGTCTGATAACTGCAAATATGCATTAGCCCCCAAGTGCCAAGTGTATAACTTGTTATGTGCTTGGGACTTTCAATATGCTTCATCAATGTATAATATGCTCTTCTCTTGATAGGCTGATCTAAACCGGAAAGACTCTCAAGTGGCCAAGCTCCAAGATACTCTGAAGTTTCAACAAACTGCCGCTTCCAAAGTCAAAGATGAGCTGACCTTGCTTTAGCAAACATGGAAAAATTGAATAAGGATTTACAGAAGGAACGGTCGGATTGGGATGCTGAAAGAACCACTTTGGAAAAACGGGCAGTTGATGCAGAAAATGCTCTCCATCCAGTATCAGAAGAATTGGCTGGTTTAAAGCAGCAGATAGATTCCATGACTACTACCGTCTTTGGTAAGTGTACTTAACATAATCCTGAATATGATAGTTCTGCGCTCTCCGGTTTAACTCAAGCTCTATTGGTGCAGGAAAACGTATTGCTCATCTCGGCACTGACATGCGGAAGAAGTTGAAGGCCGCATACACTCTCATAGAGCAGTTGTATACCGGCGCTCAAAGGATTGTCTGCACTGCTTCCCATAATAAACCGGCTCCCACGTCGATCAAAGGCACCTTGGAGAAGTTATCCGTGTTACCTGCCCGCCTTGGAGAGCTGAAGAAATCATCTGCAAGGGCGGGTGCTTTGATGGCACTAACTTGAGCGAAAGCTTGGGTGCCTGATCTTGATCCGGCAGATATAATGAATGGCTATCCCAGCATGAAGGAGGACGGATCAGAGTTCACATACACCGATTTACGTGCTCTAACAAAAGAAATGCGGCCTTTGGCCAGCAAACTAGCTGACAAAGCTGATATGTCCCGTTATCATCCGGATTATGATGCTGACAACTGTCGGGTCAACACTCCGGTCTACGAGGTGGAAGATCTCACCCCGCCCGGCCGTAAGCATACTTACGCTCCTGATATTGAACCGTCTGAACTCGTGAACGATGAAGCTGTTTTCAAGGCGCTGACCAAGATCAATTGGGCAAGCACTGACTTCCAGCTGCTAGAGGAAAACGACGAGGAGTCGGAGCAAGATGATCCACAACCTTCTAGCCGAGCTGATGCTGAGTCATGAACCGGTGTCGGTTTAGTTATCATGTCATAATATTGTAAACAAGGAACAAATCATTTTGGGCTGTCAATCGCCTTGTAATAGGGTAGTTTGGAACACTTTGGTTATGTATCATACCTGTGATAAAATTTTGTGCTATTGACTTTAATCAATAATCGGTAGTAGAGGCAATGATCCAAGTTATAAGCACTGATGACTCCTTGATCATTTGCCGGTTTATGATGGAACCGTATCGGGTTGTGATAAACACCGGTTCAACTTTAGATAGTACTGGTGATTTATAATCAAACCAGACCAGGTTCTATGAACGCCGGTTTATTGTGTTGGCGACTTACAGTCATCCACTCCTCCGAATCAGTAGATTTCGGATAAATTCCAATGATTTCAAAAGATAAGAAACTTGGCAAAAACAAAAGAAACATTGTCGAAATAAAATCCTATAGTCGAGGCTTTTTATGAGCTGCCAGGCTCCAAATTCGAGGCTTTTCATGGGCTGCCAGGCCACTGAATTAACCATTTCACAAAGCCTGTTAAGATGGACCTCAATCCTTAACCAATCGTCAATTTAACGTTGACAAGTTCAGGGTCTGTAATAAGATTGACTTGGCAATCGTTCGACGGGTCATACCAGGTTTACCTGGGCGGAGTGACTTACTTAATGCAGGTAGGTTAATCCGGGGTTTTAGGTGTATACACCAGGCTTCCAAGTCGTGGCTCGATAGCCTACTACAAGGGTTGTATCAACTCGTTGCCACTATGCGACAGGAGCCCCAAGGCAGCATTGTGAGCTATGCTCGTCGGGTGCCTATGTTTAAGTTGTGCTATGCATCAAACTCTATTTTGCCCCTTACCATCATGTGGGCTTTGATAGCCAGATTACTGAAGCAACCAGAGCTATGCTCTTATGATGATATTGGCTTAATAGCCGGTTTAAGAGGGCCATAGGAACTCTTTTGCACACAGAAGCCCCCATGTGACAAACTCTTATGAAAAAGGCAGCAGATACCCCGCTTTAATGGAGACGCCGGTTTATTATATTGATCATAATATATACATTGCAAATTCATGTACATAAAACGGAGCCTATGGCTCAGGTATAATAAGGCCGAAGAAGAGCGATGTTCCATGGCCGTCTGGTTTCCTCCTTCGCAGTGCGTGAGTCCTTATGTTCTCGAACGTCGATGAGGTAGTATGATCCATTGTGTAGGTTCTTGCTGACCACAAAGGGTCCTTCCCAAGGCGGGGATAGCTTGTGCATGCCTGTCTGGTCTTGGATGAGCCGGAGCACTAGATCCCCTTCTTGAAACGTTCTGGTTTTAACCCGACGACTGTGGTATCGGCGCAGATCTTGCTGATAAATCGCCGATCGATCTGCTGCCATGTCACGCTCCTCGTCTAGCCAGTCCAACGTGTCTTGCCGTGCCTTCTCGTTATCAGCTTCAATGTAAGACGCCACTCGTGGCGAATCATGACGGATGTCACTAGGGAGGACCGCTTCAGCTCCATATACCATGAAGAAAGGCGTGTAACTCGTCGACCTATTAGGTGTGGTGTTGATGCTCCATAACACAGAGGGTAATTCCTCCACCCAACAACCCGGCGTCCTCTGCAAAGGGACCATGAGCCGGGGTTTGATGCCTCTCAAGATTTCTTGGTTGGCTCTCTCAGCTTGTCCATTGGACTGGGGGTGAGCCACTGAAGATACATCAAGCCGGATGTGCTCTCGTTGACAAAACTCTTCCATAGGCCCCTTGGATAGATTGGTACCATTATTAGTTATAATACTGTGTGGAAAGCCAAATTGGAAAATCATCTTCTTGATGAATTGAACCGCTGTTGCTGCATCACACTTGCTGACTGGTTCCGCCTCAACCCACTTGGTAAACTTATCCACCGCCACCAGAAGGTGGGTCTTCTTATCTGGAGATCTCTTAAAGGGCCCGACCATGTCTAGCCCCCAAGTCGCAAATGGCCAAGTAGTTGGAATCATCCTCAATTCTTGAGCCGGTATATGAGCACGCCGTGAGAATTTCTGGCAAGCATCACATTTTCTGACCAAGTCCTCTACATCGGCGTGAGCCGTCAGCCAGTAGAACCCATGACAAAAAGCTTTAGCCACCAAATATTTTGAACCGGCATGATGACCACAATCTCCTTCGTGGATCTCTCTAAGAATATCACGGCCTTCGTCTGGCGACACACAACGTTGAAACGCCCCAGAGACGCTGCAATGATGCAGCTCTCCATTGAAAATAGTCATTGATTTGGACTGCCGGACTATTTGTCTAGCCAAGACTTCATCTTCTGGCAACTCACCTCGGTTCATGTACGCTAGGTACGGTACCGTCCAATCCGGAATAACATGAAGCGCCGCCACCAATTGAGCCTCCGGATCAGGAACAACAAAATCCTCTTCCGAAGGTAATTTCACCAACGGATTATGCAATACATCCATGAAGACATTGGGTGGGACCGGTTTACGTTGAGAACCCAGCCGGCTTAATGCGTCGGCCACATCATTCTTTCGCTGGTCCACATGGTCCACCTGATAACCCTTGAAGTGTCCAACAACAGCGTCCACCTCTCGGCGATACGCTTCCATAAGTGGGTCCTTCAAAGCTGCCCTTCAAGAACTCGAAACCATCATGCGATAGCCCCACGGTGGGCGCCAACGGTCGTGGTTTTGTCACGGCAGATGTCCTAGCAAAAGGAATTAGTCGTGAGGCCATCGCTACGGGTTAGCTTAAAGGGGTTAAAGCTGACAAGGATGCTAGGGTTTATACTAGTTCGGCCCCTTCGATGAAGGTAAAAGCCTACGTCTAGTTTGGTGCGGAATTGCTAGGGTTTCGATGACCAGGGAGCGAATCCGCTTTGCCCGTGTCTCGAGTTGTTGTCCTCTCTTGAACCGTCGCCGGGTCGTACCTTTATATACACGAGGTGACGCCCGGTCCGATTTACAGAATCCCGAGGCCGGCTCATAAACGTGTCCGGCTCGGTCTATATCTTTCCTATCTTACAATACAAGTTAAACACCGTATGGCGGTTTACACACCACGGGCCCTAATGCCTCTTGGGCCTTGGATCTCCGATATTCTGGGACAAAACGCCATGCTCCATGTCTCGCTGGGCCTTTAGTAGAAGTAATCTTGATAGGCATAAACCGACCCCTCGTGGGCGGTTTATACCTAGTAGTAATATCCCTAATAGTAGGGAAAGAGAACCATGGGTTCAGAAACCCATGCCTTTTCCTTCGAAACCATCCAAGAAAAAGGATGATGAGGATTTTGAGCGCTTTGCTGAAATGATTAGACCTATATTTTTGCGTATGCGTTTGACTCATGTGCTTAAAACAAATCCTTATGCTAAGTATAAGAAGGATATTATTACCAACAAAAGAAAGATACCTGAAGTAGAAATTTCCACCATGCTTGCTAATTACACTTTTAAGGGTGGAATGCCTAAGAAATTAGGAGATCCAGGAGTACCTACTATACCTTGCTCCATTAAGAAAAACTATGTTAAAACTGCTTTGTGTGATCTTGGAGGCGGTGTTAGTGTTATGCCTCTCTCTTTATATCGTAGAGTTGACTTGAGTAAGTTGACACCTACTGAAATATCTTTGCAAATGGCTGATAAATGAACTGCTATACCTGTCGGTATTTGTGAGGATGTGCCTGTTGTAGTTGCAAATGTTACTATTCTAACGGACTTTGTTATACTTGATATTCCCGAGGACGATAGTATGTCTATTATTCTTGGAAGACCCTTTTTGAATACTGTAGGGGCTGTTATTGATTGCAACAAAGGCAATGTCACTTTTCATGTCAATGGTAATGAGCATATGGTACACTTTCCGAGGAAACAACCTCAGGTCCATAGTATCAATTATATTGGAAAAATTTCAACTATTACTATTGGAGGTTTTGAATTTCCTCTTCCTACTATCAAGAAGACATATGACATACTTATTGTTGGGGACATACATATCACCATTGAGGTAACCTAGTGTTATTCGAAAATTCCCCGGTTTCATGTTACTCGGAAAGAGTTTATTAACAAGACCTGATCAACCTTGTTAATGGATTCCTTTTGATGAACATGTGATAAGTGAATCTAGATAGCACAACCTTCTGTACCCTCTTTTTACTTTCTGTTAATTAAGATAAATAAAAGCAAAAATAGTATTTTCTGTCTGTTTCCAGACTTATCCGTGCAATAAAAAAATACCCCGAGAATAAAAGTTCTCCAAATGCCATGAAAATGAAATATGATTTTTTCTAGAATATTTGAGGAAATATGGCACTGAACACAGATCGAGGGGAGCCAGCACGTGGCCACGAGGGTCCAGGGCGCGCCCCCTGCCTCGCATGGCGGAAGTTCGACCGTGTGAATGGCCTTGCAATGATTTCATGGTATCCGCCGGGATTTACGAAGAATTTTATTGGTTGGCAAATAATGCAGGCTTCACCGACTTCCTCCACGACTAGAAAGAACAATATCTCTTACTCACCAATACTTTCACGCAAAGTTTTCATTTTCATGCTAAGAAAACACCACCTACGGTGGAGTTTCGTTATATGATGTGATTAAGGAGATATCACTCTTAGACTTTTGTGAAATATGCAGAGTACCCTTTGGAGGTAGACTTGATGAACCACGTCGTGAAGACGTAGAAGGGTTCATTGACATGATAGCCGTAGGGGAAACAAGACAAGTTTCAGGGGCAAGAATCACTAGTATACACTTCCATGTTCTGCGCTACTTTGCTTTATTTGCTAGTAGATATTTAATTGGTCGCGGGAATAGTGGGAATCTTAGTGCCCCTGATATTATCATTTTACGCCATGCTTTGTTTCAAGACACAACTTTTAGTTTGGGTTCCGTCGTTGCTAAACGACTGAGTCTGAACCGCTCAAAGGGGCCCGTCTTTGGAGGCATCTTTGCTTCTCGCCTTGCTGAATATTTTAATATACCTATTAGGTATCATGAGAAGGAAGAAAAATTGCTTGCCCCTGTTTATCTAGACTACAAGAGCATGGTAGCTCATGACTTTATTGTTAAAGACAAGAATAGGCAGCTTAATTATAAATTGAGGTTTGATGAAATATACTGTGAAATTGTTACCTTGCCTGCAGCATTTTTGTTTGATCTATCTACAGGCGTATTCCTCATCACATCATATGCCTTCTACAAGTACCAAGGCCGGGCACAAGCTTCATAGCCTGAGCCAGAACCACCACTTGATCATTCCCGTCAATCTGTTTATGGGTGGGAGCTGGATGAGCTCACCAACCAGTGGCATCCAGAGAACACATCTCAGTACACTAGAGGGAGTGGCTTCGATCCGTGGCCATAGACCAACTTAGGCCAAAAGCCTAAGCTTGGGGGAGTACGTGTTTCTCACCGGCTTTACATTCATGTTCACACAATTATTCTAGTTGTCGGTGCTCACACCCTTTCACTGTACCATCCATGCTTAGTTTCAATTTCTTTATCTTAGTCTTTTTCTTGTGTGCTAGAAAAACCCAGAAAAACAAAAAAAATTAGCTGTAGCTTCTAGCTAGTTTACTTTCTTTGCGTATAGTAGTAGTTAAAATGAAAACCCAAAAATATTTCTCGTTCTTCTTTTGCTTGTTGGGAGCTTTCCCGTGTAAATAGTTTCCTTTTTTTTGGGGGGTGAAGAGTAGAAGACCATGATTAAAATGCTTAGTGGCTCTCATATGCTTTGTTGTTGATTTAACCTTGAGCCATATTACCTTTTCTTCTCTCTTGTATTAAATGTCTGCAGATTCAGCTTAGTCCAAAGCACGTGCACTATTATTATTATCCACACCGTTCGGTCGTGCGAGTGAAAGGCAATAAGGATGATATATGATGAACTAATTGAGATGAGAAAAGCTGGTATGAACTCGACCTCTTTTGTTTTTGTAAATATGATGGCTTCGTTCCCGATTCAGCTTGTTATGAATGAAACATGCTTG
Source organism: Secale cereale (assembly GCA_902687465.1). Classification (NCBI taxonomy): domain Eukaryota; kingdom Viridiplantae; phylum Streptophyta; class Magnoliopsida; order Poales; family Poaceae; genus Secale; species Secale cereale. The sequence continues at coordinate 167,077,448 of LR738715.1, forward strand.
CAATGACAATTAGAGATCATAGCTGCTTATGCCATGCTTAATTAGCTGAGAGTTTATAATGGTCTATCTTGCGTGCCAACATGATATTAAAATAGTTGTGATGTGGTATGATGGGTGATATCCTCCTTTGAATGATTTAAGTGATCTGACATGGCACATGTTCACGCATGTAGTTGAAACAAATCAACATAGCCTCCACGATATTTATGTTCATGGTGATTTATATCCTACTCATGCTTGCATTCATTGTTGATTAATTTTAATGCATGTTCATGACCGTTGTTGCTCTCTAGTTGGTCGCTTCCGAGTCTCTTTCTAGCCTTCACTTGTACTAAGCGGGAATACTGCTTGTGCATCCACTTCCATAAACCCCAAAGTTATTCCATATGAGTCCACCATACCTTCCTATGGCCCTGTTTGGTTCGGCTGTGGATTTCTAAAAGCAGCTGTGAAAAATCTGCTGTGGAAAAACAGCTGTGGAAAATCTGATGTGAAAAAGATGTAGATAATTTGGCAAACCAGCTGATACAGCTTTTTCATATTTTGGCCCGCAGCGGAATTAGATTTTGGAAAGCACGTCCTGGGCTGCTTCCGCTTTTGGTTTAGATTTTGGCAGCGGATTTCTGAAATCGGATTCTGCTGGGTTCGCCCTTTGGTTCAGATTCTGCTGCGCGGCAACGGAATCCGTCGATAAAATTGAACCAAACATGGCCTATATGCGGTATTTACCTGCCGTTCCAAGTAAATTTGTATGTGCCAAACTCTAAACCTTCAAATGAAATTCTGTTTTGTATGCTCGAATAGCTCATGTATCAACTAGGGCTGTCTATATCTTCCATGCTAGGTGGGTTATTCTCACGATGAGTGGACTCCGCTCATCATTCATGAGAAAATGGCTGGTAATCGGGATGCCCAGTCCCATGCTCAAAATCATAATAATTAAACAAAACTCCCCTCGGGCTGTTGCTGGTTTGGACGGTACCCGTTGTTTCGGGCTAGCCGTGGAATGTGCTTGTTGGTGGTTGGGGGAGTATAAACTTTACCATTCTGTTTGGGAACCGCCTATAATGTGCGTAGCATGGGAGATATCGAGATTCTTGGTTGTTATGTTGACAATGAAAGTATACCGCTCAAAATGTTATTCATCTCTATTTAAAAATCGAGCTCTCGCACCTCTACAAATCCCTGCTTCCCTCTACGAAGGGCCTATCCATTTACTTTTATGTAGAGTCATCATCCTCTTATCAAAAAGCACCAGTAGGAGAGCACCTCTGTTGTTGCATGTATTACTATTAATTTGCATTGAGTATGATCATGACTGGATCTCTTTTACCATGAATTACAATGTCTAGTTAGTCCTTGATCTTTAAAGGTGCTTTGCATTTATGTTTTGCGGTCTCAGAAAGGGCTAGCGAGATACCATCTTGTTATATCATATCATGATTGTTTTGAGAAAGTGTTGTCATCCGAGGTTTATTATTATTGCTCGCTAGTTGATTATGCCATTGATGTGAGTAGTCTTGAGACCTGAAAGTTATTGTGAATGTAGTTAGTTCACGATCTTGTTGAAAACCTGAATGCTAGCTTACATATTCACAACAACAAGAGCAAACAGAGTTTGTCAAAGTTTTTCTTTATCACTTTCAGTTTATCAACTGAATTGCTTGAGGACAAGCAAATGTTTAAGCTTGGGGGAGTTGATACGTCTCCAACGTATCTACTTTTCCAAACCCTTTTGCCCTTGTTTTGGACTCTAACTTGCATGATTTGAATGGAACTAACCCTGACTCACGCTGTTTTCAGCAGAACTGCCATGGTGTTTTTTTGTGCAGAATAAAAAGTTCTCGGAATCGCCTGAAAATAAATGGAGAATTATTTCGGAAAATATAAGAAATATCTGCAAGAAGATCCACACCAGGGGGCCCAGGGCCTGTCCACGAGGGTGGGGGGCGCGCCCCCTGCCCAGGGCGCACCCCCTACCTCGTGGGCCCCCTGGTGCCTTACCGACGTACCCCCAGATCCTATATCTTCACTTTCGGGGAGAAAATATAACGGAGAAGGAATTATTGCGTTTCACGAGACGGAGCCGCCGCCAAGCCCTAATCTCTCTCGGGAGGGCTGATCTGGAGTCTGGTCGGGGCTCCGGAGAGTGGAGATCGTTGCCATCGTCATCATCAACCTTCCTCCATCACCAATTCCATGATGCTCACCGCCGTGCGTGAGTAATTCCATCGTAGGCTTGCTGGACGGTGATGGGTTGGATGGGATCTATCATGTAATCGAGTTAGTTTTGTTAGGGTTTGATCCCTAGTATCCACTATGTTCTGAGATTGATGTTGCTATGACTTTGCTATGCTTAATGCTTGTCACTAGGGCCCGAGTGCCATGATTTCAGATCTGAACCTATTATGTTTTCATAAATATATGTGTGTTCTTGATCCTATCTTGCAAGTCTATAGTCACCTACTATGTGTTATGATCCGGCAACCCCGAAGTGACAATAATCGGGACCACTCCCGGTGATGATCATAGTTTGAGGAGTTCATGTATTCACTATGTGTTAATGCTTTGGTCTGGTAGTCTATTAAAAGGAGGCCTTAATATCCCTTAGTTTCCAATAGGACCCCGCTGCCACGGGAGGGTGATGGGCCTCTAACCCCTCGTTGGTTACCCCAAGTGGAAGGTGTGAGATGCAGTGTTGTGGAAGTTTTTCCCTTAGCAAAGATGCCAAGGATCGAATCCCCAGAGACTCCTAGGTTCAACAAGTAGGTGTCAACTGCTAACGGCGCCAGATATTAGCAATCAACGTGGACCTGCACACAGATACAAATAACTTTGCTCCCAACGAGTACAGAGAGGTTGTCAATCCCTCCGGCCTTGTAGTTCACAAAGGATTAAACGCAAATGATAGTAGTGATAGATAATGTTTGCAATAGTAAATAATAGCGAAAAGTAAATAGCGGATGTGATAAATGATGGTAATATGGACCGGAGTCTCATGATGTTCACTAGTGATGTCTCTCTCCCAAAAGACGATAAAACAGCTATGTGAGGTAAACGAATTACAGCTGGGCATTTGACAGGACCACGAACGCAAACCAATGCTGACTACATTGCAAGAAAGGTTGAGGTTCAAAGCATGGGCGGTACGCCAAAGTAAGTAGACCGAAATCCATCAATATCTACTACTAATCATCCACCTTGAGATATCTATCCAGAACATCTCGCTGGTATTAAGTTGCGAGCCCCACCCATAGTGTAAACTCAAAGCAACATACAACTGCATTAAAAGAACTTTGCGTAAAGTAAACAATCCTTGCACCCGCGGGCACAAGCACCGTTGTTTTCCCCCTTGTGGCAACAACACATCCCCTAGACTCATGTTTCTGTCACTCAAGCTAGTCATCGAGGGGCATGAACCCACAATCGAGCATAACGTTCCCTCTTGGAGTCACTACCTATTACTTGGCCAAAGCAATAAATAACAACGGAGAACATGCAAGAATTACTTATGAACATAAATATAAAAGAGGTAGATCAAATATATTACTCAATCACAATCTGAACATAATCTCATAATCCATCGGATCCTAGCAAACTCATCATAGCAACAGCATAAGGATTACATATGTGCCTCGATCATGTAGGGCAGCTCACGAGGACTAATTAGTGAAGCACAAGAACGGGAGGAGAACATCACATAGCTACTGGTCATGGACTCATGGTCCAAGGGCGACTACTCACAACTCATCCGGGAGGCGTCCATGGTGGTGGAGAGGCTCCCGGTGATGATCCTCCCCTCCGGCAGGGTGCCGGGAAGAGTTCTCCTGGTGCTCCCGATCTTGGAAGCGGCGGCGGCGGCGGAACAGAGATGAGACCGCGAAAAAGAGTTCCCGTTTCGAGGCTTTCGAAGGATGCTCTAAATATATGCCAAAGGGGGGCACCAGACGGGGCTCGGGGGGCCCAGGCGCCCCCCCGGCGCAGCCCAGGGGGGCGCGCCGCCAGGGCGCCTGGGGCCCTGGTGGCCCCCCCCGGCTGTACTTCGGGCGCAAGGTAGGTTCTGGAACGCTGATTTTTTATATAATTTTTCTTGGATTTTTCCTGACAGTTCTCGTAATGTGAAAACCTGAAATACAAAAACAGCCGAAAACAGAAACTGGCACTGGGGTGCACTGGATTAGTAGGTTAGTCCAAATATGATCAAAAGTGTATGGAAGTGTATAAATATCATAGCAATATCACCCAAAAGTGGCATGGAGCAAGCAGAAATTATAGATACGTTTTGGACGTATCAACATCCCCAAGCTTAATTCCTGCTCGTCCTCGAGTAGGTAAATGATAACAAGAATAATTTCTGTGGTGACATGCTATTAACCATATAGGACTTTTTCATAGTCATATGACAAAAGCTTACTGAGACAATGAATCTGTAGTAATTAAGTTGCCTCATGAGAAAATCACAAATGACTGAAAGTTTTACAACATGACATTGAAGCATCAAAAAGATTTGCAATGAACATGGTGTGCAAATATGATAAAGTGATATCTAGCTTGCCCCCTTTAGTGAAGCAAAACATAAATGCAGGGGCACCTTCAAGGTTTAAGTGATGACTAGATACAATGATTTCAAAATAAACGATATCACAATCATGCAAAAGACAATGCTACTTTGGAACAATGCACATTACACTTAGAATGACAATCATGCTCTCAGTAGTTGGTGCTTGAAGAAAGAAGGTGGGGACTCAACATAAAAGTAAAATAATGGTTATGTGTTAGAGCTTTTTATTTTGAAAACATAGAAGCAATTTTGTCAATGGTAGTAGTACTTCATATGTGTTATGCATAAGACATCCTATAAGTTGCAAGCCTCATGCATCGAATACCAATAGTTCTCGCACCTTGTCCTAATTAGCTCGGATTTCCATGGATTGTCATTGCATTACATATGTTTCAACCAAGTGTCACAAAGGGGTACCTCTATGCCACCTGTACAAAGGTCCAAGGAGATAAATCGCATTTGATTTCTCGTTTTTGATAGATCTCAACTTGAGGACATCCATACCGGGACAACATAGAAAATATATGATGGACTCCTCTTTAATGCATAAGCATATTCTCATAAGAGATTGAGGATTAATGTCCAAGCTAAAACTTCCACCATGATACATGGCTTTGGTTGGCGGCCCAATGTTCTTCTCTAACAATATGCATACTCAACCATTCAACCCATGGCAAATCACCCTTACTTCAGACAAGACGAACATGCATAGCAACTCCCATGATATTCAACAAAAGTGTGACAGTTGATGGCGTCCCCAGAAACATGGTTACCGCTCAGCAAGCATCTTATAAGAAATAAGATACATAGGCAACATATTCTTTACCACAATAGTTTTTAAGCTACTTTCCCATGAGCTATGTATTGCAAAGTTAGTCTGCTTAGTACAGGTGGAGGTTAGCAAAAGACTGGGAGCGACCAACTAAGAGAGCAATGACGGTCATAATCATGCAGAGCGACAAAGCAACATTGAATCAGGCATGGTAGTTATATCGCTACTCAGAAATAAAAGATCATCAAGGCTTGACAGACTTTCTTTACAGTCTTAAATATGCGTGAGCATACGCCAAGTCAATCAAAATAAATTCTTGAAGGAAGATATTACTAAACCATACCACATCATAGGCAAACAAATCAAGTTGGTATTCCAATAACACATTGGGAATCCCCCAGCTATTTGAGACTAACCATAAGAAAACCTGAACTACTAAGCGCCATTATGCACGTAGCATCTTTATCATAGACATATTAACCAATGCAACGGAAGCAAACTCTCTTAATAAGGTGAGCATGGTAATTAAAGAGAGTTCAAGCAACCAACTAAACAAAAGCTCTTTGAAAAGATAAGCATGAATACTAAGAGCTGAGCATGATAGTAGCTATTAAAAGACAAAGAACACACACAGCAAGGATAGACATGAAAATTCTATGTTATGTTCTAGGTAGAAGTGGAGCATGTTTCTCTCCCACATAAAGAAAGCTGAGTTCCGACTCGTTATGAAAAACTAAAAAGAAAACTAAAAACAAGACGCTCCAAGCATAGCACATAACACATGAAGTGATAAAAATATAGCGGAACGAAAGACGAACTGATAATATTGATGGAGAAGGGGATGCACGGGGGCATCCCCAAGCTTAGACGCTTGAGTCTCCTTGAATATTTCTTGGGGGTGCACGGGGGCATCCCCAAGCTTGAGCGCTTGACACTCCTGAATCTTTTTATCATCTTCCCTCGCACACTTGAAAACTCCCTTCATACATAACTCATTATAATCTGATTAGCGAGGTTAGTACCCGTAATAAAATAATTGTTCTTTGCTGGAAATAAAGATATTCTTGAAGTTCTACTGTTTCTCAAGATTGCCAAAAGGTTTTTGCAAAGAAAAAGCAAGCTATTGGTTTGCAAAATGAAGGAAAGGCAAAACAGGACAGAATCTGTGAAAAACAGAACATCAGGTAGTAAATGATTTGTTCGGGGTACTTCTGCAACTCAAATCAAAAAACTCAGAACAGACGCACGAAAGACAATTATATAGAGAACGCTGTCGAAAACATTCAGACCAAAAAGATGATCTTGTGATTTTATACGATTTTTTCTATCCAAGGACATAATCTGTTTCCTGGACAGCACCTCACAACTTTTGAACTTTCTAGCAATCAGAGGCTATACTTGGCACAAATATGAAAAGCAAAGATACAATGATGATGCTACTGTAGTAAACAACATCAAGACACAACAAAAGCAAAATATAAAAATTTATTCATGTGGGCTGCCTCCCAAAAGCGCTTTCTTTTATGCCTTTAAGCTAGGCATAATGCATAGAGATCAAGTTTTATCAAGAGTAAAAGAATAGCTAGCCCGTACAACGGACTCAAAAGGTAACTTGATCTTCTTACGAGGGAAGTGTTCCATCCCTTTCTTGAGAGGAAACTGAAATTTTATATTACCCTCTTCCATGTCAATGATAGCACCAACGGTGCGTAAAAAGGGACGTCCCAAAATAATTGGACATGAAGGATCACATTCAATATCCATAATAGTGAAATCAACGGGAACATAATTATCATTGACAACGATAAGAACATCGTTGATCCTCCCCAAAGGTTTCTTTATGGAAGAATCAACGAGACGAACACCAAAAGAACAAGAATAATAAGGTTTCAATTTAAGCATATCATATATTCATTTGGGGATAACAGAGGTACTAGCTCCAACATCACATAATGCATAGCAAGAGAAGTCATTCAAATTAATTTTTATCATAGGATCCCAACCATCTTCTGGCTTTCTAGGTATGGAGGCTTCTACTCTAAGTTTCTCCTCCCTAGCTTTGATGAGAGCATTAGTGATATGCTCCGTGAAGGCAAGGTTAAGCGTGCTAGTGCGGGGATCTCTAGACATCTTGTGAAGGAAATCAATAACTTCTGTAAGAGTGCAATTATCAAAATCAAGGTCATTAGCATCAAGTAAAGTGGTAGTGGTGTCCTTTAGGTTCATTTGTTTGGTAGTTTCTATAGTCATAGCATCACCATTAATAGGTCCATTGGGACCAGGAGTACATTGGGTGCTAAGAGTTTGGATATCCTCAACAACTTGGATAGTAACAACAGTGTGGTGGGTAGGAAGGCTCTTAATTCTATCTTCTTCCTCCCTTTCTCTAGCCCATCTCTCTTTAAGTTTAGCCATCATCCTAATGTTTTCATTAATTTGCACTTGAATAGCATTTATAGGAGTGACTTCCCTCTCCTCAAGAGGAGAAGTTTTAATTTTTAGCAATTTTACCTCATTGGCTAAATGGTCTACCTTAAAAGAAAGATCATCTAGTTTATGTAGTTTTTCTTCTACACTCTTATTAAAGGCTTTTTGGGTAGTGATGAAATCTTTAAGCATAATCTCTAGTTCAGTAGTGGAGTTCTTGGTGATAGGATAAGCATTGTTGTTCCCATAAGAATTAGAGGGGAACGGTCTAGGATTGCTACCAAAATTACTCCTATAAGCATTGTTGTTAAAATTGTTTCTAGAGATAAAATTCACATCTACTTGTTCTTGAGCAATCAAAGAATTTAAAGGAACATCACGAGGATCAACAGAGGATTGCTTCGAAAGTAGAGACATGATCAAATCGACTTTTTCATTAAGGGAGGAAATCTCATCGACAGAGTTTACCTTCCTACCCGTTGGAGCACGTTCGGTGTGCCATTGGGAATAGTTGGTCATCATCTCATCGAGAAGCTTCGTGGCAGCACCAAGTGTAGTTGACATAAAGGTTCCTCCCGCGGCCGAATCTAACAAGTTCCGCGAGGTAAAGTTCAAGCCTGCATAAAAAGTTTGGATAACCATCCAAGTAGTTAAACCATGAGTAGGGCAGTTCTTGATAAGAAATTTCATACGTTCCCAAGCTTGGGCAACGTGTTCATTATCCAATTGTTTAAAGTTCATTATGTTACTTCTTAGTTGGATTATTTTAGCAGGTGGATAGTATTTTCCGGTAAAAGCATCTTTGCACTTGTCCCATGAATCTATGCTATTTCTAGGCAAAGACTGAAACCAAATTTTAGCTCCTCCTCTCAAGGAGAAAGGAAAAAGCTTAAGCTTAACAATATTACCATCTATTTCTTGGTACTTTTGCATATCACAAATTTCAACAAAGTTGTTCAAGTGTAAAGCAGCATCATCTTCAGCACCGGAGAATTGATCTTTCATGACTAAGTTCAGTAAAGCAGGTTTAATTTCATATGAAGGTGCTGAAGTGGCAGGTGTAGTGATAGGTGTGCTGATAAAGTCATCGTTGTTGTGACTAGTGAAGTCACACAACTTGGTGTTCTCGGTGGAACCCATAGTAGCAAGCAAGCAAGATAACTATTTTTGTGATTTTCGATAAAAGGTACTAAAGCAAAAACTGAAAGGTAAACTAACAAGACTAAAAAGCAAAGGTAAAAGATAGCATGCAACTCCCCTATCCTGAAGAGTGGAGTCCCCGGCAACGGCGCCAGAAAAACTCCTTGACGGGCCTCTAACCCCTCGTTGGTTACCCCAAGTGGAAGGTGTGAGATGCAGTGTTGTGGAAGTTTTTCCCCTAGCAAAGATGCCAAGGATCGAATCCCCAGAGACTCCTAGGTTCAACAAGTAGGTGTCAACTGCTAACGGCACAAGATATTAGCAATCAACGTGGACCTGCACACAGATACAAATAACTTTGCTCCCAACGAGTACAGAGAGGTTGTCAATCCCTCCGGCCTTGTAGTTCACAAAGGATTAAACGTAAATGATAGTAGTGATAGATAATATTTGCAATAGTAAATAATAGCGAAAAGTAAACAGCGGATGTGATCAATGATGGTAATATGGACCGGAGTCTCATGATGTTCACTAGTGATGTCTCTCTCCCAAAATACGATAAAACAACTATGTGAGGTAAACGAATTACAGCTGGGCAATTGACAGGACCACGAACGCAAACCAATGCTGACTACATTGCAAGAAAGGTTGAGGTTCAAAGCATGGGCGATACGCCAAAGTAAGTAGACCGAAATCCATCAATATCTACTACTAATCATCCACCTTGAGATATCTATCCAGAACATCTCGCTGGTATTAAGTTGCGAGCCCCACCCATAGTGTAAACTCAAAGCAACAGACAACTGCATTAAAAGAACTTTGCGTAAAGTAAACAATCCTTGCACCCGCGGGCACAAGCACCGTTGTTTTCCCCCTTGTGGCAACAACACATCCCCTAGACTCATGTTTTTGTCACTCAAGCTAGTCATCGAGGGGCATGAACCCACAATCGAGCATAACGTTCCCTCTTGGAGTCACTACCTATTACTTGGCCAAAGCAATAAATAACAACGGAGAACATGCAAGAATTACTTATGAAAATAAATATAAAAGAGGTAGATCAAATATATTACTCAATCACAATCTGAACATAATCTCATAATCCATCGGATCCCAGCAAACTCATCATAGCAACAGCATTAGGATTACATATGTGCCTCGATCATGTAGGGCAGCTCACGAGGACTAATTAGTGAAGCACAAGAACGGGAGGAGAACATCACATAGCTACTGGTCATGGACTCATGGTCCAAGGGAGACTACTCACAACTCATCCGGGAGGCGTCCATGGTGGTGGAGAGGCTCCCGGTGGTGATCCTCCCCTCCGGCAGGGTGCCGGGAAGAGTTCTCCTGGTGCTCCCGATCTTGGAAGCGGCGGCGGCGCCGGAACAGAGATGAGATCGCGAAAAAGAGTTCCCGTTTCGAGGGTTTCGAAGGACGCTCTAAATATATGCCAAAGGGGGGCACCAGACGGGGCTCGGGGGGCCCAGGCGCCCCCCAGCGCGGCCCAGGGGGGGGGGCGCCGCCAGGGCGCCTGGGGCCCTGGTGCCCCCCCGGGTGTACTTCGGGCGCAAGGTAGGTTCTGGAACGCTGATTTTTTATATAATTTTTCTGGATTTTTCCTGACAGTTCTCGTAATGTGAAAACCTGAAATACAAAAACAGCCGAAAACAGAAACTGGCACTGGGGTGCACTAGATTAGTAGGTTAGTCCAAATATGATCAAAAGTGGATGGAAGTGTATAAATATCATAGCAATATCACCCAAAAGTGGCATGGAGCAAGCAGAAATTATAGATACGTTTTGGACGTATCAGAGGGTAGGACAAAAGATGTCATGCAAGTTCTTTTCCATAAGCACGTATTACTATATTCGGAATACATGCCTACATCGCATTGATGAACTGGAGCTAGTTCTGTGTCACCTTAGGTTATAACTTCTACATGATGAATTGCATCCGACATAATTTCCCATCACCGATCCAATGCCTACGAGCTTTACCTATATTGCTTGTTGCTTATTTACTTTTCCGTTGCTACTATCACAAAAACTACAAAAACACTACCGTTACTTTTATTGCTGCTACCGCCACTATCATATTACTTTGCCACTAAAATATCTTGCTGCAGATACTAAGTTTCCAGGTGTGGTTGAATTGACAACTCAGCTGCTAATACTTAAGAGTATTCTTTGGCTCCCCTTGTGTCGAATCAATAAATTTGGGTTGAATACTTTACCCTCGAAAACTGTTGCGATCCCCCACACTTGTGGGTTATCAAGACGTTCCAAGGGATCAACCCTGGAAGCCAACCCAAAGGAAAGATTACGCTGCCTGTGACATTTGGTGGGGACCTGAACTACAGAACCGAGAAAATCGTGTTTGACATGGTTAAGACCCCCTTGCCGTCAACGGAATTCTTGGCCGCCCAGCCTTAGCCAAGTTCATGGTGGCATCTCGCTATGCCTACAACATGCTAAAGATGTCAGGGCCTATGGGCGTCATCTCCATCAATTCAGACCAAAAAGATGTAGTTATATGTGTGGATAAGCTTTACAGAGAAGTAGTGGCAACATAAGCCGTCAAGACCACTACACCGTGAAGGAAAAGAAAAGCCAAAAAACCGGCAAGACATCCATCAAGGCTTTCGGGAAGCGCACCTCCACGAAGTGCTGCGCACCCGTTGAGGATTTGCTGGAAAGCTCTACCGGCAAGAAGTCCAATGCCACTCCACCTATGACAAAGAAGGTGCCGACAAGGTAGGACGACATTGGCGGTTCTTTCACTGTTGGTGCAACCCTTGACAACAAATAGGAGGGCACGCTCATTGCTTTCCCATGGGCAAATGTAGATGTGTTTGCATGTCAACCATCTAATATCTCCGGTGTTCCCAGGGAGGTAATTGAAAACCACCTAGCTATCTGCCCTCTTGCTCGGACCGTCAGGCAGAAGGCCAGGAAGCAAGCTTTGGAACGACAACATTTCATATCGAAAGAGATCAAGAAACTTGAGGCAACGAGTTTGGTTAGGGGAGTGTTGCATCCAACCTGGTTGGCAAATCCAGTTGTCGTGCGCAAGGCAAATGGCAAGTGGAGACTTTGCATCGATTATACTGATCTCAACAAAGCATGTCCCAAAGATCCCTTCCCTTTTCCGCGCATTGATAAGATTGTGGACTCAACTGTCAGCTGTGATTTGCTCTCATTTCTGGATGCATACTCTGGATATCACCAACTGTTTATGTTAAAACAAGATGAGGAGAATACCACATTCATTACTCCATATGGTATGTATTGCTTGATGTCTACTACGCAACTTTATTCTTGTAGACTCATGTTGGGCCTCCAAGCGTAGAGTTTTGTAGGACAGTAGCAATTTTACCTCAAGTGGATGACCTAAGGTTTATCAATCCGTGGGAGGCGTAGGATGAAGGTGGTCTCTCTCAAGCAACCCTGCAACCAAATAACAAAGAGTCTCTTGTGTCCCCAACACACCCAATACAATGGAAAATTGTATAGGTGCACTAGTTCGGCGAATAGATGGTGATACAAGTATAATATGGACAGTAGATGTTGACTTTTCTAATAGTAACAATAAAAAACAGCAAGGTAGCAAGTAACAAAAGTGAGCATAGACGGTATTGCAATGCTTGAAAATGAGGCCTAGGGTCCATACTTTCGCTGGTGCAATCTCTCAACAATACCAATATAATTGGATCATAAAACCATTCCTCAAAGTGCGATGAAGAATCACTCCAAAGTTCCTATCTAGCAGAGAACATAAGAAGGAATTGTTTGTAGCTATTTTGTCCGATCAATCTATCCAATAGTTCGTACTAAAATAACACCAAGTTATTATTTTCGATCGATCTATCAAGAGTTCGTACTAAAATAACACAAGTTATTCTTTCTGATCGATCTATCAAGAGTTTGTACTAAGATAACACCAAAACAAATTCAAATTCATAATACTCAATCCAACACAAAGAACCTCAAAGAGTGCCCCGAGATTTCTACCGGAGAAACAAAGACAAGAACGTGCATCAACCCCTATGCATAGATTACCACAATGTCACTTTGGGAATCCGCAAGTTGAGTGCCAAAACACATATCAAGTGAATCAATATGATACCCCATTGTCACCGCAGGAATTCATAACAAGACATGCATCAAGTGTTCTCAAATCCATAAAAGTATTCAATCCAAAGAAATCTCAAAGGGAAAACTCAATTCATCACAACTAGATAGAGAGGGGAAAACGCCATATGATCCGACTATATTAACAAAGCCCGCAACACATCAAGATTGTGCATCTGAATAACACAAGAGAGAGAGAGATTAAACACATAGATACTGGTACAAACCCTCAGCCCCGAGGGTGGACTACTCCCTCCTCATTATGGTGGCTGCCGGGATGATGAAGATGGCCACCGGTGATGATTTCCCCCTTCGACGGAGTGCGGAGAAGGGCTCTAGATTGGATCTCGTGGATACATAAGCCTGCGGCGGCCGGAACGAAATTTCGTCGACTCCCCTAGGGTTTTTGGATTATTTGGGCATTTATAGAGCGAAGAGGCGGCGCGGGAGGCCACCGAGGTGGGCACAACCCACCAGGGTCCGCCTGGGGGCCCAGGCGCGCCCTGGTAGGTTGTGCCCCCCTCGGGGCACCCCCAGGTGCTTCTCTGGCCCATTGTATGTCTTCTGGTCCAAAAAATCCATAAAAAGTTTCGCTGCATTTGGACTCTATTTGATATTGATTTTCTGCGATGCAAAAAACAAGCAGAAAACAACAACTGCCACTTGGCACTATGTCAATAGGTTAGTCCCAAAATGATATAAAATGATTGTAAAACATCCAAGAATGATCATATAACAGCATGAAACAATCGAAAATTATAGATACGCTGGAGACGTATCAACATCCCCAAGCTTAATTCATGCTCGTCCTCGAGTAGGTAAATGATAAAACATTTTTTTTTGATGTGGAATGCTACCTATCATGTTCATCATATATTCTTTTCTTTATAGCATGGTCATTTGGACTTTTATATGGTTCAAAGCAATAGTCTAGTTTTGACATGAGGACTTTAATACTCAAGCATATCAAAAAACAACCATGTCTTTCAAAATATCAATACTAAAGCAAGTTATCCCTAGCCTACCATGCTGAAACATTGATCCATTCATGCAACACATCCGAATGTTAGCTACATCCAATACTCAAATGTGATAATATGTTCCGTAGTTGGTGCTTTATAAGTGGAGACTTAAATAAGAATAAAAATTGCATAAAGTAAAAGATAGGCCCTTCATAGAGGGAAGTAGGGATTTGTAGAGGTGCTAGAGCTCAAAGCTTAAATTGAGAGATAAAATTATTTTGGGTGGCATGCTTTTCTTGTCAACGAGAACGAGTTAGAATTTCCAACACTTTCCATGCTAGATTTATCATAGGCGGTTCCCAAACATAAAATAAAGTTTATTCCTTTTTCCGCCAAACTTTCACAACCCATGGCTAACCGTATCCACGGGTGCCCTCCATACCAACACTTTCCAAGGAATTTATTATTTGACAACATAAAGTAAATTTCCTTTTTCATTTGGGGACCGGGAATCCCTATTACCGCCATACACTCGTGCAATGACAAGTGAATAAACACTCATCTTGAGAATAACACATCTAGCATGAAAAATATTAGCCACCCCTTGCCGCTTCATGAGTGGTACAAGTACACAAAAGAGAATTTTATTTTGAAATTTAGAGTTGGCACATACAAATTTGCTTAGAATGGCATGGAAATACCACATATAGGTAGGTATGGTGTACTCATTTGGCATAAGTTGGGTTTTAGGATTTGGATGCACAACTAGTATTTCTACTTAGTACAAGGTGGAGGCTAGCAAGAGATTGAGAATCGACCAACCAAGGAACAAAAACCATCATAAGAGAACATTAAACATAACTAACACTGAATAATGCAACACAAGTAGGATGTAATTTCATTGCATAACTATTGACTTTCATTCTTGCATAGGCAATCACAAACCTTAATATCAATATTCTTACTAAAACATAATTACTCATTAACATGGCTCACATATCACTATCATCATATATCAAAACTATTACAAAGAATCAAGTTTATTTTGTCCAATGATCTTCATGAATTTTTTTATTATATCCTCCTTGGATATCTATCACTTTGAGACTAGTTTCATAAGTTGCTTTTGATAAGATCAAACAAATATAAGTGAAGAGCACTAGCATCATATTTCTTTCTCTCAAATTAATCTAAGTGAAGTATGCGAGAATTACTTCAAAGATAACGAAGCACACCGTGCTCAAAAGATATAAGTGAAGCACTAGAGCAAGTCCAAGGCTCTAAAATTTTAAGTGAAGCATAGGAGCAAGCATAACATAGTTTGGCTATATCAAATAGGTGTGTACAGCAAAGGGTACTTATTAAAAATTAAAAATTAAAACAAGCAAAGACTCATATCATACAAGACGCTCCAAGCAAAACTCATAATATGTGACAAATAAAAATATAGTCTCAAGTAAAATACCGATGGTCGTTAGAAGAAAGAGGGGATGCCACTCGGGGGCATCCCCAAGCTTAGTTGCTTGATACTTCTTGAATATTACCTTGGGGTGCCTCGGTAATCCCCAAGCTTAGCCTTTTGCTACTCCTTATTTCTTCATCCATCGCGATCTCACCAAAAACTTGAAAACTTCAATCATACAAAACTCAACAGAACCTCGTGAGATCCATTAGTATAACAAAAATATTCTTTACTCTAAGTACTATAGCAAACTAATTCTTATTTTGTAATTGTATGTGACACCCCGAGACCGATGCGCCGGGTGTCAGCCAGTTATTCGTCGTCGTTGCCATGTCATCTGCTTGCGTGTTGCATCTTGCCATGTCATCGTGTGCATTGCATCATCATGTTTTCAAAACTTGCATCCGTCCGAGCCCGTCCGTCCTCTCCGTTGTCCGCTCTGAGCCCACACACACTTGCACGCGCCCGCGGCGAGTGGCCGGAAAATATTCTCAGAATGGGTTGAAACTTGGAGTGTGGTCTTATTAGGGCATAGGTAGACCACCTGTCAAGTTTCGTCGCATTCGGAGTCCGTTTGATAGCCCAACCGCTAAACTATAGCGGCACTAGCCGCCGGTTAAAACGTCGGACGTTTTCGGT
>LR738715.1:167101403-167195412 GCA_902687465.1 Secale cereale
GCCGTTGGATCATGATCCGAGGGCTCCGTTCTGCCTCAAAACCCCCAAACCCTAGCAATTTTTGCTATAAATAGACCCCTCCCTTGCCATATTGGGCAGCCTAGCCCCTCCACCTACCTCTAGCCCCCCTCCTCCTCAATTTCCGCGCCGCCAATCATCAGCCGGCAGCCTCCCACCATCTCTCCTCGAATTCCGGCGCTGTCCAGCCCGTGCCCGCCACTTGGCGGCCTCTGGTTGGCCCCCCGCCGCCAGTCAGCGCCCCTCCACCAGTGGGACGCCGCCACGTCGCCTCCTCCCCACCTCCAGCGCCACCGCAGGCCCTCCCGGCCCAGATCTGAGCCGCCCCGGGCCGCATCCGGGCCGGCCGCCGCGCCCGCGGACCCGCTCCGCTCCGCCCGCCCGCGCCCTGCCTCCCCGTCCCGAGCTCCCCGCTTGTCGTTCTCCTCGCCGCCAGCACGCCCCCGGCCACCAGCGCTCCTCCACCGCCGCTGCTGCGTCGCGCCAGCTCGCCGCCTTGCACGCCCCGAGCCGCCCTCGATCGCAGCTCCGCCTGGCCCCATGCCTCGCCCGCCTCCCCGTCGAAGCTCCCGCAGGCCGCCATGGCCCAGGAGCTCCCGTCGTCTCCTGCTTGTCGCCGGCCACCTCTGACCCGCATCCGGCGGGATCCGGCCGAGGCCCTCCCAGCGTGCCCGTTTCCGGCCTCCTTCCACCTCACCGTCGCCCCGTTGCGACGACCCGCGCCGCCGCTGACTTCGTCGGGGAGCCGCTGCGGCCACGGTCGTCCTCTGCCGGCCGGACATGTCCGGGCCACATGGACATGTCTAGGCTCTCCTCTGCCTTGTGACACTGCCGGTGGGCCCGTGTGTCAGCACCGACGGACATGTCCGATGCGGCCGGACAATGTCACCCCGAGGTTGTCCTTTTTCTTCTAAGTCCGAGAAACTCATAAAATTATATGCATGTTTCCATGGCTGTAACTTTTTGTGTGTATGTCCAAATTGAGTGAATGATATGTCAAAATGATCGTTGTGATATGCTCTTCATTTTGTTCCATTGTGGCATGCTTGTTTAAGTTCATCTTAAAGCTCTAATCATCGTTGCAAGAGTGATACGTGTTTAAAACTGCTGTTAACTATAATTTTGTTGCATACTTGTGATGCTTGTAACTTTGTGCTTGTTGGTCCAAATGAAGCATATGATATGTCAAAATGTTTGTTGTGAAGTGCTTTACATGTTGGTTGCTGTAGCATTCATGTTAGGTGCCATATTGCCATGTTAATCTCTATTGCAAAAGTGCATGTGGCTGATAAGTGCTGAAACTTGTTGTGAGATGCTGATTTCACTTGCTCATTGCTATTGGTGTGTTTGTCTTCATGCCACATGTCTATATGTTTTAGAAGCACAATCATATGGTCTTTGCTGTGGTGCAATCCACTTTCCATGATATTCTTTGAGATGACTTAAACAAGCTTGTAAACATGCCATGCCAGTGTTGCCGTTTTATACTTAGTGAAAAAACTGCCAAGTCTGGAATCTGTTTACCTGATGCTATGTTTGCTTGATGCCCTACTCAAATCCATGCATGTTTTTGTATGTACAATGCCTATGTCTTGTTGTCCATGTTATGCTCTATCCATCCATGCCCTTACTTGCACATATGGCCTGCTGTAGCTTATTTATTTCTTGCTCTCAAGTTGCTATAAATTTACCTGTCAGCCTGTTTATCAGCATGATCAATTTGGTGGAGCTTGTTGTTATTGATCCATGCCTCCTATTGTGACGCCCAAGACCGACGTCCCAGAAGATTCCAGAAGATTCCAGAAGTTCCAGACGTTCCGGGTTGCCCGTGTGTTTCTTTTGCTTGTGTTATTTATTTTGCATTGCATCATGTCATCATGCCATCAGGTCATATTTCTCTTGCATCTCAACCTAAATAAATTGTGTGGACCTTCGGTCCATTTAAATCGAGGGAAGAATGTCTTCTCTTTAAAACATATAAAAGCCTCTCAATATTTTAGGGAGCTATATAATAATATTCCATTTCTTTGGAATTACCCGCAACACACTTGCAATTTCCCCATGTCTTTTTCACTTCGAGTTTCTCCTTCAAAAACCTTCCTATATTCTTTTCCCACTTTTCGAGGCTCCTCCTAAAAATCTAGACTCCGTTCAAACTCTTTCTATTGCAAGCTAAATATTTTAGTTTGTTTTTCCCTATTTTGTTGGAACAATTTTGAGGGGTTGGTTTTTACTCCATAAAGCCTTTCAAAATGTTCCATCATTTTTTTTCCTGTTCTGGCCTCTTTTCTTAATATTTTGGATCCCTCTCTAATTATTTCTGCTGAAGAAATAAAATAAGACAGCCAGTTCCTAGGCCATCTGGGCCATCTCCTCCCTGGCCTTCAGCCTCCAGGACACCACCAGGCGCGGCCCAAGGCCCACGGCCCAGCCCAGGCCTCCCTGGCCCATCTCCCGCAGCCGCATCCGGCCCAACTCCTCCTGGCCCGTTCCTCTCTCCTAAGCCTAGTGCTCAGCCGAGCCTCCCTCGCTCTCCCTCTCTCCCGCATGACCGCCGCCACCCTCTCGTTCCCCCCGCATCCCTCGCTCGTTTCCCTCGCTGCGGACCTCCTCCAGCCCGATCCCCTCGCCATCTCCCTCCGAGCGCCTGGCCTCCCATCTCGCGCAGCGCCCCATCTCCATCCCCTCGAACCCCTTCGCTCGCATGCGCCCGATTCCCCTCGGTGGCCTCCCATCGCCCCAGCACGGCTCCCCCTCAACGTCCCTGCGCCTCGCCCCCTGGTGCCCCGCGAGCCGCCGTGCTCATGGCGCCCAGCCAGCCAGCCGCCGTCGCCAAGACCCGCTCGTCCCGTCCTCGTCGCGCCAGGAGCCGAGCCCCGCAGCGCCGAGGTCGAGGCCCCGCCTCCGTGCACCTTCAGCACCGCAGCGCCCTCACCTCTCCCTCCGCCGTCCCGTCCTCAAGGCCGGACGCCGCAGCTCCTTGCTCGCCATGGCCCGAGCCACCTGGACCCGCAAGCCCTCCGTGCTCCACGTCCGCGCCCGAGGCCTGCTGCCTCCTCTTCGTCGGCCGCCCCAGCCACCGCACCTCTGCCTCGTCCGTGCAGCGCCGGCGCCGCCAACTTCTCCGGCAGCCTCGTGCCGCTGCCATGGCCTCGTGGCCCCTTCACGCAAGACCGTGCTGCCGCTTTTGTGTTGTGTGTGGCTTGTGCTGTTGAACTTGACAGGGAACCCGTGTACATCTACACGACCAAGTACCACGATGACAAGTACCCCTCCGATGCAAGTACGTCTACGAACCGTGAACGACTACGTCGCCGAAGACCCTCAAGTACAACTACGGAACGTGTACCCCTACGTCGACGACGATCCCGACAAGTACCACTACCGTCGACATGTACATCTACGAGAACGTCTACTTCCGCTACCGTCGCCCGAGTACAACTACCGCCTCGTGAACGGCTACTTCCTCTCCGAACGTGAACGCCTACGTCCCTCTATGATCTCAAACCGCTCCGAGAACATTTGTTCCGAAGGTATAACCCTGAGACGTGCCCGATGACCCGTGTGATGCTTGCTTGTGTTGTATGAAATGCTTCCCTTGTGTGCCCGTTTCATTCGTTTGTCATGTTCCTCGGTTGCCTCGTCGCCGACTCGTGGGAACCCGGTGACGGGATCAACCCACTTTCATCTCGTTCAACTTGCTCACGCCATCTTCCTTTTGCTCCGGACTCTCAACGAGTTACCGGAACCGATATGATGCCGTTGCATCATTTTTGGATCGTTGCCGTGGCACCCTTTCCTTCCACCACGGTGACAAATGCTTCATATCTCTTATGTTAACCTTTTAATAAAAATTGCATAAACTTGATCATGTCATCCGCATCATATTAACAACATTAATATGTGTGAATTGTTGTTGCTTTAATAATTATTAAACATGCTCATGGGGATTTTCCGGAATTATTGTTGTTCTTCCGGCCTCATTTAAATGTCTTAATAGTGTAGTTTTTTATGCTTCACCTCTTGCCATGTTAAAAACTTTTAATCTTGTCTTGTTAATAAACGAGAGTCAACTAAATAATTAAATGTGGTGTTTCGTCAATATGCAACTCGTTGCATATTGATCTCCACTTAATTTGTAGTTTTGTTGTGCTTTTTGCCATGCCATGCATATTTAAACCGGACATGCATCATACTTGTTTGTGCATCTTATGCCATGTTTATGCTTGTGTGTTTACCGTGTTGTTTTGCTTCTTTCCGGTTGCTTCTCTTGTTAGCTTCGGTTTCGTTCCGGAGTTGTGAGGATTCTCTCGTCTATGTTGCTCCGTCTACTTCGTGGACCCGTTCTTCTTCCTTGTGGAATTCCAGGCAAGATGACCGAACCCGGATACCATTACTATCTTTGCCTATTGCTAGAGTATCGCTCTT
This sequence comes from Secale cereale, assembly GCA_902687465.1. Classification (NCBI taxonomy): domain Eukaryota; kingdom Viridiplantae; phylum Streptophyta; class Magnoliopsida; order Poales; family Poaceae; genus Secale; species Secale cereale. The sequence goes on from LR738715.1 coordinate 167,105,850, forward strand.
TAGTATTTTTTCCTCGATGCCCATGTTTTCCTGTCAGCCTCCTACTTGTAACCATGAACCTGTTTAACCTCCCTTCCTATGCAAACCGTTGAATGGCTAAGTACGCTTCGCTCAGCCCCTCTTATAGCATTGTTAGTTGCAGGTGAAGATCGAAGATGCTCGCTTCATGTTGAAGTTGTTGGGTTATATCACACTATATAAATGCTTAAAATGAAATCATCTATATACTGGCAAGGGTGGAAGGCTAAGCCTTTTGCTTGGTGATTTGTTCCAGTCATGCCGTTAGGAACCGTATAAACCGGTGTTATGTTCCTTGATTATGCGTTCCTAACACGGTTGGGGTGTATGGGACCCCCTCGATAAACCGCTAAGTGCTAAGTCTTTTCCAGCAAATCCCAACTTTTGGTACTATTTGCTCATAATAACAACTTAAATAATTAATTAATTGCATAGGGGGTCATGTCCCCGGGTTCTTAATTCTAAATAGCAGGGGGGGCCAGTGCTGATGGTGTTGGTCCCAAACGGGGGTTCTGCGGGGTCACCGCGAGGAAACTCGAGGATTGATATAAACCTGTAGAATCGCCCATCCGGTCGTGTCCTGAGACTTAGATACGCGCGGCTACTATCAGGGTGTCGACACGCCGGGAGGATTTGCTGGATTAGTCTTACCTTGGTTCGGTATATCTTGAGCACGGGATTCCGAGAATACTCGGGTCTTCCCACCTATGGAGTTGCGACTCCGCGGATCGTGGGCTTGTAATGGGTCAAGTTGGAACACCCCTGCAGGGTTTGAACGTTCGAAAGCCGTGCCCACGGTTATGTGGCAGATGGGAGCTTGTTAATATATAGTTGTAGAAAACTTGACACAATGTTCTAATACACTACCAGCGTGTGTACCGTGACTGTCAATTTCCGAATAGAGATTCGGGAGTTGAACACGGTGGGGTTATGTTTGACCGGCTTTAGTTAGGATCACTTCGTGATCATCTCTCGACCGAGGCTTTCTCTTCTCGCTCTCTATCACGTAAGCTAGTTGCTAGTTGCTGTTGCAGACACTACTCTTTTCTTCAGCCTTATCCTCTCCCAAGGCTTAAATAGTCTTGTTACCCGGGAACGGGATTGCTGAGTCCTCTGTGGCTCACAGTTACTACAACACCAGATGCAGGTTCAGCCGAGTATGAAGCAGGAGCTGGATCAAGTACTTCACTGGGAGCTCTATGAAGAGCGTGGCCGTTTGTTTGTGACGTTTCGACGATCAGTAGTGGTTTTCTACTAGGATTCGATCCTGACCTATGGCTTATGTTGTTTTGGTATCTTTCTTTTGATCTTCGCCCGTAGTCGGGTTGTGATGTTTTGAATGATGTTATGCTTATGTAATGTATTGTGTGAAGTGGCGAGTGTAAGCCAACTATCTTCTTTTGCAATTTAATCCCTCTTTTACATGAGTCGTGCAAAGATACCAAACTTGAGATCATTCTAGGATGGGCTTATACCTTTAAGTCGTGCCTCGACACGTAGGAGGTATAGTCCCATCCTGGGCATTACAAGTTGGTATCAGAGCCTTCTCCGACCTAGAAGCCCCCACTGATTGATCGAATCGTTGACGGTTGAGTCTAGGCACACACTGAAAATGTTTTGAGTCCTATATATATATATCGGAGAGTAGGATTTCTTTTGCTCCTCATCTCTTTTCATTCTGGTGAGGACTCCTGACGATTACTCTTGCCTCTTCTACTTTCAAAAAATGCACAAATTTTTTTTAGGATCTCGCGAGTATTGTTTGGATTGTTTCGATGTCTTTGTGACGAGAACATTGTTCTCGATGCCTCCTGTCATTAGGGGTTGTGGCAGTGTCCCGGGGAGTTGAGCTCCGAGGTGTTGTCGTCACAAATCCATCGCGGTAGTACTAGAATACTTAAGACGGCCGACATCGAAAACTCTCCTATGCGGTTAGTGGCAAGATAACCCCGACATCACCCAGTACTGGGGAGGTAGTTCGGGAGTATTGCCATAGCTTGTATAGTGGATGCGTTTCGAAGGTCCGAGGTAAACAGTTTCCGAGAACAACTGGTTATGTGTTGAAGGATGGATACAGCTGGATGTAGGTTTAGAGTTGAGTGCGCGGTGCTTCCCCTGTATCCCCAACACCTGATTGCATAACTGGAAACTTTCGGAAATTAATAGGTGGGTTCATCTAGTAGTTTCTAGGCATTCTTCCAACGGATGCACGATATGAAGTTCGGGGTTCTACATTGAGTGAAGTGGTTTTATGGGCTTGTTCCGATCGGGAGTTGCATCTTAAAGGGTCCTTGGCTATGCTGATCCGGGGATTGCAAAACCCTTTTGTAACACGTTCCATGAGCTTTCAGCACGAAGATGTCGAACGAAGCTTCTATCTTGTATTTGTTCTATCTGTTCCTTGTTCCTTTTTATTTTCATTTTGCTCTCCAAGTGGCTTCTCGACAAGTTGATGTACCTGCGGAATTCAGTCGTTCAATTCTCTGTTCGGATGATATTGTGAAGATCATGTTGCATATCTATCCTTGTTCTTGTTTTGATTCTGGTATTCGAGTTGCTTCAATGTCAAATGTTGATTCCATACCTTTCCTAATCGGTGTTCTCATATTTCTATGGGAGTGCTAGTCCTTCTTGATCATCAAGATGGTCATGTTAATCCTTTTCAACCGGTGTGCCTTCTCTTCAAGTTATTCCATACGGACGCCGTTGAGAAATCTGACGATTTGTCTGTTTCATTCATCTCAAGTTGTCTTTGTTTTCCCCGCCCTCCCACCCTTTTTCTTCTTGGAGCCAGAAATTCTCAGATGAAGTATCCATTTTATTCATGTGATATTTCTTCATTCTTTTCCTTCAATGTTCTTATCCGGTGTTTTCTCAAGAAGATGCTCAAGAGCTTCAAGTTCATCATTCTTTTGTTCTCAAATTCTGTGGTGAATCTAATTCAAGATTTCGGTGTTGATCTTATCCTTTTTCCTCATTTCACAATGCTTTCTTATTCCGGTGCACCAATTAATCATTTTCTCCTCTTGCTATTCATATCCGGAGTGCTGAAGATTCATAATTCCATTCTTAATCCGTTCAAGTTATTTTTGAGGATTATCATCTTATTCAAGCCATTTAATTCAACCGGTGCAATATCTCTTAAGCAATCTTTCCAACGGTGATTTCTTGAGTGGGCCCTAACCCACAGGTCTTTTCCCAGGATCTTACCTGACTCTTCTAATTTTTCCGGAGTTATACTCAAATTCTTTTCAAGTGTGACGTAAGAATGATTTCTATCAGTCATATACCTTCTCCAAGGTCACTTTCAAATTCTTTTCATCATTGGTTCAACCTTTTTAATTCTTCATTCCGGAGTGCTCAACAATTCTTATGGGTTTTCTCGTCTTCATTCTCAGCTTTTGGAGACCGGAGAAGAGTTTCTCTTAAATCTTGACCCGTTCTCTTGTTGAGTTGTGGTTCTAGCTTCATGCCATCCTCATTATTGTTTCGATTGTGAGGAATTATTTTCACACCCATCCGAAGCATTTCATGAATTCTTTTCTTTGTGTTCCTCCGAAGGCCATCATTTCAGAAGATTCTTCGTTCTCAATTTTCAACTTTGTCCTCCAAATATTCTTCATTGATGTCTCTTCGTTCGTCTCCCTATTCTTACGGTGGTTCAATCTAGATTACTCTTCCGTTGTTATCATATTAATTCACTCGTTCTTTTCATAATTCTACCGGTGGTTCGTTGAAGATTTATCAAAGCTTGTGCGAGATCTCTCTTTAATTCTTTCCAACGGGAATAAGTAGTATGCCAATTCTTTTGGTTGTCATCAATTTAATTGGTGAAGGATATGCATAACATAATTCTTATTCTTATTCCTTTAAGGTGATTTAATCTCTTTTTCCCGGAGCTTGTTCATCATATCATATTCTCGGTTCTAAATTTTTATCTTGTTTTCGGAGCTCCAAGTTATTTCTATTATATCTTTTCAAAGCTCCATCTAATTCATCGCAGGCCTTGAATCTTATTCTTTTCATCTTTCACTTCTCATGCTTTCATTACCGGAGTTCTTCATGGTGGTTCATCATCATTTAATTCATCCTCGAAGTCTTCATCAAGATTCTTGTTGGAGCTCAAGCTTTCTTCATCATGCTTTTCGAGTGCAATTCTTGCTCCCTTATCTTTTGAGGTGGTGTTATGTCATTCTTGACAATTCCTTCATGTTTTATGATTCAAGAGTTGTCAAGAATGAGATAGTTAAAACCATCATTTTCTTTGTTCAGGAGATCTTTCCAACCATTCAATTTATTCGTTGGAGTTATCTTGGGTTGTAATTCACCTAAAGCTTTCCCTAAGGATTGTTGCTAATTATGGTGCTTATAAATGACCCAAGTTCTTCACTTATCCTTCCGGTGAAATAAGTTTTTCGTCTCCTTGTTGATCTCAATCCAATCAAATGTTCTCCTTAGTGGCTGGTTGTCACCTCATAATTCTGAGATGTTTTCCATAAGCCCACATCGAGCTTATTCATTTTCATTGTTGATCTTTCCAACAACTCCGTTCAACCCTTCTTCGTAAGGATGTTTTTTCTAAATTCATTTTCAGAGAAGTTGTCTTTTTTCTTCTCCGTTCAATTCTTCATTGATTTATATGCTATTCTTTCATTCCGGAGGCATTGTGATGTTGCTCTCTCCAACCATCACCTCGTTTTTTATCGAGATCATGTTTTTTCCCTTGCTTATCATTTAACCGGAGTGTTGTATTCTCCATTCTAGTTCCCTCATCTTATCAAGTTTTAACTCCTTCAACCGGAGTGCTGTCTGAATCGTTCTTACCCCTTGTGCCATTCTTTCATTTGTTTCGAAGGCAATGTGTTGTTGATTTCATCAACTATCATTCCATCTCCTCAAGTTCTTGGTTATTTCCTTCCATTTTCAGACGGAGTGCTGCCAAAATTCTGTCATTCTTATTCCTTGGCTATACCATTGCGGTTCCTTATTCTTTTGGTTCATAAGCTCTTGTTTCATGTCTTTCAACCTGCAAGGTTCTCATTGTGTCCTTGTTCCTCCTTTTATCGGAGTGCTATCAACTTCCTTCATCTCTGTTGTATTCTCTCTTTCAAGTTTGTTCAACCTCTCAAGGTTCCTGGTTTCACTCGTTTCTCGAAGAAGCAACTTTGTTTTACCTCCTCCTTTTCCATTTTTACCCGGTGCCATCTCTAGGATCTCGGGTCGAGATCCTCTGTTAGTGTGGGAGAGTTGTGACGCCTGAGACCGACGTCCCAGAAGATTCCAGAAGATTCCAGAAGTTCCAGACGTTCCGGGTTGCCCGTGTGTTTCTTTTGCTTGTTGTTATTTATTTTGCATTGCATCATGTCATCATGCCATCAGGTCATATTTCTCTTGCATCTCAACCTAAATAAATTGTGTGGACCTTCGGTCCATTTAAATCGAGGGAAGAATGTCTTCTCTTTAAAACATATAAAAGCCTCTCAATATTTTAGGGAGCTATATAATAATATTCCATTTCTTTGGAATTACCCGCAACACACTTGCAAATTTCCCCATGTCTTTTTCACTTCGAGTTTCTCCTTCAAAAACCTTCCTATATTCTTTTCCCACTTTTCGAGGCTCCTCCTAAAAATCTAGACTCCGTTCAAACTCTTTCTATTGCAAGCTAAATATTTTAGTTTGTTTTTCCCTATTTTGTTGGAACGATTTTGAGGGGTTGGTTTTTACTCCATAAAGCCTTTCAAAATGTTCCATCATTTTTTTTCCTGTTCTGGCCTCTTTTCTTAATATTTTGGATCCCTCTCTAATTATTTCTGCTGAAGAAATAAAATAAGACAGCCAGTTCCTAGGCCATCTGGGCCATCTCCTCCCTGGCCTTCAGCCTCCAGGACACCACCAGGCGCGGCCCAAGGCCCACGGCCCAGCCCAGGCCTCCCTGGCCCATCTCCCGCAGCCGCATCCGGCCCAACTCCTCCTGGCCCGTTCCTCTCTCCTAACCCTAGCGCTCAGCCGAGCCTCCCTCGCTCTCCCTCTCTCCCGCACGACCGCCGCCACCCTCTCGTTCCCCCCGCATCCCTCGCTCGTTTCCCTCGCTGCGGACCTCCTCCAGCCCGATCCCCTCGCCATCTCCCTCCGAGCGCCCAGCCTCCCATCTCGCGCAGCGCACCATCTCCATCCCCTCGAACCCCTTCGCTCGCACGCGCCCGATTCCCCTCGGTGGCCTCCCATCGCCCGCATCGCCCCAGCACGGCTCCCCCTCGACGTCCCTGCGCCTCGCCCCCTGGTGCCCCGCGAGCCGCCGTGCTCATGGCGCCCAGCCAGCCAGCCGCCGTCGCCAAGCCCCGCGCGTCCTGTCCTCGTCGCGCCAGGAGCCGAGCCCCGCAGCGCCGAGGTCGAGGCCCCACCTCCGTGCACCTTCAGCACCGCAGCGCCCTCACCTCTCCCTCCGCCGTCCCGTCCTCAAGGCCGGACGCCGCAGCTCCTTGCTCGCCATGGCCCGAGCCACCTGGACCCGCAAGCCCTCCGTGCTCCACGTCCGCGCCCGAGGCCTGCTGCCTCCTCTTCGCCGGCCGCCCCAGCCACCGCACCTCTGCCTCGTCCGTGCAGCGCCGGCGCCACAAACTTCTCCGGCAGCCTCGTGCCGCTGCCATGGCCTCGTGGCCCCCTTCACGCAAGACCGTGCTGCCGCTTTTGTGTTGTGTGTTGCTTGTGCTGTTGAACTTGACAGGGAACCCGTGTACGCCTACACGACCAAGTACCACGATGACAAGTACCCCTCCGATGCAAGTACGTCTACGAACGTGAACGACTACGTCGCCGAAGACCCTCAAGTACAACTACGGAGCGTGTACCCCTACGTCGACGACGATCCCGACAAGTACCACTACCGTCGACATGTACATCTACGAGAACATCTACTTCCGCTACCGTCGCCCGAGTACAACTACCGCCTCGTGAACGGCTACTTCCTCTCCGAACGTGAACGCCTACGTCCCTCTACGATCTCGAACCGCTCCGAGAACGTTTGTTCCGAAGGTATAACCCCGAGACGTGCCCGATGACCCGTGTGATGCTTGCTTGTGTTGTATGAAATGCTTCCCTTGTGTGCCCGTTTCGTCCGTTTCTCATGTTCCTCGGTTGCCTCGTCGCCGACTCGTGGGAACCCGGTGACGGGATCAACCCACTTTCATCTCGTTCAACTTGCTCACGCCATCTTCCTTTTGCTCCGGACTCTCAACGAGTTACCGGAACCGATATGATGCCGTTGCATCATTTTCGGATCGTTGCCGTGGCACCCTTTCCTTCCACCACGGTGACAAATGCTTCATATCTCTTATGTTAACCTTTTAATAAAAATTGCATAAACTTGATCATGTCATCCGCATCATATTAACAACATTAATATGTGTGAATTGTTGTTGCTTTAATAATTATTAAACATGCTCATGGGGATTTTCCGGAATTATTGTTGTTCTTTCGGCCTCATTTAAATGTCTTAATAGTGTAGTTTTTTTATGCTTCACCTCTTGCCATGTTAAAAACTTTTAATCTTGTCTTGTTAATAAACGAGAGTCAACTAAATAATTAAATGTGGTGTTTCGTCAATATGCAACTCGTTGCATATTGATCTCCACTTAATTTGTAGTTTTGTTGTGCTTTTTGCCATGCCATGCATATTTAAACCAGACATGCATCATACTTGTTTGTGCATCTTATGCCATGTTTATGCTTGTGTGTTTACCGTGTTGTTTTGCTTCTTTCCGGTTGCTTCTCTTGTTAGCTTCGGTTTCGTTCCGGAGTTGTGAGGATTCTCTCGTCTATGTTGCTCCGTCTACTTCGTGGACCCGTTCTTCTTCCTTGTGGAATTCCAGGCAAGATGACCGAACCCGGATACCATTACTATCTTTGCCTATTGCTAGAGTATCGCTCTTTAGTATTTTTGCCTCGATGCCCATGTTTTCCTGTCAGCCTCCTACTTGTAACCATGAACCTGTTTAACAACCCTTCCTATGCAAACCGTTGAATGGCTAAGTACGCTTCGCTCAGCCCCTCTTATAGCATTGTTAGTTGCAGGTGAAGATCGAAGATGCTCGCGTCATGTTGAAGTTGTTGGGTTATATCACACTATATAAATGCTTAAAATGAAATCATCTATATACTGGCAAGGGTGGAAGGCTAAGCCTTTTGCTTGGTGATTTGTTCCACTCATGCCGTTAGGAACCGTATAAACCGGTGTTATGTTCCTTGATTATGCGTTCCTAACACGGTTGGGGTGTATGGGACCCCCTCGATAAACCGCTAAGTGCTAAGTCTTTTCCAGCAAATCCCAACTTTTGGTACTATTTGCTCATAATAACAACTTAAATAATTAATTAATTGCATAGGGGGTCATGTCCCCGGGTTCTTAATTCTACATAGCAGGGGGGCCAGTGCTGATGGTGTTGGTCCCAAACGGGGGTTCTGCGGGGTCACCGCGAGGAAACTCGAGGATTGATATAAACCTGTAGAATCGCCCATCCGGTCGTGTCCTGAGACTTAGATACGCGCGACTACTATCAGGGAGTCGACACGCCGGGAGGATTTGCTGGATTAGTCTTACCTTGGTTCGGTATATCTTGAGCACGGGATTCCGAGAATACTCGGGTCTTCCCACCTATGGAGTTGCGACTCCGCGGATCGTGGGCTTGTAATGGGTCAAGTTGGAACACCCCTGCAGGGTTTGAACTTTCGAAAGCCGTGCCTGCGGTTATGTGGCAGATGGGAGCTTGTTAATATCCGGTTGTAGAAAACTTGACACAATGTTCTAATACACTACCAGCGTGTGTACCGTGACTGTCAATTTCCGAATAGGGATTCGGGAGTTGAACACGGTGGGGTTATGTTTGACCGGCTTTAGTTAGGATCACTTCGTGATCATCTCTCGACCGAGGATTTCTCTTCTTGCTCTCTATCACGTAAGCTAGTTGCTAGTTGCTGTTGCAGACACTACTCTTTTCTTCAGCCTTATCCTCTCCCAAGGCTTAAATAGTCTTGTTACCCGGGAACGGGATTGCTGAGTCCTCTGTGGCTCACAGTTACTACAACACCAGATGCAGGTTCATCCGAGTATGAAGCAGGAGCTGGATCAAGTACTTCACTGGGAGCTCGATGAAGAGCGTGGCCGTTTGTTTGTGACGTTTCGACGATCAGTAGTGGTTTTCTACTAGGATTCGATCCTGACCTGTGGCTTATGTTGTTTTGGTATCTTTCTTTTGATCTTCGCCCGTAGTCGGGTTGTGATGTTTTGAATGATGTTATGCTTATGTAATGTATTGTGTGAAGTGGCGAGTGTAAGCCAACTATCTTCTTTTGCAATTTAATCCCTCTTTTACATGAGTCGTGCAAAGATACCAAACTTGAGATCATTCTAGGATGGGCTTATACCTTTAAGTCGTGCCTCGACACGTAGGAGGTATAGTCCCATCCTGGGCATTACACCTATGGAGTTGCTCCAATGGAGTTGTTTGATGTATGCTATGTCTACTACATGTCCATTATCTTTATATACTTAGTAGAGTGTATATGCTTGTTGTTTTGTGCCTCCGAAGGCAGCATCGTGATGATGTTTTTGCCTTCCCAGATTTTGATTAAGTCTGGATAAATTTATTGCAACTTGCCATGCTTGTTTAATTTTGTTCCAGCAAGTTTTTGGGTGTGTTCTAAGTTCATGCTTGTTAAGTACCATGTCTATTTCACATCCATGCTTCTTGTTATCATGTTTGAGTGCTGTAGCATATATATAGCTTGCTCCAAATTTGCTATGTTGTTGTTTTTGACAGCTTGTTGTTATATCTTGTTTCATGTGTATGTGTTGAACCGTTGCTCCGTTTTGAGTGTGCCCTATATGAAACTTGTGTGATTTTGCATGTAGAAGCATAATATCATGTTGTTTACATGTTTGGAGTGTGTTTGCTTGTTGTTTGGTTGCATCTTGCATATTGGCCATGTTTGACTTGATTTGCTCATATCTTCTACGCCGTAGCTCCGAATTAAACAAACTTTATATGTAACTTGACTAGAATTTCGAGTAGATCATCTTGGTGCATGTTAAATTGCTGTTTAGAAACTTTAACTTAAGGTTCGTTCAGATCTGGTCTAATTTCAAAATGTGCATATGAGGACTTATCGAAATTGTTATATGATGATTCCGGCCTCATTTAAACTTGTCGGCTTGTGTTTTTCTTGTGTGCCTCATCCCTTGCCATGAATTTCATCATATAGACTTGTCTTGCATCATACTTGGTTGAGCATTATGTCGTGTTCTTGTGTGGTGTGTTTACCATGTTGCTTGCTTCTTCTCGTTAGTGCTTTTCCGTTGCGATCGTGAGGATTCGTTCGACTACACGTGGTTCGTCTTCAAGGCTTCTTCTTTGTCTTCTTCATGGACTCATTCTTCTCCCTTGCGGGATCTCAGGCAAGATGACCATCACCTTGGATACCTCTACTATCATTGCTATGCTAGATGTCTCGATGCTAATGCTATATGTCGCGCTACCTATTTTGTTGTCAGTCTCTCCTTGTTGCCATGAAACCTCTAACCATTGACACCATCCCAGCAAAACCATTGTTTGGCTATGTTACCCGCTTGCTCAGCCCCTCTTATAGCGTTGTTAGTTGCAGGTGAAGATGAAGTTTGATCCATGACGGATCTTGTTGTTGGAATATCACAATATCTATTATTATTATTATTATTATTAACACACCTATATACTTGGCAATGGGTGGAAGGCTTGGCCTTTTGCTCGATGTTTTGTTCCACTCATGCCACCCGAGGAGCCGATAAACCGGCATTATGTTCCTTGATTTTGCGTTCCTTACACGGTTGGGTATATGGGGACCCCTTGACAGTTCGTCTTTGAATAAAACTCCTCCAGCAAGGCCCAACATTGGTTTCAATTTGCAACATAATAAAGACTTAATTAATTAATTGCATAGGGAGTTAGCGCTACCCGAGGTTTCTTTCTACATAGCAGGGGGGCCAGTGCTGATGATGTTGGTCCCAAACGGGGGTTATGTGGGGCCAACACGGGGAAACTAGAGGTTTGGTTTTACCTATAGGATTGCCCATCCGGTCGTGGCTTGAGACGAGATACGCGCGGCTACTATCAGGGTGTCGACACACCGGGAGGTCTTGCTGGATTTGTTTTACCATTATCGAAATGTCTTGTGCACCGGGAATTCCGAGTCTGATCGGGCCTTCCCTAAGATCAGGGGTAATATTATTATTACTTCTGCTGATCGTGAGAGCTTGTGATGGGCTAAGTTGGGACACCCCTGCAGGGTTATGATCTTTCGAAAGTCATGCCCGCGGTTATGTGGGAGATTGGAATTTGTTAATGTCCGGTTGTAGAAAACTTACCAGAGGATCCGAAGTAAAATACACAACTGTGTGAGTAACCGTGACTGTCTCTTTTCACTTGGAGAAGAGAACACCGTGGGGTTATGTTTGACTCATAGGTAGTTCAGGATCTTTAGCGATCATTACTAGTTTGCGACTGTTTGTGTAGATGCTCATCTTATTCTTGTACTCGGAAGTTAGCCACCACATATATGCTTAGTCGCTGCTGCAACCTCACCACTTTACCTCTTCCTACCCATTAAGCTTTTCTAGTCTTGATACCCATGGTTATGGGATTGTTGAGTCCTCGTGGTTCACAGATACTACAACAACAGTTGCAGGTGCAGGTTTCCGATGACTTGACGTGAGAGCTTTGTTCTTTTGTTGGAGTTCTTTCTTCTTCTTCTTCGTCAATCTTGGGCTAGGTTCCTGGTCGGCAGCCTGGGATAACAGATGGATGCCATTGTGCTTTTCATGTTTGCATCCGTAGTCGAATGTCTTGTATTGATGTTGTATTCATGTGACTTGTATGTATGGTTGTATCCCCCATGTATGTATTTAATGGTACGATGTAATGATATCCATCTTGCTAAGCGCCCGAAATGCGGTTGTGCCCCAATCACGTAAGTGTCACGTGATCGGGATAGAATCGCATCTTGGGCCTGACATTGTATTACATCTACTGTATTCTAACTTTTCTATGGCAAAAATTCTTTAAAAGAAACCATAGATCAATCAAAACAAGCACATAACACAACGAAAACAGAATCTGTCAAAAACAGAACAGTCTGTAAAGATGCGATTTTTGACCCTACTTATGTAGATTTAAAAATTCTGAAAAATTAGGATAACATGTAAAATTTGTATATTATCAACTCCAAAAAAATTCAAGAGTTTATCACGCTCCAGTAATCGTCATAAATTCTAATACCGGACGCAAAATTTTCTTAATTTCCAAACTATCAACCAAATCATCTCGAAGGCTTTGCTTGGCACAAACATTTATTTAAACCACAAAACACATCAAACCAGAGGTATTATTGGGTATTTTATTGAAAACATCAAGAAAACCAAAAAGCAAAAAGATACAAGTTGGTTTGCCTCCCAACGAGCGCTATTGTTTTACTCCCTTAGCTAGGCATAATGATTTCAATGATGCTCACATGAAAGACATGAATTGAAACACAAAGAGAGCATCATGATGCATATGACTAGCATGTTTAAGTCTAACCCACTTCCTATGCATAGGGATTTTGTGAGCAAACAAGTTATGAGAAATATAATCGACTAGCATAGGAAGGCAAAACAAGCAAAACTTCAAGATTTTCAACACATAGAGAGGAAACTTGATATTATTCAGATATGTAGAAGCACATGTTCCTCTCCCATAATAATTTTCAGTAGGATCATGAATGAATTCAACAATATAGCTATAACATAAATCATTGCTTTCATGATCCACAAGCATAGCAATTTTACTACTCTCCACATAAGCAAATTTATTCTCATGAATAGCTGTGGGAGCATCATATGAAACTCGAATGCTATAAATTGTTTCTACATTAAAAGAGTATTATTCAGTAAGAGGATATTCCAAATTATGATAATAATTATCACTACTTTTTATAACATAAGTATCATCACAATAATCATCATAAGTAGCAAGTTTTTCCTCATCATAGATAGGAGGCATGCAATCATCATAGCAAATTTGATCATTCAAAGTAGGGGGGCTAGAAAAATCATCCTCATTAAGCATAACATCCCCAAGCTTGGGACAAACATTAATTGTAGCAAATAAATTCTCAAATATGACATTCTCATCAAACATAGCATCCCTAAGCTTGTGGTTTGGCATATCATAAGCATAATCACTCTCATTATTAATAGTGTGAATAGCACCAACGGTATAAAAATTGATATCATCATAATTTCCCAAGTTGGTGCCAAAAAGATTTCCAAGATTATAAGAAGTATCATTATCTTCCCAATCATAATCACCACAACAAGCAATAGGCATAACAAAATCATCATCCATAGTGCTCTCGAACATTGTGCCATAAGACAAAGAAGCAATATCATCATCAAGTGCATCATCTTCCAAAAATATTTTCGATTCATTTTCATGAGGCACAACAATAATAGGAGCAACATTATTTGGGAAAGATGCCTTTTTACCTCTCTTCTTTCTTCTTTTCTTCTTCTTCACCACATCATGTGTGGGTTTAATAAAAAAATCGAGCTTCTTATTGATGATATTGGTTGAATAGGGAGCTCCTCCTCGTCAGTAATTACATCATGGGAGAAAATAGGAGGGAAAGTGGAAATCTTTATCCTTTCATTAGTATTCCTTTTATATTCTATTTGTTTTCCCATCTTTCGATAGTTGGCAATATAAGCATTTTCATTGCAATTTACCACACAAAACATATATATTTCTTTCATGCAAGTTTCAAAATGGTCCGTGAGTATGAATGCTTCGAACTAACTATTCTTATGTGTCAATTATTCACACCCCAAATATAAACAAAGTTCATTATAAAGTTCAACGATGATCAAGTTATTGCAATATTTTAACATGATTCGATCATGAAAAAGCATGCATTGGAAATTAAGGTGACCAATGTTATTGCAATCCTCACAAGTAATAGGATAAAGAGAACATAAGTTTGTAGCAAACTCATCTATTACTTTGAGCCATCGATTGGTTTCATCATGTTTATGCTTCTGGCAAAATCTATCATCCCTATGAGGCATGTCTTCACAAAGTCTTTCCACACCACAAAAATTGACATGCTTACAAGAAACATTTTTGTCATGACTAGAACAGTCATCATTAGCATTTTGGATACTCACATAATTCACACTAACAACATTGCAATCATGTTCATCATTTATGCCAAACAATTTATAACATTATTCTTCTAACAATTGAGCATAATTTTCTTTTCCATCATTCTCACGAAAGACATTATAAAGATGAATAATATGATTCCACCTCAATTCCATTTTTTAGTTTTCTTTTACCAAACCAAACTACTGATAAAACAAGAAACTAAAAGATTTGATTGCAAGATCTAAAGATATACCTTCAAGCACTCACCTCCCCGGCGACGGTGTCAGAAAAGAGCTTGATGTCTACTACGCAACTTTATTCTTGTAGACTCGTGTTGGGCCTCCAAGCGCATAGTTTTGTAGGACAGTAGCAATTTCCCTCAAGTGGATGACCTAAGGTTTATCAATCCGTGGGAGGCGTAGGATGAAGGTGGTCTCTCTCAAGCAACCCTGCAACCAAATAACAAAGAGTCTCTTGTGTCCCCAACACACCTAATAAGGCAAATTGTATAGGTGCACTAGTTCGGCTAAGAGATGGTGATACAAGTGTAATATGCTTAGTAGATGTTGATTTTTGTAACAGTGTAAGTGCATCTAGTGCCACCCCTAGTTCGTTTTGGAGTATTGACGACAAACATGGTCGAGGGACTAATGTGTTTGCGAGAATTGCAGGATCACACATGTAGTAGTCCCTCACTGATTCGGTTTACCGACCAGAGATGACCCCTAAAAATGTGTGAAGACATTGAAGTCAATGGTGGTTCGTGAAGACATTCACTTGAAGATAATGACCTGTGAAGACATTCACTTGAAGACTATGGAGTGCAAAGACATAGATTGTTTCGTAGTTCCCTTTCTTCTTTCTTGAGTCATAGGAACCACCACACTGTTAAGTGGGGTCAAAGTGAACAAAGTCAAATGACTAATGTGATGCTCAACCAAAATCTTATGTCTTTGAGCAAAGACAATGAGAGCAAATCTTATCCAAAGTTGGACGAGTCAGCTTTGCTTGTAGCCCAAGCCAAGCTGCCGCGTGTGTTTGAAATCCGACCGTTGGACACGTGTCAGTTCCTTAGTGACCAAGGGTCATTTTGGACATATCATGTCGGGTTGCCTCCAGGCTATAAATAGCCCACCCATACACCACAAATTGGTGGCTGCTCAGAGTTAGTACACGGCTTTTGTCGTTTGAGAACAACCCACCTCCGAAGCCTTTGAGAGAAAAGATCCTTGCGAGGACAAAGCCCAAAACACCTAGAGCCAAAGAGTGTTAGGCATCACTGAAGTCTTTCTGTCTGGGTGATCTGAAGACTTGTTACACTTGAGGACTGTGCATCCTCCAGCTGGTTAGGCATCACATCCTGAGCATCCAAGAGTGATTGTGGATTGCCAATGAACGAAGTATGTGAAGGTTTGGAAGTCTACCTTGAAGACTTAACAGAGTGATTGGGCGAGGACCGAGTATCCTTAGCTCAAGGGGAATAAGGTGAAGACACGGTCTTCTGAGTTCAATCTCAGCCTCCCTAACAAGGCGTATAGTTGTCACATCAACTAGAACTGGTCTACAAAATCCATGTCTTCACCAAGCTACCGGTTCTATCTTCCAACTCATTTACATTTCAGTTTGTCTTCGTGAAGTCATTGCTTGCTTACCTGATCTGATTGACTTCACTGTGTGAAGACTGTTACCTGTTTGGCTTCATTCTGTCTTCCATTCTGTTCTATACTACCTAGCTGTTGATAGTCTTCGTACTTTCACAATATTTCTTACTTGACTATGGCTTGTCTAGTGTAGTCTATCTTCCGCTGCATATCAATAGGTTCATTCCATCAGTTTGTCTTCAAAGACCTCGTGTTTTTAGGACTTCCATAAAAATCGCCTATTCACCCCCTCTAGTCGATAACTAGCACTTTCAATTGGTATAAGAGAAAGATGCTCCCTTGTTCTGTGTGATTCGGTTTAACCACCTAGAGTTTTAGCTATGTTGACTGCAGGGATAATCAAAGTCTCCGCTGCGTGCCCCGTCTTAGATGGGACTGATTACCCCTACTGGAAGAATAAGATGCACATGGATATTGAAGCTATTGACAACGATCTCTGGTATGTCGTGAAGACTGGCGTTCCCAAGGCTGGTGAAGGCGTCACCCTGCTGATGTCAAGAAGTTTGCACAATTGGACTCACCAGCCAAGAACATCATATGTGGTCATCCGACCAAAGAACAATATGGATGTGTGAGTTCTCTAGAATCCGCCAAGCTAGTATGGGACTGGCTGTCCAAAGTCAATGAAGCCGTCTCAACTTAGAGAGACTCATGAATCGACGTTCTTCGCAATCTCTTCAATCACTTCAAGAGAAACGACAATGAAAATGTCCATCTTACGTTTGATCGCCTCATTGACATCACCAATGAGCTTCACGCTCTTGGCACCACTGAGATCACTAAGCATGAAGTTGTGAAGAAGCTATTGAGATCACTTGATAGCTCATTCGATACCTTGGCCCTGATGATTCAAGAATGCCCTGATTTCAAAGATCTCGATCCGTCTGGCATACTCGAGAGGCTCAACACACATGAGTTCCAGCTGTCTGAGAAGAGAAATATCTATGGCCCCAACTGTGGCCAATCTCGCGCTTTGAAGGCAAAAGCTGTGTCCTCATCTGAAGAAGAATCTGACTGCAGTTCTGATGATCCTGAAGATATTGGCAGAGAGCTAGCAATGCTTGTGAGAAAGTTCCAAAAGTTCTCCATGAAGAAACGCTTTGGAAAGTCTTCAAGATCCAGCTCAAGAAATGACGAGGCTTCCTCTCGTGACTACAAGAAGAGAACATGCCACAAGTGCAAGAAGCTTGGCCACTACATTTCTGAATGTCCTCAATGGGACAAGGAATCCAATAAAAAGAAGTAGAGAAAGGAATATGATTTTGACGACAAGAAGAAGAATAAATCTTCAAAGTCTACTTCCATGTCTTCATCAAAGTCTTTGTCATACAAGAAAAGTTCATCTGTCAAGGCTCGTGCATTCATTGGCAAGGAAATGGATTCAAAGGAGGAGTCTGCTTCTGAGGAGGCAGAGGTGGAGTCTGAGGAGGAGTCTGATTTAGGCGTGGCAAGCCTGGCTCTAGCTTTAGCATTTGTCGCCAAGTCCATCTTCAACACTGAAGACAACAGTCACGCCGCCAACGCTGAAGCCAATTATGATGACGACTCTGCTCCAACCTACT
The DNA here is from genome assembly GCA_902687465.1 of Secale cereale. Lineage (NCBI taxonomy): Eukaryota > Viridiplantae > Streptophyta > Magnoliopsida > Poales > Poaceae > Secale > Secale cereale. Next base: position 167,123,304 of record LR738715.1, read on the forward strand.
ACTTCATGGCACGTGGTGCGAAGGTAAACTCACGTGATGCCTACTTTCAAACCTCCAGTGAAGATGACTCTGAATGTGAATCCAAACCCAGCTATAAAACCGTTGCTAAAATTGCAACTGAACAACAAAATGCTATGGAACATATTCAAAAGTTGCTAGACAAAAGCGATGACCTGTTGGACGTGGAAATGAATCGAACTCAGTCCTTAATTGAAGACATACAAAAATCTTCACGTTAAGTACACAGAGATTGAAAGTCATCATGAAACCATCTCAGCCACTCATGAGAAGCTTTCCGATGATTATCTTCAAAGGAAGCAAGATCTAGAGAAACTGAGAGTGTCTCATGAAGATCTTAAAAAATAGAACAATTCACTACTCGCTCAACAGATCAGTTCCGCTCAGGAATACTTTGTGCCACCTTGTCTAAAATGTCTTGAGCATGACAATGTTGTTTCTGTTGCTGAATGCTCTAATGCTTCTGAAGTTGCAATATCTTCAACTGTTGATGTGGTAACTAACCCCTCTTCTGAGGGAACCACTACTATTGCTCATGATAATGCTAGGTTGAAGACATTGCTTGAAACAAGCACGTACAAAATCCTCAAAGGGCATCAGAAACTATGCGATGTCCTCAAGAAACAGATTTTGAACCGAAACCCTAGGAAGAGGGTGTTGGTTTTGAGTGGAAAATGAAGTTGATGGTTTGTACTGGAAGCCTGAGCAGTACCCCAAAACTGCATGGGTTGCCGCAAAGGGCCCACTAATAGATCCATCTACCTTATCTGGCTTCACTTGTGCTAACCCTATTGTCATTGATGAGTCATTTGACTCAAGCTACAAAATGTTCAAGGATCAGAATAGTAAAGTGTTTGCCAAGTTCATTGGGACTAACTGCAGGAATGGTTCACCTATAAAGAAGATCTGGGTTCTGAAATGTCTTCTCGAAAAGCTTCCTGTGAATGTCATCATGACACCACCAGGTGAGGGAGTCCTGGATTTGGGGGTCCACGAGTGTCCGATCTATCAAAGCTGGGCCGGACTGATGGGCCATGAAGATGAAGATAAACAAGCATCCCCCGTGTCCGGTTAGGACTCCTCTGTATGTAGAAAGGCCGGATAAATGTCTGGGTGTAATGATTCCTTCCTTCCCAAGTAATCTTTGTAACCCTAGGCCTCCTCCGATGGATATATAAACCGGATGGTCTTGTCTGTAGAGGGTGGCAGACAATTACATAGGCTAGACTTTTAGGGTTTAGCCATTACGATCTTGAGGTAGATCAACTCTTGTAACACTATATTAATCAAGATCAATCAAGCAGGAAGTAGGGTATTACCTCGATAGAGAGGCCCCAAACCTGGGTAAACATAGTGTCCCCAGTCCCTTGCTACCATCGATCCTTAGATGCATAGCTTGGGCACCCCTACCCGAGATCTGCTGGTTTTGACACCGACAATGGTGCTTTCATTGAGAGCTCCAATGTGTACTCGCGATAAGCGATCGGTGGCTCGTCTCTTCATCAACAACGATAACATCCTCGGAAACAACCTGGCTCTGGGACAGGTCCCCCAGCTCGGCGGGTTCGCTGTATGCGCTTGCATGGACGTTAGGCTGACAGCACCCCCGCAGTCATCGAGCACCACTCCTACATCGGCTCTGAACACTCCGAAGACACGACTCCGGCGGATTCCTCGCCCTTAAATGAGCTGCTGGATCGCATCGCCCCCCTGGGGCTTTCATCATCCAATGATCTGATCGGGTTTAAATCCGGTCAGAAGGAGGGCAATTCCACCCTGTTCACTCACCTGGTGGCGGCCGTCGAGGAACGGGCCAGAGATATTTCACCTCGTGAGACGGAGACCAGCGTTATCTGGATCTCCAAACCCTTTGAGCCAAACACCCTTCCTTCGAGTGGGAATTTGCGTCTTTCGAGCTCAGTGACAGACGCCGGGCCCGGAGAACGCTCAGATCCCACAGGACCCGGATCATCCACACCGGAGGTTGTACGAACCCCGAATACTACATTGGGCGAGGACTCAAATTTATCCACACCCACCCACCACAACAAATACTCTCCAAGTAACTCTGGACTTCCGGACATATGTGATCTCATGTACGTACAACAGCAGCCCCAAGAGATGGTTCATCACTCCTAGGCCAGATTCCTGCTTGTTAAAAACAACATTAAGGACCGCTGTGATGATGACGTGGTTCCCATATTTCACCGCAATTGCACGGACGAGGGAGTCTTGAACGCCCTCAACCTTCGTCGAGTACAGAGTTTCACGGAATTGTCGCATTTAGTACGAAAGTACCGTGCTATGGAAAGTACTTGGAAGGCCTAGAATACACATTTGGAGCAGTTCGTTTTCGAACAATACACCATTAAAGTAAAGCAGACATACCCTAGCAGGGCATGCGATGACGTGCCCATTGGCAAGAAAAACAGACCTTTCACGGGACACTGGTCCGTTCTGGACGAACTCTTAGATAAGCCTTGCCAAATACATGCCGCCCCGGACATCATCCCAACCCACAGCCTTCGAGCCTGTTGGGTACTCTGGCAGGTAGCGAAAAGCGGTGAAGCAATCCTCGCCACCGCAACTTCAAGGGAGAACAATTTTGACGTCCTCACTGTCTTCGAGACATTCTCCTCAAACAACCGGCGCAAGAGAGCACATCGCAAACTTGTCGAGGTTCATCAAATAAGCACCGCAAGCCCATGGAGCGACGCGACAATCACTTTTTCTGCCGACGGCGAACCGCGAGTTTAGCTGGTCCGAGCCACAGCCGCTCTTGTACTAAACCCAATAGTAGATGGCTTTCGCCTTACTAAAGTACTCATGGACGGCGGTAGCGGACTCAACCACATATATGAGGACACGCTTGCAAAGATGCAGGTTGATAAATCCCGCATTGAACAAAGTAATACAACATTTAGAGGAATTATCCCCAGCCGGGAAGCTCGGTGTTCAGGAAGTATTAACTTCGATGTAGTATTCGGTACACCCGAGAACTATAGGTCGGAGGAACTGCTCTTCCACATTGTTCCCTTCAACAACGGATACCACACCCTTCTAGGGTGGGACGCTTTCTCACGCTTCCCGGCCATACCCCATTACGGGTACATGAAGCTCAAAATGCCAGGGCCCAATGGAATAATCACAGTAATAAGTGATCTGGACAGAGCACTCCGTGCTTGGAACAAAACCGCATCCTTGGCCCTAGAGGCACTATCCGAAGCCTTCGCGGTCGAAGAATTAACCACCTTACGATCCATGGTGGACAAGGATGACGTAGTCCTTATTAAAAGATCGAAATCTACCTCCTTCAAGCCAACAGATGAAATTATCAAATTTCAAGTGCATCCGACGGACCCCAACAAGACGGCACCCATTGGGGCACAACTGGACCCGACTGTAGATAGCGCCTTGCACGCCTTCCTCCGTGAAAAACTAGGACATATTCGCCTGGCACCCTTCAGACATGCCTGGAATCCCACGCAGGCTGGCCGAACATAGCCTTAACATCATCAAAGGGTTCAAACCAGTCAAGCAGTCACTACGACGATTTTTGAAACCCAAAAGGCAAGCGATGGGGGAAGAGCTGGCCAAGTTAATGGAGGCCGGATTCATAAGGGAAATTAAACATCCGGATTGGCTAGCCAATTTAGTCATGGTACCAAAGAAGGATAAATCCTGGCACCTTTGTGTCGACTTTACGGACATAAACAAGGCTTGCCCTAAGGATCCTTTTCCATTGCCCCGCATTGACCAAATTATTGATGCAACCGCGGGACATGACTCGTTATGTTTCCTCGATGCTTACTCGGGATACCATCAGATAAAAATGAAGGAATCTGACCAGGTCGCGACGGCGTTTATCACTCCGGAAGGGCCCTTTTGCTTCAAGACTATGCCCTTTGGGCTCAAAAACGGTGGTGCCACATATCAACGCATGATTCAAACATGCTTAGAGAAAAAAAATTGGCAAGACAGTGGAGGCATACGTCGACGATGTAGTCATCAAGACCAAAGACGTCGAAACATTGGTGGATGATCTCCGCCTCACGTTTGATAACCTCCGAACATATGACATATGGCTCAATCCGGAAAAATGCGTCTTCGGTGTTCCGGCCGGAAAGCTGTTAGGGTTTATCATATCCCATAGAGGAATTGATGAGAACCCAGCTAAAATCCGGGCCTTATCACAGCTGGCTATGCCAACCGATCTAAAACAAGTCCAAAAGTTAGCAGGATGCGTGGCAGCTGAGGGAGTCCTGGATCGAGGGGTCCTCATGTGGCCGGATAAATCCCGATGGGCCGGACTAGTGGGCCGTGAAGATCATAGTCGAATATCATCTCTCGTATCCGGATAGGACTCCTGTATTCATGTAATGGCAATTTTTAGGTTCGTGTGTAATCTTTCCTTCCTCTGCAAGATGGTATGTACAAATCCTAGGCCCCTCCGGTGTGCATATAAACCGGGGGGTTTAGTACATAGAGGCTAATAGAAAAACACAAATCCTCATAGGCTAGACTCTAGGGTTTAGCCAATACGATCTCGAGGTTGATCAACTCTTGTATTCATATTCATCCATATCAATCTAGCAGGAAGCAGGGTTTTACCTTGACCGAGAGGGCCTGAACCTGGGTAAACATCATGTACCCCACCTCCTGTTACCATCAATCCTTAGACACATAGTTCGGGACCCCCTACCCGAGATCCGCCGGTTTTGACACCGACATTGGTGCTTTCATTGAGAGTTCCACTATGTCATCGGCCAAAGGACTGATGGATCGTGTCATCAACAACGACGGCAACACCGAGGGAATCTTCCCTCCTAGACAACTCTTCGTGTTCGGCGGCTTCGCGCTTCCCGCCAACACTGAAGGCCACCTCGAGCAGATTGAGAGCTATGTGCTACTTCTCGAGCTTGCGTTGTATTCCCTCGAAGAGGAAAGGGAGATGCAACATAGTAGCATAAGTATTTCCCTCAGTTTTTGAGAACCAAAGTATCAATCCAGTAGGAGACCACGCGCGAGTCCCTCACACCTGCACAAATAAATAAGAACTTCGCAGCCAACGCGATAAGGGGTTGTCAATCCCTTTACAGTCACTTACGAAAGTGAGATCTGATAGAGATGATAGTTTATATTTTTGGTATTTTTGGTTATAAGAACAGAAAGTAAAAGCGATAAAAGTAAAGTCGATGTAGATTGATATGTTGAGAATAGACCCGGGGGCCATAGTGTTCTCTAGTGGCTTCTCTCGTGTTAGCGATATTCTAAGGCGGGTAAACAAATTACTGTCGAGCAATTTATAGAAAAGTGAATAATTATGAGACTATCTAGGCATGATCATTTTATATAGGCATCACGCCCGAGACAAGTATACCGAAACGATTCTGCATCTACTACTATTACTCCACACATCGACCGCTATCCAACATGCATCTAGTGTATTGAGTTCATAAGAACAGAGTAACGCCTTAAGAAAGATGACATGATGTAGAGGGATAAACTCAAGCAAAATGATATAAACCCCATCTTTTTATCCTCGATGGCAACAATACAATACGTGCCTTGCTGCCCCTACTGTCACTGGGAAAGGACACCGCAAGATTGAACCCAAAGCCAAGCACTTCTCCCAATGCAAGAACTATGGATCTAGTTGGCCAAACCAAACCAATAATTCGAAGAGACTTGCAAGGATATAATGAGCACACATAAAAAGTTCATAGAAGAACCAAATATTTCTCATAAATAATCTTGATCATAAACCCACAATTCATCGGATCTCGACAAACACACCGCAAAAAGAGATTACATCAAATAGATCTCCTCGAAGACCGAGGAGAACTTTGTATTGAGATCCAGAGAGAGAGAAGAAGCCATCTAGATACTAGCTATGGACCCGAAGGTCTGTGGTAAACTACTCACAACTCATGGTGAGGGCGATGATGATGATGATGATGATGATGATGATGATGAACTCCGTGATGGATCCCCCTCCGATGGAGCTCCGGAACAGGCTTCAAGATGGGATCTCACGGGAAGAGAAGGTTACGTTGGTGGAATTAGGGTTTTCTCTATGTTGTCGAAGGTTTCGGGTTACGTAGACTTATATAGGAGGAAGGAGGACACCGGGGGGGTGCTCGAGGGGCCCATGAGGCAGTGGCGCGCGCCCCCACCCTCGTGGACACCCCGAGGCTCCCCTGACGTGGTTCTCAAGTCCCCTGTGCGTGATTTTCTCCAAAAATATCTCTCGCGAAGGTTTCATTCCGTTTGGACTCCGTTTGATATTCTTTTTCTGCAAAACCCTGAAACAGGCAAAACAACAACAATCTGGACTGGGCCTTTGGGTTAGTAGGTTAGTCCCAAAAATGATATAAAAGTGTATGACAAAGCCCATTAAACATCAAAGACTTCATAAATAATAGCATTGAACAATCAAAAAATATAGATACGTTAGAGACGTATCAAGCATCCCCAAGCTTAATTCCTGCTCTTCCTCGAGTAGGTAAATGATAAAGAAAGAATTTTTGATGTGGAATGCTAACCAACATAGTTTCTCAATGTAATTCTCTTAATTGTGGCATGAATGTTCAGATCTGAAAGATTCAAGATAAAAGTCTATATTGACATAAGCAATAACAATATTTCAAGCATACTAATAAAGCAACCATGTCTTCTCAAAATACTATGGCTAAAGAAAGTTATCCCTACAAAATCATATAGTCTGGCTATGCTCCCTCTTCATCACACAAAATATTCATATCATGCACAACCCCGATTTCAGCCAAGCACTTGTTTTCATACTCTATTCTTTCAAACCTTTCAACTTTCACGCAATACATGAGCGTGAGCCATGGACATAGCACTATGGGTGGAATAGAGGTGGTTGTGGAGAAGACAAAAAAGAGGGAGATAGTCTCACATCGACTAGGCGTATCAACGGGCCATGGAGATGCCCATCAATATATATCAATGTGAGTGAGTAGGGATTGCCATGCAACGGATGCACTAGAGCTAAATATGAATGAAAGCTCAACAAAAGAAACTAGTGGATGTGCATCCAACTTGCTTGCTCACGAAGACCTAGGGCATTTGAGGAAACACATCGTTGGAATATACAAGCTAAGTTCTATAATGAAAATTCCCACTAGTATATGAAGTGACTAAACATGAGACTCTATATCATGAAGAACATGGTGCTACTTTGAAGCACAAGTGTGGAAAAAAGTTAGTAGCAATTGTCCCTTTTTTTGGGCCTTTTTTTCTTTGGCCTTTCTCTTTTTTTGCGGAGGGGCTTTATAGATTTAGTCTTTCCTCCCATGGGACAATGCTCTAATAATGATGATCATCACACTTTTATTACAACTCGATATTACAACTCGATACTACAACAAAGTATGACTCTATATGAATGCCTCCAGCGGGTACCGGTATGTGCAATGAAACAAGAGTGACATGTATGAAAAGTTATTCATGGTGGCCTTGCCACAAATACGATGTCAACTACATGATCATGCAATGGCAATATGACAATATGATGGGTGTCATATGAATGGAATGGTGGAAAGTTGCATGGCAATATATCTCGGAATGGCTATGGAAATGCCATGATAGGTAGGTATGGTGGCTGTTTTGAGGAATAACATGGTGGCTGTTTTGAGGAAGGATGTATAGTAGGTTTATGGTACCGGCGAAAGTTGCGTGGTACAAGAGAGGCTAGCAATGGTGGAAGGGTGAGAGTGCGTATAATCCATGGACTCAACATTAGTCATAAGAACTCATATACTTATTGCAAAAATCTACGAGTCATCAAAACAAAGCAATCAACGCATGCTCCTAGGGGGAGGTTGGTAGGAGTTAACCATCGCGTGCCCCCGACCTCCACACAAAGGTTGACACTTTACAAATACATCATGCTCTAACTTCGTCACATAGCGGTTCACATACGTGCATGCTACGGGAATCACTAACCTTAACACAAGTATTTCTCAATTTCATAATAACTCCACTAGCATGACTCTAATATCAATATCCTCATATCTCAAAACAATTATCAAGCATCCAACATCTCATTCTATTCAATGCACTTAGTGTGATTTTTTTTACTACATTGACATTGGATGTCTATCATGTGAAGACTAGTTTTTAGCCTAAACACATTACCATGATGTTTTAATAGACTATCAAATATATATAAGTGAAGCATGAGAGTTCAACAATTCCTACAAAATATAACCACCACCGTGCTCTAAAAGATATAAGTGAAGCACTAGAGCAAAAATTATTCAACTCAAAAGATAGAAGTTAAGCACATAGAGTGTTCTAACAATTCCTAGGACATATTTAACTCTCTCAAATAGGTGTGTCCAGCAAGGATGATTGTGGCAAACTAACAAGCAAAGACTCAAATTATACAAGACGCTCCAAGCAAAACACATATCATGTGGTGAATAAAAATATAGCTCCAAGTATAGTTACCGATGGATGAAGACGAAAGAGGGGATGCCTTCCCGGGGCATCCCCAAGCTTAGGCTTTTGATTATCATTGAATGTTACTTGGGGTGGCATGGGCATCTCCAAGCTTAGGCCTTTGCTACTCTTTGTTCCATAGTCCATCAAAGCAATACTCAAAACTTGAAAACTTCAGAACACAAAACTTAGACAAAAATTCTCGTGAGCTCCGTTAGTATAAGAAAACAAACCACTACTTAAAGGTACTGCAATGAATTCATTCTTTGTTTATGTTGGTGTTAAACCTACTGTATTCCAACTTCTCTATGGTTCATACCTCCAAATATTACTCATAGATGCATTGAAATAAGCAAACAACACACGAAAAACAGAATCTGTCAAAAACAGAACAGTCTGTAGTAATCTGCAGGTTTCGCATACTTTTGTAACTCCAAAAAATTCAAACTAAATTGGTAAATGTGAGGAATTTTTCTATTAATCATATGCAAAAAGAATCAACTAAATAGCACGCTTCAGTAAAATCTGACGACCATTCTAGTGAGCGCTAACGATTCTGTTTTTCACAGCAAGATCACATAAACTTCACACACATCTTCCCAAAGGTTATACTTGGCACAAACACTAAACAAAACATGAAACCACATCTAATCAGAGGCTAGATGCAATATTTATTCACTAACAGCAACAAAAACAATAAAATAAAATAAAATTGGGTTGCCTCCCAACAAGCGCTATCGTTTTACGCCCCTAGCTAGGCACGATACAAGATAAATCTAGGTATTGCCATCTTTGATCTTCACCCTTTTGATGGCGTCAAGCTCGAATCCGGGAGGTTCTTTATGTTTCCCTTCATATTAGGAAATCTTTAGATCTAAAGCATCCAACCGCTTATTACAAAGAGTAATCAACATATTCATGCGGTGGAGATTCCCACTAACACTTTTAAGAGGTTCAAGAAACTTTTGTAATATTTTTTTTACTTTGCAACTTTTCTCAAAAACTTGCGTCCCTTCCGGGGTTGAATTTGACCCTTTTTGGGGAGGTAGTGTTCCCACTATTCCCTCTATAATTTCATGCGCGATACTAGGATCAACTTCGATAAAATTCCCTTTGGCAACGCAATCCAAGAGTTGTCTATGAGACACATTCAACCCAACATAAAAATTGTGAAGCAAGATTCTAAAATTCACCTCTAGGGGCACTTACAATAAGATTCCATCATCCCAAACCAAGAACCTTTTAAATTTTCTCCTTGCTTTTGTTTGAAGTGAAGCACTTCAAACTCGGGAGACAAAGGAGGGGATAAGGGACTAGCCATAATGACAAGCAAGCAAGCAACACACACAAGCAAACAAGAAGCAAGCGAACGATAAACACACGGCAGAAGAAGGGCAAATAAAACGGCAAGGGTGAAGTGGGGGAGAGGAAAACGAGAGGAAAAAAAATGTAATGCGAAGGATAAGGGTTTGTGATAGGTACTTGGTATATGACTTTTGCGTAAGCCTCCCCGGCAACGGCACCAGAAATTCTTCTTGCTAATTCTCGAGCTTGCGTTGTATTCCCTTGAAGAGGAAAGGGAGATGCAGCATAGTAGCGTAAGTATTTCCCTCAGTTTTTGAGCACCAAGGTATCAATCCAGTAGGAGACCACGCGCGAGTCCCTCGCCCTGCACAAGCAAATAAGAACTTTGCAGCCAACGCGATAAGGGGTTGTCAATCCCTTTACGGTCACTTACGAAAGTGAGATCTGATAGAGATGATAGTTTATATTTTTGGTATTTTTGGTTATAAGAACAGAAAGTAAAGGTGATAAAAGTAAAGTAGATGTAGATTGATATGTTGAGAATTGACCCGGGGGCCATAGTGTTCTCTAGTGCATTCTCTCATGATAGCGATATTCTACGGCGGGTAAACAAATTACTGTTGAGCAGTTGATAGAAAAGTGAATAATTATGAGACTATCTAGGCATGATCATTGTATATAGGCATCACATCCGAGACAAGTATACTGAAACGATTCTGCATCTACTACTATTATGCCACACATCGACCGCTATCCAGCATGCATCTAGTGTATTGAGTTCATAAGAACAGAGTAACGCCTTAAGAAAGATGACATGATGTAGAGGGATAAACTCAAGCAATATGATATAAACCCCATCTTTTTATCCTCGATGGCAACAATACAATACGTGCCTTGCTGCCCCTACTATCACTGGGAAAGGACACCACAATATTGAACCCAAAGCCAAGCACTTCTCCCAATGCAAGAACTATAGATCTAGTAGGCCAAACCAAACCAATAATTCGAAGAGACTTGCAAGGATATTATGAGCACACATAAAAAGTTCAGAGAAGAACCAAATATTTCTCATAGATAATCTTGATCATAAACCCACAATTCATCGGATCTTGACAAACACACCGCAAAAAGAGATTACATCGAATAGATCTCCTCGAAGACCGAGGAGAACTTTGTATTGAGATCCAGAGAGAGAATAAGCCATCTAGATACTAGTTATGGACCCAAAGGTCTGTGGTAAACTACTCACAACTCATGGTGAGGGCGATGATGATGATGATGAAGAACTCTGTGATGGACCCCCGTCCGGTGGAGCTCCGGAATATGCTCCAAGATGGGATCTCACGGGAACAGAAGGTCACGGCGGTGGAATTAGGGTTTTCTCTCTGTTGTCGAAGGTTTCGGGGTACGTAGACTTATATAGGAGGAAGGAGGACACCGGGGGGGGGGGGGTGCTCGAGGGGCCCATGAGGCAGGGGGTGCGCCTTGGGAAGGGGGGCGGCCCCCCACCCTCGTGGACACCCCGAGGCTCCCCTGACGTGGTTCTCAAGTCCCTTGTGCGTGATTTTCTCCAACAAATATCTCTCGCGAAGGTTTCATTCCGTTTGGACTCTTTTTGATATTCTTTTTCTGCAAAACCCTGAAACAGGAAAAAAAATAGCAATCTGGATTGGGCCTTTGGGTTAGTAGGTTAGTCCCAAAAATGATATAAAAGTGTATGGTAAAGCCCATTAAACATCCAAGACTTCATAAATAATAGCATGGAACAATCAAAAATTATAGATACATTGGAGACGTATCACTATGCCCCTGGCCATCATGTCAGATTCGGAAGCTTAAACTATGTTGCTAATATCCGCGGAGACTTGATCTTCGATGGATTTGAGCCCGCGGCAACCTCTCTGTGCCTTCACGATGAATACGATCTAGCTCTGTCATCGGATCAGGAAATAGCACCCGTAGCAGTTCTGGCCTTAGATCCGGGACAGGTCGCGTTTCCCGAGGATGGGAAGCTCAACCCCACCACGGGAGCCACAGACTCCACAACGTTGGAGCCGCACGCGGACCCAACTATAGGCAAGGTCTATGTTATCGGAACCCTGGACCTAACTCCGGCCTCAGATTCCAAATCAGGCGCATCTGCGCCCCTTAAGCTCGATCAGGCGTCTATCACCGAATTCAGTGATGCAGATATCTTTCAGCACTCACCCTTTGGCGACATGTTAAAGTTGTTAAGACCCCTCTCCCTAGATGCGGACACAGAGCCGCGTTGTATCCAGTTCGAACTGGAGGCTGATGGAGAATTTTGCTCCCCACCTACCACCCACTTGGTAGCCACGGTTTAAGATCTAACTGATCTACTTGACTATGCTTCCGAAGACTTCGAAGGGATGGACCTTGAAGCCGAAGCGGATCCAGATCAAAACCGTCCCGTAATTGGGCGGTGGACAACTACGTCTTCATACGACGTATACATGGTGGATACACCTAAGGAGGCGGAGGGCGACAGCGAAAACAATCCCTTAGAGGACAAGCCTATCGAAGAACCTCCCAAACATCGGCGTCCAAAGCATTGAACTAAATCCCATAAAGGAAGAAATAGCAACACTGTCACTAACGACGGTGACACTCTGGAACAAGCCGAAGACCCCGCAGACCCAACGATGGAGCAGGAAGAGCGAGAGGACGGCGAACAGAGTCCGAAGCCGTTGTCCGATGACAGCGATGCCGAAGACAGTAACTATGAACCTGTCTCCGAAGAAGAGGTTAGCCTGGGCGACGACGAATATATCGTCCCAGAAGAACCCTATGAACAAAAGCGCTTCCCTTGGAGGCTTATCGCCACCGCAAGGAGCCTGAAAAAGCAGCAGAGACAGCTTCGAGCCGCACAGGACATGCTCAATGATAGATGGAACGAAGTACTAGATGCTGAGCAAAAACTGAAGGAAATATGCCCTAGAGGCAATAATAAAGATGTTATTTGTATTTCCTTATATCATGATAAATGTCTTTTATTCATGCTACAATTGTATTAACCGGAAACTTAGTACATGTGTGAATACATAGACAAAACAGTATGTCCCTAGTATGCCTCTACTAGACTAGCTCATTGATCAAAGATGGTTATGTTTCCTAGCCATAGACATGTGTTGTCATTTGATCAACGAGATCACATCATTAGGAGAATGATGTGATGGACAAGACCCATCCGTTAGCATAGCACTATGATCGTTTAGTTTAACTGCTATTGCTTTCTTCATGACTTATACATGTTCCTATGACTATGAGATTATGCAACTCCCGAATACCGTAGGAACACCTTGTGTTCTATCAAACGTCACAACGTAACTGGGTGATCATAAAGATGCTCTACAGGTGTCTCCGAAAGTATTCGTGGTGTTGGCATAGATCAAGATTAGGATTTGTCACTCCGAGTGTCGGAGAGGTATCTCTGGGCCCTCTCGGTAACACACATCATAATAAGCCTAGCAAGCAAAAGACTAATGAGTTAGTCACGAGATGGTGTGTTACGGAACGAGTAAAGAGACTTGCCGGTAACGAGATTGATCTAGGTATAAAGATACCGACGATCGAATCTCGGGCAAGTAACATACCGTTTGACAAAAGGAACAACGTATGTTGTTATGCGGTTCTGACCGATAAAAGATCTTCGTAGAATATGTAGGAGCCAATATGAACATCCAGGTTCTGCTATTGGTTATTGACCGGAGATGAGTCTCAGTCATGTCTACATAGTTCTCGAACCCGTAGGGTCCGCACGCTTAACGTTTGATGACGATCGGTATTATGAGTTTATGAGTATTGATGTACCGAAGGCAGTTCGGAGTCCCGGATGAGATCACGGACATGACGAGGAGTCTCGGAATGTCCGAGACATAAAGATTGATATATTGGACGGCTATATTCGGACACCGGAAGTGTTCTGGAAAAGTTTCGGATTTATCGGGAATGCCGGAAGGGGTTACCGGAACCCCCTACGAGAGGGGATGGTCCATAGTGGGCCTAAAGGGAAAAAGAGAGGCACCCCATAGGGCTGGCCGGCGCCCCCACCTAGGGTTCCTAGTTGGACTAGGATTGGGGGGGGGGCGCCACCTCTCCTATTCCTTTCCCCCTTCTTCCTTTTGGTGAATCCTACTAGGAATAGGATTGCAATCCTATTCCTAGTAGGACTCCTTCCCTAGCCGCACCAGGAAGGGCCGGCCGGCCTCCCTCCCTTGCTCCTTTATATACGGGGGCAGGGGGGCACCCAAAGACACACAAGTTGAATTGTTTTAGCCGTGTGCGGTGCCCCCCTCCACAGAATCACACCTCGGTCATACCGTCGCGGAGCTTAGGCGAAGCCCTGCGCCGGTGAACACATCATATCCGTCACCACGCCGTCGTGCTGACGAAACTCTCCTGTGAAGCTCAACTGGATCAAGAGCTCGTGGGACGTCATCAAGCTGAACGTGTGCTGAACGCGGAGGTGCCGTACGTTCGGTGCTTGATCGGTTGGATCGTGAAGAAGTTCGACAACATCAACCGCGTCACTTGACGCTTCCGCTCCCGGTCTACGAGGGTACGTAGACACACTCTCCCCTCTCGTTGCTATGCATCTGGTAGATAGATCTTGCGTGATCGTAGGAAAATTTTAAAATACTATGTTCCCCAACAGTGGCATCATGAGCCAGGTCTATGCGTAGATGATATGCACGAGTAGAACACAATGAGTTGTGGGCGATACTAGTCATACTGCTTACCAGCATGTCATACTTTGCTTCGGCGGTATTGTGAGATGAAGCGGCCCGGACCGACATTACGCGTACACTTACGCGAGACTGGTTTCACCGTTACGAGCACTCGTTGCTTAAAGGTGACTGGCGGGTGTCTGTCTCTCTCACTTTAGCTGAATCAAGTGTGGCTACGCCCGGTCCTTGTCAAGGTTAAAACAGCACATACTTGACGAAACATCGTTGTGGTTTTATATGCGTAGGTAAGAACGGTTCTTGCTAAGCCCGTAGCAGCCACGTAAAACTTGCAACAACAAAGTAGAGGACGTCTAACTTGTTTTTCCAGGGCATGTTGTGATGTGATATGGTCAAGACATGATGAGTTATACGGTTTTGTATGAGATGATCATGTTTTGTAAAGTTATCGGCAACTGGCAGGAGCCATATGGTTGTCGCTTTATTGTATGAAATGCAATCGCCATGTAATTGTTTACTTTATCACTAAGCGGTAGCGATAGTCGTAGAAGCAATAGTTGGCGAGACGACAACGATGCTACGATGAAGATCAAGGTGTCAAGCCAGTGACGAAGGTGATCATGACGGTGCTTTGAAGATGGAGATCAAAAGCACAAGATGATGATGGCCATATCATGTCACATATTTTGATTGCATGTGATGTTTATCTTATTATGCTTCTTATTTTGCTTAGAACGACGGTAGCATTATAAGATGATCCCTTACTAAATTTCAAGGTATAAGTGTTCTCCCTGAGTATGCACCGTTGCGAAAGTTCGTCGTGCCGAGACACCACGTGATGATCGGGTGTGATAAGCTCTACGTTCAAATACAACGGGTGTAAGCCAGTTTTGCACACGCAGAATACTCGGGTTAAACTTGACGAGCCTAGCATATGCAGATATGGCCTCGGAACACTGGAGACCGAATGGTCGAGCATGAATCATATAGTAGATATGATCAACATAAGATGTTCACCATTGAAACTACTCCATCTCACGTGATGATCGGACATGGTTTAGTTGATTTGGATCACGTGATCATTTAGATGACCAGAGGGATGTCTGTCTAAGTGGGAGTTCTCTAAATTAATATGATTAAATTGAACTTTAATTTATCATGAACTTAGTCCTGATAGTTTTGCATATCTATGTCGTTGTAGATCAATGGCCCGTGCTACCGTTCCTTTGAATTTTAATGCATTCCTAGAGAAAGCTAAGTTGAAAGATGATGGTAGCAATTACACGGACTGGGTCCGTAACCTGAGGATTATCCTCATTGCTGCACAGAAGAATTATGTCCTTGAAGCACCGCTAGGTGACAAGCCCCCTTCCGCTGATGTAGATGCTTTGAACGTCTGGCAATCGCGGTCTGATGACTACATGATAGTTCAGTGTGCCATGCTTTACGGCTTAGAACCGGGACTTCAACGACGTTTTGAACGTCATGGACCATATGAGATGTTCCAAGAGTTGAAGTTAATATTTCAAGCAAATGCCCAAATTGAGAAATATGAGATTTCCAATAAGTTCTATAGCTGCAAAATAGAGGAGAATAGTTCTATCAGTGAACACTTGCTCAGAATGTCTGGGTACTACAATCATATGACTCAACTTGGTTGCAAAGTTGACGAGGATAGTGTTATTGATAGAGTTCTTCAATCATTGCCACCAAGCTATAAAGGCTTCGTGATGAACTATAACATGCAAGGGATGCAAAAGACAATTCCCGAGCTCTTCGCTATGCTCAAAGCTGCGGAGGTAGAAATCAAAAAGGAGCATCAAGTGTTGATGGTTAGCAAGACCACTAGTTTCAAGAAAAAAGGCAAGGGAAAGAAAGGGAACTTCAAAAGGAATAGCAAGTCAGTTGCTACTTCCACGAAGAAACCCAAATCTGGAGCCAAGCCTGAAACTGAGTGCTTCTACTGCAAGGGGACTGGACACTGGAAGCGGAACTGCCCCAAGTATTTGGCGGATAAGAAGGATGGCAAGATGAACAAAGGTATATGTGATATACATGTTATTGATGTGTACCTTACTAATGCTCGTAGTAGTACCTGGGTATTTGATACCGGTTCGGTTGCTAATATTTGTAACTCGAAACAGGGACTACGGATTAAAACGAAGATTAGCTAAGGACGAGGTGACGATGCGCGTGGGAAACAGTTCCAAAGTCGATGTGATCGCCGTCGGCACGCTACCTCTACATCTACCTTCGGGATTAGTTTTAGACCTAAATAATCGTTATTTGGTGCCAGCGTTGAGCATGAACATTATATCTGGATCTTGTTTATTGCGAGACGGTTATTCATTTAAATCAGAGAATAATGGTTGTTCTATTTTAATGAATAATATCTTTTATGGTCATGCACCCTTAAAGAGTGGTCTATTCTTATTGGATCTCGATTGTAGTGATACACATATTCATAATATTGAAACCAAAAGATGCAAGGTTAATAATGATAGTGCAACTTATTTGTGGCACTGCCGTTTAGGTCATATTGGTGTAAAACGCATGAAGAAACTCCATAATGATGGACTTTTGGAATCACTTGATTATGAATCACTTGGTGCTTGCGAACCATGCCTCATGGGCAAGATGACTAAAACTCCGTTCTCCGGAACTATGGAACGAGCAACAGATTTGTTGGAAATCATACATACTGATGTATGTGGACCAATGAGTGTTGATGCTCGCGGCGGGTATCGTTATTTTCTGACCTTCACTGATGATTTGAGCAGATATGGGTATATCTACTTAATGAAACACAAGTCTGAAACATTTGGAAAGTTCAAAGAATTTCATAGTGAAGTAGAGAATCATCGTAACAAGAAAATAAAGTTCCTACGATCTGATCGTGGAGGAGAATATTTGAGTTACGAGTTTGGTCTTCATTTGAAACAATGTGGAATAGTTTCACAACTCACGCCACCTGGAACACCACAGCGTAATGGTGTGTCCGAACGTCGTAACCGCACTTTATTAGATATGGTGCGATCTATGATGTCTCTTACCGATTTACCACTATCGTTTTGGGGTTATGCTTTAGAGACAGCTGCATTCACGTTAAATAGGGCACCATCTAAATCCGTTGATACGACACCTTATGAACTATGGTTTAGCAAGAAACCAAAGTTGTCGTTTCTTAAAGTTTGGGGCTGCGATGCTTATGTGAAAACACTTCAACCTGATAAGCTCGAACCCAAGTCGGAGAAATGTGTCTTCATAGGATACCCAAAAGAGACTGTTGGGTACACCTTCTATCACAGATCCGAAGGCAAAATATTCGTTGCTAAGAACGGATCCTTTCTAGAAAAAGAGTTTCTCTCGAAAGAAGTGAGTGGGAGGAAAGTAGAACTTGATGAGGTAATTGTACCTTCTCCCAGATTGGAAAGAAGTACATCACAGGAAATTGTTCCAGTGATTCCTACACCAATTAGTGAGGAAGTTAATGATAATGATCATGAAACTTCGGATCAAGTTTCTGCTGAACGTCGTAGATCAACCAGAGTACGTTCCGCACCAGTGTGGTACGGCAACCCAGTTCTGGAAATCATGTTACTAGACCATGATGAACCTACGAACTATGAGGAAGCGATGATGAGCCCAGATTCCGCAAAATGGCTTGAAGCCATGAAATCTGAGATGGGATCCATGTATGAGAACAAAGTGTGGACTTTGGTTGACTTGCCCGATGATCGGCAAGCCATCGAAAATAAATGGATCTTCAAGAGGAAGACCGACGCAAACGGTAATATTACCGTTTACAAAGCTCGACTTGTTGCGAAAGGTTTTCGACAAGTTCAAGGAGTTGACTACGATGAGACTTTCTCACCTGTAGCGATGCTTAAGTCTGTCCGAATCATGTTAGCAATTGCCGCATTTTATGATTATGAAATCTGGCAAATGGATGTCAAAACTGCATTCCTAAATGAATATCTCAAAGAAGAGTTGTATATGATGCAACCAGAAGGTTTTGTCGATCCAAAAGGTGCTAACAATGTATGCAAACTCCAACGATCCATCTATGGACTGGTGCAAGCATCTCGGAGTTGGAATATACGCTTTGATGAGGTGATCAAAGCATATGGTTTTATACAGACTTTTGGAGAAGCCTGTATTTACAAGAAAGTGAGTGGGAGCTCTGTAGCATTTCTAATATTATATGTAGATGACATATTGTTGATTGGAAATGATATAGATTTTCTGGATAGCATAAAAGGATACTTGAATAAAAGTTTTTCAATGAAAGACCTCGGAGAAGCTGCTTACATATTAGGCATCAAAATCTATAGAGATAGATCAAGACGCTTAATTGGACTTTCACAAAGCACATACCTTGATAAGATTTTGAAGAAGTTCAAAATGGATCAGTCAAAGAAAGGGTTCTTGCCTATTTTACAAGGTATGAAGTTGAGTAAGACTCAATGCCCGACCACTGCAGAAGATAGAGAGAAAATGAAAGTCATTCCCTATGCCTCAGCCATAGGATCTATCATGTATGCAATGCTGTGTACCAGACCTGATGTGTGCCTTGCTATAAGTCTAGCAGGGAGGTACCAAAGTAATCCAGGAGTGGATCACTGGACAGCGGTCAAAAACATCCTAAAGTATCTGAAAAGAACAAAGGATATGTTTCTCGTGTATGGAGGTGACAAAGAGCTCGTCGTAAATGGTTACGTCGATTCTAGCTTTGACACTGATCCGGATGACTCAAAGTCACAAACCGGATATGTATTTTTATTGAACGGTGGAGCTGTCAGTTGGTGCAGTTCCAAGCAGAGCGTCGTGGCGGGATCTACGTGTGAAGCGGAATACATAGCTGCTTCGGAAGCAGCAAATGAAGGAGTCTGGATGAAGGAGTTCATATCCGATCTAGGTGTTATACCTAGTGCATCGGGTCCAATGAAAATCTTTTGTGACAACACTGGAGCCATAGCCTTGGCGAAGGAATCCAGGTTTCACAAGAGAACAAAGCACATCAAAAGACGCTTCAATTCCATCTGCGATCTAGTCAAGGAGGGAGACATAGAGATTTGCAAAATACATACGGATCTGAATGTTGCAGACCCGTTGACTAAGCCTCTTCCACGGGCAAAACATGATCAGCACCAAGACTCCATGGGTGTGAGGATCATCACTTTGTAATCTAGATTATTGACTCTAGTTCAAGTGGGAGACTGAAGGAAATATGCCCTAGAGGCAATAATAAAGATGTTATTTGTATTTCCTTATATCATGATAAATGTCTTTTATTAATGCTAGAATTGTATTAACCGGAAACTTAGTACATGTGTGGATACATAGACAAAACAGTATGTCCCTAGTATGCCTCTACTAGACTAGCTCATTGATCAAAGATGGTTATGTTTCCTAGCCATAGACATGAGTTGTCATTTGATCAATGGGATCACATCATTAGGAGAATGATGTGATGGACAAGACCCATCCGTTAGCATAGCACTATGATCGTTTAGTTTAACTGCTATTGCTTTCTTCATAACTTATACATGTTCCTATGACTATGAGATTATGCAACTCCCGAATACCGTAGGAACACCTTGTGTGCTATCAAACGTCACAACGTAACTGGGTGATCATAAAGATGCTCTATAGGTGTCTCCGAAAGTATTCGTGGTGTTGGCATAGATCAAGATTAGGATTTGTCACTCCGAGTGTCGGAGAGGTATCTCTGGGCCCTCTCGGTAACACACATCATAATAAGCCTTGCAAGCAAAAGACTAATGAGTTAGTCACGAGATGATGTGTTACGGAACGAGTAAAGAGACTTGCCGGTAACGAGATTGAACTAGGTATAAAGATACCGACGATCGAATCTCGGGCAAGTAACATACCGTTTGACAAAAGGAACAACGTATGTTGTTATGCGGTTCTGACCGATAAAAGATCTTCGTAGAATATGTAGGAGCCAATATGAACATCCAGGTTCCGCTATTGGTTATTGACCGGAGATGAGTCTCGGTCATGTCTACATAGTTCTCGAACCCGTAGGGTCCGCACGCTTAACGTTTGATGACGATCGGTATTATGAGTTTATGAGTATTGATGTACCGAAGGCAGTTCGCAGTCCCGGATGAGATCAGGGACATGACGAGGAGTGTCGGAATGTCCGAGACATAAAGATTGATATATTGGACGGCTATATTCGGACACCGTAAGTGTTCCGAAAAAGTTTCGGATTTATCGGGAATGCCGGAAGGGGTTACCGGAACCCCCTACGAGAGGGGATGGTCCATAGTGGGCCTAAAGGGAAAGAGAGAGGCAGCCCATAGGGCTGGCCGGTGCCCCCACCTAGGGTTCCTAGTTGGACTAGG
Source organism: Secale cereale (assembly GCA_902687465.1). NCBI lineage: Eukaryota > Viridiplantae > Streptophyta > Magnoliopsida > Poales > Poaceae > Secale > Secale cereale. The sequence goes on from LR738715.1 coordinate 167,144,176, forward strand.
ATTGGGGGGGGGGGCGCCACCTCTCCTATTCCTTTCCCCCTTCTTCCTTTTGGTGAATCCTACTAGGAATAGGATTGCAATCCTATTCCTAGTAGGACTCCTTCCCTAGCCGCACCAGGAAGGGCCGGCCGGCCTCCTTCCCTTGCTCCTTTATATACGGGGGCAGGGGGCACCCAAAGACACACAAGTTGAATTGTTTTAGCCGTGTGCGGTGCCCCCCTCCACAGAATCACACCTCTGTCATACCGTCGCGGAGCTTAGGCGAAGCCCTGCGCCGGTGAACACATCATATCCGTCACCATGCCGTCGTGCTGACGAAACTCTCCCGTGAACCTCAACTGGATCAAGAGCTGGTGGGACGTCATCAAGCTGAACGTGTGCTGAACGCGGAGGTGCCGTACGTTCGGTGCTTGATCGGTTGGATCGTGAAGAAGTTCGACAACATCAACCGCGTCACTTGACGCTTCCGCTCCCGGTCTACGAGGGTACGTAGACACACCCTCCCCTCTCGTTGCTATGCATCTGGTAGATAGATCTTGTGTGATCGTAGGAAAATTTTAAAATACTACGTTCCCCAACAAAAACATGGCTATAATGGCCAAATCAAAGGCTATCCCAAGCGTAAACTGCTGCCCGAATTCGACGACGAGGCCGCTGTGCCATATCGCCGAAGAATAACACCGCCGATAAGCCGGACCGACCACCTCGCGGACGGGACAGAGTTGCTAGCAACGGTGTACACAAGCCCGCACCACCACCCCGTAAAGGAAAGGAGGATGCGTCTCAAGTCCGAAAACACGATCTGCGTGAGGACCTGAAAAAAACTAGCAATATCAGGTCTATATACGGACCTAGGGACCGGGCTCCCGCTCGGGACGGCGGCTATCAAGCCAATCGTGCCGGTCATATACGAGTTCGGGGTCAATACCGAACACCACAGCCATCCGACATACAACATGATATAGCAAAATATAGAGGCGCCGCACACCCTCTGTGCTTCACCGACGAGGTACTAGATCATGATTTTCCAGAAGGGTTTAAACCCGTGAACATCGAAGCATACGATGGAACGACGGATCCTGCCGTCTGGATAGAAGACTTCATTCTTCACATCCACATGGCTCCAGGAGATGATCTCCATGCCATTAAATATCTACCCCTCAAGCTGAAAGCACCAGCTCGGCACTAGCTAAACAGCCTCCTAGAGAACTCCATTGGGAGTTGGGAAGAACTTGAGGATGCTTTCCGGGCCAATTTTCAAGGGACCTATGTCCGGCCGTCGGACGCTGACGATTTAAGTCACATTATACAACAACTCGGGGAGTCAGTCCGCAAGCTCTGGAATTGGTTTGCCACTAAGAAGAACCAAATTGTCGATTGTCCGGACACCGAAGCCTTAGCGACCTCAAGCACAGTGTCCGGGACGAATGGCTAGCCAGACACCTTGGACAGGATAATCCGAGGACAATGGCAGCTCTAACTACACTTATGACCCGCTTTTGTGCGGGTGAGGATAGTTGGTTAGCTCGTAGCAGTAGCAGCGACCCTGGAACATCTAAAGCCAGGGACGACAATGGAAAGCCACGACGTAACAAAAACAAACGTCAAAAATAATCCTGGAAGCCCAGATGATACAGCGGTAAACGCCAGATTCAGCGGCTCCAGACCGGGTCAACGGAAGAAGCCATTTAAAGGCAATAAAGATGGTCCATCCAGCCTGGACAAGATATTAGATAGGCCCTGCCAAATCCATGGCATCCCAGATAAACCTGCAAACCATACCAACCGTAATTGTTGTGTCTTCAAGAAGACCGGCAAGCTAAACGCCGAACACAAGGAGAAAGGACCTCAGAGCAAAGACGAGGATGAACCTCGCCAGCCGAATACAGGGGGGCAGAAGAAATTTCCACCGAAGATCAAAACAGTGAACATGATATATGTCACTCATATCCCAAAGAGGGAGCGCAAGCGCGCACTCCGAGATGTCTACGCCGTTGAGCCTGTCGCCCCCAAATTCAACCCATGGTCGGCCTGTCCGATCACTTTTGATCGCAGGGATCATCCGACTAGTATTCATCATGGGGGTTCGGCTGCCCTAGTGCTCGACCTAATAATCGATGGATACCATCAAACCCTAGTCCTTATGGACGGCGGCAGCAGTCTCAATCTGATATATCAGGACACTGTCCGGAAGATGGGGATCGACCCATCAAGAATCAAGCCAAGTAGCATGACCTTTAAAGGAGTGATACCGGGCGTGGAAGCCCACTGCATGGGCTCTTTAACATTGGAGGTCGTATTCGGCTCTCCTTATAACTTTCCAAGCGAAGAATTAATCTTTGACATAGCTGCGTTCTGAAGTGGCTATCACGCTCTACTCGGAAGAACGGCCTTCGCCCGCTTTAATGCAGTCCCGCATTAGGCCTATTTAAAGCTTAAATTGTCTGGACCACGTGGCATTATAACGGTTAATGGAAATATGGAGCGCTCTCTCCATACGGAGGAGGACACTGCGGCCTTAGCAGCCTACGTCCAAAACGGCCTATCCAAGCCGGATAATCCATCAATAGCGGACATAACTAAATGTGTTCGGCACACGCCTCAGTGCGGCAACTCAGATGAACCTGAGCAAGATTGATAGCTATGCCCCCGTCGACTGCCCCATAAGGTGATAGCATATGTGCCTCGAGTACATAATTATGCCTTAAAAATTCCTTGGGCGACGACCGGGGGCGACTGCATATAGTCCATAGTTCGGCTAGACCCTATTCAGACTCTAAACTTATCTTTTTTAGGTTCATTAAACGAACCAGACTTGTTATGGCCACACTGGATTGATTTTTCTTTTCCAGGTTTATTTTCTTTTCCTTTTTTCAGATGGCCATCATACTCCCACCTTCAAGGACACATTACAGAGGAGGAAACGACGCAGACGTGCAGCAGGGTCCCGCACTAAGGTTTCTTTTTAGATTAAGACCCTGTGTAAACCTTTTTTCTCTTTCTTGTAATATACCTTTTTGGCATGTAAAATGTCCAAAAAGGTTTTCGACATCATCTGTAAGTTTGCGGCTCGCCGTACCATAAAGGGATATTAATAGAGCAGCTTGATTCGCATTATGTTCTGAGTTTTATTCACTCACCATAAATGTTCTCTTCCCACATCAGCTGCCATATGTGCCTTGTCAATAAGGGTCTATTACCAGGGGCTGTATTCAGCCCGGTATATGTTGAGAAGACCGAACACCTATAGGGAGTGTTCGACGTCCTGGATGTTTGCCTTATATGCATCAGTTCCGAATCATGTCTTTGGTCAATAGTAGGGTTGCCCGGCTCCTGTGCTTACCCCTACGTCCCGATTGTTCGGCTAGGGTGTAAAGGGAGAATTACTGCGTTTGTACTTTTGGCTCATCCGGTCAAGTACCTCAGTAGAGAAATCCCAAAACTGACCGTCATGATAGGCGAGAACCTGGTCCGCAATCCGGTGACTTAGTTTTATACTACGATCGATAGAGATCTACCCCGTGTTATACGAAGGGTTGGTTTTTCGCCCAGCCAAGTGCAATTCGATACCTTAAGTAAGGAATATTATATCTGCACCAGGGGCTAGTACCTAGCCCCACATGTCAAACTCCTACAACTAAGTGAAAACAATAATGCCGCATAGTCTGATTGCCTGGTTCGCTCCGCATACACCTCCTACACGGACCAAGACATTGGATAAATAGTGTATATGCATATGACCGAACACCCCAGTATTATGTACATGGGGGCTGAAGACGACGACTGGAAACTTTCAGATTTAGATAAACAGACACAGAGGAGGTAAAAGACGCTGATATTATAAATAGTGCAGAAGTTATATACATCGGATTCATAAGCACAACTCTTTACATCCAGATACAATTACTCGAAGATAATATCCTTCGAGCATTGGCCTTCTACAAGGCAGGCGCCGTCGATGACGTCCTCGAAGTACTTCTCCGGCTTGCGGCGCTCCTTGCCGGCGGGTGGACCAGCTGTGGCAATATGCCCCGCATTCATCTTTGCCCAGTGCACTTTGACACGAGCGAAGGCCATTCGAGCACCTTCTATGCATGCCTAACGCGTCAATGCGTCGACCCGCGGACTCGCCTCGATGAGCCGCTTCACCAATCCGAAGTAGCTACTTCCTCTGTCCAGGTGCATAGGGCGTCTAACGAAAAATTAGTATTCCAAATATATAAGACACCATGCATGGAATAAGTTCCTCATTCTTCATGATCATTAATTTTCATTTTGCATGCTAACATTTTCATTGGTTGGCGCATTAAATAGGAATTGCATGATTCTGTTTAGAAATTAATGGCATGGGAAACCAACGTTGTGGTTGGCTCCTCCCAATTTTCCAAGTCAGCCAAATAGGAATCATTATTGTCATTGATTTTTGGTTTAGTCTTCTCCATCCAATCTCCACACACCTAGGTTGCGATGCAGCACCTTAGATGCCCTATGCACCTGGACGGAGGGAGTACTTGGGATTGGATCAACGGGCCATAACCAGACTATTAAGTCCTTCATGGCCGAGCCCACCATGTTGTGCAACTCGACCAACTGCTTCATCTGGTCGTTGAGGGGCACTAGATGTTTTGACGCATAGAACTGCGACCAGAACAACTTCTCCGTGTTGTTCCCCTCCTGGGCTCGGAAGTATTGGGCGGCATCTGCGCTGCTCCTCGGAAGATCAGCAAACACGCCTGGAGAACTCCATAACCGTGTCAGCCCAATGTACTTCTGCCCTCCGAAGATGCTTTGTATGAGAAATGTCTTACCAGATACTATCTGTCGTGCCTGCTTGATTTCTTCACACGCGCTGTGCGAATCGCTCCGCACATCCTGGGCAGCCTTGATTGCCTCCACAAGCTTGGAAGCTTGTTCCGAAGCCTCCCCTTCCAATGCCTCGCATTTGCGAATGGCATCGTTGAGCTCTACCTCGACTTCGGACACCCGATCCTGGTGCTTCTCGCACGCGGCCTTTTTGGCCTCTAGTTTAGCAACCGCTTTGTCAACAGTCATCTTGCTCACCTCGGCCTCCTTCTTGGCCTTCGTGAGCTCGCCCTTGAGGGCCTCAAGCTCAGTGGCGCCAACTGTGTAATACAGAATATCCTAAAAGAGTTTATACCCATACTCAATTAATATTGTTGGTCTTCTTGACATCTTAATTTTTTAAATCTGCATACCTTGTGTTTCATCTAAACGCGGTTGACGCGCCAAATTAATATTGCTCGATTTATTGACGGGCGCTGCGCGACTCGCCTCGCGCATCCTGGGCAATCTTCAGTTCCTCAGCAAGCTCGGATGCTTGTTCCAAAGTTTTCTTCTCCAATGCCTCGCATTTGACAATGGCATCATTGAGCTCAACCTCAACTTAGGACACCTGAGCCCGGTGCTTCTCGCACTCAGCCTTTTCAGCCTCCAAATTGGCAGCCGCTTTGTCAGTGGCTACCTTGTTCGCCCTGGCCTCTTTCTTGTCCTTGGCAACCTCGTCCTTGAGGCCTCGAGCTCAGTGGCGCCAACTGTGTAATACATAATACAATATCATAGTTTATAAAACATACTCAATCATATTAAATTAGTCTTTTCGACATTTTACAATCCGCGTACCTTGTGTTTCATCCAAACGCTGATTGACGTGGTCGAGGTCCGCGTTGGCCAGCACGAGCTTCCAGTTTAGTTCAGCAACCTCTGCGTCTCGCGTAGTTGTTGCAACTAATGAAGCCTGCACAACAGTTCAGCTTTGTAAGTATGCTATATTATGGATACTTCGTCCGATTCTCTTCAGAATCACACAAAGCATCAGGGGCTACTGGCTATATATGTGTATTTAAAACAAATAAATTCATAAAAAGCATTACATTGCTTACCTCAAAGCCTGTTAGCAGGCTGTTGAAGGCTTCATTCAGTTTGTAATTGCTATTGCCTTTTTTTTTGTTATTATCTTGCGACGATTAGATCCCGTATTTGAGGAAGTTGCTGGAGAAGAAGAAGGAGAAGGATTAGAGGACTTTGAAGACCAAGCTAATCAAGGAAAGCAGCCCTTTGACCATGATACCCCTCTCTTGTTCATCGGAAACCCTTCGTATGCATGATGATGATGTTGACGATAAGTTGTCATGACCATTGCATATGCTACCTACACATTGATACTTGCATGTTCATTCTCTACCTTGTGCTTAGAGATATGATAAACACTTGATGATGAAGCATGATGATGCATCTATGATATGATCATCACTTGATTAAAATCTTTCGGAAACCCCATCGGGTTCCCCTAATGCCCATGCGTGAAGTTGAACTAAGGTCACCACTTGAGGAAGAAGTGGTTTACCAAAGGAAGCTTTTGGTGTGTGTGTGTGTGTGAGTGTAAAATGATGGATTAGATTTATGTGTGATTACCGTCCCAACCAAACATGTGCAACCACTCTACCCCTTATGGGATGAGTCATTATTGGTTACTTAGACTGTTACTAGCATGGTGCCCACATTACTAGTGGCGGGGGTGGCTTGAGGTCACTCTCGGGACGGGGTCGTCCTTGGATAGGCGACCATGACTGCTTTTACAGGGACCGGCACACCGTTGGTCCCTTCGTGTGTGTGTGATAATGTGAAAGGGGAGAGTCCCATGATCTTTTGCTTATACACGAGGGCCGTGTACCAACAAGTGGACCATGTGTTAGTGTCTTCTAGGGAAAGGTAATGACTGGGTACTTCCCCCGAGTACTTGAGGTACTGCGGGATCGTGGATAACACGAAAGCTTCCCGGATCTTGTGGGTAAAGTGCGCAACCTCTGCAGAGTGTCAAACTATTCGAATAGCCGTGTCCACGGTTATGGACAGTTGGGAGGTGCTACTTAAACTATGTCCAGAAATTTTACAAACTTGCTGCATATGTGTGTGGAAGAGAACTATTTGAGTCAAGGCAGTGACTTGACATGTTGAATGAGCTAGCATTGATCCAAATTCTATTTATGTTGATATCTGTAACCTGCTCTCATGGTTACCCAAGTTCATCGATGCATACCTTACGCGATGATAGGACATTTCAACTAGTTTCAAGCTAGGTTGCTTACTTGTTGTTACAACATGCATCGTTACTTTGATCCAAAACATGGGTTGCTTGTGAGTACATTCAAAGTACTCATTGGCTTGCCACTAGTTATTTAATTGGCCAGGCATGGAAGAGCAAGAATTTTAAGAAGAGTTCTTTGGTGACGAACATGCGAACTAGGACGCTCTCCCAGTCATAATGCATGTAGGGTTAAGGCAGATGGCATGGGTTCTACTTATCTGCGAAGACTTCCGCTACTTGAGTTTATTCGATGTTCAGCCCGTGAGGCTTTATCTATGTAACACTTGACCATAATGGTCATGTTTTGTGTAAGATGGTATGTATGGATGTAAGCTCTTATTATTCAGCTTCTGTGTGTTCAGTGAGCATTGATATCTGGGATCACTGTACACATGCATTCGGTGATCTTGACTTATGAGTCGGGGTCCCCACAGAGCTGGTATCAGAGCCATCCTAACTGTAGGAAGCCCTAGTTAGCATGGACGTTAGTTAGAGCGAGACTATTTACAAAATTACCTATATACCTACTTTTTCTAAAAATATCCCACACATGGGTAACATTTCCTCTATTGACCCTTCCCCTTCCACCTTTGTAGATGACCATTGTACCCGAGGAATTCCTGACCACCGGATTTTCCGGGCTTCCTGAGGATAGCCTCAAGAAGTGCAAGTTCACTCGAGCCCCCACCTTCTCCTATCATGAGCACCGGATCAACAACACCAAGAAGGAGTATCACGTGGAGGTAGTCGTGAGGGCGAACGACTCTTCGGCAAGCTGGTTCTTTGAAGGACCCCAGATGGCGACCTTGCTCCTCGCCATTGAGACTGCGGTACTCAAGGCGTTGACTCGCCTTCGGGATCTTCTGCCAGAGATGGCAAGCGATCCAGCCACCCATTACTTGCCTTACCGGAAGGAGGGTGATGATGAGAGCAGCGCACCAGCCCCACCCATGGATGAGGGACTTCCCCTCCGTTTCTAGACCTACTTCAGCTTGTGTGTTAACAACCTGGCACAACACCTGGCCTCGGAGTCTATGGAGCTCCTGAAGGAACTCCACGAGACTAAGGAACTCCTCCGCCTAACTCAGGCAAAGGCGAACAGGATCAAGAAGGATGTTGCACCCCCTGGACATCCTGTTGTTGCCTATCGAGGCGGGCGACCCCCATAGGTTACGCATGCCAAAGGATCATCTCAGCCACGCCGTATGACGACAAAATACTATCGCAACCTCTTCACAGTGCCACCAACGAAGCAACGCCGTGTTCAGCTCCTCCACTTCCCCACTCCCTCATGTGACGAAGAAACTGAGACGGGTGAAGATGAGGAGGAAGACCCAGAGGAGCCGGAATACGCGACCGAGCATTCCACCACTTAGATACCGTTCAGGACTAGGATAGGCCAGTCTGTAACCCTTAAGGTAGGATAGGTCGTGTAACCCCTATGCGATGTCGAGTCCTTGTAATGGTTCATATGAAACCATCTAGTATTGTGTTTGCTTTTGATGTGTTTCGATGTAAGATGTACTTTCCCTTAGGGAACATGTAAATGACTACGTCACCTATTTGGATTTTAATAAATGTGTTTGGCCCTTTTTGGCCCTTGCATGTAAACAACTAGTGTCATACCAACCCACTTTCTAGGCACCCATCTTTATTGCTTTCCCACATCTTTCCCCAATCATAAGATCTTGACCGCTCCAACAGGATGCCTGTTGTAACTCGTACTGGTACCTCTACCCAGCAGCCCGAAGCTGAAGCATCCGCCCAAGTAGAAGCCAGCCAGGACCAAACCCACGATCAAGCTCCACCACCACCACCTCTCCCAAACATGGACATGGCTCAGCTTCTCAAAGCCTTCCGAGAGGAACGCCAAGCCAACATCACATCCCTTGAGCTGATTGCTCAAGCTGTCACCAACAACCGTCAGCCAGCGGGGAATGGTAATGGACGTTCCACGCTGGTAGAGTTCAAGAAGCATGCACTGCCAACCTTCATCGAGACTGCTGAACCCCTGGATGCAGACGACTGGGTATGCACCATTGAGGACTTGATGGAACTAGTCAGCTGCACTGAAGACCGCAAGAAGGTGGCTTATGCCGCCCACTGTCTCGGGGGAACTGCTAGAGCTTGGTGGGATGGATTCAAGGTCATGCATGTTGGGCAAGCCATCACTTGGAATGACTTCAAGGAAGAATTCTGCAAGGCCCATATTCCTTCCGGAATCATGGCTATCAAGAAGCGTGAGTTCCGAGCCCTGAAGCAAGGAAGTGGCACTGTCAAGGAGTACATTCATAAGTTCAGTGTTCTATCAAGGTATGCCCCTGAAGATGTCAGCACCGATGCTGCAAAAAGGGAGCGCTTCATGGAAGGCCTCAACCAGACTCTGCAGTACTTGCTTGTCGTGTGTGACTGCCCAACCTTTCCTGATCTGGTGAACAAAGCACTCATGCTTGAAGACAAGCGGCGTGCTCTGGAAGACACTCGGAAGTGCAAGATGATCAGCAAGTGAAGCTCAAGTAACCAGAAGGCTCGCCCATGGCAGCCAGCCCCGGTCAGGCCAACTTATCAGCAGCCAAGAGCTCACGCACCTCACACCAACTACCAGCCTCAGCAGTATGCCAACCCCAGGCCAATTTTCAATAATCCCAATAACAGTGGTGGCTGTCGGTGTCAAAACCGGCAGATCTTGGGTAGGGGGTCCCGAACTGTGTGTCTGAGGATCGATGGTAACAGGAGACTGGGGAGACGATGTTTACCCAGGTTCGTGCCCTTTCGATCGAGGTAATACCCTACTTCCTGCTTGATTGATCTGGATGAATATGAGTTACAAGAGTTGATCTACCTCAAGATCATAATGGCTAAACCCTAAAAGTCTAGCCTCTGTGATTGCTATGATTCTGTTGTCTCTATGGACTAAACCCTCCGGTTTATATATGCACCAGAGGGACCTAGGGTTTGTACATGATCACCTTGTAGAGGAAGGAAAGTATTACACCCGGACTCTAAACTTGCTATTTTACACATATGGGAGTCCTATCCTTACAGGAGATTGTCTTCATCGATAATCTTCACGGCCCACCAGTCCGGCCCATAATGAACAATCTAGCCACCTGAGGACCCCTTAATACAGGACTCCCACAGTAGCCCCTGAACTAGTCTTCGATGACGACGAGTTCGGCTTGCGTACTGTCTTTGGCATTGCAAGGCGGGTTCCTCCCCCTGAACATATTGAAGCAATATTACCTACAAAAAGGTACTGTGTCTGGCTCTGCATGGTTAGTACAACCCTTAGCCTCAAAGGCAAGGTATCGAAAAAATACATACTGTGTCTTTACTGACAACTTTTCAGTGAAGCGTCACGTCTGTCCCCTTAATATATCGAACAGTTTTCTTGGCTCCAGTTTCGCGTTTCGAGGTATAGCCCCATTGGCACGTCTTGTCAAAACAGAGATCATGCTCGCTTATTATGGGATCCTTATCAATGTGACGTGAGCATCTTAACCGTGCCTTACGCACGACCTCGTTGGGAACCAGCGAGGTTTATGGCTAGAGTGGGGGGGGGGCATTTAGCATTCACCGCTTATAAAAGGACTCAAATCTTACCCTTTAACCCCACGCTCTCCTCAAGCCCTAGTTCTCCAACCTCTCCAGCCCAAGCGCCCACATCTCTTGCGCCCTCAATCCTCAACTTCTCCACCACCGCCACCCTTCCCAGCAATGGATGGCTCCCGCTCTAAAGGCAAGTGGGAGGCATCTACGGTCACGGAGAAGACCGTGAAGAGCCTCTAGAGCGCGGGCTATCTCGCGGACGATGTGGCGCACTGAGTCCGCGAAAAGGACCAAGTGATTCCCGTCCCTAAGGCGGGTGAGATGGTTGTATTCCTCTCGCACTTTATTTGGGGGCTTGGATTTCCTCTCCACCCCTTTGTACGGGGCCTCTTGTTTTTCTATGGGCTAGATTTCCATGATCTAGCCGCGAATTCAATCCTCCACATATCCACTTTTGTAGTGGTATGTGAGGCGTTCCTCTGCATCCCCCACACTTCGGCCTATGGCTAAAAACCTTCAATTTGAAGCCGAAGGTGGTCGACAGGCAGCACGCGGAATGCGGAGGCGCCATGGTAAGCAAACTCCCCAATGCCACCTGGCCAAAGGGGGCGTTCGTGGAGAAAAACAAGGTCTCGTAGCAGGAGTGGTTTTACATCACTGAGTCCCGCGACACCAAGTGGGCGGCTACGCCCGCATTTAGATCTGGACCCCCGGAGAGGCTAACTCTTGGACCGACAAGAGTCCGGATTGGGGGTGTCAGGCGAAGGTACTGGCGCTCCAAAGCCGTAGGCCCGGCATGATCTCCAAGGGCACCCAACTCACAAATGTGATTCAAGTAATGCTCGTCCGTCTCGTCCTTCCCTGCCAACGCCGAGACTCCTATATATGGGAGTTCAATCCGGAAGGGTCCTTGCCCTTGAAGCATCTCTTCGGCACTACACACGAAGACATCTGGAAGCACCTCTTCAAGGCCCAGAAGGGGTGGCCGGCGGAGACTGGGGACAGGGGCTTTAGCATCGTGCTCACTGCATCAGAGGTAATTAAAATTTCTACCGAATATATACTCCTTCCATGCGTTAATTATAACAGGTGTTAGAGTTTCTGCGTTCTATCCAGGCCTGGAAGGCAGAGCGGATCAAGTGTTCGACTCCCCTACCAGAGGACCCAGAGACGCCTCAACTGACGGCAATGTTGGTCCTGGCGCCATACAAGGCACCGGAGAAGAAGGCCAAGAAGAAGGGCAAGGAGGTCAAGAGCGACCCCCGCCCTACAGGCCCCACGGACACAAGGTCCGAGGAAACCATCTCGCACCTCTCTTCTGAAGAAGGAGAGGAGGAAGAGGAGGAAGAATATGACTCCCCCGTCCTAACAAAGGGGCGGAAAAGAGCGGGCCCTGCTGACGCAGGCAAGGCCGTGCCCAGGAAGAAGCTGAACTTCTTGATAGTTCAGATTCATCGTCCGAACACAGCTATTGAGTTCAGCCCAGGATCAAGCCCCTGGCCAAATCGTAAGTATTTAAACTGCTTATGTTTGGATAATTTTCCTTTTCAACATCTAATATTTATTTTGCCTTTATATAGCCCTCCGCACGATATCCCTGTGGCTTCACTGTCATCGGGGGATTCCCTATCACCGGGAATGGTGGAGAGCGATACGCCTCCACGGGGCTCGTCACCCACTATAGGGGATACTGAGGTATCCTCTCTACAAACTCCCCCTGCTCCAGCAGGTGGGAGTGGGGCGGACGAAAGGGCGTCCGAGGTCAATCCCTCAGTCGCTGTCGACCAAGGGGGAGTGACCCCCATGGTGACCGAAGAAGGGGCCCAAGCAATCCGGGGCCCCGCTGAACACTGTTCCGGAGTCCAGTGCGTCTCCAGAATCAAGAGATCAGGCCCCCGTGATGGGGGAGGGAGCAACTGCTCCTACGACGCCTATGAAAGTGCAACTAATCCCCGGGTGGTTTTGGTAATTAATAACAACATATATATCATTGGACTAATATTCATTTGAGAATCATTTCAGAAAAGTTCGATGATATGGGTATGGAAATGTCTGAAGAAGTGGACCCCTCAAAATGCTAAGACAAGCATTGGCAAAAGCTCAAGACTCTATTTTTGGTTTAGTGATCAAAGATCACATTGAGTCCATAGGAAAAGCCAATACTATTAAAAGGGGATGAGGTTGTGTTAATGTTCTTGTTGCTCAAGTGCTTGGTGATCTAGCTCCCTCAACTATCAGCACTCTTCACTTATCAACACACTCATAAGTAATCTCGGACAAACCGATTCTGCAAACTCAGTCCCACCGAGATGAACCACTTCAGTTATTTCCCCAAACCCTAATTTCTCGGTCCATCCGATTCTGCATTTCGGTCTCACCGAAAATGGACTGCCAACCTTCTGTAACCAATTGACAGCATTTCGGAATATCCGAGTTGTTGTTTTCGGTCACACCGAGATGGCAAACCCTAACCTTTGACTCACTTCGGACACACCGAGATGGTATTTTCGGTCCCACCGAAAATCCCAACGTTCACTATATTTGAACTTTCGGTCTGACCGAGTTTTCACTTCGGTCTCACCGAGATTGGTCAAATGTGTGTGTAACGGTTGGATTTTGTGTGGAGGCTATATATACCCCTCCACCTCCTCTTCATTCGTGAGGAGAGCCATCAGAAAGTACCACCACTTCTACCATACACTTTCTGAGAAGTGAACCACCTACCCTTGTGTTGAGATCAAGCCATTCCATTCCTACCATATGAAACTTGATCTCTAGCCTTCCCAAGTTGCTTTCCACTCAAACCTTTCTTCCACCATATCCATATCAGTGAAGAGAGTTGAGTGTTGGGGAGATTATCATCTGAAGCACAAGAGCAAGGAGTTCATCATCATCAACACCGTCTATTACCTTTTGGGGGGTGGTGCCTCCTAGATTGGTTAGGTGTCGCTTGGGAGCCTCCGTCTTTGAGATGTGGAGTTGAACCAAGAAGTTTGTAAGGGCAAGGAGATCGCCTACTTCGTGAAGATCTACCCCGAGTAAGGCTAGTCCTCCGTGGGCGTAGGCCGTGATGGAATAGACAAGGTTGCTTCTTCGTGGACCCTTCGTGGGTGGAGCCCTCCGTGGACTCGCGCAGCCGTTACCCTCCGTGGGTTGAAGTCTCCATCAACGTGGATGTACGATAGCACCACCTATCGGAACCACGACAAAAATCTTCGTGTCACCAAACTGCGTTTGATCTTCTCCACCTCTCTTTTACATGTGCAATTTACTTTCCGCTGCTTATACTCTAGAATTGCATGTGTAGGGTGATACTTGTGTTGATCTTAATTGTGAAACTGCCAAAAACATTGCATGATCTAAAGGCAGATTTTTTATATTGTCAAGTAGTCTAATCAACCCCCCTCTAGACCTACTTTCGATCCTACAAGTGGTATCAGAGCCTTGGTCTCCATTGCCTTGGTTTCCATTGCATTGGACTCCATAAGCTTGGTTTCACAACCTAGGAGAGTATGGCGTCTAGTGAGGGTAATTATCGTAGAGGTCCTTACTTTGATGGTACAAATTTTGCTAGTTGGAAGCATAAAATGAAAATGCATATTCTTGGTCATAACCCAGCCGCATGGGGCATTATCTGTGTTGGTATGCAAGGTGATTTCTTTGAAGAAGGAAAAGTTCCGGATCGCGAAGCTACACCCGAAGAGTTGCGGATGTTGCAAAACAATGCTCAAGCTTGTGACATTCTCTTCAATGCTTTGTGTCCCGAAGAGTTCAACAAAATCAGTCGTCTTGAGAATGCTAAGGAGATTTGGGATACTTTGGTTGAAATGCACGAAGGTACTGAATCTGTGAAGGAATCAAAGCTAGATATTCTTCAAGGTCAACTTGACAAGTTCAAGATGAAGGATGGTGAAGGAGTCGCTGAAATGTACTCTAGGCTTGCTCTCATCACAAATGAGATTGCTGGCTTAGGAAGCGAAGAAATGACCGACCGATTCATCATTAAGAAGATTCTCAGAGCTTTGGATGGAAAGTATGACACCGTGTGCACTTTGATCCAAATGATGCCAAACTACAAGACTCTCAAGCCAACTGAAGTCATTGGAAGAATTGTTGCTCATGAGATGACACTTAAGGATAAGGAAGAGCTTCACAACAAGTCAAGTGGTGCTTACAAAGCTACAAGTGATGCTCCCACTACCTCAAGTGACAAGCGAGTTTCCAATGAAGAGATAAGCCTAATGGTCAAGAACTTCAACAAGTTCTACAAGAATAGAGGCAAAGAAAGAAGCTCAAAGTCTAGATCATATGATGAAAAGAGATCTTCTAGCCGTGATCGAAACTGCTACAATTGTGGAAGACCCGGACACTTCTCAAATGAGTGTACGGCTCCCCACAAGAGAAGAGAAGAATCTCCAAGAATTAGAGCAAGAGATGAGTCACCTCGGAGAGAGAGAAGGAGCATAGATGATCGTTATGAACGAAGACCCTCTCGGAGAAGCAAGGATTCGGAGAGGAAAGACAAGTCATCAAGGAGCTACACAAGAAGAAGACATCAAGCTCATGTTGGTGAATGGGTCTCCGGCTCCGACTCTGACAATCAATCCGATGGAAGCTATCACTCCGACTCCGACTATAGTCAAGATGAAGGTGTTGCCGGACTTGCACTAGTATCCTCCAACTCCAACTCCTACGACTTATTTGATTCACCAAATGAGGGAATTGGAAGATGCTTCATGGCTAAAGGCCCCAAGGTAACACACCCTGAATTCATTGACTTTGATAGTGATGAGGATGACTTGCTTGGTGAAGATGAGCTCTTGCATGATAAATCTAGTGAGCTTAGTAATGATGAAAATGCTAGTAGTCTTTATAGTCGAGAAGAGTCGAATGACAATGCCATGAAGGAGATTGAGCGTCTAACTAAAGAACTAAACACTCTTAAGTTAGCTCATGAAACAACTCAAGAAGATCATAGAGAGCTCCTAAGAACTCATGAGAAGCTACGCTTCGAGAAGCTCACTCTAGAGCAAGAACATGAGTTTCTAAAAGTGATCAATGACGATCTTCGAAAGAAGAGTTCTTCATATCTTGCCAAACGACTTCTCTTGTCTAATTTCTTGCCACCTATCAAGACTAAGCATGACAAGCATAAGAAAAATTCTTCCTCTAGTAGTAACAATAACAATGTTAAATCCAATATTGTTGCTTCTAGTAGTTCTCTTGATTCCACTAACAATGTTTCAAGCCAAGTTACACTTGAGCAAGAAAATAGCTTATTGAAGGAAATCATAGAGAAAGGTGTCTACAAGAGTCTTGCCGGAAGCAAGAACTTTGAGGAGATTGTTCGCAAACAAGGAAGACACCGGAAGAATCAAGGGATTGGTTTTGAGCGAAAGTTCAACGCCGAAGGTGTTGAGTGGGAAGAAGGTCAATACCCTACTCCACAGTTTGTCTCACAAAAGGAGAAGTATGATCCTACTTCTTCCAATGTGGAACAAGCTCAAGATGACCTTCCACCACAAGACCACAAGCTAAAGGCCAAGGACAAGCTTCAAGAGGAGATTGATGCATTCATTGAAGCACCTCAAGCCATGGTCAAGTGGGTTCCCAAGGACACATCAAGTTCTACTTCGTCAAGCTCAACTACAACACCAAGGATTCCCATCAAGATGATGTGGATCCCAAAGAAGAAGAACTAGTAGGTTCTTGAGGGTGACTCCGCCAACAAACTTCACTCATATTCATTTTGGCAAGAACTTGTGCAATCAACTTCCACATCATGCACTTGTTCATGGAGTCACAAACCCTCTTGTTGGTAAGTCAAGGGACAAGGTAATCATTGCTTTCATGGACATCATCTTTTGTGTATTTCACTCTATGTCTATGGATATTCTTGTTTGTTCCTTGTGGGACTAACCCATGTAGGTATTGAAAGTGCCCTAATCCAAAGGATTGCTCCCAACTTTTGATGATCTGCATCAACATTGAGCATCCACATCTTCAACATCTACATGAAGTCTTCTACGACAACCCAAGGTTAGTTTGACCCTTTAAAAGGGGTTCTCACATCTAGGGGGAGCTTTGCTCTAAAAATTGAGCTAAAGCGTCTCCAAATGATGTGAACACATAAATGCTTTATGTAAAAGTGGTAACCCCACGTGTGCTTAAACGATGAGTATGACCTATGATCAAATGTTCTCATTTGACTCCTAAGTCAATATACTCATATATAGATGACCTAGTCATCGACAAATTGTGTGCTAGTAGCTAGAGTGATTGGTTGTGCATGTTTGACACATATTTCAGTTGCTATCTTATTGTGTGAGCATGTTGAATGCATGATTTCATCCATTCAAGGACATCCATTTGTTGTTTTGATTGTGGTTTTCTGGCCAAATGGATGGACAAGA
The DNA here is from genome assembly GCA_902687465.1 of Secale cereale. Classification (NCBI taxonomy): domain Eukaryota; kingdom Viridiplantae; phylum Streptophyta; class Magnoliopsida; order Poales; family Poaceae; genus Secale; species Secale cereale. Next base: position 167,161,243 of record LR738715.1, read on the forward strand.
ATGCCTAAGCACCTTCCCTAGCTATCTATGCTTTCTTGTCTCAAATTCTTTTCTTGCTCATATCACAACTTTGAACAAGTCTTTTTCGGACAGTCCGAGTGAGGAGCACTCGGAACCACCGATTCGTCTAAGGCTGACTTCCAAAACCTTCTAAGTCCATTTCGGTCTGACCGGCTTCTCAATCTCGGTCCAACCGAAACGCTTAGACTGATCTAGGTTTCATCTCGGTGAAACCGAGTTCAAAATCTCGGTCTGACCGATATGTGTAACTGCACAGCAGTTATACATCTCGGTGACACCGAGTTTTTCAACTCGGTCCCACCGACAGCATGGGGTTATATATACCTGAGGGGCTGCGCGCGATTTCTTTCTTCAAACCGTTCGCCCCCAAGACCCCTGCTGCCGCCGCCTTGGTCTACGGATCGTCGCCGTCGTCGCCTGTGCGCCCTCGCCGCAGGTCTCCGCCGCCGTCAACGGTAATCATCTCCACCGTTGCCGCCGTAGAGGGACACCACCAAGTTAGGGTGTGTCCCGATCCCTTTTCGTGCTCCACTTCCGATTCTTGCACGATAGGTTTGCCATGATTCAATCCACGTTTGATATGTTCCCTATACAATAGTTCAGATCTTCTAGTTTCGAGGAAAATTCTTAGGTTTAGGTTTCCACGGAATGCATCTCGGTGAAGCCGATTTTTGAAACTCGGAATGACCGATTTGGCCTCTGGCCATTGCACTGCGTAATTCGGTTTAACCGAGTTGTGCCAATCGGAACGACCGAAAAGTAGTTTCAGTGAAACCCTAAGTTATCGGTAGGACCGAAACCCATTTCGGTCTGACCGAAAGTGGTGTGTAGGTTTCTGTTGAGCACTTCGGTTGCACCGAAACCTGAAATCGGTTTGACCGACATACATTCTGTGAAAACTCAAAACTAAGTTTTGAACTCATTTTTTTTGCAAAAACCTCTGTAGTTGTGATAACTCTTCTACTCTGCCTATACCTTATCTTTTCACAGGTTTTTCAGCCATGTCAGATGTCAGTGACAGCCAGAACAGGTCTGAATCACCGTTTGCTGAAATTCCAGAGGCAGATACAAGTCCTGCGAGCAGCTCTAGTGATGATGGTGAGAGGAGCACCCCTAGTGGTTTGCCTCCTGCAGCCACCAGAACCAGGAAGAAGAGAACTTCTGATGATGAGGACTCTGACTTTGTTGCTGAGGAAGTTACCTCCAAGCCCAAGAGGAATGTGGTTGCCAAAGAGCACCAAGGGCAGCAGCCAAGGAAAGGCACAAGCAAAGTGAAGCAGTCAGCAGTTGCTAAGAAGCTCAACTTGGAAGAGCCTGCTCCAAGCAAGGTGAAGAAGACTTCCAAAAGGAAGAGGGTAGTATATGCTGAACCTCAGGATGATGCTGCAGAAGAAGAAGAAGAAGCACCCCAGCCTCCTCCTCAGAAAGCTAAGTTCATGGGTGATGCTATTCGGGCTCAAGCCTCTTCTAAGCCCAAGAAGCCTGCCCCAGTCAAGGCAGCTCCAGCCAAGCCCAAGAGAACAACAAGAAGCATTCCAGCTTCCGAGAAGAACAAAGGTGAGATGCCACCGTCTGAATCAGATGAAGAGCATGTGTTGCTTAAGCTCCGTCCCAAGTTGCCACTCCACAATGATGCTCATCCTCAAGCTGAGGACATGAAGGAAAGGAAGGACAAAGGTCTCAGGCTATGGAGACAGTCTGATCCATATGCTGTAAGGAGAAGGACTGCTGTGGACCCCAGATTCCACACCAGAGAGCAGCAGGATTTCTATGAGACCGTGCTAATGGATAAGAAGCCCATTGTTGCTGACACCAGGTATGTTGACTGGAAGTACATTGACAGTGAAGAGCACCGGGACTTCTTTCCCCATGTGCATGAGAGCTTTACTGCATGTGGAGTTGCTGATTTTGTGGGTCAAGAGCTGACAGCCTGGAATGACGAGATGATCATGCAGTTCTATGCCACAGCCCACTTCTATCCTGATGGCAAGATCACCTGGATGACTGAAGGTCAAAGGTTTTCTTCGACTGTTGAAGAATGGGCAGAACTTCTGAACGCTCCAGTGCAGAGAGAGGACGACATTGATGTCTATGGGATTCCTAAGAAGAGTCATGATTCCATGAAGAACATGTACAAGGAGATCCCAGCTGCTGATTTGGAAGGATGGAAGCTTGGCTCAGTGTACTATCTCCAGGCAGGTCTGACCACCACTAACACTATTCTGAGGCATACATTGATGCCTAAGTCTAGAGACCACCGGATGATACGAGGCTATTCTATCAACATGCTGCACATTCTCGATGAGAAGGCACCTTTCAAGGTGATGGACTTGATGGTAGAGACCATTAAGAGGACTGCAGCTGACCAGAAGAGGTCGTGTGGGTTTGCACCGCAGATACAGATGCTCATCAACGCCAAGTTTGGTACGGTCAAATTCATGTTGGATAGGAAGCACTTGCCACTGCAGCCAGAGCATGAGGACAACGTAGTTGTGATGGATGAAGAGGATCCTACCTCAGTTGAAGGACAAGCCAAAATCGAAGCTGCGAAGAAGGCTAAAGCTGACAAAGAGGCAGCAGCAGCAGCAGCTAAGCCAAAGAGCTTTGGAGAACAAATTCTTGAAGCTACCCAGAGGATTGAACAACGCCTGGCCAGCATTGAGCAATCTCAAGAGAGCCTTGAGAGGATTGTCGAGGACAAGATCCACGCTCTGGACGTGAAGCTGACTGAGATTCAGGTGTCTGTCAACAAGCTTGAGGCAGACATGGAGGAGACAAGGCAGGAGAGAGCAGAGCTCATGCAGGATGATTTAGTCCAGGACTCTCATCGCAAGACTGCTCAGGTTCCCAGAGGATCCAGATCTGCAGCTATCCCAGTGACAGACTCCAGGGCTACCACTTCAGCACCAGCTACAGCTCCAGCAGTTCCTCCAGCTCCAGCATCCACTCCTCCACCGCAGACATCAGCAGAAGTCTTCGCCGATGCAGCTATCTCTACACCGACATCTACCCAGACGGGAGCCGCCAGCAGAGCCCGCAGTGACGCTTAGCTCTATACCTTTTCGAACTTTTTGGTAACTTGTTGCCAAAGGGGGAGAAATTGTTATAGATCATAGGGCTTCGAGAGAGAGAGTGCTCTTTCGTCTTTCGTTCTTTTGCCGGTTTTCTTTGTGATACATTGGTTTCTTTTGGTTCCTGAAACTTTAAGTGTGCTTGCTACTACGTTTGATGCTACCTTAATGAGTGCTTAGTCATACTATACCTTAATGAGTGCTTAGTCATACTATGCCTTAATGTGTGCTTATTGCTTATCATATGCTATTCCTTTTTGTATGGCTATTTACTCTTGTCTTGGTGATTGAGTGTATGTTATTCATTCTTATTATTTTGTGCGCTCCACCAAGATGTATGTGACATGGAAGAGTGACCCATAATCCTAATCGATTGTGCATTTGCATTCAAACGCAAATTTTAAATAATGCACAAATTTAGGGGGAGCTCTTGTTTATCATATACTTCTCAAAGCGACGATATTATTCCTTGATTATATCTTTTGTCGAAGCTTTGATCTATATGTTGTCATCAATTACCAAAAAGGGGGAGATTGAAAGTGCAACTAATCCCCGGGTGGTTTTGGTAATTAATAACAACATATATATCATTGGACTAATATTCATTTGAGAATCATTTCAGAAAAGTTCGATGATATGGGTATGGAAATGTCTGAAGAAGTGGACCCCTCAAAATGCTAAGACAAGCATTGGCAAAAGCTCAAGACTCTATTTTTGGTTTAGTGATCAAAGATCACATTGAGTCCATAGGAAAAGCCAATACTATTAAAAGGGGATGAGGTTGTGTTAATGTTCTTGTTGCTCAAGTGCTTGGTGATCTAGCTCCCTCAACTATCAGCACTCTTCACTTATCAACACACTCATAAGTAATCTCGGACAAACCGATTCTGCAAACTCAGTCCCACCGAGATGAACCACTTCAGTTATTTCCCCAAACCCTAATTTCTCGGTCCATCCGATTCTGCATTTCGGTCTCACCGAAAATGGACTGCCAACCTTCTGTAACCAATTGACAGCATTTCGGAATATCCGAGTTGTTGTTTTCGGTCACACCGAGATGGCAAACCCTAACCTTTGACTCACTTCGGACACACCGAGATGGTATTTTCGGTCCCACCGAAAATCCCAACGTTCACTATATTTGAACTTTCGGTCTGACCGAGTTTTCACTTCGGTCTCACCGAGATTGGTCAAATGTGTGTGTAACGGTTGGATTTTGTGTGGAGGCTATATATACCCCTCCACCTCCTCTTCATTCGTGAGGAGAGCCATCAGAAAGTACCACCACTTCTACCATACACTTTCTGAGAAGTGAACCACCTACCCTTGTGTTGAGATCAAGCCATTCCATTCCTACCATATGAAACTTGATCGCTAGCCTTCCCAAGTTGCTTTCCACTCAAACCTTTCTTCCACCATATCCATATCAGTGAAGAGAGTTGAGTGTTGGGGAGATTATCATCTGAAGCACAAGAGCAAGGAGTTCATCATCATCAACACCGTCTATTACCTTTTGGGGGGTGGTGCCTCCTAGATTGGTTAGGTGTCGCTTGGGAGCCTCCGTCTTTGAGATGTGGAGTTGAACCAAGAAGTTTGTAAGGGCAAGGAGATCGCCTACTTCGTGAAGATCTACCCCGAGTAAGGCTAGTCCTCCGTGGGCGTAGGCCGTGATGGAATAGACAAGGTTGCTTCTTCGTGGACCCTTCGTGGGTGGAGCCCTCCGTGGACTCGCGCAGCCGTTACCCTCCGTGGGTTGAAGTCTCCATCAACGTGGATGTACGATAGCACCACCTATCGGAACCACGACAAAAATCTTCGTGTCACCAAACTGCGTTTGATCTTCTCCACCTCTCTTTTACATGTGCATTTTACTTTCCGCTGCTTATACTCTAGAATTGCATGTGTAGGGTGATACTTGTGTTGATCTTAATTGTGAAACTGCCAAAAACATTGCATGATCTAAAGGCAGATTTTTTATATTGTCAAGTAGTCTAATCACCCCCCCTCTAGACCTACTTTCGATCCTACAGCCTACCGACAATCCGGAGGCGCCGAACACTCTGGAGGGAGCATTGCAAAGTGCTTCCATCGTAGAGGAACACCGCACTCTGATGAGTGCGGTCATGGAGAAAATTCAGTCCGTCAAAGGCGGACTGAACGAAGCTTTCAACAGCCTACTAACAGGCTTTGAGGTATGCGATGTAATGTTCTTTAAAGAGAGCTTTTGTATTATATATATACAAAATCAGACGAAGTCGTCAGCTTTTGTTTGATTCTGAATAGAATCAGACGAAGTATCCATGTTATATATTATAGAGATGAACTGTGTACTTTTGTGCTTGAACATGCTTCGCTAGTTGTGACATCTACCCGAGCCGCAGAGGTTTTTGAGTTAAATCGGAATCTTACACTAGCTGACGAAGAGCTCCTCCACATCAACAAGCGTTTTGATGAAACGCGAGGTATGTGGGTTTGAAGAAATTGAAATTTTAACACACTATATGTGTGAGCGTGAGCTTATTTGCGTTATATGTTCTTGTGAAACAGCCGACGTAGCTACGGTCGAGGCCCTGAAGGGCGAGCTTGCAACAGGCAAGGAAGAGGTCAGAGCGAGCAAGGCAGCCGCTGATAAAGCGGCTCCGATCTGGAGGCCGAGAAGGCCCTGCATCGATAACACGAGGCTCGAGTGACCGAAGTTGAGGTCGAGCTACAAGATGCCATTCACAAATGCGATGCATTGGAGCTGACGACTTTGGTAAAAGCATCCGAACTCACTGCAGCAGTTAATGCTGCCAAGGAGGCGCAGATTGAGTCGCGCAGTGCTCGGGAAGAGATAAAACAAGCGCGTCAAATACAACTGGTAAGGTTTTTCTCTTGTAGAGCATCTTCGGAGGTCAGAGGTATCTTGGGCTGACACGGTTGTAGAGTTCTCCAGGCGTGTTTGCGGATCTCCCGAGGAGTATCGCCGACGCTGCCCAGTACTTCCAAGCCCAGGAGGGGAACATCATGGAGAAGCTGTTCTCGGTCACAGTTTCTTGCGCCAAACCATCCGGTGCCCCTCAATGACCAAATAAAGCAGCTGGTCGAGCTGCACAACATGGCGGGTACGGCCATGAAGGACTTGATAGTCCGACTATGGCCCGCTGATCCAATCCGAAGTAGTTACTTTGGATTGGTGAAGAAGCTCGTTGAAGCGAGTCCGCAAGTCGACGTTATTAAGTGTTCGACCTGCATAGAGGGTGCTCGGATGGCCTTTGCCCGCGTGAAGGTGCATTGGGCAACGATGAAGGCCACATAGATAGCCAGTGCTAGTCCCCCAGAGGGCAAGGATCACCGCAAGCCCGAAAGGTACTTTGGCGACGTCCTAGAAGGAGCCCGCCTTGTAGAGGACCAGTGCTCAAAGGATATAATCTTTGAATGATTGTATTTATTGTAAGGACTAAGCCTATGTGCCGATATATATATAAATTTTGCGCTCTTGTGTTATAAGTGAGTTTTCCCTCCTGTGCGGCTGTTTATTTAAATTAGAAAGTTTCCAGTCGTCGCCTTCAGCCCCCATGTAAATATTACAGGGGTGTTCGGTAACACGCTTGAACATTCTTTATCTAACGTCTTGGTCCGTATAGGAGGTGTCTGCGGAGCGAACCAGGCAATCAGATTATGCTGCTTTATTGCTTTCACTCAGCCATATGAGCTTGACTAGTGGGGCTAAGTACTAGCCCCTGGTGCGTACATGGCTTTTCGAACTATAGTGCCTATTTGACGCGGCTGGGCGAAGACCAGCCCCTCGTATAACATGGAGTGGATCGCTATCGATCGCAGTATAACACTAGGTCATCGAATCGCTTGACCGGCCCTCGCCTCATCATGACAATCAGTTTTCGGCTTTCTCTACTGAGGTACTTGACCGAACGAACCAGAAGTACAATCACAGTAGTTCTCCCTCTACTACCTTAGCTGAACAATGCAGAACGTAAGGTGGCAAGCATAGGAGCCGTGCAACCCAACTATAGACCAAAGACATGATTCGGAGCCAATGCATATAATGCAATATCCGGGATGCCGAACAGTTCCCTATAGGTGTTCAGACTTTTTGGAGGTGTGCCAGGCTGAGTACAACCCCTGGTATTAAGTCCAGGTATTAAGGCATATGCGGCGATCTGACTTGGGGGTGTAGAATACATGTGGTAAATAGAATAAACTCCAAGAGAACTGGAGCCAAACTGCTTCTTTTATATCCCGTTTAATACGGCAAGCCGTGAGATTACAAATAACACCGATAACAGCCTCGGGCATTTGACATGCCAAAAAGTAAAAGAAAATAAAAGAGAAGAAAAAGGTTTACACATAGCCTGAATCTAAAAAAGAAATTTCAACACGTGGCCCTGCTGCACATTTGCGCCTTTTTCTCCTTGGTAATATGTCCTTGAGAAGGAGAATTATGATGGCCGCCTGTAAAAAAATAGAAAGGAAAAAGTTGGATTCTAGAAAAGAGTATCTTGTACAGCCGTAAACAATGTAGGTTCTTTTTAAACGAACCTAAAAAAGAAGATGTATTTTAGAGTCCGAATAGGGTCAAGCCAAACTATCAACTATTTGTATGTTGTGTGCCCCCAGCGTCACCCAAGGTATTTTAAGGGCATAATTGTGTACGCGAGGTACGTATGCTACCACCTTATGGGGTAGTCAACAGGGGCGCAACTGCTAATCGAGCTCAGGTTCTTCTGAGCTGCCGCATTGTAGTGCGGACCGGACATGTTTAGCCGTGTATGTGGTCTTGACGACCGATGAACTATTCGGCCTAAATAAGCCGCTTTGAACCTTGGCCGCTAGGGCCACAGTGTCTTCCTCCATATGGAGGGAGCACTCCATGTTTCCATTAACCGTGATGACGCCGCGTGGCCCAGGCATTTTGAGCTTTAAGTAGGCATAATGTGGGACTGCATTAAAACGGGCGAAGGCCATTCTTCCGAGTAGTGCGTGATAGCCACTTCGGAACGGAGCGATGTCAAAGATTAACTCTTGCTTTGAAAGTTATCGGGGGAGCTGAATACGACTTCCAATGTTAATGAGCCCGTGCATCAGGCTTCTATGCCTAGTATCACTCCTTTAAAGGTAGTGCTGCCGGGCTTAATTCTTGACGGGTCTATCCCCATCTTGCGGACAGTGTCTTGGCATATAAGATTGGGATGTTTCCGCCATACATAAGGACTCGAGTAAGATGATATCCGTCAATGATGGGGTCGAGCACTAAGGCCGCCGAACCTCCGTGAAGGATACCGGCTGGATGATCCCTATGATCAAAGGTGATCGGACAGGCCGGCCATGGGTTGAACTTGGGGGCGACATGCTCGACGGCATATACGTCCTGGAGTGCGCGCTTGCGCTCCCTCTTGGGGATATGGGTGACGTATATCATGTTCACGGTTTTCACCTCCGATGGAAATTTCTTCTACCCCCCCCCCCCCCGTGTTCGGCTGGTGAGGTTCATCCTCGTCTTCGCTTTGAGGTCCTTTCCCCTTGTGTTCGACATTTAGCTTGCCGACCTGCTTAAAGACCCAACAGTTACGGTTGCTATGATTTGCAGGTTTATCAGGGGTGCCATGGATCTGGCTAGGCATGTCTAGTATTTTGTCCAAGCTTGATGGACTATCTCTGTTGCCTTTGAATGGCTTCTTCCATTGACCGGGCCTGGAGCCACCGAAGCCAGCGTTTACCGCCATGTCGTCTGTGCTTCCAGTATTGTTTCAACGCTTGTTTTTATTGCGCCGTGGCTTGCCATTGCCATCCCTGACTTTAGATGTGCCAGGGTCGCTGGTGCTGTTGCTACTACGAGCCAGCCAGCTGTCCTCGCCCGCGCATAAGCGGGTCATGAGTGTAGTTAGGGCTGCCATTGTTCTCGGCTTCTCTTGGCCGAGATGTCTAGCCACCCATTCGTCCCGAACACTGTGTTTGAATGCCACTAAGGCCTCGACGTCAGGACAGTCTACAATTTAGTTCTTTTTAGTTAAGAACCGATTCCAAAGCTTATGGACTGACTCCCCGGGTTACTGGATTATATGACTTAGATCATCAGCATACGGGGGCCAGACATAAGTCCCCTAAAAATTGGCCCGAAAAGCATCCTCAAGTTCTTCCCAGCTTCCGATAGAGTTCTCTGGGAGGCTATTTAACCAGTGCCGAGCTGGTCCTTTCAGCTTGAGAGGTAAGTATTTGATAGCATCGAGATCATCTCCACGAGCCATGTGTATGTGAAGAATAAAGTCTTCTATCCATACAGTGGGGTCCGTTGTTCCATCGTACGCCTCGATGTTTATGGGTTTAAACCCTTCTGGAAATTCATGATCCATCACCTCATTGGTGAAGCACAGAGGGTGTGACGCGCCCCTATATTTTGCGATGTCGTGGCATAGTTCGGACGGTATTGGTGTTCGGTGTTGGCTCTGAACTGGAATGTGACCGGTCTGTTTGGCTTGATAGCCGCCATTCCATGTGTGGGTACGTTCCCTTGGTCCGTAGATTGATCTGGTTTGGCCAGCCTTTTTATTCAGGTCCTGATGTAAGTCATACTTATGGCCCTGTGCTGTTGTATCCTTTCCTTTACGGTGAGGAGGTGCGGGTTTGTGTACGACATTGCTAGCAGCTTTGTCTCGTCCACGGGGTGGTCGGTCCAGTTGATCATACTGATCATACTTCGGCGAAATTTGCGCTGGGGCCTCATCGTCGAATTGGGGCATCAGTTTGCGTTTAGGATAGCTCTTTGTTTGGCCCTTATAGCCGTATCGTTCTTTAGCGTCTAGCACATCGTTCCATCTGTCGTTGAGCGTATCCGGTTTGGCTCGAAGCCGCTATTGCTGCCTCTTCAGGCTCCTTGCGGTGGCAATGAGCTATTGTTGAAAACGTTTCTGTTCGAGCGGTTCTTCTGGGACGATGAATTCTTCATCTCCTAGGCTGATGTCCTCTTCGGAGATAGGTTGATAATTGTTGTCATCTGCGTCACTGTGATCGGCAGTGATTCTTCTGGACTGTGTTCGCCATCCTCTTGTTCGTCCTGCTCTACTGCTGGCTCCACGGGGTCATCGGCTTGTTCCGGATCGTCATCGTCTTCAGTGACAATGTTACTCTCTTTCCCTTTACGGGGTCGAGATCGACGTTTTTGATGCTGGCATTTGGGAGGTTCATCGACAGGCTTGTCTTGTCCTGGATTGGTATTGCCGTCACCCTCCTTCTCGTTGGGTGTGTCCATCGTGTATGCATCGTATGTAGAAGTAGACATCCACATCGCCCGATTGCGGGCGGGTTTGCACTTAGATCGGCGTCAACATCGTGATCCATCCCATCGATGTCTTCGGAAGCGTAATCTAATAGATCGGTTAAGTCCTCGACCATGGCTACCACGTGGGTGGTGGGTGGTAAGCAAAATTCCCTGTCCTCAGCCCCCAGTTCGAACTGGGCATAATTCGGCTGGGAATTCTCTGCTAGGGAGAGAAATTTTAGTAAGTCCGACGCTTCATCTAAGGGTGAGTGCCGGACATGTCTTCTGATATCTGCAGGGCTGCGTTCGGTAACAGCCACTCGATCGAGCCTGAAGGATGCAAATCCTGAAGGTTCGAAACTTGTAGTCGAAGATGAGTACAAAGTTCCGATGGAGGGAATTACGCTCGAGGCTGGGTCTGTGTGCGGCTCAAGCACCGCTAAGTCTGAGGTCTCTACGGTGGGGTTGATCTTCCCATCCTCGGATGCAGCGATCTGCTCTGGATCTAAAGGTAGAGCTGTCGCAAGTGTTGTCTCCTAGACATGGTCCGATGACAGATCTTGGTCGTGTTCATCATGGTGGTAGGGAGCAGCTGCCATGGGTGCGAATCCGTCGAAGATCAAATCTCCGCGGACATCAGCAACGTAGTTTAGGCTTCCAAACATGATCTGATGACCAGGGGCGTAGCTGTCAACCTGCTCGAGGTGGCCTTCAGTGTTGGCACGAAGCACGAAGCCACCGAAGACAAAAAGCTAGTCAGGGAGAAAAATTCCCTCAGCGGTGGCGCAGTTGTTGATGACGAAGCGAGCCATTAATCCTTCGGTAGACAACACAGTGGAACTCTCAATGGAAGCACCAATGTCGGTGTTAAAACTGGCAGATCTCGGTAGGGGGTCGCGAACTGTGCGTCCGAGGATCGATGGTAACATGAGCCCGGGGACACGATGTTTACCCAGGTTCAGGCCCTCTCGATCGAGGTAATACCCTACTTCCTGCTTGATTGATCTTGATGAATATGGGTTACAAGAGTTGATCTACGTCGAGATTGTAATGGCTAAACCCTAAAAGTCTACCCTCTGTGATTGCTATGATTCTGTTGTCTCTACGGACTAAACCCTCCAGTTTATATATGCACCGGAGGGACCTAGGGTTTGTACATAATCACCTTGCAGAGGAAGGAAAGTGTTACACCCAGACTCTAAACTTGCTATTTTACACATATGGGAGTCCTATCCGGATACGGGAGATAGCCTTCATCGATAATCTTCACGGCCCACCAGTCCGGCCCATAATGAATGATCCGGCCACCTGAGGACCCCTTAATCGAGGACTCCCTTAGTGGCAACAAGATGAGCAACCCAAACCAAGTCACTTGCTTTGGATGTGGTCAGTCAGGACACATCTCAAGGGTGTGCCCCAACAAGAAGCCCGATGCCCCGCGTCCCAATGCATAGAACCCAGGACAAGCACTACAAAAAAATACACTTTCGTGATGATACGTGTTTGTCATAGTAGGTCATGTTTTCTATCATGCATGTACATCCATGACAAATTTATGATAGAATGAAGATAGTCATACCTGTGCTGTCGTAGAAGTGTTCCATGACATTACGAAAATTATCATCACGGAAGTGTCCACTTCCATGATGATAAATTGCGCGTCACAGAAGTACTTTCGTCAAGGGTGACCGAAACGTGGCATCCACCGTAACGGAACACCGTTAAGCTATCGGGTCCGGTTTTGGATCCGATAACCAGTTAACAGCCCATGCCAATGGGGATTTTCGACGTGTAAAATTCTGATTGGCTGACGAAAACACGTGTCAGCTCCGCGTTGGCACATGTGTCACTCATCCAATGGGCGAGATGCGCCTGTGATATGTTGACACGTGGACAGGCCCAAAAGTGGCCCGTAAAGTTTAAATGGGCTTGCCCAACTAAATGCCCACAAGATTTTGCGGTCCATAATGGGCCAGCCCAGCAAAAGGCCCACGAGATTTTGCGGTCCATAATGGGCCGGCCCAGTAGAAGGCCCACGAGATTTTGCATATCAAAATGGGCCAGCCCAGCTAAAGGCCCAGGAGATTTTGCGGTCCATAATGGGCCGGCCCAGCAAAAGGCCCACAAGATTTTGCGTATCATAATGGGCCGGTCTAGCTAAAGGCCCATGAGATTTTGCGGGCCATAATGGGCGGGCTGAGCTAAAGGTCCGCGAGATTTTGCGGACCATAATGGGCCTGTCCAGCTAAAGGCCCAACATTCTCAGTTAAGGCCCGTACAGCTAGTGTCAAATCGGCCCGTCAACGGCCTGTCGTAAACTTGTCATCATCGCGGCCCATGGTCACTTCTGACCCGTTAACAGTCCGCTAAGTATATGTGCCGAATTACGGCCCGGTGTATTTCCGGCATGTTAAAGGTCCTGCTTCATTTGGGCCCATTTACAGGCCATTGAAACTTTCGACCCATAAACAACCATGAAGGATTGGGGTCATATTCGGCCATGTCTAACATTCGGCCTGTTAGAGGCCCACTATAGATTTGGGCCACTTTCGGCCTGTTGTGATTTTCTGCCTGTTAACGTCGGACGAAATCCAAGGGCCATATGTGGCCCAACGTCACATCGGGCCCATTAACGGCCCATATAAAAATGACGATAATCTAGCCCGAACGAACTTCCGGCCTGTTAAAGGCCCGTGTATTAGGTCGGCGCATTTACGGCCCGTCCGAATTTCGGCCTGTGAAAGATCTGCATCGTAAATGGGCCCAATCTCACTTTCGTTCTTTTAAGGCCCATGTTTTTTATGGGCTCGAGGTATTTACACCTGTAAATGGACTATTTTTATTGAGGGCTAAAATTATGTTTAGGCCTGTTAAAGGCCCACTATGGGCACATGCCTACCAGAAAAATATGAAATCTTATGCTGATTTAGGCCCAGATATTTTTAGTGGGCTACATGCAAATTTCGGCCCATAATCATTTTTAGCCCATTTGGAATGGGCCCGACGAATGTTGGCATGTTGGGCTCCTACGAAGCTTTCGGCCGAATACATTACTAAGATAAACCTACACTATACAAAAATAGCGTCGTAATTATTGCAGCCTTTGGCAACATCATAAATGCTGTATCACAACAAAAGGCCTGTTGGCATAAAGTTTACAGTCCTTGCAGATAAAAGCACCATTAGATGTATAGAAGCACATATCATTTGACCTGAGTGCTAATGTTTCAGGTTATAGAATCTGATGGAGCAGCACGATCTTCACCTTTTTTACGCCATTGCTCTTGAACAACGAAGCAAATGTCTGATATTCTGGTTTCAAAACCATTCATATCTTGATGACATTTGTCAAGCTCTATTTTTGTTTCCAAAATGACGTCCATTAGGGATTGGACTTGTGTCTGGAGCACAGATATATCACTCTGTCTAGTAGGAAGATTTTGTTCAGCAGGCGATTTGGATGAGGTTACCTTGACAACCAACCCAGAATTACGCAAGAAGGTGCTTTTTGCACTGTTAGTGGAGAGATACTGACGCACTGCAGCTAGAGGTGACATGGTGCCTATGGTAGCCTCGTCACCTTCATGTGGTTGTGGCTATTCAATCATTTTTTCCATAACTTCCTGAAAGTTTGAACTTGTAGATTAGTGTACCAGATAAGTTACTAATGAGACAAAAACAAACAAAGTAGGTTACACGTTTATACATAACTTATTTTGGTGAACTACTGTAATACATTAGCATGTATTGTAGTGCCAACTACATAATAAAATCACTTTCGGAACATATGTCCATGTAGCATGCCTACTGTATTGTCTATTTCCTCACATTCGTTGACATCTAAGGATAAAGAGACATGGTATAAAGTAGGATGAACATAGTATGACATCATTCATATCATGGGAAAACATATATAAAACAAACAGGCTATTTTATCATTGTGTGCGCACGTGAACATAACAACTAGAATACAGATCAAGACCAAAAGAATATCCTTCATCTCTTTTAAATCATGTAAGGTGAAATGATGTGTTAAGACAACTATGGATAAAAGTGAACAGAGTAACTGACATTGGCTGCAAACCAAGTAGAAAATGAACACATCACAGTACCAATCAGTTCAAAGGCAGGAGGAGTAAGGACTTACAACAGCGGCTTGAACTGGTGTGCTCATGCCCTTCATCTTGCTGGTGTGGCAATCCTTGAAGATTTGCACTGCATTCGGTTCAGGTTCTTTTTGGTCCGCACAGGCTTTCCTCTATATTTGGAACAAGTCAATATAGATACGATAATATGGCACAAAAAAAGAAGGAAGTAGCAGCTATTTACAAGAGCATGGCAGTGTGCAATATAGCTACGAGATCCTGTTGTCTGTTGAAATTTCACTTTAGAACGGTTGCTCTTGTTCTTCAAACAGTTAGCGTAGAAGAAGATACACTTGTAAGGCACATCCATAAATACAAGTTCAATATGTGGTCTGATTAAATACATATAGCCTACCTGATACTTTGGATTAGACCAGTGTTTAACGAGGGCTGTCCAGTCTTCATCTGTAATATATTCCACTGGAGATGTTTGGGCGATTTCATTGTTAGCCTTGCCTTCAAAGTGAGATTTTCTAAGGTGGTACCGATACTATTGCAGAGTAGACTTAAAAACATGAGTGCATGCTTGTTTAGTTGCATCATCTTTCAGATCCAACTTGAACCTCATTTGTTAAAAAAAGAATGTGAGTCTTATTAGGAGGAAGCTAGAAAGTATGGGACAGAGCAAGACAATATTACTAATTGCGATGAATAACATTACTTACGGATAAATGGTCAAGGAAGGTGTTAAACTGGGTATTGTCTTTTTCATTCCTGTACTAGATCCACGTTGGGAGGATACGTGCATGACACCTAACGGCAACGGCTGCCTCTGATACTAACTTGACTGACTCTGTAGCATCATGTGGCCTTTTTAAACCTGCCTCAAAATGGATCTCCATTCTTCCTCCTTTAGATTTTGTTAATCTGTGAAGCATTATCCTTGATGTCTGTTCCCGCTTGCGTCGTGGTGCTAGTTCAACAACGAATATGGAAAGTGTTAGTGTACATCAAACTGTGAGAGTACATATAAAGGAGCATGCAACTGCAACTTGACTCGGTCAGGTACCATCTTGGTGTTGATGCTCATGAGGTTCATCTGATCTTGCCAAGTCCTGTTGTGTCAGCAGTGCTTCGAAGGTAGTGTTAGGTGTGAAGGCAGCTTGGGAACTGGCCAGTTTCGGAGCAAACAAACGAGTAACTCGTTGATATGCTGGTACAGTTGAAGCGGATGCTGCAGCTGGTGGAGCAGGTGATACTGTGTTTGTAGATTTTGCTGGTGGACTTGGATCTTCTACTGCACTATAAGTACCAGCAGAATCTGGACGGCAGTTCCTTTTCCGTTTCACCCGACGAGTAACACCACTCCCTACTATATTATTTTCCTTGCTCTTTTTTGACATTGCCATGTCAAGCCATACCCACAACACAAAAGAATAAAATCGCTCTTCAGAACTCATTGATGCATGATACAGACAAGCAATACTTTGATGTAAGACAACCGTATGAGGATGGAATATGTAAGAAAAATAGGACGGCATGACATATTCACAGCTACGATGTTTAAACTAAGGAGAAGATTTTCAAGAAAATAGAAGTAATGCAAGCTACACACCATATGAAAGATGCAACCAATATTACTCTGCCAAGTTAAAAGTGTCTTGTCATAAGTGGCAATTCGAAAAATTAGAAGCAGTACAACGTAGAAAACAATGCAAGATGCAACCACTATCAAACTGCCATGTTAAAAGTGTCCAATCATGAGTGACTGATGCGGGATACACAACAGCAGTACTTTGATGTAAGACCATGGTATGATGGATAGATGAAGTGTATTCTAGACACAGGACGCCATGTCATATGCACATGTATAACGTATGAACTCAACAGGTGCAATTTAATCAAAATAGAAGAAATACAAGCTAGAAAACATATGCAACATGAGACCAATTATCACACTATCAATTTAGAGCAAGCACCTGCGATGGTGGAGTACGGGAGATGAACTCATCATGTAGACTTGGGACTTCAACTTCATTAGCAGTAGCAGTGGCAAATCTAGAGAGTCTCTGTTTGCGCCGGTGCAGAGGACCACCAACATCCCCTAACTTACTCTTTTCCTTCCTATTTTCTGATATTGCCTTATGAAGTCAAAACCACAAGAAGATGAATAAAATTAGCTCTGCATAACTGGTTGATGCATGATACAGATGAGCACTACTTTGATATAAGGCAAGCGCAGGATAGGAGGATGGAATATATACAAAAAAGACATCGTTTCATATTCACACGTACGATAGGAGGATGGAATATGTATGAAAAAACAGTAAGCGGAAGACATTTCAACAAAATTAGAAGAAATGAAAGCTAGGCACCATATGAACATGCAACCAATATCACTCTATCAGGTAAAAAGTGTCTCGTCGTAAGTGCCATTTCAAGAAATTAGAAGCAGTACAAGCTAGAAGACAATGCAAGATGCAACCTACATCACAGTGCCAAGTTAAATGTGTCTTATGGGTAAGTGATCTTTGCAGGTATAAGTTGTAAGCTACGCAGATGCAAGTCAACATAATCAGAAGCAATACAAACTAGACATCATACGGAAAACACAACCACATATAACAGTTCCAAGTTAGAGCAAGCACCTGTGATGGTGGAGTAGGGGAGATGTGCTCATCATGTAAACGTATGTTCTAGAAACAGGAACACGTGTCATATTCACATGCATTATGTGTAAAGTAAGCATATGCAATTCAACAAAGTTAGAAGCAATACAAGCTAGACATCATACGCAAAATGCAACCACATATAATAGTGCCAAGTTAGAGCAAGCACCTGTGATGGTGGAGTAGCGGAGATGTGCTCATCATGTACACATATGTTCTAGAAACAGGAACATGTGTCATATTCACAGGCATTATGTGTAAAGTAAGCAAATGCAATTCAACAAAGTTAGAAGCAATACAAGCTATGCATCATACGCAACATGCAACCACATATAATAGTGCCAAGTTAGAGCAAGCACCTATGACGGTGGAGTAGGGGAGATGTGCTCATCATCTACACAACTGCGTTGACTGTCTAGCCTTGCGTTGTCTTGCGAATCTTGTTGGGAGGATGGCGGTGTAGAATCCGTAGAGAACCTCCGTTTCAGTTGCTTGTAAGGACCACCATCATACAATGCCTTGCCAATTCCCTTCAGCTTTATTGATTTTACATTGTGAGGTCAAACCAACAAGAAAAAGGAATACAATTCGCTCTTTAGAACCCATTCATGCATGATACTGACGAACACTACTATGATGAAAGGCAAAGTCATGATACGAGGATGGAATATGTATGAAAAAATGGATGGCTTGACATATTCAAACCTATGATGTGGTAACTAAGCAGAAGGCACTTCAACAAATTAGAAGCGCTGCAAACTAGACACCATATGAAAGGTGCAATCATTATCACTCTGCCAAGTTAAAACTGTCTCGTTATAGGTGGCGTTCATCAAACTAGAAGCAATACATGCTAGAAATCATATTCAAGATGCAAACCAATATCACACTGCCAACTTAAAGGTGTTCCATCATAAGTGACTGATGCAGGATACACAAGAAGAGTAGTTTCATGTAAGAACATGGTGTGATAGACAGATATAGTATGTACCCAAAACAGGAAAGCGTGTCATATTCACATGTATCATGTGTAAGCTAAGCAGATGCATTTTACACTAATTAGGAGCAATACAAGCTAGACACCATATGCAACATGCAACCATATATCACACTGCCAAGTTAGAGCAAGCACCTTGGATGGTGGAGTAGGGGAGCAGAGACTTGGACCTTGTAATGCACTATCAGTACAAGGAGAATCGGTACAGATGCTCCGTTTACGTTGCTGCAGAGGACCAGCATCATCGCCTTCCTTACTCTTTTCCTTCCTCTTTCTTGATTTTGCCTTGTCAAGTCAAACCCACAAGAAAAAGGAATAAAATTTGCTCTTTAGAACTCATTGATGCATGATACTGACGAACACTACTTTCATGTAAGGCAGCCGCAGGATAGGAGGATGGAATATGTATGAAAAACAGGACGGCGTGACATATTAACATGTATGATGTATAAAGTGTAAACTAAGCACGAGGTGCTTGAACTTGATAGAATCAATGCAAGCTAGAAACCATATGAAAGATGAAACCAATATCACTCTGCCAAATTAAAAGGGTGTCCTAACAAATGTATTTGACCAAATTAGAAGCAATACATGGCGGCATGCTAGAAATAATATGCAATATGCAACGAATAAAGGTGACTCATTGTAAGTGATTGATGCAGGATACAGAAGAGAGGTAGTTTCATGTAAGAACAAGGTTAACACATAGATGTAGTGTGTACCAAAAATAGGAAGGCATGTCATATTCACAGGTATAATGTGTAAACTAAGCATATGCAATTTACCCTAATTAGAAGCATTACAAGCTAGACACCGTATGCAACATGCAACCACATATCACACTGCGAAGTTAGAGCAAGCACCTGTGATGGTGGTGTGGGGGAATTGCGGTCATCAACTAGAGAGCTACGTTGACTATCTTCATCTAGCCTTGCTGTTTCTTGAGAATCACGTGGGGAGGATGACACTGCACTAGTTAAACGAGTATGGCGTCTCACACTAACCGACCCGGGTGATTGTTTCATCATAAGTGATTAACGAGGGATACAAAAGAGCATTAGTTTGATGTACGAACATGGTTAATAGACATATGTAGTATGTATCAAAAACATGAAGGCATGTCATTATCAAAGGTATAATGTGTAAAGTAAGCAGATACAATTTAACCAAATTGGAAGCAATACAAGCTAGACACCATATGCAACATGCAACCACATTTGACAGCGCGAAGTTAAAGCAAGCACCTGGGATGGTTGTGTGTGGCAATTGAGATCATCAACTGTAGAGCTACGTTTACTGTCTCCAACTGCTGACACTACATGTTGGAAATATGCCCAAGAGGCAATCATAAATTGGTTATTATTATATTTCCTTGTTCATGATAATTGTTTATTGTCCATGCTAGAATTGTATTGATAGGAAACTCAGATACATGTGTGGGTACATAGACAAACACCATGTCCCTAGTGAGCCTCTAGTTGACTAGCTCATTGATCAATAGATGGTTGCGGTTTCCTGACCATGGACATTGGATGTCGTTGATAACGGGATCACATCATTAGGAGAATGATGTGATGGACAAGACCCAATCCTAAGCCTAGCACAAGATCGTGTAGTTCACATGCTAAAGCTTTTCTAAATGTCAAGTATCTTTCCTTAGACCATGAGATTGTGCAACTCCCGGATATCGTAGGAATGCTTTGGGTGTGCCAAACGTCACAACGTAACTGGGTGGCTATAAAGGTGCACTACGGGTATCTCCGAAAGTGTCTATTGGGTTGGCACGAATCGAGACTGGGATTTGTCACTCCATGTGACGGAGAGGTATCTCTGGGCCCACTCGGTAGGACATCATCATAATGTGAACAATGTGATCAAGGAGTTGATCACGGGATGATGTGTTACAGAACGAGTAAAGAGCAAGATTGAACAAGGTATCGGGATACCAACGATCGAATCTCGGGCAAGTACTATACCGGTCGACAAAGGGAATCGTATATGGGATTGATTGAATCATTGACATCGTGGTTCATCCGATGAGATCATTGTGGAACATGTGGGAGCCAACATGGGTATCCAGATCCCACTGTTGGTTATTGTCCGAAGAGTTGTCTCGGTCATGTCTGCATGGTTCCCGAACCCGTAGGGTCTACACACTTAAGGTTCGATGACGCTAGGGTTATAGGGAATAGATATGCGTGGTTACCGAATGTTGTTTGGAGTCCCGGATGAGATCCCGAACGTCACGAGGAGTTCCGGCATGGTCCGGAGGTAAAGATTCATATATGGGAAGTCCCGTTTTGGTCATCGGAAAAGTTTCGGGCGCTATCGGTAGCGTACCGGGACCACCGGGAGGGTCCCGGGGGTCCACCGGGTGGGGCCACCGGCCCCAGAGGGCTGCGTGGGCCAAGTGTGGGAGGGGACCAGCCCCAGGTGGGCTGGTGCACCCCCCACCAGGGCCCAAGGGAAAGAGAGAAGGGAAGGAGGGGAAACCCTAGGCTCAGATGCGCCTAAGGCCCACCTAGTGGTGCGCCCCCCTCGCTCCCCCTTGGCCGCCCCCTAGATGGGATCTAGGGCTGGCCGCCATCCCTAGGGGTGGAAACCTAGGTGGGGGCGCAACCTCTCCCTTCCCCGTATATATAGTGGGGGTTTGGGGCTGCCATACACATGAGAACTTCCCCCTCTTGGCGCAGCCCTACCCCTCTCCCTTCTCGTCTCTTGCGGTGCTTGGCGAAGCCCTACTGGAGTGCCACGCTCCTCCACCACCACCACGCCGTCGTGCTGCTGCTGGACGGAGTATTCCCCAACCTCTCCTTCTCCCCTTTCTGGATCAAGGCGCGGGAGACGTCACCGGCATGCACGTGTGTTGAACACGGAGGCGCCATTGTTCGGTGCTTAGATCGGAATCAACCGCGATCTGAATCGCTACAATTACGACTGCTTCATCCGCATTCTTGCAACGCTTCCTCATCGCGATCTACAAGGGTATGTAGATGCACTCCCCTCTCCCTCGTTGCTAGATTACTCCATAGATTGATCTTGGTGATGCGTAGAATTTTTTTGATTTCTGCTACGATCCCCAATATTGGCATCATGAGCTAGGTCTATGCGTAGTTTCTTGCACGAGTAGAATACAAAGTAGTTGTGCGCGTCGATTTGTCAATTTACTTGCCGTTACTAGTCTTATCTTGATTCGGCGGCATCGTGGGATGGAGCGGCCCGGACCGACCTTACACATACTCTTACGTGAGATAGGTTCCACCGACTGACATGCACTAGTTGCATAAGGTGGCTAGCGGGTGTCTGTCTCTCCCACTTTAGTCGGATCGGATTCGATGAAAAGGGTCCTTATGAAGGGTAAATAGAAATTGGCATATCACGTTGTGGTTTTGGCGTAGGTAAGAAACGTTCTTGCTAGAAACCTATAGCAGCCACGTAAAAACTTGCAACAACAATTAGAGGACACCTAACTTGTTCTTGCAGCATGTGCCGTGAGATGTGATATGGCCAAAAGGATGTGATGAATGATATATATGTGATGTATGAGATTGATCATGTTCTTGTAATAGGAATCACGACTTGCATGTCGTTGAGTATGACAACCGGCAGGAGCCATAGGAGTTGTCTTATTTTATTGTATGACCTGCGTGTCACTGAAAACGTCATGTAATTACTTTACTTTATTGCTAACCGTTAGCCATAGTAGTAGAAGTAATGTTTGGTAAGACGACTTCATGAAGACACGATGACGGAGATCATGATGATGGAGATCATGGTGTCATGCCGGTGACGATGATGATCATGGATCCCTGAAGATGAAGATCAAAAGGAGCAAAACGATATTGGCCATATCATGTCACTATTTGATTGCATGTGATGTTTATCATGTTTTACATCTTATTTGCTTAGAACGACTGTAGTGAATAAGATGATCTCTCACTAAAATTTCAAGAATTGTGTTCCCCCTAACTGTGCACCGTTGCTAAGGTTCATTGTTCCGAAGCACCACGTGATGATCGGGTGTGATAGGCTCTAACGTTCGCATACAATGGGTGTAAGCCAGATTTACACACGCAATACACTTAGGGTTCACTTGACGAGCCTAGCATGTACAAACATGGCCTCGGAACACGGAAGACCGAAAGGTCAAACATGAGTCGTATAGAAGATACGATCAACATAAGGATGTTCACCGTTGATGACTAGTCCGTCTCACGTGATGATCGGACACGGCCTAGTCGATTCGGATCATGTATCACTTAGATGACTAGAGAGATGTCTATCTGAGTGGGAGTTCATTAGATGAACTTAATTGTCACGAACAATAGTCTAAGTTGTCTTCGCAAATTATGCTGTAGACCAATAGCTTGCGTTGTAGCTCCCTGTTTAATATGATCGTAGGGAAAGACTAAGTTGAAAGATATTGTAAGCAATGATGCGGAATGGGTCCGTAGTCCGAGGAGTGTCCTCACTGCTACATAGAAGTCTTACGTCTTTGATGCACCGCTCGATGTGCAAACCCCTACAACGTCGTGTGTGGATGTTGTGAACACCTGGCAGACACGTCCTGATGACTACTTGATAGTTTAGTGCACCATACTTTACGGCTTAGAATCGTGATTCCAATGACGTTTTGAACGCCATAAGACATATGAGCTGAAATTGGGATTTCAGGCTCATGCCTGTGTTGAGAGGTATGAGACCTCTGACAAGTTCTTTTGCCAACAAGATGGAGGAGAATAGCTCAACTAGTGAGCATGTACTCAGAATGTCTGGGTGCTAAGATCACTTGAATCAAGTGGGAGTTAATCTTCCAGATGAGATAGTGGTTGACAGAATTCTCTAGACACTATCACCAAGCTACTAGAACTTCGTGATGAACTATGACATGCAAAGGATGGAGATGATCCCAGAGCTATTAGCGGTACTTAAGACCGCAAAAGTAGAAATCAAGAAGGAACATCAAGTGTTGATGGTTTAACAAGACCACTGGTTTCAAAAAGGGCAAGGGCTAGAAGGGAAACTTCATGAATGGAAAACCAGTTGTCGCTCTAATGAAGGAACCCAAGGTTGAACCCAAACCTCGAGACTAAGTGCTTCTATTGTAAGGGGAATGGTCACATGGTAGCGGAAATACCCCAAATACATGGTAGATAAGAAAGCTGGCAATTTCAACAAAATATATTTGATACACGTGTTATTGATGTGTACCTTACTAGTACTCCTTGTAGTACCTGGATATTGGATACCGGTTCAGTCGCTATTATTAGTGACTTGAAGCAGAAGCTACAGACTAAACAGAGACTAGCTAAGGGCGAGGCGATGATGCGTGTTGGAAGTGTTTCCAAGGTTGATAAGATCACCATCGCACGCTCCCTCTACCTTTGGGATTAGTGTTGAACCTAGATAAATGTTATCAGGTGTCTACGTTGAGCATGAATATGATTAGATCATGTTCATTGCAATATCGTAATTCATTTAAGTTAGAGAATAATGGTTAATCTGTTTACATGAATAATACCTTTATGGTCATGCACCCAATGGTTTATTGAATCTCGGTCATAGTAATACACATGATAATAATACTAACGCCAAAAGCTGTAGAGTTCATAATGATAGTACCACTTTCTTGTGGCACTGCCGCTTAGGTCATTTTGGCATAAAATGCATGAAGAAACTCAATGCTGATGGATGTTTAGAGTCACTTGATTTTGAATCGCTTGACACATGCGAGCCATGCCTCATGGGCAGGATGACTAAGATCCCGTTTTCAGGTACAATGAAACGAGCAAGTTACTTGTTGGAAACCATACATGTTGATGTGTGTGATCCAATGAGAATTAAGGCATGTGGTGGATATCGTTATTTTCTCATCTTCACTGACGATTTGAGTAGATATGGGTATATTTATTTAATGAAGCAAAAGTCTGAAACATTTGAAAAGTTCAAGCAATTTCAGAGTGAAGTTAAGAATCATGATAATAAGAAGATCATGTCCCTACGATCTGATCAAGGGGAGATTTTCTGAGTTATGAGTTTGGCAATCACTTAAGACATTGTGTAATTGTTTCGCAATTGAAGCCACCTGGAACATCACAACGTAATGGTGTGTCCGGACGTCGTAATCGAACCTTATGAGATATGGTGCGATCTATGATGTCACTTACCGATCTACCGCTATTATTATGAGGTTATGCATTAGAGACAGCTGCATTCACTTTAGATAGGGAACCATCTAAGTCCGTTGAGACGACGCCGTATGAACTATGGTTTGGTAAGAAACCAAAGTTGTCGTTTCTCAATGTTTGGGGCTGCGATGCTTATGGCTTCAGCCAGAAAAAGCTCGAACCCAAAGCGGAAAAATACATCTTCATAGGATACCCAAAGGTAACAGTTGGGTATACCTTCTATCTCAGATCCAAGGACAAAAATGTTTGTCGCTGAGAATGGGTCCTTTCTCGAGAAGGAGTTTCTCTTGAAAGAATTGAGTGGGAGGAAGATAGAACTTGATGAGGTTGTCGAACCCTCACTTCAACCAGAGAGTAGTGCAACACAGAAAGATGTTTCTGTGGAACCTATGACTGTTGAAGAGGAAACTAATGATAGTGATCATGAAGCTTCGGATCAAGTTGCTACCAAACCTCGTAGGTCGACAAGGATATGTACTAATCCTGAGTGGTACGGTGATCCTGTCTTAGAGGTCATGTTGTTGGACAACAATGAACCTACAAACTATGGAGAAGCGATGGTGGGACCGTATTCCAACAAATGGTTAGAACTCGAGAAATCCAAGATAGGATCCATGTATCAAAACAAAGTATGGACTTTGGTGGACATGCCCGATGATCGGCAAGCCATTGAGATAAATGGATCTTTAAGAAGAAGACGGACGTGGACGGTAATGTCACCGTCTATGAAGCTCGGCTTGTGGCGAAGATTTTTTCACAAGTTCAAGGAGTTGACTACGATGAGATTTTCTCACCCGTAGCGATGCTTAAGTCCGTCGGAATCATGTTAGCATTAGCTGCATTTATGAAATCTGGCAGATGGATGTCAAAAACAAGTTTCCTTACCAGTTTTCGTAAGGAAAGGTTGTATGTGATACAATCAGAAAGGTTTTGTCAATCCTAAGGATGCTAAAAGGTATGCTAGCTCCAGCGATCCTTCCATGGACTGGAGCAAGCATCTCGGAGTCGGAATATACGCTTTCATGGAGTGATCAAAGTTTTTGGGGTTATCCAAAGTTTGTTAGAAACTTGTATTTACAATAAAGTGAGTGGGAGCAGTACAACATTTCTGATAAGTATATGTGAATGACATATTGTTGATCCGAAATGATGTAGAATTTCTGGAAAGCATAAAGGGTCGTTTGAAACGAGCTTTTCAAAGGAAGACCTGGATAAAGCTGCTTACATATTGGGCATCAAGATCTATAGAGATAGATCAAGACGCTTGATGGTACTTTCAAAAGAACACACACCTTTGACATGTTTTTGAAGGAGTTCAAAATAGATCAGTCAAAGAAGGAGTTCTTACCTGAGTTGTAAGGTGTGAAGTTGAGTAAGACTCAAAGCTTGTCCACGACAGAAGAAAGAGGAAGGACGAAGGTCATCCCCTATGCTTTTGTCATAGGCTCTATACGGTATGCCATGCTGAGTACTGCACCTGATGTGTGCCTTGCCACATGTCTGGCAAGAGGGTACAAAGGTGATCCAGTGGATCACTAGATAGCGGTCAAAATTATCCTTAGAGGAATAAGGAAATGTTTCTCGGTTATGGAGGTGATAAAGAGTTCGATGTAAAGAGTTACGTCGATGCAAGCTTAACACCTATCCGGATAGCTCTGAGTAGAGATACCAGATACGTATAATGGATCAACAATTTGGAATAGCTCCAAGTGGAACGTGGTAGCAGCATCTACGATATGACATAAAGTTTTGCAAAATACATAGGGATCTGAATGTTGCAGACCCATTGACTACAACCTCTCTCACAAGCATAACATGATCAAACCCAGAACTCATTGAGTGTTAATCACATAGTGATGTGAACTAGATTATTGACTCTAGTAAACTCTTTGGATGTTAGTCACATGGCGATGTGACCTGTGAGTGTTAATCACATGGCGATGTGAACTAGATTATAGACTCTAGTGCAAGTGGGAGACTATTGGAAATATGCCCTAGAGGCAATAATAAATTGGTTATTATTATATTTCCTTGTTCATGATAATTGTTTATTATCCATGCTAGAATTGTATTGATAGGAAACTCAGATACATGTGTGGATACATAGACAAACACCATGTCCCTAGTGAGCCTCTAGTTGACTAGCTCGTTGATGAATAGATGGTTGCGGTTTCCTGACCATGGACATTGGATGTCGTTGATAACGGGATCACATCATTAGGAGAATGATGTGATGGAGAAAACCCAATCCTAAGCCTAGGACAAGATCGTGTAGTTCATATGCTAAGCTTTTCTACATGTCAAGTATCTTTCCTTAGACCATGAGATTGTGCAACTCCCGGATACCGTAGGAATGTTTTGGGTGTGCCAAACGTCACAACGTAACTGGGTGGCTATAAAGGTGCACTACGGGTATCTCCGAAAGTGTCTGTTGGGTTGGCACGAATCGAGACTAGGATTTGTCACTCCGTGTGACGGAGAGGTATCTCTGGGCCCACTCGGTAGGACATCATCATAATGTGCACAATGTGATCAAGGAGTTGATCACAGGATGATGTGTTACGGAACGAGTAAAGAGACTTGCCGGTAACGAGATTGAACAAGGTATCGGGATACCGACGATCGAATCTCGGGCAAGTACTATACCGGTCAACAAAGGGAATCGTATACGGGATTGATTGAATCCTTGACATCGTGGTTCATCCGATGAGATCATCGTGGAACATGTGGGAGCCAACATGGGTATCTGGATCCCACTGTGGTTATTGTCCGGAGAGTTGTCTCGGTCATGTCTGCATGGTTCCCGAACCCGTAGGGTCTACACACTTAAGGTTCGATGACGCTAGGGTTATAGGGAATAGATATGCGTGGTTACCAAATGTTGTTCGGAGTCCTGGATGAGATCCCGGACGTCATGAGGAGTTCCGGAATGGTCCGGAGGTAAAGATTCATATATGGGAAGTCCCGTTTTGGTCACCGGAAAAGTTTCGGACGCTATCGGTAGCGTACCGGGACCACCGGGTGGGGCCACCGGCCCCAGAGGGCTGCGTGGGCCAAGTGTGGGAGGGGACCAGCCCCAGGTGGGCTGGTGCGCCCCCCCACCAGGCCCAAGGGAAAGAGAGAAGGGAAGGAGGGGAAACCCTAGGCTCAGATGGGCCTAAGGCCCACCTAGTGGTGCGCCCCCCCTCTCTCCCCCTTGGCCGCCCCCCTAGATGGGATCTAGGGCTGGCCGCCACCCCTAGGGGTGGAAACCTAGGTGGGGGAGCAGCCCCTCCCTTCCCCCTATATATAGTGGGGGTTTGGGGCTGCCATACACATGAGAACTTCCCCCTCTTGGCGCAGCCCTACCCCTCTCCCTCCTCCTCTCTTGCTGTGCTTGGCGAAGCCCTACTGGAGTGCCACGCTGATACGTCCAAAACGTATCTATAATTTCTGCTTGCTCCATGCCTCTTTTGTGTGATATTGCTATGATATTGATGCACTTCCATACACTTTTGATCATATTTGGACTAACCTATTAACTCAGTGCACCACAGTGCCAGTTCATGTTTTCTGCTGTTTTTCTATTTCAGGTTTCCCCCATATTAAAAGTGCTCCAAAAATTCCGGGAAAAATACAGGAAAAATTAGCGCATAGGAAGCTTCGAGAAAAACCAACGCAGGGCCAGAGGGGAGCCAGGGGTGGCCCAGGCGGCCACCTGGCGCGGCCCCACCCCTGGCCGCGCCAGGGGGGCGCCTGGGGCCCCGGCTCCGCCTCTGGTGACCCCCCTTCGCATATATATTCCTCGCGTCCCGAAAACCTCGAGGACGGAACCCTTTTTCGCGATCTCGCCTCTGTTCCGCCGCCGCCGCGCTTCCAAGATCGGGAGCATCAGGAGAACTCTTCCCGGCACCCTGCCGGAGGGGAGAACCACCACCGGGAGCTTCTCCACCACCATGGACGCTTCCCGGATGAGCCGTGAGTAGTCCACCTTGGACCATGGGTCCATGATCAGTAGCTATGTGATGTTCTCCTCCCCTCTTTGTTCTTCATGGTTTAGACCTCGTGAGCTGCCCTACATGATCGAGGCACATATGTAATCTTTATGCTGTTGCTATGCTGAGTTTGCTGGGATCCGATGGATTATGAGATTATGTTCAGATTGTGTGTGAGTAATATATTTGATTCACCTCTTTTATATTTATGTTCTTGAGTAATTCTTGCATGTTCTCCGTTGCTGTTTATTGCTTTGGCCGAGTAGTAGGTAGTAATTCCAAGAGGGAACGTTATGCTTGATTGTGGGTTCATGCCCCCTGATGACTAGCTTGAGTGACAGAAACATGAGTCTAGGGGATGTGCTGTTGCCACAAGGGGGAAAACAATGGTGCTTGTACTTGCGGGTGCAAGGATTGTTTACTTTACGCAAAGTTCTTTTAATGCAGTTGTTTGTTGCTTTGAGTTTACACTTTGGGTGGGATTCGCAACTTAATACCAGCGAGATGTTCTGGATAGATATCTCAAGGTGGATGATTAGTAGTAGATGCAGATGGATTTCGGTCTACTTGCCTTGGCGTACCGCCCATGCTTTTGAGCCTCTACCTTTCTTTACATCATAGTTAGCATTGGTTTGCGCACATAATCCTGTCAATTGCCCAGCTGTAATTTGTTTACCTCGCATTGCTGTTTTATCATCTTTTGGGAGAGAGACATCACTAGTGAACATCATGGGACCCCGGTCCATATTACCACCACTGATCACACCCGCTATTTACTTCCTGTTCTTATTTCCTAGTTGCAGTCATACCTATCATTATTTTATCTTATGTTTGATCCTTTGTAAACAACAAGGCCGGAGGGATTGCCAACCTCTCTGTACTCGTTGGGAGCAAAGTTATTTGTATCTGTGTGCAGGTCCTGTCAACCGCTAAGTTTCTGGCGCCGTTGACACCTTCTTGTCGTCCCTCGGAGTCTCACGGGATTCGATCCTTTGTATCTTTGCCAAGGGAAACTTGCTGATACTCTACATTTCAAACCTTCCACTTGGGGTAACCAACGAGGGGCGAGAAGCCATCACACGCTCCTTCACCACCACCATGCCGTCGTGCTGCTGCTGGACGGAGTCTTCCCCAACCTCTCCTTCTCCCCTTGCTGGATCAAGGCATGGGAGACGTCACCGGGCTGCACGTGTGTTGAACGCGGAGGCGCCGTTGTTCGGCGCTTAGATCGGAATCAACCGCGATCTGAATCGCTACGAGTACGACCCCTTCATCCGCGTTCTTGCAATGCTTCCGCATCGCGATCTACAAGGGTATGTAGATGCACTCCCCTCTCCCTTGTTTCTAGATTACTCCATATATTGATCTTGGTGATGCATAGAATTTTTTTGATTTCTGCTATGACCCCAAACAGTACATCCTTTAGAGCCGAGACGCTTAGTGCTTATCTTCGAATTACACTGGAGCAACTTCTGTCTTTTCTTTTCAGCATTCATCAACACTGCGTCAGAGTCTGAAATACCCATGCATAAAAAAACAATAATGTGAGTATGGGTGAAGTGTGTGCACAATTAGTATAGTGTAAAGGTAGCAGATAGCAGGTCGGTGAGAAATAAATGATGGGAGACATATGATAGCTCTACAACATGCATGGCACACTTGAATTACTACAGGATTCTATGAAAATAACATTCGACTGAAAACAAATAGGTCAGTCCATTTTTTCTGCACCGTTTGATGTACAAAGAACGGGCAGATCGCCTTCATCTACCTCCAGCCAGTCAGTGTTGACGATCTTCCTCGAAACGACAGCGACCACCGGCCCAGTCCCCTACCTGTGCCCTCCCCTCGACCTGACCGCATTGCCATTCTTGGAACCACCCCCCAGCAATCCATTCAAGCCCCGCCGACCACTAGATCGGGCGCAAGCAGCTCCTGCGCCCCACACCCCTATGATAGACACCGATGCGCCGCTTCCCCGGCGAATAGGCAGACTAGGTGCTCCGCACGCCTAAGTGGGTGCTGCTTCTTTTAATTGCGGTTCGACTAACCCTGAATTGAAATCCAGGCGAGCTACTGACCTCTACCAAAGGTGAAATAGTAAAGGGAGGAAACCTTGTGCGTTTAGTATCATGAAGAAGATGCAGTAAGAAGCGCTCAACTAGTTTCTTTCGTGGGATGAATACGGTGTGAGTAGAGACGTAAGGTTTGCACGAATAAGGGAAGATGAGTACCTCTTTTTGCTGGCAGTGATGTGTCCTCCTTTTGTTTTTCCAACGATCTTCTTGTGGTTCGCTGGAGAAGAGAAGTTGTGGAGGACGGTGCAGCCTTGGACGAACCCATGGGACGCAGATCCGGGGTGGCGAACGATGGCGTAGCTGGAACAACTCCGGTGCGGTGGACGATTGGGATAGTGGAGCGGCATCAGTGAGGCGCAGGACGGTGTGGTCGGAGTGGTTCTGGTACGGCGCATGTCAACGTCGGCGTCGGCATCATGGAGGCAGCTCTACCTCGGCTTCAGCTGCTAAGTCCTTGAGGGCGTTGCGGTTGCGGTTGCGTTGGACGACGACGTCGGGGTACCGGCTCCGGCGTGATGGAGTTGGGCGGCGGTGGATTGGGCGCTATGGGGTGGAGGACGGAGGAGGCTGGGGTTTCGCGGCTGGTGGAGAGGGCATTTTGGCGCCCACGGAGTATGAATGGGGAAATGGAGGGAGGCGGGGAACTGAGGGGGAACAATGTTTCGGTTTGGGACACGCTTGTCTGAAATTTGGGGAAAGTTACAAACTTTTCCCCCATCTAAAATTTCAGACATATTGCGGGTTGGGGGTAGGACAGTAATCTCAGGTGTCCCAAATGTGGGCGGGATAGATTTCGGCCGATCGCGTGGGTGTTTAGGCCCCCACGGCGTATGAATGCTTCTCGGAGGCGGTTGAGACTAGCATCTTGGTGAAGTTACAAACCTACCCCGGTTTAGACCTTTGGACATCGGACCGATAGGCTACACGGGCCAGAGTCAGGACAGTAATTTCCTACCGCCAAACATTAGTCTCGCGCGGTTTCGGGTGACCAGAGGCCTATTTGGCGCTTCGTTCAATATTTGGGAGCAAAAGCATTAACATTTTCGGTTCTCCTGAATTGAACATTCAGGAGTCAAACTTCACAAATCTTTACTCTTGAAAATCCTAAAGCTACGATTATTTTGGAATGGAGGTGGTACATTTGAATATACATTGTACACGAGTATATATTAAAAAATATGCAACTTACCTCAGTTCATGCATGGTTCCAGATATAATCTCCCTGGTTGCAAAAAAAAGAGTTAGACATGCGTATGAATATATATAGCATGTTCAAACGCACAACAAAGATTGATGCCCCCTTTTACATCTGATTTACAAATGCCATTATCTCGGGTTCAAATAGATGAATGCACTTCCTATGAATTCGAATCTTCGAAACCCCCTTTATGTTGAATTCGACATGTATTCTATTTAGTAGCTAGCAATTTGCAATGTATCCATGCAAGTGACAAATGTATAAAGTGCTTCACACTAACAACATGGAGTGCACTAATTAATGTTTATATATGAATTGCAAAAGCATCCATTGCCTGTATTTCAAACCGCTCTCACTCTATGGATCTATAATATGAAATAAACGCATGCACATGATAGAATTCAATAGAGTATGGGTGTTTGATAGACCGATTTTCATCCATACGCAATTTGAAAAATTCATGATCTCATCCAAAAATAATAATGCCATTTATATTTAAATTTAATACGTAGAACCGCCTTTTACACGTTGATGCACTATGCATCGGCCCGTTCTCACAAACGCGCTATATATCTCTCTATCTACCACATAAGTGCACACACTTTATATGCATCGACATTTCTCTTTCACAGATGCTCACAATCTCTCTCGGGGTGTCGGGGAGTCTCATGCACATGCTCTCTCTGTATCTCTCTCTCCATCTTTCTGACTATTATGCACCACTCTTTTCACTAATCTCAGTTGGAAAACACTATTTCTATCACATGCATATATACACATGCACGGTCTCTACTAGCCCTCTATACGCACATATATGTGCCTACGTGTCTCCCGCACGCACATTATCTTTAGGCCTCTCTTGCACACATTGCCCCCCAAACACACCTCTCTCTTAGTAGTTGGCAGATATGATTCCATCATATCATTTGGTAGGATATCACTGACTGTTAGGCTGGATGGTAATACGAGGCAAAGTATTACCTTAGTTTGGACCCTTGCAGTTGAGGAAAAAGCCTACTCCTGGTACTGTATATTAGTAATAGGGGTGTGTACAAAGTACACGTGAATACCAGGCATTGTGCGTGTGTGTATACTATCGAGGAACTAGCCCCCAAGCTTCTATAACATACTTGGGACCTAGGGTTACAAATCATATATAGTCGGCTTATCACTAGTGGGGATAGAGTCCTCCGCGACTCTGGTAACTAGGTTCGTGTTGTATGCCGAGTCCTCCACATGGGTCTTCGTATAACGCGTCTCGATCCAACCTATGTGGCGTAGGATGGAACCGACCCATGAGTCCTCATGTTGATCCACCACAACTAGAAATGATGTGCCCACCACACCACACACGCAATCAACCACTAAGAAAATAAGCATATACAATAGTACAATGTTATACATGAAAGTTAATTGCATGGTTCATCCAAAAATATTTGTTCTGCATTGTGAATGTTTATATATTCTCCTAAAATATTAGTCACGGGAAAGAGAAACGAAGGGCATATCTCTGCTTGTCTCCACCGGACATCCCCTCTTTCTACACCACTTTCACGTACGCACACAAACTATCTCTCGGCCCTCTAAAAGTATGCATGCCCATGACACATTCATGCATGACGGCCACTGTATTTCAAGCTAAAGCACTATACAGTCATTGGAGTTCAGAACATGCTCATTACGGTCACCGTATACATTCTCGTGGTGATCATACGGTATCTAGCTCATGATATGTCTCCGTATTTTGTTGATGACACTGACGGACTTTGCATTTGATGCGTGCTCCGTATTTTGTTGACGACACTTATGGTCATTGTATTTGAAGCGAAAGCACGATATGGTCACTGGACTTCAGAATAAGCTCATCACGGTCACCACATACATTTTGTCATGCTAACCAACATGTGGTTGGATGGTTAGGAGGACAGTGGTTTCTCGAGCCCACCAGCGTTAAAGTCCCGGTGCTCGCATTTATCCTGGGTTAATTTCAGTATTTTCCGGCGATGTGCGTTCAGTGGGAGGAAACGTTCCACTCGACTACGAGGCACCTATGGTGACTTCGTAAAATCTCAAGATCCTATGCTGGCCCACTCTCTCGAAGGTGCTCATAGGGGTAGGGTCTGTGTGTGTGCGCTTATAGCGGTGAGTGCTTGCGCGTATATATGAGCCCTTGCGTCTGTACCATGTTAAAAAAATACATGTCATGATTATATGGTTACTGGCTCACCCGTACAACTCCGTTTTTGTTGATGACACAATCAATTGACCATTCAAACATTCCACGTGGCGCAACTAGTGTTGCACCATCGGGGCGCGTAACCGTGGGGCCCACACCTGTCAGCCCGTATATGAAAGAAAGAAATGGTAGTTTGAGTCCGTACTGTGTTAATAAAATAAGTACATTTTAGGGTGATCATATAGTCACTGGCTCACCATACAGCTCCGTAATTTGCATGTTGATGACACGATCAATTGACCAGTCAAACAGTCCACATTCAGCAGCGCACATTACCATAGGGCCCACCCGCCAGCGCGTATATGAAGGACCGAAATGGTAATAAATTAGTGGTCGATGGGTACTTGAAGTTGTGAGACCTCTGGTTGGCCGTCGCCGGCGGTGGGGGGGGGGGCGTT
>LR738715.1:167195630-167227331 GCA_902687465.1 Secale cereale
GGATGGTTGGTGCGGCGGCGGACCAGCCGTCAGGAGTGGTTTCGGGGCGGGCGGGGCGGCGTGGCGGCGCGGGCCGGCGGCACAGGGGGGTGGAGTTTGATGATAAACTGCAGGCCCTTGATTTCGTATCCAACGGCTGGAAAAATCTAATGACCAGAGATGAAAAAGTCAGTCAACTGACGTGCAGCCTCACCCCGCACGTACACATGCATGCACGCAAGACACACACGCATGCAGGCGTGCAACACTGACACGTACACATAATGAACACACGCACGCATGCAAGCGTGCAACACTGACGTGTACACATGCACTCACGAACACACGCACGTACGCACACATGCACGCAACACTCAAACGCACCCTTGCACACGCGCAAAACTAGCACGCCTGCATGCACACAGCACACGACGCAAGACACACGCTCAACCTATACATGCATGCACCCTTTGTTAAGGACATGGATTGTTACGGGTATTAATCAGTCTTATCTGTGATAAGAAGAACATTGATGTTTGTAGCGGTCTTTATGAATCACAACGTATCGAATGGGCTATCAACATGAAAAGGATGACGTCACACTCAATGAACAATCATAAATGACCGCTTCTGACCGCCCTGGCCCACCAAAGGTTCCTCTGCTGTGCGCTGCCTACGTTGGGTCACTGACATGCATGCCATGTATCCAAAGACCCCACACATCAGTGGAAGAACGGCGCGCTGTCCTACGTCAGAGTCGAGGGCGCCACTCGCTGCACGCCCGGCTGAACACGCCTCCTTGCCGCATTCAAATGCCTCCATGAAACCCGCCCGTGTGGAAGCCGAGAAACCAACTCTGGACACACGTCCGTTCATGACCGAGCCGGCATTAAACGCAATGCCGGCTGAGCTCCTCCCGTACGCAGTCTATTTAATCTCCTATTTAAATGAGGCCAAACGCCGGCCAAGAATCGCACACCTCCGCCGATCCCCTATCTCCTCCTTTACCATTTTGTCCACTCTTACAATGGCTTACGAAGAGTAGTTATGCCGCATCAAAGCCGTCTGGGTGGCCCGCCGAGCCCGTCAGATACGAGCTATGTAGCTCGCTGATCCACCTCCCTCCCCTCGCCCGACGGAGCCAGTTGCCGCCGCAAGCCGACGCGCGGTTCAGCAACTCGCCGCTCCAGGCCAGCTCGACGAGGAGCGGCGCATGGGCGTCATTGCTGCCGTCCACGTCGCCGCCTTGTACCGCGTCTCCCGTTTCTGTGGCCGAGACTCCCATGCCGGCGGCCGCGCCATGCAAGCAGCGACAGAAGCCGGGTGCACGGAGAGCGACGAGTCGGTGGCCAGCGCATCCGCGTCCGTCGCCATCATCGAGGAGAAGTAGAACACGGGAGGCTGCCGCCGCTTGGGTCCCCATGAAGGCCACCACGGAGGCGACACCGGCGTATACAACTGGTGTCTTGCTGGATCCTTTTGTTGCGAGGACCTTCATCGACCCTACAAATTAATCGGTGGGCGACCATTTAGGCCAGGTATTATATATATGTGCTGTCTAGAACTAGCACCGCGTAGTTCATTTGAATGTAATGAAATCCGTCATGTTTGTATGTAAATCAGGTATCTTATATGATTTCCGTCGTTGTTTATATGAAATGGTATCTCGAGAATTTTATCAGACTCCATTTTTGTATACAAGGGCACAAACCCATATTACAGGTACCAAGGCGGACAAAGCACCGACACAAGTAAAGAAGCCATGACACAAGGTTCCTCTCCTCTCCTCTCCTCCCCTCCCCTCCTCTCCTCCCCTCCCCTCCCCCCTCCCACCTCCCTACCACACACCAAACTCCATGGCGATTTCTAGGTCAATGCACCATGGAAGGCCTTTTGCATTGGGATTTTGCACCTGGTCTTGCCTTGGCAGATCAGGTGAGAAGAAGGTTTGGCTCCACGGTCCATTTTTCTCCCTCTCGAATCTCCCAAGAATTCTTTTTGGTGGTCTCCTTCTCCTCTGCTTCCTTCACTCTCTGACTGGATTTGGTTGGTATTGCGCTACAATGCTGCATTGGGGGTCTTAGCTCTGGTTTTAACGTGCTACAAATCAACTCCCGATCCTTCCGATTCTCGGTGGCTAGTAACAAAGTGGGACATTTCATCCACCGTCTGCGGGATCGTGTCTGGCCAGATTTTGTATGTCACTTCCATCTCTATAATGGCCACTTTGCCAAGGCTCCAATTGATGAATCTTGTTGGCATGCTGATGAAGAGCTCAAGGATCTATCCTCTCGCCGTTCGATGGCTGTTAAATCTTCTCTCAAATTCCTTCTCCCGGACCCCAATGTTAGCTCCTACTCTGAGAAGGTGTTGTGTAAGTTTGGCTTAACTCCGATTTCATCCATGCGGCTCTCCAACAACAATGGCCATGAAGCGTCAACTTCTTTTTTGGCCCAAGCTCAACATGATCATACATTTTCTCATAATTCTTTGGTGGATCAGTCTCACATGGATTATTCCCTGGCAAAATCTACTCAAACAGTTAGCATGGTTACTGCTCCCAAGGATCGTGCCACATTAATTACCCATTTTTTGAACCAGGCTCAGTTTGAGGAATCATAGCAAGGTAATTACATTAAATTGGGTGCTTTTATTTGCCCGCTTTCTGTCACGTATCCGCCGCTGCCTCAATGTTTTCTGCAGTCGGCGTTCAAATACGCACCCCAACATGTGTCGTGGCGCGCTACACTCTCGGCCCGTCATAAAGATGATTTGGCCTAGGCCCACTATTCGGAAGCTGAAATTTTGGAATTATCCTCTAATTGGGCGGTTCTTTGCTCTCGTTGTCTCCAATAGGGATACCACAAGACATCTTGCCAAGCCAGACTGATTTGTCTTAATTGCTCCTCGCCTGGTCATAAGGCTGTTGATTGCCCCATTTTTGTTAAGTCCCAATCTCTCCAAAGTATGCAACCCACATTTGGCAACACGCATCATCTACACGAACAATTTGCTCCTTCTGTTAAACTACATGATCAGCCTAAACACAAGTCTACCGTCCGATGTTCGGTGTGTGGCTCCTACGGCCATGTGGAACGATCCTGCCGCATACGTCGTTTCAACGAGAAGTGGCAGTGGAGGCGAAATAATTCTCACTCCTCCCACCTTGCCCCTCGCGGTCCGCCTTCCACCTCGGTTTCTACCACATTGTTGTGCTGCCCAGTCGCGTCACCTCACCAGCCACCACCATCATTGCCCTCCATAGCACCACCGTCCATGGCGAACTACCCGCTCAATCCGATGCCTTTCCTCCAGCCAGGGTTCGCCGTTGAGCCCAGACCGGCGGATCGCGTTGTCCGCAGTGGCATGGTCATCGGACCCATCCCGCCGCTCAACCACATCTTCCTTGCCGTCACTGAGGCCAGTGCCTATGTCCCCCCTGCATCGCCGCGCAGCCATCCGCAACACAGTCCAAGGTCTGCTCCATGAATCTCAACTCTTTACCACAGAAGCCAGCGACCACCCATTTGGCATTTGCATATTTGGATTCGTGCACTCTTTCATGCGCGATACTGCGGTCAGTACTCCTCTTGAGCTTGAAGATGAAGATCTCTTGATTACTTTCGTGCCACACAATGAAGCCCTCAATCGCCGCACCACTTCCTTTGGCCCCGAGGTATGGCTCATGTTCTTCGGATTCCCATACGACCATCAGACTGACTACTACATCACAAAAGCCCTGGGTGGTTATGGTTCTCTCGTCAGTTGGTACAACCCAAGGCAGGACAGGAGGTTTATGCTGATCAAAGCCTGTATTTTGCGCCTCCGTCTGATCCCAAAAAGCTTTGTTGTTTGGCAACTGGGTGGTGCACGAGACTTCTGGACCGTCCAAATTACTATCCTCAGAAGCAACGAATGGAATGGCCTACTACCTGAAGTTGTTCCTCCTGGCGAAGAGGACCCCCTAGCCGACGGAAATCCGCATCCATAGTTTGGCCCTGAACTAACTACGAACAGCTGTATCAACAGCAGGTGCACAACTGGTTGGTGCAAAATGGCGCTCCCAATGCTGACAATGCCAATCAGGGCAATGGGCCTCCTCAGAACAATGGTGGGTGGGGACAATGGGCAGATCCTCCGGCTAATTAGTTGCCTCCCCTTCCTCCTCACTTGGTGAACTATCAAGCTTGGCTCGCAGCTCAGGGCCTCACTTTTCAACATGGTATTGTTCCGGAAGATAACATCTCCGATAATGCAATGGAAGCCTGGAACGATACCTTCTCCTCTAATGAAAGCTCTGCCCCAACTGATGATGCTCTGCTCCTGTTTCCTATTGCTCAACTAGCACTTCCTGAAGCTCATGATACACTGAACATTTTGGTCAGTTTGCACAACAATGGTATTCAGTTCGGCCTCTCGGCCAACGGCTCAGATCTGCTCAACCTTTTGCTATCCGACCCAATCCCAGACAACTTTTGAACAACTTCATCTTCCATGCCCCGCGCCCAGCTTTGGCCACCATCGGCCCGTGGAGTACTGGATATGGTATGCACTGTGCAAATTTGACAGTTTCGTTGTTGGTTTCTTCTGGCAACAATGGCATTGCCTTTTCTGAGATGCCACTAGCTCCAGTCTCCTCGGTGGTTCTGGAAGAAATCTCTGAAACTTCCCCGCAGCACACACAGCTTCTGACACCAACAAATGCTGATGCCGCTCTATCTGAAGATGCTCCTCTGTCTGCTACCCTGCCTCTCGTCGAGACCTACACCTTGATGCCCCAGCCAGACAGCTCCAGCGCCAGGGTCACTTTACCTGCCATTGCTGCTAAACCTACTGGCTTCGCTGCAGTTAACTCCATCAACCAACCTGCAGGCCCAATTGTGACTCGGGGCCGTCGGGCCCGCGCACCCGCGCCCATCTCCACTGCAGAAGTTCGTCGGAGTAATTGCTCCACCAAATACAATGGCTTCAAGATCAACCAGGTGACTGACACCCGCACCACTACTATCAGGGATATTACTAGCAGGTATAAACCGGCTAGGGAGATCCGGATTATGGTAATGTAGCTGTGTAACTAAAAACTCAGTAGAGGTTACGACCCATGGAGGCTTAGGGACCATGTGTAAAGGTTACGGTTTGTAAACCGTCCTATCATGTAACTTGAGGCACAAGGAAGAAAGAGTAGAGACCAAGGCGGACACAATTATGAGCCGGCCTCGGGACTCTGTAAACTGGACCGAGCGTTGCCTCCTATATAAAGGGACGACCCGACGACGGTTCAAGGGCAGGAAACAATCCGTCGAGAGACAGGCAAGCAATCTGCTCCCTGTTCATCGACGCCCAAGCAATACCAAACCAAACTAGACGTAGGCTTTTACCTTCATCGAAGGGGCCAAACTAGTATAAACCCTATGTGTCCTTTGTGTGCTTTTAACCTCTTCAAGCTAACCCGTGCGATGGTTCCATTACTAAGTCCGTTAAACCGGACATCTGCCGTGCTAATTCCACGACAGTTGGCGCCCACCATGGGGCCTGCGCACGATGGTTTCGAGTTCTTGAAGGGCAGCTTCGAAGGACTCAAGGGCTACGCAATCATCCGGATGACCAAGAGTCGCCGCGGCCGGATCTACATCAACGACGCATGCTGGGGCCCGGAGGCCGATTCAATTGAATACGGGTACCGGGTCCCCTTCGGCGGCATCCACGTCTTCATCGACAAGATTGGTGAACCGGGACCTGAGCCGGACATCTTCTCCGACATCATCGAGCCGGCTCAGCGTGTGAGATCGGCCCGGATTCAGCCTGCCATGAAGCGCGTTTTCGTAGGAGCAATACATGGAGTCCAAGCCGAGGACGGATCGGATTCTGGTGGCGAGACGGTTGTCTATTCCGATGATGAATCCTCATCCGGAGAGACTCAGTCCTTGTATCTGTTGCGGGACGACCGGTCTGAGGGTGTGTCCGACGGGGATAGTATTCTAGACCCCTTTGATCTGCCAAACCGGGTGGCTATCTTTATGGCCGGATCACAACCTACGCCACAGCCCACGGTGACCGGGGCGTTCACAGCCGGGGCAGGGGGGAGCGGCCAAGCTCCCTCGACCTCTGACGCTCTATCCACCTTGGTAGAGGAGTTGACAACACGGGCAGTAGCACCGGTGTCACACCCTGATTTTCATGCCACTGTGCTTAAGCTAATTATCATGCTAAAAAAATGTGGATTGACAAAAACTTTTGAGTGTTTTGACTTTGCTTGATTGATTTTCTGTCTGCTGTTTGCTAGTGCTCTAAAAATCAAATAAATCCTCCAACTCTGATACTTCATCTCCTTGATCCA
The DNA here is from genome assembly GCA_902687465.1 of Secale cereale. Taxonomy (NCBI): domain Eukaryota; kingdom Viridiplantae; phylum Streptophyta; class Magnoliopsida; order Poales; family Poaceae; genus Secale; species Secale cereale. The sequence goes on from LR738715.1 coordinate 167,201,947, forward strand.
AAACCTTTTCTCAATGATCATGCCATGTGTATAGAACAATATAGAATTTTCTTATAAAAATATTTGGGCCAAATAGTATTTTCTAAAATTAGTTTTTCAAAAACCCCTGAATTGAGGTTTGCACTGCAAGTACCTTATTTAGGGTGTGAAAAATCTTTCAAAAAGTATATTTGAATCCTATTAGGTATAGGACTCCCAGAAACCACAAAATTATGATTTTAAAAGTTATTTTTATATTTTATTTAAAAGCTTTTTCTTAAGGCCAGAAATGGTCTTTAATAGGAAAAAATTATTTAACTATTTCGAAAATATTTGCCAAAATTCAGGGAAACTCATAGGACATATATTGTCCATATATAAGAGTTTCAACACATGGTCATGTTCAAAATATTGGACAAATCCTTCCAAAACCCTTTCTGGATATTTCAAGCTTTTGAAATATTTACACAGGGAATATTCTCCAAAAATTCCAAGGAAATTCTATCAAGTCAAATGTGACATATTTTATGATCTTACAAAGCCTCATGCCTTGAAGATTAAGGAAACATCATCTAATCCCCTCAAAACCATTTCTGTCCATTTTGAAGTTTGAGCAACTTTACATTGCCAAACTTGTCCAAATGCTCTCAAACTTGGTGCACATGCTGAAATGATGTAATTATGCATCTATGACAAATGGCACAAGTTTTGGAGAAGCATAACTTGATCTAAGTGCCCCAAAACCATTTCAGTTCAAATTCAAATTTGAACAACTCTACATTGTCAACTTTTTACCTGGGGCTTCAAACTTTGTGGTCATGATCACAACCCCAAATGATGACACTACACCAAGTGGTGCATCAAGGGGAGATGATTTGCTTAACTTAAACTTGGAGGATCCATTTCTGTTGATTTCTAGGGTTTACAAGAGTTACATTGGCAACTTTGCCCAAATGAGCTCAAATTTGGTGGAAGGGCCTAAATGTATGTGACAATCCATTCTGTTAAGTCCCATGTCAATTGGAAGTCATTTTCTTACCCAAAACATGATCAAACACCTTCTGTCAAATTACCAAAACCATTGTTTTGACCCCTTTAACTATTCCCCTTTACCTCAAATTCTTACCACAGGTAAACCTGATCATCTTCTACCTCCAGTAACTCACCCATGCCTTAGCTCAATCATTGGAGAGGGTAAAACCCCATTTTACTCTTCTAGACAGCAGCTTTCCCCTTCTCTTTCACCTCCCTCCTCACTCCAGTGGCCTCTAGGGCATCCCAGGCTATCTGGGCAATTGTTTAGGGTCATTTACATTTTCCCCCCTAATCTTGCCCCAGTCTCATCTTTACCCCTAAATAAAACATGTGCTCAACTTTGCCCCTCTTCCGTGTGGTGCCGTTTCAGAAATACCCCTCCGTACCCTTTCCGTCCAGTCAAAGAGCTTTGACCGTGCTGGAGACACATTTCGGACAATTTACCCCTGGTACTTACATGTGGGGCCCTTCGGACAGTTACAGTAGCTCCTCTCCTCTCTTCTCTTCTCTCTGGCGACTAGAACCCTAACCCTAGCCCGCCCGCAATTTCGTCCGCCGTCGGCCGCCGTGGAGGGATAGCGCGGGGATTGAGATGTGCGGCGGCTGGATCTGACCCGCCGCTCCTCTTCACCGAGGGATTTCGCGGATGGCTACCGTTCATGGAAGCGGCGCCGGCAGCGGCAGAGCTGAGAGCTCTCAGACCACAGCGGCGACCACACCGGCTGTTCCAACGGGGTAAGTGTCTCTGCATAGTCACCATTAGCTTAATCGCGCGATTGCTATGCTCACTGTGTTTGCCTTCCTCTATTTTTTGTCAACATTTACCGTAGGATGGATCCAGCTAGAGCTTTCTATCTCAACTGTAGGATGGAAACCATCGTGTTAGGCAGATCTGGTACAAAAGGATCCGGCACAGGGTTTAATTTCCGTCTTGTAGTTGACTGCACATCAACATTTGTGAAGTTTAGAGCTGCAATCTCAGATAAATATCCATGGGGCCTATATGATGCTGTAGAAATTAGGTATTGGGACATGGGAAATACTAATTAGGTGCCATTGCAGTCTGATGATGAATTGGGAATTATGTTTGCAACCAATGCTGAAACTAAGACAGTAGAGTTAGAAATTAATGTGATACAAAGGCTTAGAGGAGAGACTGAGAGGAGAGGAACTAGATCTCAAGCTCACAGTTCTCAAGCTAGGTGCAGTCAAACAAGAGGAAGAGGGAGTTCAGGTGCAATAGGGAGTTCAGGTGTAAGAGGAAGAGGGAATTCAGGTGGCAGAGGTAGTTCAGGTGGAAGAAGAAATTCAGAAACTAGTTCAGTGCATGAACCAGGTCCTAGCAGTAGCAAACAAGCAAATGCTGATCCAATCATAGAAGAGGAACAACCTGATGATGTACCCACAGATGATGAGGATGAATTAATGCATCCTGAATTTGTAATAGGGAAGAAGCCAAAGGGGAAGGAAGCAGCTCAACAGGATGATTACATTGCTCCTCCAGAGTTTGATCAGACAGATTCAGATGAGAGAGAGGAGGAGAATGACATGGGTTACTCTGAAAGTTCTGATGAGGCCAGGCCAGATGTGCATTTTGACAGAGATGATCCTTCTCTTGCAGAAGGAACTATATTCTCTGATGTTGTGGAGTGCAGAAATGCATTAGCCACTTATGCAATCAAGACTCAAAGTGAATTCAAAATTGACAAGAGTGAGCCTGGTAGGCTAACAGTACACTGTGCATATAGAAGGTGTAAGTGGAGGATGCATGCATCCTTTCTAAAAAATACCAAACTATTTCAGGTAGACTAATAGTTAACTGTGCATGTTGTTTATGATTGTGATGTTGTTTATGATTCTGATCCTTGTTACAATGTTTAATTGCAGGTCAAAGTAAACAAAAATCCTCACACATGCCCAAGTGTGACAAGAAGACAAAGGTTGAGGTCAGCAAAGTGCAGATGGATTGCAGATGCAGTTAAGAACTGGGTGAGAGAAAACTCCAATATAGCTGTCACACAACTTCAAATTGACCTGAAGAAGAAGTATGGATTGCAGCTGCCATACATGAGAGTATTTTATGGTAAGCAGATGGCCATTGACAACATCTATGGTAAGTGGACTGACAATTTTCAATTATTATACACATTCAAGGCTGAGGTAGAGAAAGCATCACCTGGTAGTGTAGTTCACATTGATAGGCACACTGTTCAGTTTGAAAAGAATGGTCAGAGCAGGTCCAAAGAGTGCTTTAGGAGAGTGTTTGTGTCATTTAAGGCATGTTGGAAGGGTTTTTTAGATGGTTGTAGGCCATATCTGGCAGTAGATGCCACTGCACTCAATGGTAGGTTCAAAGGACAACTAGTCAGTGCCTGTGCTGTAGATGCAAACAACTGGATATTTCCAGTTGCATATGGTGTGCTAGAGGTAGAGAACCTGGAGAGTTGGACATGGTTCTTTGAGCACTTGAAAAACCTGATAGGCCACCCAGATGGTCTGGTCATACACACTGATGCCTGTAAAGGATTAGAGGCAGCAGTAGATGATGTTTTCCCTGGAGTAGAGCATAGAGAATGCATGAGGCACTTAGCTGCAAACTTCTCCAAGAAGTTTAAAGGGAATTTTTTTGATGAGAACTTGTGGCCCTGTTCCCTAACATTTAGCTTAAAGAAACACAATTACCATCTCAGGCAGTTGTATAGCAAGCCAGATGTCAAGGATTATCTGGATGAACATCACAGCAAGATATGGGCCAGGGCACTGTTCAATGATAAGTGCAAGTTAGATTATGTGAACAATAACCTTGCAGAGTCCTTCAATTCCAAAATCAGGAAATGGAAAGGACTACACATTGTAGACCTGCTAGACAAAATCAGGCAAATCTTAATGGAGAAATTTGATCTAAGGCAAAACATTTCTGCTGCCACTTATGGAGGGCATATCATAGTCCCCAAAGTGATGAAACAGTTAATGGCAAAATCAAAGGACTTAGATATGAGCATTGTTAAGAGAAGTACTCATGAGGCAGAGGTGACTGCAATTGATAAAGAGAAGAGAGAGTGGAGGTATCCTGTTGATCTGCAAGCACAAACTTGTAGCTGCAGAAAATGGCAAATCACTGGACAACCTTGCATTCATGCATTATATTTCATTACTTCACTCAGAGGTCCAGCAAGTGAGATTGATCAGTATGTGCATGAATTTTACTCTGTGCAAAGATTCAATCTTACTTATGCAGAGAATTTGCCTGCAATGGAGGGGAAGCAGCAGTGGGACATTGTTGATACTGGGTTTAAACTGTGTGCACCAGTGCAAAATAGACCACCTGGAAGACCAAGGAAAATTAGGATAAGGGCACAGGCAGAAGGAAAGGGTCTTGGAGGAAGGCAAAAGAAATGCAGTAGATGTGGAAGACTTGGTCATAGAGGCACCCATTGCAAAGAGTCAATTTATCCTGCATTTGAAGAAGATGAGCATTGGGGTGCAGAAAATGCTCCAGAAAATGCTCTTGCAACTGCTCCAAGCTCTCCACCAACTGCTACAAGCTCTCCACCAGCTCCAAGCTCTACACCAACTGCTCCAAGCTCTCCACCTGCTCCAAGCTCTCCACCAGCACTTGTCAGGTATGTTTTCTACTACATGTTCATGCATTCATTGTGTAACTTCATTATTTCAAACTCATCTTGATTGTTTACATGTTTCTCAGTCCAAAGAAAAATACTAAAAGAGTTGCTGAGAGAGGAACTAGGTGGGGGTCACCACAGAAGGCGGCGAAAGGCGGCAAAAGTGCTGTCAGCACAAGGAGCAAAGCTGCAAATCCTGCTGCCAACACTAGGAGCAAGAGGGCCAAACTAGTGTGATCAGCTTATGTTGGTTCTGTTCAACAAGAGTGATGAACTGCTATGTTAGATGTAATGTGTTAACTGATGTTTGTTGCTTTGCATGTTGTCAAACTGTTGTGAACTCCTGTGTAATGTGCCAATGTTGTCCCTGTGCTACATTTGTGTGCTCATATTTGCCCCTGGATTGATATATATCTGTGCTCATATTTGTCCCTGTGCTACACTTGTGTGCTCATATTTGCCCCTGGATTGATATATATCTGTGCTCATATTTACCACATAGAAACAAGACTAGCCAAAAGTACCTCAATGTGCATTCATAAAGGATTTAAACCACATTAAGCATCAGTACATTCAAGGGTCAACATACCATTACATCTAGGGTACCATTACATCTACTACCATTTCATAGTTCACACCATTACATAAGGGTATAAAGGCTCCATTACATAAAGGCTCCAGAACATAACTAGATAACCTAGATCAGCAAACAATTAATTAGCCTAATTTGACCACATGGAAACAAGACTAGCCACAATGCTTATGCCAAGAACAATGACAAAGCACATTGTTTCCATCAGCTCATTCTTTTTCTTCAACTTTTGCTTTAGCTTCTTGTTTTTAGTGGTAAGATCCATAACCCTCCTCTCCAGATTGCTTGCTTTGATCCAACTGTGTTCAATGGCAGCATGTAAATGGTCAAAAGCAAGCCCAACATAGTCAGTAGGAGGGGGGTCAATCCATACAACCCAATCACATTCATCAGGAAGCTGCAAAAGCATAGTTAAAAAATAATGTCAAACTGAAACCTTAGCATCAATTCGACAGAAAAATATATCAACTTGAGGTAAATCTAGCACTTACATCAACTGGACAACCCAAAAAAGTCTACCAGTGCTTGCTCCTCCCCAAGCTACACGGCGAGCCGGAACTAGCCCGTGCCCTGGGCATCTATGCTTCGAGCGCTCCTCAAGGCCACAGAAGATGGGATTGGGAATGAAATACTCTGAACTATACTGCACAATGCCACAACCATCCACCTACAAACGAAATCGGATGCACATGGATAAAAAATCCCAAATCCGCACAAACCCTAGATCTCAAATCCCCAAATATACAGACTTTACTAACCTCGTCGTCCGCGGCTGAAGTCACCGAGCACTGAGCCGTCGAGGACATGGACGCCATCTTCCTTTCCTAGCTCTCCAGCACTGAGCCGTCAAAATCGCCTGTGCGGCCGCCTCCTTCTACACTCTGTTCTTAGCGTCGGGAGGAAGAAGAAAACCGAGAGAGATAACTGTTCGGTGGGCCCCGCATGTAAGTAGGGGCAAACTTGTCCCGAAAATGGTCAAACCACTTTGACTGGACGGAAACGGCGCGGAGGGGTATTTCTGAAACGGCACCAGACGGAAGAGGGGCAAAGTTGAGCACATGTTTTTTTTAGGGGTAAAGATGAGACTGGGGCAAGATTAGGGGGAAAAATGGAATTGACCCAATTGTTTACTAACCCCTAGCACTGCTGGACATAAGGAGACACGCAATGGCACTTTGTTTATGCCATGGCATGCAGAGTTCGCGCTCTGGAGCGCGCTACAGTGCCCTGGTGCACTGTAGCTGCCTCAAATCAGGAGCATCCGAAAGCCTCGGGCCTTCCCCTCGTCTCCCCCGAGGCTGCCTCGACGTCCGTGTCACGCAGCGTTGTCGGCCCCCTCCTCCTTCTCCCTCCTGCTGCCCCTCTCGCACGCGCACCGGTCGAGCACGAGCTCCAGTGAGCGAGCTCACACGCACGAGGACTCTGGCGCCTCCCCGCTCCCCCTCTACTTTTCCCTTGGCCTGGACCTCGTCCACGAGCGCCTTAGACATGCCCTGGAGAGCCAGATTGGCCTCCAGCAACGGCCACGGCCCCGCTGGCGCACGGCCCCGCGGTGAACCTCGGGCTGGCCTATATAAGGCCTCCCCGAGCCCTCTCCGTGCTCCATCCGCTCCCTCACCCTCCAGTGTGCCTCCCTGATCAAACCACGCTCCCTCCCGAGCCTTCTTCCTCCTCCTTTGTCGCCATTGCCGCCTCGGGGCCCTGCTCCAATTCGGGCACCCCGGCCTCTCCCTCTCCATCTAGCCATCACCAGAGCCTCTCACGCACTCCCTTGAGCCTCCCTGTGCTCCGCCCCATTCCCCCTGAGGCCGTAGCGCCATATCCCTCTTCGCCGTCACCCATCGTCGCCGCGCCAGGCGTTTCTCCCCTTCCCGAGCTCCTCCACGGGCGTGAGGCACATGGGCGGGTGCGTCTCACCGCCCTGAACACTCCGGTGCGCAGAACACCGGCGGAGACCCCCTGGGTCGCCGGCGCGATCGACAGCCGAGCTCCTCTGCCCCGCTCCTGTCGCGGACGGGCAGGAGGGCCCCACAGGTCAGCGACCCCGACGCTGGGCCCGCTGATTTTAAGTGGAGGCTGGGCAAGGAAACGCCGTTTCCCCCGCCCGGAGGCGCACTCTGCCTGGACGCCTCCGACGTCACCACCCCTCCTGTGCGCGCGGCCGAGCTGTTGGGCCGGCCCAGTTGCTGTGCAGCTATCTTCCGCCCTGTGCGCCGTAAAGGGTATAACCCTTTCTCCTTTTCTTTTTGCATTTCCAGTCAACTTCAAAAACCCATAAATAATTCAAATAAACTCCTAATTTGATGATTCAAATTTATTCTGGCTCCATAAATCATGCTCTATCACATGGTGCAACATGCACATTTTTCCAGAAACATTTCCCTCACAAATAATTATCAAATACCCTTATTCCATTTTCTGTGATGAACTTTAGAAAATCACAGAGGGCTCAAATTTGATCCAAATGCAGTGGTTCAAATTCCTAGATGCTTGTCATATCCAAACTTAGTTTTGGAACATTTTTATTAATACTTTCTGTACCCCACCAAATAATGAGCCATTTCTTCATATTTATCAACTTTGCAAAATCCTAGGAAATTCATTTGAATTCCAAATCCAGTGAAACCAACTCCTAGATGCTTCTAAATCATGACTTGATGGATAGGTGCCTTTGCTCATTGTTCAAAAAATATATTTCTGTACACTTCTTTCAAATCCATAAAACCCTTGATTCCATCATATTGAAATGTGCCAAACTATCCATTGATCATACCCCAATGAAACCACCTTGGTTATTTTTCATATGACCAGAGGTATCCTAGAAAAGCCCAACTCCTATTTTTAGAGCACTTTTATTTTTGCTTTGATTGTGTTGCTTATTATGATTGTTTCCATCGTTAGTTGACGAAATAAACGAAGTACTCGGAGATGGACCAGAAGGTTTGAAGACTCGGAAGGATAAGGCAAGCAACCCTTTGACCATGCTCGAGAAACCTTTTTATGCATGTCTCATAGCACCGTACTATCAATACATCAGAATCATGTAGAAGAGGTGACCACCTTGGTTGGTACCTTTGCTACTTTGCTATTGAACTTGCATCAAACATGACCCTACCTTCCTATGAGGGTTATGTGGGTGGGAGTAGATAGATACATGCTAAAGTAGTTGGCTACGCAAAATGGGTCAGGATTATGCATTGAGTGAAACAAGTGTGGTAAGACATACTTGTAGATAACCCAGTGGGTGCCACTAATGCCCCTGGGAGTCGATGAGGAACTAGGGCACTACTTGGTGAAGAAGTAGTGTGCCGAGGCTTGATGAAAGTGTTGTTTACAGAGATGGATTAGATTTATGTGTGACTACCGTCCCAACCAAACATGCGCAACCACTCTACCCTTATATGGGAAAGGGCATTATTGATTACCTAGGTCGATACTAGCATGGTGCCCGCATTACTAGTGACGGGGGTGACATGAGGTCCCTCTCGGGACGGGGTCGTGCTTGGATAGGCGGCCATGACTGTCTTTACAGGGCACCGGACACACCATTGGTACCCCGTGCTTGTGGTATGTGATGAATATGGGAGCGAGTCTCCACAATTATTAAGATGTGAAATGTGGGGCACGGGGGTTGCTACCAATCGAGTGGACTTTGTGTTAGTGTCGTCTAGGGAAAGATAGTGATCGGGTGCTTACCCCGGGTACTTGAGGTACCGCGGGTCGTGGATGACACGGAAGTTCCCCGGATCTTGTGGGTAAAGTGTGCAACCTCTGCAGAGTGTCAAACTATTCGAATAGCCGTGTCCGCGGTCAAGGACAGTTGGGTGGTGCTACTTAGACTATGTCCATAAGTTTCTGGAAAACAACACGGTATGGTGGATCTGTTAATGTGACTGTGAGAAAGTCACATTGAGTTTGAGTATGAGTTGATTACAACTCTTTCTCGATAATGATGTCCGTGACCTCCTGATACTTGTTGCAGACACATGCATGTCCATGTTATATGTTGATCATACTTGCATATGAAAAACTAGCTTTCCGCAAAACTGCCAATCTAGCAGTAGAGCCTTGCATTATTATTCTGTTATCACACTTGGGTTGCTTGCGAGTACATTCAAAGTACTCATTGGCTTGCCACTGGTTATTTTATTGGCCAGGCATGAGAGAACAGGTATGACGAAGATTTCTTGGTAACGAGCATGCGAGCTAGGATGCTTCCTAGTCAGAATGCCTGTAGGGTTAAGGCAGATGGCATGGGTCCAAGTTGTTATTGAAGATTTCCGCTGCGATGATATACTCAAGACTCGACCTTAATGGTCCTATTTGTGTAATACGGTATGTATGGATGTAAGACTCTTGTTATTCTGCTTCTGTGTGTTCAGTGAGCATTGATCTATGGGATCACTGTACACGTGCATACGGTGATCTCGACTTATGAGTCGGGGTCCCCACAGAGCTGGTATCAGAGCCATCCTGACTTTTGGAAGCCTTAGTTAGCATGGACGTTAGTTAGGACAAGGACTAGACCCCGAGACCTCCAAATCACTTGCTAGACTTATTCCACTTCTCTCCTCTTCTAAACTAATCAGCAGTAACAACCTTTTACGCTTGTCATAGCCTCTCTTGTCATATTGACTCTCCTCTAACCTCCTTGTAGATGGCCGTCGCCCCCACAAGACTCCTCATGATCGGATTTCCACCACTCCTAAGGGACTGCCTCCAACAATGCCACTATCCTTCAGAGCCGATGTACACCCTGCACGAACTGGACAATGGTGAATTCAAGACGGAATTCTATGCCAAAGTGATTGTACCTGCCAAGACCTCACCTCAAGGCTGGTTCTTTATCGGACCACCTATGCCCACTCAGGACCTAGCCATACAGCAAGTGGCCTACGAAGCCCTTCTCCGCCTTCAAGACCTCCTCCCAGAAATGAAGGAAGGTCGGGCTACATGTTACCTGCCCAGCAAAAGTGGAACATGAACCACCTCGCAAGCCATGATTCCCACAGGAGATGAAGACCCGACTCTCAAGCTCCAGATCCGCTTCGCCCACACAGTCAATTATCTTCTGCGCAACCTCACGGAAGAATTCCTCAAGTCCCGCGAGGATTTCCCGTCACTTCTACATCTCCACTGCCTCGATAAGAAGAAGGTGATCGAACGGGAACAACAAATTATTGCCCTACAAGTCTACATCGCTAATCAGAAGCAACAGATCGAAGAGCTTCAAGGAGCTTGCCATCAGACCCCGCGAAGAAGGCATAGGGCTATACTACCATATCCACGTCATGGGGGACCAACATCAGGCCACCAAAAGCATGACCCAAGACGGGATAACAACCTCTTTGCTTCCATCACATGTTACGAGTGTGGTGAACTCGGGCATATCAGAAGGATGTGCCCCAACAAGCAGCCATCCGTCAAACCACCGGAAGACCTACAAGCTGAAGACTGAAGGCCTTCCTCCTCACGACTGTCAAATCCGAGAACCCCTAGGGTAGGATGAGTCGTGTACCCCTTATGCGAAGTCGAGTCTATGTAGCGGTTCATATGAAACCATGTCATGTGTTGCTTGTCCTTATCTGTTTGTGTTTCGATATATGTCGCACTTTTGCCTGGGGCAGCATGAACGCGACTATATCACCTATCTTAACAAATGTGTGTGGCCTTTACGCCACTTGATTGTTTGTTCTTTCACTATAGAACCCCCCTTTAGGCATCCCCCCCCCTCTATGCTACTTTTTTCCCTCTCGTCTCTCTCCCCAACTGAAGACCCGCAAGACAAAATGCACCAATGATTCTACCTCGGCAACCAACTGGCACTGAAGACTTCTGCTACAACCTCCGCGACCAAGTGCAATCCCGTAGAATTATGTTTAACCCTCCAGACTAGTAACCCATTCCTAGACCCTTTGAGACTTCACGAGACACTCCAGCACGAACCCTTAACCATGTGCTTAACCCATAGAATTGCAAGAGAACCTGTTAAGCCTTTGTAACCTTGCACAACACTGGGTTCGTAATGGAACTAGTGGACACAGTGAGTGAGCACATTTCCATCCTAATATAGCACAAGAACTGACGATGCCATAGATAAACCAATTTGGGGATATCAGACAGATGACTTGGTGGCTTTATATCAGTGACTTCGAGGAATTATATGAGACCTTGATGGATTGTGAGGTTTTCATATTGGTGGGATCATGACTTTGGGGAAGCATGTAGGAGTACCCGTTGGACATGAGATTGGATTTATGTAGGTGATTCTGGTTGGGTACAGATGTTGTATATGTCTGCATGGTTTGGAGTAAACTGGACTTTGACTGATGGTCTCGATCATGATACCATGCTTCTCGATGGACAATAAACTAGGAGATTGGATTATTTATCATGGTTATTTAGGGATCTATATAATCATGACCTTGGAGTTTACTTGACCCGGATGTTGGGAATTTGGTGGACTTACTATCGTAATGCATAGTCCTTCCAAGTATTTGGATATTGTTGGGACTTGAGACCTTGTGGAACACCGTAGACATCGGATTTGTAGAATTGTTGGATTATGTGGTGATTAATGGAAATTACCGGGCTATTGGAGTTGATCTATAGGAAGGAAACAAAATCTTGGAGTGGTATATGACGTGTTTCCTTAGAATAGAGATGCATTATCGTGAGCCTTGCAAGAATAGGTTGAGTGCTTGGATTGTGGTGTTTAATTCAAGCTTAGAAGCATGTATGATCTACCCATGGATTTTAGGGGTAGACATACATATGGATTTGGGGATCGTAGACAAGTACACTTTTGTTAGACCGCCTCTTGAGAGTCATGAGGTTATGTATGGCATGGGTGGTGATTGAAGTTGGTCCATACAAGAGGATGCATTCAGTGGTATAAGGTTATTCGTTTGGAGTACTAGATTGAGCTATTGGCATCTCAGAAACCGTGCTTAAGGATAAGATAATAAACATTCACCCACTCACTAGAATCCTTGAAAACCCTTAAGCCCCACCAAGCCACAACCTGGTCAGATTCTGACCACGGGCCTTCGCTCTAAGTCAGGAAGACCTTGCAAATACTCAACGGAGACCACCACCAATACCCCAGCCTACCTTGCGTACCCCCATAGACCTCATGGAGTAATTGGACAAGTTGGGTAACATCATTATTTTGATGGCCTACTTGTCTGCCCGAAGACAAAAGAAGAGGCGGACAGCTGGATAGAAGACATTTGAAGACCGCCCTGTCAAGAAGGAAGAACTACACCGACCACCGTCATCAAGAAGTAAACTTCCGCATCAAAGACCGGGCATATCTGCAAACCACCCTCTCGAAGGGACCGAGCATTTCCGTGTCGAAGGGACGCTCATACCAAGATTTATCGACCTTCTTCAAGACCACTGCAAGTCAAATAGTAGACGGCTACCAGCTAGATTTACCACCTGAGTTACCCTCCGCGCACCAAATATTCCACGAGTCCCCACTCTGGAAGTGCTTCTTACTTCCTAATTAGCCCAGTCCCCGCAAGGACATCGATCACCGATCCTTTGACAACTAGCTCAACCTAACCTATACAAGAGACCCCTCAGCGACCTGCATCAAAGAGGGCAACAAGCAAGAAAGACACACCACCAAGTACTTCAAGATTCCATGGAACACCACCCGGAAGCAGAATCAGCAAGAAGAAGTGAAGACTACCCCGTATCCAAGACTCCGTATTCCCTTCCACGCCTAGTCTGGGAATCTCGGGGACGAGATTCTTGTAAGGGGGGTAGGTCTGTCACACCCTGATTTTCATGCCACTGTGCTTAAGCTAATTATCATGCTAAAAAATGTGGATTGACAAAAACTTTTGAGTGTTTTGACTTTGCTTGATTGATTTTCTGTCTGCTGTTTGCTAGTGCTCTAAAAATCAAATAAATCCTCCAACTCTAATACTTCATCTCCTTGATCCAAAACCTTTTCTCAATGATCATGCCATGTGTATAGAACAATATAGAATTTTCTTATAAAAATATTTTGGCCAAATAGTATTTTCTAAAATTAGTTTTTCAAAAACCCCTGAATTGAGGTTTGCACTGCAAGTACCTTATTTAGGGTGTGAAAAATCTTTCAAAAAGTATATTTGAATCCTATTAGGTATAGGACTCCCAGAAACCACAAAATTATGATTTTAAAAGTTATTTTTATATTTTATTTAAAAGCTTTTTCTTAAGGCCAGAAATGGTCTTTAATAGGAAAAAAATATTTAACTATTTCAAAAATATTTGCCAAAATTCAGGGAAACTCATAGGACATATATTGTCCATATATAAGAGTTTCAACACATGGTCATGTTCAAAATATTGGACAAATCCTTCCAAAACCCTTTCTGGATGTTTCAAGCTTTTGAAATATTTACACAGGGAATATTCTCCAAAAATTCCAGGGAAATTCTATCAAGTCAAATGTGACATATTTGATGATCTTACAAAGCCTCATGCCTTGAAGATCAAGGAAACATCATCTAATGCCCTCAAAACCATTTCTGTCCATTTTGAAGTTTGAGCAACTTTACATTGCCAAACTTGTCCAAATGCTCTCAAACTTGGTGCACATGCTGAACTGATGTAATTATGCATCTATGCCCAATGGCACAAGTTTTGGAGAAGCATAACTTGATCTAAGTGCCCTAAAACTATTTCTATTCAAATTCAAATTTGAACAACTCTACATTGTCAACTTTTTACCTGGGGCTTCAAACTTTGTGGTCATGATCACAACCCCAAATGATGACACTACACCAAGTGGTGCATCAAGGGGAGATGATTTGCTTAACTTAAACTTGGAGGATCCATTTCTGTTGATTTCTAGGGTTTACAAGAGTTACATTGGCAACTTTTCCCAAATGAGCTCAAATTTGGTGGAAGGGCCTAAATGTATGTGACATTCCATCCTGTTAAGTCCCATGTCAATTGGAAGTCATTTGCTTTCCCAAAACATGATCAAACACCTTCTGTCAAATTACCAAAACCATTGTTTTGACCCCTTTAACTATTCCCCTTTACCTCAAATTCTTACCACAGGTAAACCTGATCATCTTCTACCTCCAGTAACTCACCCATGCCTTAGCTCAATCATTGGAGAGGGTAAAACCCCATTTTACTCTTCTAGACATCAGCTTTCCCCTTCTCTTTCACCTCCCTCCTCACTCCAGTGGCCTCCAGGGCATCCCAGGCCGTCTGGGCAATTGTTTACTAACCCCTAGCACTGCTGGACATAAGGGGACACGCAATGGCACTTTGTTTATGCCATGGCATGCAGAGTTTGCGCTCTGGAGCGTGCTACAGTGCCCTGGCGCACTGTAGCCGCCTCCAATCAGGAGCATCCGACAGCCTCGGGCCTTCCCCTCGTGTCCCCCGAGGCCGCCTCGACGTCCGTGTCACGCAGCATTGTCGGCCCCCTCCTCCTTCTCCCTCCTGCTGCCCCTCTCGCACGCGCACCGGCCGACCACGAGCTCCAGTGAGCGAGCTCACACGCGCGAGGACTCTGGCGCCTCCCCGCTCCCCCTCTGCTTTTCCCTTGGCCTGGACCTCGTCCACGAGCGCCTCAGACATGCCCCGGAGAGCCAGATTGGCCTCCAGCAACGGCCATGGCCCCGCCGGCGCACGGCCCCGCGGTGAACCTCGGGCTGGCCTATATAAGGCCTCCCCGAGCGCTCTCCGTGCTCCATCCGCTCCCTCACCCTCAAGTGTGCCTCCCTGATCAAACCACGCTCCCTCCCGAGCCTTCTTCCTCCTCCTCTGTCGCCATTGCCGCCTCGGGCCCCTGCTCGAATTCGGGCACCCCGGCCTCTCCCTCTCCATCTAGCCATCACCAGAGCCTCTCACGCACTCCCTTGAGCCTCCCCGTGCTCCGCCCCATTCCCCCTGAGGCCGTAGCGCCATATCCCTCTTCGCCGTCACCCATCGTCGCCGCGCCAGGCGTTTCTCCCCTTCCCGAGCTCCTCCACGGGCGTGAGGCACATGGGCGGGTGCGTCTCGCCGCCCTGAACACTCCGGTGCGCAGAACACCGGCGGAGACCCCCTGGGTCACCGGCGCGATCGGCGGCCGAGCTCCTCTGCCCCGCTCCTATCGCGGGCGGGAGGAGGGAGACGGTCCTGCAGGAGGGCCCCACAGGTCAGCGACCCCGACGCTGGGCCCGCTGATTTTAAGTGGAGGCGGGTCAAGTAAACGCCGTTTCCCCCGCACGGAGGCACACTCTGCCTGGACGCCTCCGACGTCACCACCCCCCTGTGCGCGCGGCCGAGCTGTTGGGCCGGCCCAATTGCTGTGCAGCTATCTTCTGCCCTGTGCGCCGTAAAGGGTATAACCCTTTCTCCTTTTCTTTTTGCATTTCCAGTCAACTTCAAAAACCCATAAATAATTCAAATAAACTCCAAATTTGATGATTCAAATTTATTCTGGCTCCATAAATCATGCTCTATCATATGGTGCAACATGCACATTTTTCCAGAAACATTTCCCTCACAAATAATTATCAAATGCCCTTATTCCATTTTCTGTGATGAACTTTAGAAAATTACAAAGGGCTCAAATTTGATCCAAATGCAGTGGTTCAAATTCCTAGATGCTTGTCATATCCAAACTTAGTTTTGGAACATTTTTATTAATACTTTCTGTACCCCACCAAATAATGAGCCATTTCTTCATATTTATCAACTTTGCAAAATCCTAGGAAATTCATTTGAATTCCAAATCCAGTGAAACCAACTCCTAGATGCTTCTAAAATCATGACTTGATGGATAGGTGCCTTTGCTCATTGTTCAAAAATTTATTTCTGTACACTTCTTTCAAATCCATAAAACCCTTGATTCCATCATATTGAAATGTGCCAAATTATCCATTGATCATACCCCAATGAAACCACCTTGGTTATTTTTCATATGACCAGAGGTATCCTAGAAAAGTCCAACTCCTATTTTTAGAGCACTTTTATTTTTGCTTTGATTGTGTTGCTTATTATGATTGTTTCCATCGTTAGTTGACGAAATAAACGAAGTACTCGGAGATGGACAAGAAGGTTTGAAGACTCGGAAGGATAAGGCAAGCAGCCCTTTGACCATGTTCGAGAAACCTTTTTATGCATGTCTCATAGCACCTTACTATCAATACATCGGAATCATGTAGAAGAGGTGACCACCTTGGTTGGTACCTTTGTTACTTTGCTGTTGAACTTGCATCAAACATGACCCTACCTTCCTATGAGGGTTATGTGGGTGGGAGTAGATAGATATATGCTAAAGTAGTTGGCTACGCAAAATGGGTCAGGGTTATGCATTGAGTGAAACAAGTGTGGTAAGACATACTTGCAGATAACCCAGTGGGTGCCACTAATGCCCCTGGGAGTCGATGAGGAACTAGGGCACTACTTGGTGAAGAAGTAGTGTGCCGAGGCTTGATGAAAGTGTTGTTTACAGAGATGGATTAGATTTATGTGTGACTACCGTCCCAACCAAACATGCACAACCACTCTACCCTTATATGGGAAAGGGCATTATTGATTACCTAGGTCGATACTAGCATGGTGCACGCATTAGTAGTGACGGGGGTGACATGAGGTCCCTCTCGGGACGGGGTCGTGCTTGGATAGGTGGCCATGACTGTCTTTACAGGGCACCGGACACACCGTTGGTACCCCGTGCTTGTGGTATGTGATGAATATGGGAGCGAGTCTCCGCAATTATTAAGATGTGAAATGTGGGGCACGGGGGTTGTTACCAATCGAGTGGACTCTGTGTTACTGTCGTCTAGGGAAAGATAGTGATCGGGTGCTTACCCCGGGTACTTGAGGTACCGCGGGTCGTGGATGACACGGAAGTTCCCCGGATCTTGTGGGTAAAGTGTGCAACCTCTGCAGAGTGTCAAACTATTCAAATAGCTGTGTCTGCGGTCAAGGACAGTTGGGTGGTGCTACTTAGACTATGTCCATAAGTTTCTGGAAAACAACACGGTATGGTGGATCTGTTGATGTGACTGTGAGAAAGTCACAATGAGTTTGAGTATGAGTTGATTACAACTCTTTCTCGATAATGATGTCCGTGACCTCCTGATACTTGTTGCAGACACATGCATGTCCGTGTTATATGTTGATCATACTTGCATATGAAAAACTAGCTTTCCGCAAAACTGCCAATCTAGCAGTAGAGCCTTGCATTATTATTCTGTTATCACACTTGGGTTGCTTGCGAGTACATTCAAAGTACTCATTGGCTTGCCACTGGTTATTTTATTGGCCAGGCATGAGAGAACATGTATGATGAAGATTTCTTGGTAACGAGCATGCGAGCTAGGATGCTTCCCAGTCAGAATGCCTGTAGGGTTAAGGCAGATGGCATGGGTCCAAGTTGTTATTGAAGATTTCCGCTGTGATGATATACTCAAGACTCGACCTTAATGGTCCTATTTGTGTAATACGGTATGTATGAATGTAAGACTCTTGCTATTAAGCTTCTGTGTGTTCAGTGAGCATTGATCTCTGGGATCACTGTACACGTGCATTCGGTGATCTCGACTTATGAGTCGGGGTCCCCACAAGTGGTGGCTCCCGCTGACAAGGCGCAGCACGATGCAGAAATCCTGCAGCTGAAGGGCCGGATCGAACAAGCCAGACAGGATCTAAATGCAGAGAAAGCTATGATAGCAACAAGATAGGCACAGCTGGATTCTCAGGCTTTTCAGCTCAGGATGGATCAGGCCTCTGCGCATGGAGTAAGGGATAGAAGGCATCAGTCTCGTCTACCGCCGGTCTATGAGGCGATGAATCTCTTTGGGACGCCAGGAGTGGGAGCCAGAAATAATCCGGAGGCGAACCGGAGGGGAGCCCCAGTGACAGGTGAACCGGTACGACATCCCACTGCGGAGCAAGATCGACGGGTTATGCACACCCCTCACATCCCCACCCCTCCTGGCCACTACTCAAACCCCCTGGATAACATTGTCGCTGCCGCTTCACGCCTGGCCGCTTTACCCATTGAGGGGACATCCCCTGTGGCAATGGAAGCACGCAGGGTCAAGGATCTGCTCAACACGACATTGACACTGCAGCAAGCGTACTCTTAAACCAGGGAGAGACTTCATTCAACACCCCGCCATAGCCGGAGTTATACTAGGCATTGGGATGAACCAGAGGTGTCCAGCAGTGAACGGAGGCGACATCGTCACAGACAGGATAATCCGGCGGGCGTAGAGGCGCAAGCCCAGGAGGCGGTAAACCAGGCCGGACCTACGGCCCGCGAGGAAATCCGTCAAACGACGCTGGTTCACACAACCACAACGGAGACGGGAGTCACGACGAGTTCCTTTGGAGTACAGTGTCTTATTCCCGCTTTACGAAGCGTAAGGTTACCCAAGGATTTCAAGGGTCCGCGTAAGGTGCCTAATTACACAGCAGATTTGGCTCCAGAGGCTTGGATTGAGAGCTATGAGATGGCCATGGAGATGCTGGACGTGGATGACGCGGCTTGTGCAAAATATTTTACCATGATGCTTGAGGGTACGGCTCGGACCTAGTTAAAGGATTTACCTCCTAACTCCACCGGATCATGGGGGGAGCTACGCCGCCAATTTATCAAAAATTTCAAGGACACGTGCAAGCAGCCAATGTCAGTGGTGGACCTAGGGCATGTATACAAGGAGATCAGGAGCCTACGAGTGCATGTGTACGGCGAGTGTCAGAAATCTTGCACTCTTCAAACGGTATCAGTCCCAGTACGGCGATAGTGACACTGGAAAACAATTGCCGGTTTGAATCTCTGAAGTTAAAGCTGGGACGACTCAAACGGGATTGTAATGACATGGGAACTCTCATGAGCGCTTTGGTAAAGTATGGGGACTCTGACAATACTAAGTATCCAGAAGCGGATGGAGATAAATCCGGGAAGGCAAATAAACCTGCTAAACCGGCGCAGGCTAATCCGGTCGGAACAAGTTTCAACGGTAAGCGAAAGGCAGAGGGTGGCTCTGATTTTGTGGCCAATACCAAAGTTCAAGGGAGCTTTCAGCATAACAATGGTAAACCGCCTCCACAAAATGGCGGAGGGTTCATTAATTGGAATCGACAATTGAACGAGCCTTGCCTAAAATATGGCACAGAGGAACGTCCAGCTAAACATACCTGGGGAGAATGCCGGGTCATGATGGAGGCCATGAACCGGGCCAGATTCAACAATGGACCACCGGGCGGCGGTTCAGGCCCCGGATTTCATGGTCCGGGTCATCAGGGTAACGGCTTCGGATCAGGATATCATGGCGGCAACAATGGTTACAATAACCAAGGCCATCATCAGTATGGTGAGGGCGGTTACAATAACCAAGGCAACCATCAGTATGGTCAGGGCGGTTACAACAGCCAAAACAACCAACAGCAGGGCCAGGGGAATCACAACAATCAAGGCAATCAGCAGCGTCAGCAGCAGCAGCAGCAATCCGGATATCAAAATAATCCGAAGGAGCTGAGTAGTGGACAGTATCATGTGTTCACTACGAGTTTGTGCAAACGGGATCAAAAAGTCTTAAAGCGGGCGGTCCACACAGTTGAACCGGCAACACCACGATTCCTGTGCTGGTCGGAACAACCTATTGTTTGGAGCAGAGAGGATCACCCGTCGCGAGTTGATAATCCGGGCCAATTGGCCTTAGTGGTGGCACCGCAGGTGGGTGGCTACAAATTCAACAAGGTTCTCATGGATGGCGGCAGCAGTATCAATATCTTATATTACGAGACTTTCCGTCACATGGGGCTGACGGATAAGAAGCTAAGGCAGTCAAACACGGTATTCCATGGAGTAGTGCCAGGTAAATCAGCTTACCCAGTTGGGAAAATTGACCTAGAAGTTACCTTTGGGGATGAACAGGATTCCAGGTCAGAGATGATAACCTTTGAAGTCGTGAAGATCCAGAGCCCATATCATGCCCTGTTTGGACGTCCGGTTTACGCCAAGTTTATGGCGAGGCCGTGTTATGTTTATCTGCAGCTCAAGATGCCGGGTCACAAAGGAACTATCACGGTTCATGGAAGTCGCAAGATCGCCTTGGAGTGTGAGGAAGGAGATGCTGCTTATGCAGAGGCAGTATGTGCTACGGAGGAATCGAAATTTTACAAGGACAATGTTGATCCGGCAGATATGTCCCCGTTGAAGAAGCCAACTACAGAGCATGATCCGGCGTTGAAATTTAAGTCTGCAGAGGAAACCAAGCAAGTTGACTTTATGCCAGGTGATTCATCCAAGCAGTTCACTATCAGCGCTAACCTGGATCATAAATAGGAAAGCGCGCTCATCGAGTTCATCCGTGAAAACCGGGATATCTTTGCGTGGAAACCTTCTGACATGCCAGGTATACCGAGGGAACTTGCTGAGCACAGTCTTAATATTGATCCGAAGTTCAAACCGGTCAAGCAGTATCTACATTGCTTCAACGAAGAAAGGCGCAAGGCTATAGGTGAAGAAGTGGCCAGACTTTTGGCCGCAGGGTTCATAGTTGAAGTTTTTCACCCGGAGTGGTTGGCTAATCTGGTGCTGGTATTAAAGAAAAATGGAAAGTGGAGGATGTGTGTGGATTACACAGACCTAAACAAAGCTTGTCCAACCGATCATTTTGCTCTCCCTCGTATTGATCAGATCATTGATGCTACGGCGGGATGTGAGCCGCTAAGTTTTTTGGATGCATATTCAGGATATCATCAGATCAAGATGGCAGTTAAAGATCAAGAGAAGACAGCCTTCATAACTCCTTTTGGTGCTTTTTGCTATGTGTCTATGCCTTTTGGGCTCAAGAGTGCCCAAGCAACTTACCAGCGTTGCGTGCAGAACTGTCTCAAGGGGCAGATAGGGAAAAATGTTCATGCCTATGTGGATGACATCGTGGTGAAGTCAAGGAAGGAGGAGACATTGATAGAGGACCTCAAGGAAACCTTTGATAACCTCCGGGCCTATAAAATGATGCTTAATCCGTAGAAGTGTGCTTTCGGTGTTCCGGCGGGCAAGCTCCTTGGATTCTTGGTGTCCAACAGAGGAATAGAAGCCAATCCGGAGAAGATCAAGGCAATCACGTCCCTGACTAAACCGGCTTGTATCAATGATGTCCAGCGTATCGCCGGCCGGATTACAGCGTTGAGCCGATTCATCAGTCGTCTGGGGGAGAAGGCAATCCCGCTTTATCAGATGCTAAAAAAGACAGACCGGTTTATATGGAGTGATGAGGCAGACGCTGCGTTTGAGGATTTGAAGCGGCAACTGGCAGAGCCACCGGTCCTTGCTGCCCCTATTGATAAGGAGCCGCTGCTGCTATACGTCGCCGCCAATGCACGGGCAGTTTTTTTTTTCGACTATGTACTGCAAGGCAACAGCCTCACAGTGTTTTATTAGCTTAAAAACCCATATAGGGAAAGAATTACAAAAGGTCCTAAATATATACAGAGAAGAGAGGGGAGGGGACTTACATCTAGTCTACTGAAGTGAGGCTATCCAAGATAGAAGTCTATCTCTATATTTACATTTAATTCTATGAGCAAGTAAGGAAATATCATACACAAAGTTTCTTTTCCAGGATCTGAAACTAGGTTGCTCATTCCTGAAAACTTTGCCATTCCTCTGAGTCCTGATATTCCAAGCAGCAGTGAAGACCACCTCAGTGAAGAAAGGTTGTCCAAAGTCTTGACGTGCTGCTAGAGCCATGGAGTATGTGGAGGAGTGGCCTGCAGCTGTCCAAGAAATACCAAGATAGTTCCAAACGCGCTGACTGAAATTGCAGACGAAGAATAGGTGTGCCCGGTCTTCAAGATGAGGCAGGAGACATATTGAACAATGAGCATCATCGACATGCCAGTGCCTTCGTTGCATCATATCTCTAGTGTTGAGGCGATCCATTAACAGAAGCCAACCGAAAACTTTGATCTTCAGCGTGCAAGAGCATTTCCATATCCATTTAAATATGGGGTCCACCACAATATGAGAGAACCGGAAGTCATAGTATACCTTGGAGATGAAGGTGCCAGACTTCGAGGGCCATTTCCAGGTGTCATTTGCTGAAGGATCAAGGTGTATAGTAGTCAAAAGAGACTGCAGATGCTGTAGTTCCTCATAGGCTTCGATGGACAGGGGCAAATGAAAGTTCTGCGTTTCAGTCGAGTCAAGGAAGAAATCCTTGACAGTGATAAACTCATTAATCACAAATGAATATAGATGAGGAAATCTGGTTTGTAGAGCAATCACCCTGTTATCAATATGCCATTTATCAGTCCAAAACAAGACTGTGTCACCCGAAGAAACATATGGGACGGCGAGGGAGCAGAATTGATCATAGAGTTGAATAATGTCCCTCCACCAGAACGAGCCACAGTTGCGAGTTGCACAGGCAGTTAGCGTGGCAATCGTGGTCGAGCGCAAAGAAGCAGGAAAGGAGTATCCGGTTCAACATCCGGTTTATTATGTCAGTGAAGTTCTCATTGAATCCAAACAAAGGTACCCGTATTGGAAGAAGCTGGTATATGGCGTGTTCATGGCAAACCGAAAATTGAAGCATTATTTCCCAGGCCACCCAATAACTGTTGTCAGCTCAGCTCCATTGGGGGATATAATCCAAAACAGGGAAGCCACTGGCAGAGTGGCGAAGTGGGCCATTGAGCTTAGCCCACACGGATTAAAGTATGTGCCACGCACCGCTATCAAATCCCAAGCATTGGTGGATTTCATCAATGATTGGAAAGAACTGCAAGCACCAGAGGAGAAGCCGAATCTTACATACTGGACTATTCACTTTGACGGTTCGAGGCAATTAGAGGGCTCGGGGGCTGGAGTTGTGTTAACTTCCCCGCAAGGTGACAAGTTTTGTTATGTCCTCCGTCTAATGTTTCCTTGTACTAACAATGCAGCAGAATATGAGGAATTGATTCATGGCCTACGGATGGCTAAGGAGATGAACTTGAGCAGGGTCAAGTGTTTTGGGGATTTAGATTTAGTGGCACAGCAAGTATCCGGCAAGTGGGATTCTAAAGACCCTCTCATGGCAGCTTACAGACGAGAAGTTGAAGCAGTTGCAGGATATTTCAAAGGGTATCAGGTGGATCACATAGACCGGCGAAGAAATGAAGCGGCCGATGCTCTAAGCCGGTTGGGTTCTCAGCGTAAACCGGTGCCACCGAATACTTTTTTGGATGAGCTACATAGTCCATCAGTTCAGGTGCCATCGGGGGAAGATCTGGCCGTTCCTGATCCGGAAGCGCAGCTAGTTGCAGCACTTCATGTTATTCCGGATTGGACGCTCCCATACTTGGCGTATCTAAGCCGTGGAGAGTTGCCGGACGATGAGATCGAAGCAAGACAGATAATCCGGCGATCCAAGTCTATGACAATCGTCAACGGGGAACTTCACCATCGCAGTGTTTCCGGAGCTTTTCAGCGGTGTGTATCATCCGAGGAAGGCTGTGACATCCTTCGAGAGATTCATGAAGGGGATTGTGGCCATCATGCCGGTTCAAAATCCTTGGTAGCCAAAGCTTTTCGACACGGGTTCTATTGGCTGACAGCCCATGCTGATGCGGAGGATTTAGTCCGGAGGTGCGATGCTTGTCAGAAATTTTCACGGCGAGCTCTTGTTCCGGCGCAGGAGCTGCGGATGATACCAATTACTTGGCCATTTGCGACTTGGGGGCCTGATATGGTTGGGCCTTTTAAGCGATCCCAAGATCAAAAAACTCATCTGCTGGTTGCTGTGGATAAATTTACAAAGTGGATTGAGGCAGAGCCTGTGAGCAAGTGTGATGCGGCAAAAACGGTTAAATTCATCAAAAAGGTAGTTTTCCGGTTTGGCTTTCCACACAGCATCATCACAGACAACGGCACCAATTTATCTAAAGGAGAGATGGAAGAATTTTGTCAACGGGAGCATATTCGGCTAGATGTATCTTCTGTAGCTCACCCTCAATCCAATGGTCAAGATGAAAGGGCCAATCAAGAGATTTTGCGAGGTATCAAGCCCCGGCTTATGACTCCCTTGCAAAGAACACCAGGGTGCTGGGTTGAGGAATTACCTTCTGTCCTTTGGAGCATCAATACTACGCCGAACCGGTCCACAGGTTATACACCTTTCTTCATGGTGTATGGTGCTGAAGCGGTTCTTCCAAGTGATATCCGCCATGATTCACCATGGGTGACGGCTTATGTTGAAGCGGCCAATGAGCAGGCAAGACAGGACAGTTTGGACCGGCTAGATGAAGAGCGTGACATAGAGCAGCACGGTCCGCGATTTATCAGCATGACTTGCGCAGATATCACAGCCGCCGGGTCAAAACCAGGACATTCCAGGAGGGGGATTTGGTACTCCGGCTCATCCAAGACCAAACAGATATGCACCAGCTATCCCCGCCTTGGGAAGGGCCCTTTGTGGTCAGTAAGAATCTACACAACGGTTCATACTACCTGGTGGATTTTCGAGAGCACAAAGACTCACGGACATCAGAAGAAGAGACAAAGAGGCCGTGGAACATCGCTCTCCTGCGGCCCTACTATACCTGAGCCATGAGCTCTGCTGTATCCTATGTATATATTATGATTAATGAATAAACCAGCACTCTCGGTAAACCGGGGGATCAGCCTTTTTTCTTCTAAGTATATGGCTTGTGAAAATTATTACAGATATTTCGAAGTAAACTAT
Source organism: Secale cereale (assembly GCA_902687465.1). Lineage (NCBI taxonomy): Eukaryota > Viridiplantae > Streptophyta > Magnoliopsida > Poales > Poaceae > Secale > Secale cereale. Next base: position 167,226,870 of record LR738715.1, read on the forward strand.
TTTATGCAGAAGGTACCAAACTAGGGGGCGGATCACATGTGACTCCTCGCTACAAGTCTACTCCTGGTCCGGTCTACATAATGTTCTTGTCCCTAGGGATCCACCTTTGATGGCAGATGTAATATTCCTGTCCCTTGGTGGGCCAAATCTCTTTGATGGCAAAAGAAAAGTTCTTGTCCCTAGGGATCCACCTTTGATGGCATATGTAATATTCCTGTCCCTTGGTGGGCCAAATCCCTTTGATGGCAAAAGAAAAGTTCTTGTCCTTAGGGAACCTTCCTTTGATGGCAGATGTGATATTCCTGTCCCTTGGTTGATCATTCCCTTTGATGGCAAAAGAAAATAATCCTGTTCTTGTCCCTAGGGAACCTTCCTTTGATGGCAGATGTAATATTCCTGTCCCTTGGTTGATCACTCCCTTTGATGGCAAAAGAAAAAACCCTGTTCTTGTCCCTAGGGAAC
>LR738715.1:167227406-167350582 GCA_902687465.1 Secale cereale
TCCCTAGGGAACCTTCCTTTGATGGCAGATGTAATATTCATGTCCCTTGGTTGATCATTCCCTTTGATGGCAAAAGAAAAAACCCTGTTCTTGTCCCTAGGGAACCTTCCTTTGATGGCAGATGTAATATTCCTGTCCCTTGGTTGATCATTCCCTTTGATGGCAAAAGAAAATCTGTTCTTGTCCCTAGGGTACTTCCTTTGATGGCAGATGTAATATTCCTGTCCCTTGGAAGATACATACCCTTTGATGGCAAAAGAAAATTTCTTGTCCCTAGGAGTACATCCTTTGATGGCAGATGCAATATTTCCTGTCCCTTGGAGCATATCCTTTGATGGCAAAAGAGTACATCCTTTGATGGCAAAGTTCTTGTCCCTAGGAGTACTGATAGTCATAGCCCTTTGGGTCACACCCTTTGATTGGCACATAGGGAGCCTGGCAGCTCGCAAAAAGCCTCGACTACATGGTCTTATTTGCAAACCTGTGTTTTTGGTGTTTGTGATTTTTCATGTGTTTTTCATGGTTTTTTGATCCGGAGCGGGCCAACTTCAAAGTTGACCACATATCTTCAAAAGTCTGGACACAGAGCTCTAGCATTATTTAAACCGGTAGTTCTTATAAATCCGGAATAATTGGGTACACCCCAACGGAGCCAAGAGCTTCCTCAGAAACAACAATGTTCGCCGGATTAAGGATATCAAGCATACTTAATCACAGGTATGAAGTTATTTCTGGTATAAAACAGATACTTGTTTGATATATATATGAGAGCGCTTTAATCGGTCTGGCGGTAAACCGCTAGGACATCTTTTTAGTGTTATCTATGCAGATACAGATAATTTAAAGATCAACCATAGCAGACAAGCAATTAAGATTCGCAAAAAGCCCAATCAAACATGTGACATCCGGATCAAGTCGGACAATATTTCAAGCTATCCTATTACAAGGCATAGCAACCCTGAACGGATTAAAGTTTTTTTTCAACAAAATAACACAGCAGCTAAAAGATAAACTGAGCGGCTTATGCTTCTTCCTGCTGCGAAGGCTGAGGATCTGCTTGTTTCGGAGCTTCTTCATCCTCTTGAAGCGGCTGAAAATCAGGAGCGCGCCAATCGATCTTGGATAAGGCACGGAAGTACATCTCTTCAGTAATGAGATCTGACGGATCAATATCTGGGGCAAAAGTATGGGGGCGTACTGGTGGGATTAGATTTTCGGTATCATAAACCGGCCGATCCACCCGCTCATTCTTTAAGTCGTATGCCGGATGATACCTGGACAGATCCGATTCATCAGCAAGTTTGCTGGCAAGAGGATGCATCTCCTTAGTCAAAGCATGAAGATCTTTGCCAGAGAAGGCCGATCCATCTTCCTTGGTACTGGGATACCCGTTCATGGCTTCTTCCGGATCGAAGTCTGGAACCCACGCCTTGGCTCTGGTTAGCGCTACAAGAGAACCGGCCCGTGCAGCAGATTTCTTCACCTCTTCCAAGCATACAGGCAAGATAGAAAGCTTCTCCAAAGTGCCTTGGATAGTGGTGGGGGCTGGTTTATTAAAAGACATGGCACTTATAATCCTTTGAGCGCCGGAATACAGCTGCTCAACTAGAGTATAAGAGGCCTTGAGTTTCTTCCGCAGATCATCCCCAAGATGGGTGACGCGGCGCCCTGCATATGATTATCACAGTTAAACCGGAGCGGAATAAAGATTGCAGAGAGGAAAGCACGTGCAAGTTAAGTATTTACCAAAAACGGCAGAGGTCATAAGCTCTATCTGCTGCTTTAAACTGGTCAGCTCTTGCGTCACCGGGTTGAGGGCCTCTTCAGCATCCTTTGCCCTTTTTTCCAGAGCATTCCTCTGCACTTCCCAGGTTGTCCGTTCCGCTTCAAAATATTTCTTCAGTTGTTCAGCAGTGGTTAAGCTCAACACAAGATCTTTTTTGGCCTTGGCAGCAGAAGTTTCAGTCTCAGCAAGTCTGTTTCGGAGCTCAGTTATTTCTTCAGCCCTCTGGGTCAAGTCAGCCTGCAAGAAAATCAAGTGACATAATTGATGACTCAGACAAGTCTCAAGCACATAACCAAGTTATCCACTTGAGACCTGGGGCTAATGGGCAGTTGAAGTATCAAAGGGTGACAATTAAAAACAAAGTCTCAAGCACATAAAGCAAGTTATCTACTTGACACTTGGGGGCTAATGGGCAGTTGAAGGATCGAAAGAAAAAATCAGACAAGTCCCAGGCACATAAAACGAGTTATGCCCCTGGCACTTGGGGGCTAATGTAAGATTATTTGCTCACAGTTGGAAGTACCGGTTCACCTTTGTAACATAGCTAAACTGGAACTTGGGGGCTACCATGATATAGACAGAAATACAAAGAAGGCAAAAGTAAAAGACAAGTAAGATACCTCGTATTTGTCCTTCATCATATTGACCAAGCCCGCTTCATAGTCCCGACTGGTATGAAGCCGGTTCAAGTACTCAGAATAAAGCTCCTGGGCACTCAGATCAGCATAATTGGATAAATCGGTGCTCCTCTTGCCCTTTTCTTGCTGAAGCTTCTTCGCTTTAGCAGTATGCTTGGCTAAAACGATAGGCTCAACAGGAGCGGTAAAACCAGTTCCGATTATTTGAACATCCGGAGAGGAAGCAGTCTTTGGCTGTGAAGGGGCAGCAGTATGAGTCGGACTAATAGGAGCTGGGCTAGTCCGAGGAGGGCTGGCCCGGACAGGACTTGCCGGTTCATGAACATCTTCAGCATTGGGATTTTCAGGAGCAGCAACATAATCATGATCCATGGGAGCAGGATCGTCAAGCTGAACTGTAGGCTCGTTTTCCGGAGGGATGACTGTGTCCGGATCAGCTAACGGATCATCAGTAGCAGTCTCAGCAACCGTTTTGCTGGCCTTTGCCTTTTTGCTAGGCTTGGGTTTGCTGAAAGGAGTTGAAAAAGAAATTAGAATCATAAAGGCAAATACAAAGGTAAACCGGATGGGATAAAGGACTTACCAAGGGACAGTTTTCAGAGTTGGGACCTGTGTGGTAGTTGATTCGCCGGAAGATGATAAAGGTGTCTCCTGATAATTAGGATCAGACGGTTTAAGTGGTTTGCGTATAAGTCCGGCCTTGGGATGAAGAAGAGTTGGAGAAACTAAAACCTTAGAGCGGCGCCTCCGGCCGGAGTGAGAGATATTCCGGAAGATTCAACTACATGGCCACTATGGCGTGTAGTCCGACGGGCTTCGTGTTGCTGCTTCTTCAAAAGAAAATTGGGGTCCAGTTGAGCGTAAGGATGAGAAAAAGGGTACTTCCGAGATGCCTTACGAATCTTGGGCACCGACGGTTCAGAATCTGAAGAAAGAAGGATTACCTCAGTTTCGGCCGCTTTATCAGCTTCAGCCAAATCTTGTGAAAAGACACTGTTAATATAAATCTGGATAAAAGAGATCAAAGCATGTCAGGATCAACTCATACCTCAGAATCCGGATCATCTTCTTCCACATGTGAACCGGAGCCAGCAGCTGCCTTTCTCTTCTTAACAGCAAAGGTTTTTCGGCGTGGCTATTTACCTGACTTATCCTGGGATTTTCTCTTCCAAAACGGATCGTCGGCCTATGCAGAAAGGAAAAAATAAATACAAGGAATAATTCATATGGACGGATTAGACGCAAACATGAGAGGTTAAGACTTACCGCTGGCAATTTATTCTTCCTGTAATATGGGGCCAATCCGGTTTGGCTACATTCCTCCAAGGAGATGTTGAGCATTTTCTTGGCAGTTTCAATAACTTCCTTCTCAGGAAGCATGATGTCAGTATAGCGCTGAGGATCATCCGGCTTTCCAGTATACTGACACATCAAACCGGAGCGCCGGCTCAGAGGGAGAATACTCCAGGCAAGCCAACAGCGCACGAAGTCAACTCCAGTCAATCCATTGGCCATAAAGGCTTTGAGTTTGGCGAGTTGAGGGGCGAATCGAGGCCGTTCTGAGGAGCTGAGACGCTGGGGCAGTGGATGATCTTCAGGAAGACGATGTTCGCGATAACCCGGCAGTGGGTTCTCTCCCTCAGGCGAGGTATCCTTGCAATAAAACAAGGATTGATTCTAATCCTTGGGGTGTGTATGGGGAGCAGCATGAGGAAAAACTATATCTCTCCTCTTCTGAATACTTACACCACCCAGTTCTTGATGTGGTCCGGCAGTGAACTCAGTCCGCCGGTTCAAGTGGAAAAAGTCCTGGAACAGATCCACTGACGGTTCTTCTTGAAGGTACACCTCAGAGAAGACTTGGAAATTACAGACGTTTGATACAGAATTTGGACCTATGTCCTAAGGATGAAGCTGAAAAGCGGCCAGCATGTCCCGGAAGAATTTTGAACCGGGGGGACTAAAGCCCCGGGCTATATGATCAAAGAAGACAATAATTTCCCCTTCTTTGGGGGTAGGAGGGCATTCACCCCCTGGGGCCCGCCATTTCAAAACTGCTTGAGGGCCTAGACTACCAATTGCAGCAGCATTAGCTAAGTCCTCTTTCGTAATCCGGGAAGGGACCCAGTTGCAAGAAACAAATTGCTTGGCAGACATATTGGCAGAAGGAAAGTGCTGAAAAAGTAAAGTGCAAAATCCGGATTATTCAAATATTGAAGGATAGACCGGATCATGTTATCAACTTACTTCGACGGTTTAGACAGAAGGCTAATGGCATTGACAACCCGGAAGCAAGCGGGAAACGAGCTGCTACCGGTTTATGATAACGAAAGAAAAAGAAGCTAAACCGTCTGGTTCATGATTGACGCGTTGCAGAAGCAATGTATAGTTGACTAAACCGGCGAGTGTCTTACAGATCTATCAAGATGGAGAAACAAGTTTCTACAGAAGGCTAAAGTAAAATAGATCTGAGCGGTAAGAAAAAAGATGAAATTTATGCAGATCTATCATAGAGGAACTGCGGAGGTCTTTCTACAAGAACAAATGAATCTAAGGGTGAACTGGGAGAAATGAATCAAAGCATAAAACTGCGGAGCAGGGGCGCGTTCGAAACAAACTAGGGATTCGAATCTACTACAGAAAGACAGCAATAGGATGAACAGACAGAGCTTCGAGGTCTCATGGCAGGAGCAATGGAGAAACCCTAAGTTATAGATCTGCAGCGAGGGAAAAGGAATACCTGAGAATGGAAGAGACGGCGGCGGAGCAATCTAGAAGCAATTCAGGTTGACGCAGCGGCCTGGTCGACGACGGTGACGAGCTCAAGAACAGCAAAGAGGCTTCGGGCAACGGAGGAAGAAGACGAGCGGAAGGAAGAAAGGAAGAGATGCGGCGGTATTTATAAAGGTCGAGAGACGAAACGGCAAGCGCGGGATTCGAGGAAGTCAGAGATTGGATAAAGATTCTCTTGTCGCCTCGATTTTCGGGATGGCCTTTAAACAAAGGTAACAAAACGGCTAGGCGCAATAAATGCGGAGGTGATGTCATGATTGAATTAAATGATTTCCAAGGATGACGTCATAGCCGGTTTACAAAACAGAGAAGATACAGGAAGAAAGTTTATGCAAGGTTTAGAAGACTGACATGAACAAGTTCAAGTCATTCTAGGGCCTAATGTCAGGGATATTACTAGCAGGTATAAACCGGCTAGGGAGATCCGGATTATGGTAATGTAGCTGTGTAACTAAAAACTCAGTAGAGATTACGGCCCATGGAGGCTTAGGGCCCATGTGTAAAGGTTACGATTTGCAAACCGTCCTATCATGTAACTTGAGGCACAAGGAAGAAAGAGTAGAGACCGAGGCAGACACAATTATGAGCCGGCCTCGGGACTCTGTAAACCGGAACGGGCGTTGCCTCTTATATAAAGGGACGACCCAGCGACGGTTCAAGGGCAGGAAACAATCCATCGAGAGACAGGCAAGCAATCTGCTCCCTGTTCATCGACGCCCAAGCAATACCAAACCAAACTAGACGTAGGCTTTTACCTTCATCGAAGGGGCCGAACTAGTATAAACCCTCTGTGTCCTTTGTGTGCTTTTAACCTCTTCAAGCTAACATGTGCGATGGTTCCATTACTAAGTCCGTTAAACCGGACATCTGCCGTGCTAATTCCACGACAGTTGGTCCACGACAACTACCTCTAAGGTCAAACCACGGCTGGTTCCTTCGATTGGTTCCTCCTCTTCTGCTCCAAGCACATGCTCTGAAGAAGTCCCGCCCACTCCTGTCCATGTTCTTCAGGAGATTGGTATCAACAAATGTGTTGTTCCTAGTCTTGAGCTGACTGAAGAAATACTCACTGTGGCTCTTGCACCACCTACTACTCCGACTGCCAACTTAGGTACTTTGGCTACTGATGCTCTGCCTGATGAGGATGGCCCCTCCAGGGCCTAGCTTACTCGCCCTTCATTCCTCTCTTGTGTAGCTGGGAAGTGCTTTGTTGGAACATCCGTGGCATCAACTCTGATGATAAACAACTAGCTCTCAATAACACCATTCGAACTAGTGGTTGTTCGGTAGTTTGCATTCAAGAGACAAAGAAAACCTCTTTTGAGTTATCCTTTATTAAATCCTGTTGTCCTAGACAATTTGATTAGTTTGCTTATGTCCCATCTCAAGGAGCTTCAGGAGGCTTAATTACTATCTAGAAAAGTTCTTTGTTTACTGGTGATGTGGTGTTCTTGTCTGATTTTGCTTTGGTCATTAACTTTACTAGCACCTTGTCCTCTCATACTTGGACGCTAGTTAATGTATATGGCCCCTGCTCGGGTGACGCGCGTATTACGTTTACCAACTGGCTCTATAACCTGGATATACCTAGCTCGCAGGATTGGCTCCTAGTTGGCGATTTCAATTACATTCGTGCACCTGATAATCGCAACAAGCCCGGGGGGGGGGGGGGTGTCCGAACGACATGTGTACTTTTAATGATATTATCCACAAGCAAAGCCTTATTGAACTATCTATCAAAGGCAGATCGTACACATGGAGCAATATGCAACAAGATCCACTCCTTGAACAGCTCAACTGGTTCTTTACTTCTCTGCATTGGACCAACGTGTACCCCAACACCCTGGTCAAGCCTCTTGGTAAGCCTGTCTCCGACCATGTACCCTGCATTATCTCTATCCAAACGTGCATTCCTCGTAGCAAGGTGTTTCGTTTTGAGCCCTTCTGGATTTTGCACCTTGGCTTCATGAATCTTGTAGAAGAAGTTTGGAACAGACCAGTTAGAGACCTCAACGCTGCGACCATTCTCTGCCGTAAAATTAAAGCCCTATGCCATGCCCTGAAACTTTGGAGCAAAAACCTCTCTCGACTCGCAGTAGCCATTGCTAATTGTAATGAGATCCTGGAACATCTTGATGAACTAGAAAACATTTGAACCCTTACAATACCAGAGACGAACTTTCAGACTATCATCAAGAAACATCTACCGCACCTCCTTAAATACCAAAACCAGTACTAGAAGCAGCATTGCACAATCAGATTGATCAAGTTCGGGGATGAGAATACCAAATTTTTTCAGGCTTTTGCTACTGAAAGATATCGTCGCAACAACATCACTAGTTTCAGAAACAAAAATGGATCCCTCATTAACACCCACGAGGGCAAAGAATCTCTCCTGTTCCAAACTTACACGGATCGCCTAGGTACTTCACAACCTACAGAAATGAAATTTAACTTGCCCAACATTATGCAACGCCATGATGACCTTGATTAGCTAACTGAACCTTTTACCCACAAAGAGATCGATGCGGTTATTAAAGAAATGCTGGCTGATCGAGCACCCGACCCGGATGGCTTTAGTGGAGCATTTCTCAAAACATGCTGGCCTATTATCAAACATGAATTCTACAAACTTTGTGAGCCTTTTTATCAAGGGGACTTGGATCTCACTAGTATAAATGATGGCCCGATTACACTAATTCCAAAGTCCATCTCTCCTAAAACTGTTAATGATTACCGCCCGATCACACTCCACAACTGATGCCTTAAGATGGTCACTAAACTGCTTGCCAACCGCCTGCAACGAGTCATTCTAAAGATTGTTCACAAGAACTAGTACGACTTTATAAAGGGAAGAACAATACATGACTGCCTTGCTTGGGCCTTCCAATATATTCACCAATGCCATACATCGAAGAAACAAATTATATTGCTGAAACTGGACTTTGCTAAAGCCTTCGATACAATTGAACATGCTCCCATGCTGAACATTATGAAGCACCTGGGGTTTAATGGAAAATGGCTCTCTTGGATGAAATGCATCTTCTTGACCGGGCGCTCATCGGTTCTGTTGAATGGTGTGCCCGGCCGCCAATTTCACTGCCGCACCGGTGTACGGCAAAGAGACCCGCCATCGCCCCTGATCTTTGTGATTGTTGCGGACTCCTCCAAGCAGCCATCAACGACGCGTTTAGGCAAGGGAAAATTCAGCTGCCCTTCCCTTGCGCTGGTCAAATGGACTATCCAGTAATCCAATACGCCGACGATACAATACTGGCTATGCATGCCTGCCCTCAGCAAGCCGCGGTCGTCAAAGAGATCCTCGTGGACTATGCATCCTCCCTTGGTCTTCGGATAAATTCCATAAGTCTACGCTGATCCCGATCAACCTATCGGAGGAAACTGCCCTGGCATTCGCAACCTTTTTTGGATGCTCAGTTGGGTCGATGTCGTTTACCTACCTTGGTCTTCCTCTCGGCACTACTAAACCAACCGTCCTGGACCTAATACCTCTAGTGTGCAGTGCTGAACGACACCTCACCTCCACGATCGCGATGATGTCCTATGGTGTAAACTCTCTTGGCTTAACGCTACCATCACATCCCTCCTCATTTACGCCATGTGCACGCTCAAGTTCTCGCCTAAGCTGGTTGAGATGCTTGATAAAATCAGAAGGAGATGCCTCTGGACCAAAAAGACGGAGCAAGGAGACAAATGTAACTCCCTGGCCGCATGGGACATGGTTTGCAAACCCAAAAAGCATGGCGGCTTGGGTGTTATCAACATACGGGTGCAAAATGATGCTCTGCTCATGAAATTCTTACACAAGTTTTACAACAAGCTCGACATCCCTTGGGTGCATCTTGTTTGGGACACATACTACGCCGACAAAGTCCCTCATGCCACGAACCTGGTAGCTTCGTTCTAGTGGCGTGACATCCTAAAACTCACCCCTATCTACCGAGGGATCATGCAAGTCCGGATAGTCTCTGGCGCAACTGCTCTTGTTTGGAAAGATCTTTGGGCCGTGGATGTCTTGGAAAGCTCACATCCCCACGCGTTCTCCTTTGCCATGCATGAAGACGAGACCGTCAAGGAATTCTTAGAGAGCATGACGTTATCAGAGGCTTTCCACCTGCCGCTCTCACCGCAAGCCCTGGATGAGGTTCGAGACATACAACGGCTTTCCGAGCGCATGCACCCTTCCACGTCTGACAATGATGTTTGGCACTATACCAGGGGGAAGTCTGTTTATCAACCAAACGATTACTACAAGTTCTTTTTTCAAGACGCCAACGCCCATCCAACTTTCTCTCTTCTCTGGCGATCCAGATGTATCATGAGGATCAAAGTCTTTGGTTGGCTTCTCATGAATGAAAGATTGAACACACGTGACATGCTCAAACGACGTCACTATGATATAGGGGATGACCACAACTGTCTGCTCTGCGACAACCACGGCAACGAGACAGTGGACCATATGATCTTCACTTGCCCCTTCAGTCGATCCCGCTCGCAAAAGCTTGGTATCAGCTGGCCCGCCTTCACCTGCCGTCTCCATCTGCTTCAACAGGCCAAAAACTCTTGGGGACGCCCACTCTTCTTTGAAATCTTTTTGGTGGCTGCTTGGAGTATATGGAAGGAAAGAAACAGTAAACACTTTAGGAGGATTGCTCCAACTGTCAGTGGGTGGCTGAACAGATTTAAGGACGATTTTGCCCTCCTCCAACATAGGACTCGGGGTGCTCACCCTGCCTTCATCTCCTCCTTTATTTCTGAGTTGTAACAGTGGTAACCCCCCCTTGACCCAATCTGTCTGGGCAGGGTGACACCCACTTGTAAAGATGTAAAACATTTGTAACACTCTGTTTCCATATATATATATATATATATATATATATATATATATATATATATATATATATATATATATATATATATATATATATATATATATATATATATATATATATGAAAATATAGTAGGAGCCTTTCCTACTGTCCATTCCTCAAAAAAAAACAGGTACCAAGGCAAAAATTAATGTCTTCTAACTCAATGTTGCAAGCCACCTTGTTTCCTTGTTTGCCGTGTAAATTAATGTGTTTTCTTCTCTTTCATGCACATCAAGCCAATGCTCACACTCCCGCATGCATGCAAGGGATAATTAGTGTCCTCCTTTGCTAGTAGTACTACGAGGCAAACACCATTAAAATTGCATTGATTAGTGTTAGTGGCCTTGTATATCTGCAAATTGTAATTTTGATAGTGGCCTTGTATATAAAAATGGAGGAAAAATATGAGAGATAAGGTGAGGAGGAGTGGGGCGTGGTGGTGACTGGTGGTCGGACTGGGCGGAGGCATGGGGATGGACGTCGCATTATGTCTAGGTTTGTATCTCTATAGTCCCTCTCACACACACCCACGTAGGTGGGGGACGAGCACGAAGAGAAGAGGTGCATGCACGGCGCACGTACTCCCATCTCTTTCCCAACCACACCCGCGCGGGTACACGGTGGAGCTCATTTCTATACGAAAAGGCAGCCCACATGGTAACTTGACACGTGTACTGGTTGTTCACTAGATGGAGGGAGGATCGTCTACCACGGGTGAACAAACAAATTGCGACTTGACGCGTTATGTTAAAAAAGAGGCAAACCATGTGGGGCCTACCTTAGAGGCAAGGCTCTATACACTGGAGTACTTTTGATGTGCCCCGTCAACTCGCAGAATGAGGAGAAGCTTGCTTAGTACGCCGTCTCCCCCGCCCATGGGTGCGGTGGCTCACAGGATGAGGTGAAGCTTGCTTACCATGCCTTACGCCCGCTCCCTTGCCCACACGCGTGGTGGCTCGCATGACGAGGAGGAAACTTTACTACTCCCTCCATTTACTCCTCGTCCCTACTACCTTGGTTAGAGAGATTATCATATTGTTTGGAATATATATGTCCTTTAGTACTCCCTCCATTTACTTATACAAGGCCACTATAAAAAAATACATGTCAGTCTACCTTGGTTAGAGAGAAAATTTTACTACTCCCCCCATCTACTCCTCGTCCCTACTACCTTGGTTAGAGAGTTTTCTCTTGACACTGCTTGCATCGGGTGATCTAACGCACCTCGAAATCCAACATGTGATGGTACTACTACTAGTAGTAGAATTGAGACTTATAAAAAGGAAAACAAATGGTTTTTAGATGAGCCCTATAAACCCTAGTGGGTACGTACTCCGTAAAATTAGATTTTCCCAAAACTAAGCCGCTCAACTTTTATTTGCTTGTTTCCCTTCCTGCCTCCTTGCCTCGAACAGACTATGCCAAATTCCCCTGCCTTCCGCGCGGGAAAAGACCTGCCCTCGCCTTTTTTAGTCTGGGTTTGTATAAATGGATCACGCGAAGCAGCAAAAACCCAAGCCCTGTCTTGTACTCCTCCGTCGACACTCGCTTTCATGAATTCTGTACTTCCTGTCGCCGACATGTGGGACATATAGCAACCGGGTCGACGTGTCAAGCACCAAATAACAGTGCAGAATAGCAGGGGGGACGCATCCCAGTCGTACTGCTCTAGTAGTAGTAATGAGCAATGAGATGTCAAATCACAATGCCGCACCTTCCCTGATGGACGAAAGCAACCATTATTTCACACTTAGGTTCGCCATCATCTCAAACCACGTAGTATTGCTTCTGCCTCAAGAGGGACACGCGCATCGCCTTGGTACATCATGACATGTGGGACTGCATGATAGGCCATGCTCCCCCGCCGATCGCTCGATAAAATCACCTCATTTTTACTACTATACTTCCTTCGTACCGGTTTACATGGCATGCACGTCTTTCTCGGTTGAGAATTTAACTAGCTATATATGTGATGAACAATATATGTTTAGAAACTATATCCGCTTAATAATCCAATGATATAATTTTTGTGACATAGGAACTCAGATTTAGTTAGTCAAATGGATGACCAAGAACTACGTGCACGCCCTATAAACCAAGACGTCTAAAAAACGAGATGGAGAGGGTAGTTCAGTACATACCTTTTTAGATCAATATAGTCGGGATTCACCAAGGAGCAAAACCAAGTGCTAGGCTGGACCGGCCTGTCGTGTTGGCGTAGCGAGTCAAGCAGGGTCAGTTCGCACATGAAATGGCGACACACTTAACATGACCCCTTTGGCCGACATGTGGCTCATCCACCGTCTTGTTCCACGTACAATTCGGAGCAGCGATTGGAATTGGAGGCACCCCGGTCGTAGCGCCGCAGTAGTAGAAAATGAGCGATGAGGGTCAAATCACAAAGCCCCACCTTTCCCGCATTAAGCTGGACGGATAAAGCAACCATCATTTCACTCTAGGGCGCAAGAGCATAAAGAAAATAGAAAACCAATGATGCATGCGGCAGCTTCCTAGGGCACCCTAGGGTAGTGGTCTCCACTACAGATCTTTTTTTCTTTTTTTGAAAGCGCCTCCACTACAAATCTGCTTCTCCCTCGTCCTCTTGAAGAAAACCGATGATGCGTGTGGCGGTAGGGTTTGTAGGAGTACTACTAGGGCGTGCGAGGCCATGTCATAGTAAACGGGAGAGGGATTGAGTTCGAGTCGACGCCTTAAATATGTGTGGGCCGCTTGGTTTTAGGGGAACGAGGCAACATTTTGGGTTCGGGGACCAGTGGAGATATAATACGTACAAAACATTGTGGACGTAGGTTTGACCGAAAGGCAATGATGCATGGGCCCTGCATTTTGATATACCGGGGCCGCGTGAAATTTTCTACTCTACTCAAAACTAGTAAGGTACACATGCATTGAACGCATGAGATTTCGAAACCAAATTAAGAATAAATACACACTATAGCATGTAAAGCTTTGAGTCATATATGCATGATGTAGATGTTTGTTTAGTTCTTATAGTTCATCTCATTCAAAATAAATTAGTTTTATAAAAATTTTAAGATTCATGGGGTTGTGCATTGTAAAGCATAAAGTAAAAAACTAATAATGGCAATTCATTGAGAAGAAAAATCAATTATGATATGGAAGATTCTAGAATAAAGGAGAAGTGCTTGTGTTTTGAGGTTTGTGCATTATGCTTAAGTTCAACCATGGAGTCTTCTATATTTTACATGTGGCAGATCTCGTGGAATGTTGATGATATCCAACGGCCATTAGTGCTGGGATTTGCCATCTCTGCACTATCGGATTAGCTTCATCCAGCGACCATCTTTCAAGTTATTCACACACTATATAGTTCTTGTGCCGTAGTTGCATGTCTTGGAAAAAAGCTACTAGTGGGTTGTACTAGTTATTTAGGATGCCGGGACCCTGATCCTAAGTCACAACGGTCTAGCATGTAACACACCATATCACTTTGCGGCCTCACGCACGGTATCCCCACGGGTGCCACCTTACCTGGCCCGGGACTGTTTGCGCATTTTGGCTCACGTATATGATGGTGTCGCTAGCATCCATATGACAGAGAACCCGGGCCGACATGAGTAGTTATAATCCCAAGGTGGCGCTAACTTACAGGGACAGGCATACATGACCCAGCAACGAACGTGTCGGTCATCAACGTATGAACCCAAGTCGTAGCAAGCTACAAGGACTTAAAGGAACAACGCGTGACATTTCCCCAAAGGGACAGACACAGGAACGAAGAAGGACACATGCCGGCCAGCCTAAGTGTTCCGGAGCAGTAGCAAGCTACCAAGGCTCAGTGGAAGCACTAGGAGACATTTCCCCATAAGAGAGGCTACCAAGAGGAAACAACTAGGTTGTCGGATCCCACACATACCAAGCATTTCAATAACATACACACAATATGCTCGATATGTACAAATACAACATGTCATCACAACAAGACTCTATGAAACAAAGTATTTATACATTAGGCTCCGAGGAGCCAGATATTACAAACTTGGGTCTCATGACCCAACATTCAGAGCATACAAGCAACATGCGGAAGCATAACAAGTCTGAGTACAGACAACTACAAATGAAAAAGGCTGAAGAGCCTGACTATCTACAACACTCGTACAAGATCGTAGCTGAGGTAACAAGCTACTTGTCGAAGTCCAAGCGGAAATACTAGTGAGACAGAAGTCTCATCTGCAAAACATAAAATAAGCAAACATGAGTACAAAGGTACTCAGAAAGACTTACATCAGATCCTATCATACATGCATTTGTATTAAGAAGGCAAAGTGGGGTTTAGTTGTAGCAAGCCAGCTTTGACTCAGTGGCCATCCTGTACTACGACTGCTGGTAACTCTTTGAGGTGGCACACACGAGTCCACTAATCACCACTCAATACACCACTATGAATTCATTCCCGTCTCCCTACGAGAAGGCCATCCATATCACTCACACTTGTCTTGAGTATTTTAGAGTATCCACTTCTAGTTGTCTATGTACCACGTAAGCATCCAAGAAGTCCATAACCGTGGACCCGGCTATTCGAATAGATCATGAAAACCCTGCAGGGGTGTACTTCTTCACACACGCTCTCGCCACTTACCGCCATGTACACGTTGTGTATCTCGGCAACCTTCAAGCGAAAGCCTGGCGAGGGTGTCGGCCACGACCTAACTAACCACACAAGACTCTAGTCCAGGTTTATCTCCTATTCGGGTTCCATCCGCAAGGGAGTCCGGCCGAGGTTTCCATCACGGCCCCAAACGATGTGTACAGGGTTCCCGAGCCCACCATCCGGGTGCCACTCGGTACACCGGGCCACGTGTGCCTAGTCTGTCCCAAGTCCACCCTGTCGGGTGCCACTTGGTAGAAAAATAACACTACCTACAAACACCAGAAACTAGTTGCGACTCCTGGACAGAGATCAAGTTGATTAATAAGCCAAGAGGTGCCGAGTTACCGGAACCCAATGTGTGGTAGTAGCTAGTGATTTGAGAACATACACAGAACTCAGTGCTTAAGGACGTTGGAGTGAGACAACCCACCATGTACCCCTACATGGCCTCTCATCGCTACCTTTACCAAAACGTGTTCACACACTTAACTCTCAGCATCAGAACATATCACTGCACTCCAATTCATTCCCACTGAATCAGGCCTGACACACTCTAAGCAATAGCAGGCATGGCATGGTAAGAACACAACATGGCTTCAATCAACTCCTACACATGCTAGTGGGTTTCAACTATTTATTGTGGCAATGACAGGTCATGCAGAGGAATGGGTTCAACTACCACAGCATAGAGTAGTAGTTGAATCATTGTTGTCCTAATGCAATAATAGAGAGCATGAGCGAGAGAGTGGGATTGTATCGGAATGAACAAGGGGTTGCTTGCCTTGTAGATCAACAGGGGCACTGCTCCTCGGACAGGTACTCTGGAACGATCTTTGGAGCAGGACCTATCGAGAAGGACGGTGCCAACAATCAAACACGAGCATATGCAACAATATGATGCATGAACATGGCATGAATATGTGATGTTGTTTAAGCTAATGCAACTAGCATTTATTTGGTTGAAGTTCATTTGAACCAAGGGTTCAAATGCAACTCCAAATTAAACATTTATTAATGCCATTTATGTGTTTTCATATATTCAGTAGGTATAACTTCATTTGTCATGCATGAAAAAGAAAGAGATGGATAGATTGATTTTTTCTGATAAATTTTCATATATAAATTATTTCATTCCGAGCTACGGTTGAATTTATGTGATTTTTTTGAAGTTTAAACCAATTTCTGAAATAAATAAATCATTTAAGATTTATTTAAATCCCAGAAATGGATTACTGCGTCAGCTTGACCAAAGCATGACTTCAGTAGGTCAACCAGGCTGACCAGAGTCAAACCTGATAGTGGGGTCCACTGGTCAGCGACTCTACTAATTAACTGAGTTTAATTAGTGCTAAACTAATCCTAACCAAAAGTCAGCAGGGCAGGGCCCACATGTCAATGGCTATACTAATTAACTAAACTAATTAATTAAAACTAAATGGGGTCAACTAACTGGGGGGACCCACCTGTCATTGACCCACAGGGTCAAAAACGGTCAGCGGGGTCAAACCAGCCGGCAGCAGCAAACGCGACGGAGGGCGTCGAAAACGCCGCTCCGGCGACCAATTGGACGTCGGAGAGCATCTACGGGCTGCGGAGCCTCGTCCACATCCAGTGGAGGTGGTGGCTAGGCTAGGGGCCGACGGAAACGACGCTGGCGACGACTTGGGCGGCCGCCGGAGTTCGGACCTCGACGGAACCGAGGCTACGGTGGACGGGAGGACGAGCTGAAGCTTGTTCTGGGCTCCTGGGACCATGCTGAGCACGGTGGTGTGCTCGGTCGCGGCTCTGAGTGGCTGTGGCCACGGCGGCAACATGGCCGGCGGCGGTGAGGTCTCGGCATCGGCAGGGAACGGAGCTGGAGCTCGCAAGGATGAGGGGGAGAAGAGGGGTTCGACACGGAGGCTCACAGCAAGTCGAACGGTCTCAGCGGACTCGGGGGAGGCCGGACGGCGAAGCGGCGTTGCTGGCAATCTCCGGTGTTGGAGGTTGAAGACGACGGCAGTGACAGCTCCTCAGGGCGTCCAGCGACGCGTGGCCTGACGGAGAGGACGGGAACGATGTGGCGGAGCTCTCGGGCACGTTGGCTGGCCGTGGGGTGGCCGGTGGCCATGGCAGCGGCAAGCGGCGGCGACGGTGGCGCTTGGGTCCGAGCGAGAGAGGGAGACAGAGGAGGGGAGAGGCGGCGAGAGAGTGCGACAGAGGTCCAGGGCGCTTCGTGGCAACGACCAGAAGGTCCAGCGATGAGGGGGGAGGGGCAGGCAGGCAGGAAGGAAGGAGGTGGCAGCCATGCGCTCGGCGGTGGCGCGTGCCCCTGCCTTCTGTCGTCGCCAGGAGGACGACGACTGGCAGATGGGCCGGCCCAGCTGGGCCGCACAGTGCCAGGCCAACAAGTGGCCCATGTAAGCTCTAACTCTATTATTTCCTTTCCTGTTTTCTATTTCTCTAATTCTGTTTTGATTTAGTTTCTAAACTAAATCATTTATTTTCTTCTGACCCTTTTTGCAGGGACCTAGGGAATTAATCCAAAGCCCCTCACAATAAAAAATCAGAATTTTTGGACATATATAAAATATATAATAAATACATATCCAAGGAAAATAATTATTGCATTAATTCCAAATGCCCAAAATAAATATTTATGAGCTCCTAAAAATATTTGTTTGAATTTTACCTCTGACCAATATTTTTAGAGAGAAAAATGAACATTTTCTTGGACCCTTTTGTAGCAATTTTTATTTGGGTCATTTTTCAAAAAGGTTTCTGAGGGTTTCACATGTCCCTAGTTCAAATTCATTTGAAATTTAAACATGATGCAAACACCAAGCTAGCCTAGTGCATACCAGAACTAGGGTTGTGACATCTCGCCCCCACTTGAAAGAATCTCTTCCCGAGATTCAGGAGTCGGCGGAAAAAAGTGGGGTACTCAAGTCAGAGACGATCTTCTCGCTCCCAAGTAGCGTCTCTCTCGGAATGATGAGACCACTGAACCTTGAGAAATTTGATGTTATGACGTCGAGTGACACGCTCTCCTTGATCCAGAATGCGAACGGGGCACTCTCGATATGTAAGGTTATCTTGGAGATCAAGCGTTTCGTGGTCCACTCCGTGGATGGGATCCGAGAAGCAACGCCTGAGTTGAGAGACGTGGAAGACATCATTTACTCGATAAAGATGTGGGGGTAGTTCCAACTGGTTGGCAACCTCTCCTCGTTTAGCAAGAATGCAAAAAGGACCAATGTAACGAGGAGCCAACTTGCCCTTGATACCGAAACGATGGGTACCCTTCAAAGGGGTAACCCGAAGGTAAGCTTTGTTGCCAACTTCATAAGTCACTTCCTTATGATGACGATCGTACTGGCTCTTTTGACGAGATTGAGCTATTTTCAAATTCTCACGAATGATGCGTACTTGCTCTTTTGCTTCCTGGATCATATCCGGTCCAAAGAATTGTCTTTCACCGGTTTCTGACCAGTTCAAAGGTGTTCGACATCTTCGTCCATAGAGTATCTCAAAAGGAGCTTTCTTGAGACTGGATTGATAACTATTGTTATAAGCAAACTCGGCGAAAGGAAGACATTTCTCCCAATCCATACCGAATGAGATAACGCAAGCTCTAAGCATGTCTTCGAGAATTTGGTTGACCCATTCCACCTGACCACTTGACTAAGGGTGGAAAGCGGTACTGAAGGAAAGATGGGTGCCCATGGTAGTTTGGAAACTCTCCCAGAAATGAGAAGTGAAAAGACTTCCACGGTCTGAATTGATCTCTAGTGGAACACCATGAAGTGACACTATTCGAGAAATATAAGTCAGCGAGCTGACTAGCAGTGATACTCTCTCGAACAGGTAGGAAGTGGGCCAGTTTGGAGAGACGATCAATGACTACGAAGATAGCATTATTCCCTCTCTTGGTCCTGGGAAAGCCGGTGATGAAGTCCATACCAACTTTATCCCATTTCCACTCAGGAATAGCTAAAGGCTGAAGGGTGCCAGCATGTCTTTGATGTTCTGCCTTAACGCGATGACAAACGTCACATTTAGCAATGAACTCAGCAATTTCTCTCATCATCCTAGTCCACCAGAACCTCTGGTGTAGGTCCTGATACATCTTAGTGCTACCGGGATGAATCGTGAGAGGAGATTCATGAGCCTCCTTAAGTATCAGTTGTCGCAGATGTTGCTTCTTGGGAACCACCCGTCGGTTCTGGAAGAAAACAACACCTCGATCATCTATGGAGAAACTACCAGCAATACCCTTGGCAATGTTTCTCTTGATTCGGGCAATCCCCGTATCATGCTTTTGGGATTCTATGATATGATCCATAAGAGTAGGTTTCGCCACCAAGGTTGAAAGGAATCCGTGAGGAGCAATGTGAAGGTTTAGTTTACATAATTCCTCATGGAGAAGTGGTTGGCCCTGCTGCAACATGAGATTGTTGCAATAGGACTTACGACTTAAAGCATCAGCCATGACATTGGCCTTGCCTGGTGTGTAAGTAATCCCTAAGTCGCAATCTGAGATCAACTCCAACCAACGTCTTTGCCTAAGGTTCAAATCTGGCTGGGTAATGTCGCAACGATTACCAAGAAGGTAATGTCGCCATGTCTTGAGTGCATAGACTACAGCTGCAAGCTCTAGATCGTGTGTAGGATAATTTTCCTCATGTGGATGCAACCGTCGAGATGCATAGGCAATCACATGACGATCCTGCATAAGAATGCAACCTAGTCCCTGTCGTGAGGCATCACAATAGATAACAAAGTCCTTCGTGAAATCCGGTGGCACAAGTATGGGAGCAGAAGTCAGGCGTCTTTTCAGTTCCTGAAAGCTGTGCTCACACTGTGGGGACCACTCAAACTTTTTATATTTCTTGAGAAGTTCCGTGAGAGGTTTGGCCACTTTAGAGAAGTTTTCAACAAAGCGGCGACAATAACTGGCTAGACCAAGGAAACTCCTAACTTGTTTAACTGTTTCAGGTGGAGTCCAATCAAGAACTGTCAGGACCCCGATCCTAAGTCACACCGATCTAGCTGTAACACGTCATATCACTTTGCGGCCTCACGCACGGTAACCCCACGGGTGCCACCTTACCTGGCCCGGGACCATTTGCGCATTTTGGCACACGTATATGACAGTGTCGCTAGCATCCATATGACAGAGAACCCGGGCCGACATGGCTAGTTATAAACAAAAAGTGGCACTAAATTACAGAGACAGGCATCCATGACCCAACAACGAACGTGTCGGTCATCAACGTATGAACCCAAGTCGTAGCATGCTACATAGACTTAAAGGAACAACGCGTGACATTTCCCCTAAGGGACAGACACAGGAACGAAGAAGGACACATGCCGGCCAGCCTACGTGTTCCGAGCAGTAGCAAGCTACCAAGGCTCATTGGAATCACTAGGAGGCATTTCCCTGTAAGGTAGGCTACCAAAGGGAAACAACTAGGTGTCGGATCCCACACATACCAAGCATTTCAATCATACACACAATATGCTCAATATGTGCAAATACAACATTGCATCACAACAGAACTCTATGACTCAAAGTACTTTATTTAAAAGGCTCCAAGAGCCATACATAACATATCCATACAGGTAGGGGTCACATGACCCAACACTCAAGTCATACAGTCATACAAGCACAAGCGGAAGCTACATGTCTGAGTACAGACAACTTAGAAAATAAAACAGGCTTGGTGTAGCCTGACTATCTACAAGGCCCTTCAAAAGCTCCAGATCTCCGTCTGGGTGTCAAGCTACTCGTCGACGTCAACGTCTATGTAGAACCCATCAGCAGGGGCAGGGTTCTCCTCTGCAACAGTTATTAAGCAAACATGAGTACAAAGGTACTCAGCAAGTCTTACTACAGAACCTATCATACATGCAACATTATCAAAGGGGGTAGTGGAGTTCATAGCAGAATGCCAGCTTTGACCTTGGCTAACCTATACTACAACTCTCAACAGATTGCAAGATGTTATTACGAACACGGGTCCTCTACTCACCACATCAATACACTACCGAGGATCCTCTTCCGTCATCCTACGGAAGGGCCATCCTCGGCACTCACGCTTATCTTGAGGCTTTTAGTAGTATCCATCAACTTGTCTATGAACTGTAAGAGTAACCAAGTAGTCCGTACCGCGAACAACGGCTATTCGAATAGTTTGATAACCCTGCAGGGGTGTACTTCTTCACACACGCTTTCACCACTTATCGCCGTTTACTCGGCGTGTATTCGGCAACCTTCAAGCGGAAGCCTAGCGAGGGTGTCGGCCACGA
This sequence comes from Secale cereale, assembly GCA_902687465.1. Classification (NCBI taxonomy): domain Eukaryota; kingdom Viridiplantae; phylum Streptophyta; class Magnoliopsida; order Poales; family Poaceae; genus Secale; species Secale cereale. Next base: position 167,248,441 of record LR738715.1, read on the forward strand.
CCTGACTAACTACTCAAGTCTCTCGTCCAGGTTTATCGCCTATTTGGGTTCCATCCGTGGGGAGATCCGGCCGGGGTGTCGCTCATGGCCCCAAACAATGTGTACAGGGTTCCCGAGTCACCAAACGGGCAACCGGTACACCGTGCCACGTACCTGTCGCATCACAACCCACCCCGAGGGTCAGCGTTGTGCACGACCTCCAGTAAGCTATAAACACCAGAAACTAGTTGCAACTCCTGGACAGAGATCGAGGGTAATTAATAAGCCGAGAGGGTCCATTGGTTTCGGGCCCAATGCATGGTAGTAACTGCAACTTGAACCACACATACAGATCTCAGGTCCTATGGACAATTCCAATGAAACAACCCACCATGTACTCCTACATGGCCTTTCATCGATACCTTTACCAAGCGTATTCCACACTTCCTTCTCTTTACCGGTATGATCATTTCACTCTGGTCCATCACCCAGATGAACCAGACCTGACACAACTCTAAGCATAGCAGGCAACATAAACAAATAGCATGGTGGATCACACATCACATGGCTCAATCAACTCCTACACATGCTAGTGGGTTTCAACTATTTACTGTGGCAATGACATGTCATGCAAGAGATAGGGTTCAACTACCGCAACAAGTAGCAGTTCACACGCTGTTGCCTTAATGCAGTAAAAGAGAGCAGGAGCGAGAAGATTGGGTTTGTATCAGAATGATCAATGATTGCTTGCCTGACAAGGTAGTTGTCGGGTACTGCTCTTCAACTGGATACGCAGCAGAATCCTCGGGAGCAGGACCTAACACAGAGAATACCGACGATACAATCATTAACAAACAAATGCAGCAATATGATGCATGCTCATGACATGGCAAGATGCATGTGTGTTGGCTAATGCAACTAAAACCAGAAGGGTTGGAGCTTATTTGAATCAAAGATTCAAATTGGAGTTCAAACTATTATTTAAATAAGTGCATTATCATGTTTTTGATGTATACAGCAAGTTAACTTGTTCAAACATGCATGAAACCAGTGCCATTGGAAAGTTTGGATTTTTCTGATCATTTTTCATATATAAATCTTTTCCATCTGAGCTATGGTTGATTTTATATGATTTTTAGAAGTTTTGGGTATTTTCTGGAATTTCCTGAATTATTTTAAATCTAAAAATCCCAAAAAAACCTTTACTGCGTCAGCATGACATCATGCTGACGTCAGCCAGTCAACAGGAGCTAGTCCAAGTCAAACATGACATGTGGGCCCTGCATGTCACTGTCACAGCTAATTAACTAAGTTAATTAGAGTTAAACTAAAACTAATTAGCTGTTAGTGGGGCCTGGGCCCACGGGTCAGTGACTAAACTAATTAACTAATTAAATTAACAGAAACTTAATTAAACTAACTAATTAGCAGAAGGTGGCCCACACATCAGTGACCCAGGGGTAGTCAACCCCCTGGTCAAACAGGTCAAACCCGTCGGCGACGTGACGCCGGCGAGGCCAAGTGCGGTGGCGTGCTTCAGAAATCGTCTACGGGGCACGGCTCGAGCTGCGGCTAGGCGCGTTGGAAAGCTCTTGCTCTTGCGCGTCGGATGGTGGTGGTCGCCGGGCCTGGGGTGGCCGGAGACGACGACAACAAGCTCGACGGCGGTGACCGGCGTCCGGCGTGTGTGGAGATGCGGCTGCAGGGGCCTAGGCAATGCGTGCGTAGCACCTACCGCATCTACACGCTGCGGTGAGTGTGATGGACGGGTGCCAGTGACCAAATGGTCACCAGAGCATCACCGGCGGCGAGCACGGCGGCAGTGCGTGCAGGTGAGCTTCGTGCGGTGCGTTCAAGGGAAGAAGAGAGCCAACGGAGAGGGGGAGGACGAAGCTGGGCTCACAGGGGTTGCAGCAGGCGCCGGAGCGAGCTCGGGGGTGGTCGAAGGTGAGCGGGATGGCGAGGGGGATCTCCGCGGCCGGAGTTGGGGAAGAAGAGGTCGGGGGCGTCTCCAGGGCGGGTGAGCGCTCGGGGCTCGGCCTGTTCGAAGCAGTCGAGGACGGCGGAGACGACGGACACCAAGGCGGGGCTCAGGGACGACGGTGGGCGCGGCTTCTACGACGGTGCGAGCACGACGGCGTCGGCCATGGCGCGGGGAGAGCGAGGGAGAGGAGCTGGGGAGAGGGGGAGGTGTCTGCGAGGTCGGGGGCGACGTGTATGACCGAACCATCCCTCCAGGACGGCGAGGGGATGAAGCAGGGCGGCGGGCAGCTGCGTGGCGCGCGGCGCGGTCGCTGTCGAGCACCTGCCTGCCTACCTGGCCGAGCCAAGCAGCTCGCTGGAGCGGCAGCTGGGCTGGGCCGGCAGGTGGGCCGGGTGGGCCCCAGGTAAGCTTCTTCTCTCTCTCTTTTTCCTATTTTCTTTTCTGTTACATTTGTTTTGCAACTTTGTTTAATTAAATAAAATGCCAGAGCATTTTTATAACTCATAACACTTGTCATACCTACTGTATATAATATGAACAGTAGGAAAAATTATAGCTTATGATTATTTAAGCATTTAAAAATATTTTATAGCATTTAAAAGCCCAAATTCAAATACCATATGATTTAATCCAAAGCCCTAGATTGTCCTAGAAAATTGTGCACCATTTTTGGCAGAGGTTTAAGACCAAGGCAGAAATGATGAACATTTTTGAAGGGCATTTTGGGTACATTGGAAATTATTTTATCAAACCCTAGTTGTTAGGAGAGGGGTGCTAGGGTTTCTGTTAATCCCATTTCAAGTTTCTTTGAAAGTAGACATGATGCACACTCTAGCTAGGTACTAAAGCAAGTGCTAACTAGGGATGTGACAACTCACCCCCACTTAAAAGAATTGCGTCCCGAGATTCGAGTTCCTCCGGAAAGAGGGTGGGGTACTCAAGTCGAAGACGATCCTCCCTTTCCCAAGTAGCTTCACTCTCGGAATGATGTGACCATTGAACCTTGAGTAACTTGATATTGTGGCGTCGAGTGGTGCGCTCGGTTTGATCAAGAATACGAATGGGGTATTCTCGATATGTGAGATTGTCCTGGAGATCAAGCGTTTCATGGTCCACTCCGCGGATAGGATCCGAGAAGCAACGCCTGAGTTGAGAAACGTGGAAAACATCATGAACTCTGGAGAGGTGCGGAGGTAGTTCCAATTGGTAGGCAACTTCTCCTTGTTTGGCAAGAATGCGAAAAGGACCGATGAAACGAGGGGCCAATTTGCCTTTGATACCGAAGCGATGGGTTCCCTTAAGAGGAGTAACCCGAAGGTAAGCCTTATCGCCGACTTCAAAAGTCACAGCCTTATGATGACTATCATATTGGCTCTTTTGGCGAGACTGGGCTGTTTTCAATCTCTCACGAACGATGCGAACTTGTTCCTCTGCTTCCTGGATCATATCCGGGCCAAAGAATTGTCTTTCCCCGGTCTCTGACCAGTTAAGAGGTGTTCGGCACCTTCGTCCATATAGAACTTCGAAGGGAGCTTTACCCAAGCTGGCTTGATAACTATTGTTATAAGCGAATTCGGCAAATGGAAGACATTTTTCCCATTCCATACCGAAAGAAATGACAGAGGCTCGAAGCATGTCTTCCAGAATTTGATTGACTCGTTCCACTTGACCACTTGACTGCGGATGGAAGGCAGTACTGAAAGAGAGATGAGTTCCCATAGCGTTCTGGAAACTTTCCCAAAATCGGGAAGTGAAAAGACTTCCACGGTCTGAGTTAATCTCCAACGGTACACCATGAAGTGATACTATCCGAGAGACATACAAATCTGCTAGCTGGCTAGCGGTAATACTCTCTCGAACAGGCAGGAAATAAGCTACTTTAGAGAGACGGTCGATAACGACGAAGATAGCATTATTCCCTTTCCTGGACCTGGGAAACCCGGTAATGAAGTCCATACCGACTTTGTCCCATTTCCATTCAGGAATAGCTAAAGGTTGAAGGGTGCCAGCAGGCCGTTGATGCTCTGTTTTGACTCGACGACAAACGTCGCAGTTAGCAATAAATTGAGCGATTTCTCTCTTCATCCTAGTCCACCAGAATCTCTGACGTAGATCCTGATACATTTTAGTACTACCGGGATGAATCGTGAGAGGAGATTCATGAGCCTCCTTAAGGATCAAACGTCTCAGGTTTCGTACTTTAGGAACCACTAAACGGTTGCTAAAGAATACGACTCCTTGATCATCAATTGAGAAACATCCTGCAACTCTTTTCTTGATGTTCCTCTTAATACGGGAAATTCCGGGATCAACCTTCTGTGCTTTGATGACCTGATCCATAAGGGTAGGTTTCGCCACCAAGGTGGAAAGGAATCCTCGAGGAACAATGTGAAGGTTAAGCTTACGAAATTCCTCGTGGAGAAGTGGTTGACTTTGTTGTAACATTAAGTTGTTACAATATGACTTACGGCTTAGTGCATCAGCCATGACATTGGCCTTTCCAGGGGTGTAGGTGATTCCTAAGTCGTAGTCGGTGAGCAACTCAACCCAACGTCTTTGCCTGAGATTCAAATCCGGTTGGGTGAAGATATACTTCAAACTTTGGTGATCAGTGAAGATTTCACAACGATTACCAAGAAGGTAATGTCGCCATGTTTTGAGTGCATGGACTACAGCTGCAAGCTCTAGATCATGAGTAGGATAATTATCCTCGTGTGGATGCAACTGTCGAGATGCGTATGCAATCACTTGACGATCTTGCATGAGAATGCAACCTAGTCCTTGTCGCGAGGCATCGCAGTAGATTATAAAATCCTTGGAAAAGTCTGGTGGTACCAGTACAGGTGCAGATGTCAGGCGTCTTTTCAGTTCCTGAAAACTGGACTCGCATAGTGGGGTCCACTCAAACTTTTTATCTTTCTTGAGGAGTTCAGTTAGAGGTTTAGCAACCTTGGAGAAGTTCTCGACGAAACGTCGGCAATAGCTCGCTAAGCCAAGAAAACTCCTAACTTGCTTGACCGATTCAGGGGGAGTCCAATCAAGTACGGCTTGAACTCGCTCGGGATTGACAGCAATACCCTTGCCAGAGATCACATGACCTAGATAAGTTACTTCTGGTAACCAAAATTCACATTTAGAGAATTTGGCATAAAGGCGGTGCTCTCGAAGTTTCGTCAATACCAGCCTTAAATGCTCGGCATGATCTTCCTTGTTCTTGGAATAGATGAGTATATCATCGAGGTATACCACGACAAATTTATCCAAATACTCCATGAATATAGAATTCATTAACCGAGAAAAGGTAGCTGGGGCATTGGTTAATCCAAAGGACATAACGGTGTACTCATATTGGCCATAACGAGTAACAAAAGCCGTTTTAGGAATGTCCCCGTTCTTGATTTTGATTTGATGGTAGCCCAACCTCAAATCCATCTTAGAGAAGACTGAGGATCCAGCAAGCTGATCATACAGGTCGTTGATCCTGGGGAGCGGATACTTATTCTTTATGGTGACCAGATTCACAGGTCGGTAATCTACCACCATCCGCTCCGTTCCATCCTTCTTCTTGACGAAAAGGACGGGGCAAGCCCAAGGGGAAGAACTAGGACGGATGAAACCTTTTTGCAAGGACTCATCGAGTTGTTTCTTTAGCTCAGCTAATTCTAGTGGTGCCATCTTATAAGGTCTCCTAGAGATTGGGATAGTTCCAGGGATAAGATCTATCACGAACTCGACATCTCTGTCAGGTGGAATTCCTGGCAGTTCTTCTGGAAAAACATCCGGGAAGTCACGGACTACCGGGATATCTTCGAGTTCTGGTAGAGGGCTGGCATTAAGAGAGTAGATCTGACACTCAGCCATTCAGGTCAAGACATTGACTATCTTGCCGGATGGGTGTGTAAGTTGAACGGTCCTAGTAAAGCAATCAATCTTGGCGTAATGAGTTGTCATCCAATCCATACCAAAATGATATTTATGTCCGAGGACTTGAGAGCGATTAGAGATGCTAGGAAAACAAGTCTATCGACAAGGATTTCATTTCCATGGCTTACCCTAGAGGTTTGCCACTTTGAACCAGGAGTTTAAATAACCATGGAAGTAGGCATGTCACAAAAAGTCATGTTGTGCAATCGAGCATAGCTCTCAGATATGAACGAATGGGATGCTCCAGTATCGAAAAGAACAGATGCCGGATGGCAGTTTACGAGAAGCGTACCAAGGACGACGTTAGGATCCTCATAAGCTTCCTCGGCAGAGACATAGTTGACATGACCACGTGTAGTGGGGATTGGCTTGACATAATTCACCTTGCCGGTTGGCTTATCACGACCAACGGGTTTTCCTGGTTGGTTCTGAGGACACTCTCACATGTAGTGCCCCGGTTCTCCACACTTGAAACATGTCACAGTGGTGGTGCGTGGAGCAAAGTTGGAAGGTGGTCCTCCATAGGTCTTAACAGGTGCAAACTGTTGAGTTGGGCGAGGCGCCTCATAGGATGGCCTCGGTGTGTACTTGGGTGGCAGAGCGGTGTTAGGAACCCACACACGGCGCTTGTGAGAGCCAGAGCCGGATGAGGAACCAAAGTCTCGAGTATGCTTGCGGGTGGCCTCGAAGTCGGTCTGGCCTGTTTCAGCACTGATAGCCTTGTTAACCAACTTCTGGAAGGAAGTGCACTCGTGCAGACGTAGATCTCGGCGGAGTTCAGGGCTGAGTCCCTTGCGGAACCTCGCCTGCTTCTTGGCATCGGTGGATACTTCTTCTGGTGCATAGCGTCCCAGGTTACCAAACTCGCGACTATAGCCATCCACAGTTAAACGGCCCTGGGTGAAATTTCAGAATTCCTCCCGCTTGCGATCCATGAGACCTTCCGGAATGTGGTGTTCACGGAATGCCTCACTGAACTCATCCCGGGTAGTGACTTGGCCAGCAGGACGCATAGCTTCAAAGTTTTCCCACCAAAGACTGGCAGGGCCCTCAAGATGGTAGGCAGCGTAGGTAACCTTGTCAGCTTCGGCCACACGGGCAGAGTGTAGCTTGTGGGTAATACTACGTAGCCAGTCATCAGCATCCAGAGGTTCAGTGGAGTGATGGAACTTCGGTGGACACATCTTGATAAAATCGTGGATTGACACCACGTCATTCCTCTGGCGGAACCCAGTGTTCTGCTCTATGCGTTCCAGCAGACGGTTGGTCTCTCTCTTGTTCCGTTCTGCTTCAAGCATAACTTCCGCCAAGGAGGGTGGCTGGGGCAGATTCCCATCCCTAGTCCCACTAGCCTCACCCTGCTCCTGAGCAGCAGGAGTGTTGCGAGTGTTGACCATCCTAGAAAAACAAAACAACGGTTTAGACAAGGATGGCAAAAATTTGACATAGAAGTGCAGAATGTAATGGATGACACGGAATGCAGAGATGTTCATCCGTACGACATGGTAATATAGGAACTGCTATATATACACCAGTGGTCATACACACCATACAAAGTTTAGTACAAGCCAAGGCTAAAGTACAACTGCGGTGAAAGACGATACATCCCATCAGAGGCATTCCAAGCTCCTATACATTATTTAACTACACCTCCGGAACTCAGTACACACTAAGTCATATTCCACAAGACGCGCATGACTGTGGAAATACAACTACTACAATACTACTACAACCACGGCCTAGCTCAGACATTCGCGTAGTAATCCTCGTAAAGATTACCACCGTAGCCTGGAAGTGGAACAGATGGATCTTGAAACTCGCGAGCACTCGAAGGCTGTGGACCATAGGGACATGGGTGTGGTCTCGGTCCCGATGCTGGTGGTAACTGACGCCCACGTGGAGGTGTAATACCCCCAACGTCACGCCAATCCATGCGATCAGGCAGACGAGTCCGCACGGGGTACAAATCCCGCATGTCCAAATATCCGGCGTGCACAGCAGGTGCAAGCCGTGTCAAAGTAGTCCAATGAGCGGCTCGAGTGTTATACAGCTCCATTCGGAGGGCACGGACCTCACGGTCCCGATCCTCTAACATCTGAACAGTAGTCTGAAGCAGTGGCTCTTCATGAGCAGCATCAGTATACAGACCAGTGTAGTAGCCTTCCTCTCCGGGAAGTGAGGCTGGCATGTAACAGAACTCAGTGTTCAGCAACAGGGCATGCCTAGCACGGAGAATGGTCATCATCGAATAAGCGGCATCCTGCACAGCCATCTCGATGGTAATCCCGAGTCCATAAGACCAATGGATGGGATCATTAGCTCCGGGATATGAAGGGTATATCCGGACTGTGCAGAAATACTGACTCTGATTGAAATCCCGGTACTGTTCCTCCACGGTGTATTCAGGATACCAGCGATAACCGGTCTCAGTCATCACACGGACTAGCATGGCCGTGTGACCGGGCACATTAATGCACCGAGTCAAACGAACCACTTGGTGAGGGATGCGGCCAGACATCTGAAACACGGAATAATGCAAAGGCATTAGTGTTTCTGGAAGAAATCGGGCAGCATAACAACTGTAAATGCTCAAACAAGATTTGAGACATCATACAAATGATAGCATAGCCACTCAACAATCCATATCAAGGTTCCGGTCCAACAATCATTATACTAAAAAGGATAGAAACTGAACTGAGGCTTGAAACCAACAAACCTAAGAGTCTACGGATTAGTAACACGTGAACCTAGTAAGGATAAGAGGCCTAGTCCTAAATCCCCGTAGAAACAATAGACTGACTCAGATCAGAAGGGCATAAGGTAAAGGAGTAAAAAGAGCCTTACGTTCCCTTCCACAATCAATTCCCCTACATATAACTAAGAATTTTTCTAGACTCAACATCGACCAGTTTGGCTTGAGAAACCTACAGGCAGTCCAGCTCTGATGCCAACGCTGTCAGGACCCCGATCCTAAGTCACACCGATCTAGCTGTAACACGTCATATCACTTTGCGGCCTCACGCACGGTAACCCCACGGGTGCCACCTTACCTGGCCCGGGACCGTTTGCGCATTTTGGCACACGTATATGACAGTGTCGCTAGCATCCATATGACAGAGAACCCGGGCCGACATGGCTAGTTATAAACCAAAAGTGGCACTAAATTATAGAGATAGGCATCCATGACCCAGCAACGAACGTGTCGGTCATCAACGTATGAACCCAAGTCGTAGCAAGCTACATGGACTTAAAGGAACAACGCGTGACATTTCCCCTAAGGGACAGACACAGGAACGAAGAAGGACACATGCCGGCCAGCCTACGTGTTCCGAGCAGTAGCAAGCTACCAAGGCTCATTGGAATCACTAGGAGGCATTTCCCTGTAAGGTAGGCTACCAAAGGGAAACAACTAGGTGTCGGATCCCACACATACCAAGCATTTCAATCATACACGCAATATGCTCAATATGTGCAAATACAACATTGCATCACAACAGAACTCTATGACTCAAAGTACTTTATTTAAAAGGCTCCAAGAGCCATACATAACATATCCATACAGGTAGGGGTCACATGACCCAACACTCAAGTCATACAGTCATACAAGCACAAGCGGAAGCTACATGTCTGAGTACAGACAACTTAGAAAATAAAACAGGCTTGGTGTAGCCTGACTATCTACAAGTCCCTTCACAAGCTCCAGATCTCCGTCTGGGTGTCAAGCTACTTGTCGACGTCAACGTCTATGTAGAACCCATCAGCAGGGGCACGGTTCTCCTCTGCAATAGTTATTAAGCAAACATGAGTACAAAGGTACTCAGCAAGTCTTACCACAGAACCTATCATACATGCAACATTATCAAAGGGGGTAGTGGAGTTCATAGCAGAATGCCAGCTTTGACCTTGGCTAACCTATACTACAACTCTCAACAGATTGCAAGATGTTATTACGAACACGAGTCCTCTACTCACCACATCAATACACTACCGAGGATCCTCTTCCGTCATCCTACGGAAGGGCCATCCTCGGCACTCACGCTTATCTTGAGGCTTTTAGTAGTATCCATCAACTTGTCTATGAACTGTAAGAGTAACCAAGTAGTCCGTACCGTGAACAACGGCTATTCGAATAGTTTGATAACCCTGCAGGGGTGTACTTCTTCACACACGCTTTCACCACTTATCGCCGTTTACTCGGCGTGTATTCGGCAACCTTCAAGCGGAAGCCTAGCGAGGGTGTCGGCCACGACCTGACTAACTACTCAAGTCTCTCGTCCAGGTTTATCGCCTATTTGGGTTCCATCCGTGGGGAGATCCGGCCGGGGTCTCGCTCACGGCCCCAAACGATGTGTACAGGGTTCCCGAGTCACCAAACGGGCAACCGGTACACCGTGCCACGTACCTGTCGCATCACAACCCACCCCAAGGGTCAGCGTTGTGCACGACCTCCAGTAAGCTATAAAAACCAGAAACTAGTTGCAACTCCTGGACAAAGATCGAGGGTAATTAATAAGCCGAGAGGGTCCATTGGTTTCGGGCCCAATGCATGGTAGTAACTGCAACTTGAACCACACATACAGATCTCAGGTCCTATGGACGATTCCAATGAAACAACCCACCATGTACTCCTACATGGCCTTTCATCGATACCTTTACCAAGCGTATTCCACACTTCCTTCTCTTTACCGATATGATCATTTCACTCTGGTCCATCACCCAGATGAACCAGACCTGACACAACTCTAAGGATAGCAGGCAACATAAACAAATAGCATGGTGGATCACACATCACATGGCTCAATCAACTCCTACACATGCTAGTGGGTTTCAACTATTTACTGTGGCAATGACAGGTCATGCAAGGGATAGGGTTCAACTACCGCAGCAAGTAGCAGTTCACACGCTGTTGCCTTAATGCAGTAAAAGAGAGCAGGAGCGAGAAGATTGGGTTTGTATCGGAATGATCAATGATTGCTTGCCTGACAAGGTAGTTGTCGGGTACTGCTCTTCAACTGGATACGCAGCAGTATCCTCGGGAGCAGGACCTAACACAGAGAATACCAACGATACAATCATTAACAAACAAATGCAGCAATATGATGCATGCTCATGACATGGCAAGATGCATGTGTGTTGGCTAATGCAACTAAAACCAGAAGGGTTTGAGCTTATTTGAATCAAAGATTCAAATTGGAGTTCAAACTATTATTTAAATAAGTGCATTATCATGTTTTTGATGTATACATCAAGTTAACTTGTTCAAACATGCATGAAACCAGTGCCATTGGAAAGATTGGATTTTTCTGATCATTTTTCATATATAAATCTTTTCCATCTGAGCTATGGTTGATTTTATATGATTTTTAGAAGTTTTGGGTATTTTTTGGAATTTCCTGAATTATTTTAAATCTAAAAATCCCAGAAAAACCTTTACTGCGTCAGCATGACATCATGCTGACGTCAGCCAGTCAACAGGAGCTAGTCCAAGTCAAACATGACATGTGGGCCCTGCATGTCAGTGTCACAGCTAATTAACTAAGTTAATTAGAGTTAAACTAAAACTAATTAGCTGTCAGTGGGGCCTGGGCCCACGGGTCAGTGACTAAACTAATTAACTAATTAAATTAACGGAAACTTAATTAAACTAACTAATTAGCAGAAGGTGGCCCACACGTCAGTGATCCAGGGGTAGTCAACCCCCTGGTCAAACAGGTCAAACCCGCCGGCGACGTGACGCCGGTGAGGCCAAGTGCGGCGGCGTGCTTCGGAAATCGTCTACGGGGCACGACTCGAGCTGCGGCTAGGCGCGTTGGAAAGCTCTTGCTCTTGCGCGTCGGATGGTGGTGGTCGCCGGGCCTGGGGTGGCTGGAGACGACGGCAACAAGCTCGACGGCGGCGACCGGCGTCGGGCGTGTGTGGAGATGCGGCTGCAGGGGCCTAGGCGATGTGTGCGTAGCACCTACTGCATCTACGCGCTGCGGTGAGTGTGATGGACGGGTGCCAGTGACCAAATGGTCACCGGAGCATCACCGACGGCGAGCACGGCGGCGGTGCGTGCAGGTGAGCTTCGTGCGGTGCGTTCTAGGGAAGAAGAGAGCCAACGGAGAGGGGGAGGACGAAGCTGGGCTCACAGGAGTTGCAGCAGGCACCGGAGCAAGCTCGGGGGTGGTCGGAGCTGAGCGGGACGGCGAGGGGGATATCCGCGGCCGGAGTTGGGGAAGAAGAGGTCGGGGGCGTCTCCAGGGCGGGCGAGCGCTCGGGGCTCGGCCTGTTCGAAGCAGTCGAGGACGGCGGAGACGACGGACACCAAGGCGGGGCTCAGGGACGACGGTGGGCGCGGCTTCTACGACGGTGCGAGCACGACGGCGTCGGCCATGGCGCGGGGAGAGCGAGGGAGAGGAGCTGGGGAGAGGGGGAGGTGTCTGCGAGGTCGGGGGCGACGTGTATGACCGAACCATCCCTCCAGGACGGCGAGGGGATGAAGCAGGGCGGCGGGCAGCTGCGTGGTGTGCGGCGCGGTCGCCGTCGAGCACCTGCCTGCCTGCCTGGCCGAGCCAAGCAGCTCGCTGGAGCGGCAGCTGGGCTGGGCCGGCAGGTGGGCCGGGTGGGCGCCAGGTAAGCTTCTTCTCTCTCTCTTTTTCCGATTTTCTTTTCTGTTACATTTGTTTTGCAACTTTGTTTAATTAAATAAAATGCCAGAGCATTTTTATAACTCATAACACTTGTCATACCTACTGTATATAATATGAACAGTAGGAAACATTATAGCTTATGATTATTTGAGCATTTAAAAATATTTTATAGCATTTAAATGCCCAAATTCAAATACCATATGATTTAATCCAAAGCCCTAGATTTCCTAGAAAATCGTGCACCATTTTTGGCAGAGGTTTAAGACCAAGGCAGAAATGATGAACATTTTTGAAGGGCATTTTGGGTACATTGGAAATTATTTTATCAAACCCTAGTTGTTAGGAGAGGGGTGCTGGGGTTTCTGTTAATCCCATTTCAAGTTTCTTTGAAAGTAGACATGATGCACACTCTAGCTAGGTACTAAAGCAAGTGCTAACTAGGGATGTGACAAGAACGGCCTGAACTCCCTCGGGATTGATAGCAATGCCCTTACCAGAGATTACGTGGCCGAGATAGGTAACTTCTGGCAACCAAAATTCGCACTTGGAGAACTTGGCATAAATGCGGTGTTCTCTGAGTTTTTCTAACACAAGTCTAAGATGTTCGACATGCTCTTCCTCGTTCTTCGAGTAAATAAGAATATCATCGAGGTAAACCACGACGAACTTATCTAAGTACTAAATGAAGATCGAGTTCATCAAGCAGGAGAAAGTGGCTAGAGCATTGGTTAGACCGAAGGACATGACGGTGTACTTGTACTGGCCATAACGAGTGACAAAAGCCGTCTTAGGAATGTCTACGTTTCTGATCTTGATTTGATGGTAGCCTAACCTCAAATCCATCTTGGAGAAGACTGAGGATCCAGCGAGCTGATCATACAGGTCGTTGACCCTGGGGAGCGGATACTTGTTCTTTATTGTGACCAAATTAACGGGACGATAATCTACAACCATCCGATCCGTACCATCCTTCTTCTTGACGAAGAGGACGGGACAAGCCCAAGGAGAAGAACTAGGACGGATGAAACCCCTTCACAAGGACTCATCAAGTTGTTCCTTAAGCTCAACTAGTTCTAGGGGTGCCATCTTGTAAGGTCTCTTAGAAATTGGAACAGTTCCTGGGATAAGATCTATGACAAACTCTACATCCCTGTCAGGTGGAACACCTGGAAGTTCCTCTGGAAAGACATCCGGAATGTCACGGACTACCGGGATATCTTCAAGGTCTGGGAGGGGGCTGGCATTAAGAGAATAGAGTTGACGCTTTGCAACTCTAGTGGAGACAATGACTATATTGCGAGATGGGTGTGTAAGTTGAACAGACCTAGTGTAACAGTCAATCTTGGCATGATGAGCTGTCATCCAGTCCATACCCAAGATGATGTTGATATCTGAAGACTTGAGGGCTATAAGTGAGGCAAGGAATACAAGTCTGTCAACAAGGATTCCATTACCATGGCTTATTCTGGTAGTTTGCCATCTAGACCCTGGGGTTTGGATTTCAAGCGGAGTTGGCATATCACAAAATGACATGTCGTGCAAACGAGCATAGCCTTCAGAGATGAAGGAGTGAGATGCTCTGGTATCGAACAAAACCGAAGCTGGATGGCAATTGACAAGGAGTGTACCAAGAACGACATTTGGATCATCATGGGCATCTTTAGCTGAGACGTGATGCACACGTCCACGTTTAGTGGAAGTTGGATTGGCATGGATCGTCTTGTGTGGTGGCTTACCACAAAGAACGGACTTCTTAGGCTGGGGTGGAGCAAGACTGGCCTGAGAGCAGTCATGTGCATAGTGTCCTGGCTTTCCGCATGTGAAGCAAGTCCCTAAGGTAGGTCGTGGAACCGCATTGACAAGCGGTCTACCAATAGGCCTGGGTGGAGCATATGAATGAGCTGGATGAGGCACCTCATAAGATGGCCTCGGAGAATATCTGGGTGGAAGAGCGGAGTTTGGAACCCAAATCTGACGCTTCTGGGAACTACTGCCGGAGCAAGATCCCAAATCACGGGTGTGCTTACGAGACTCCTCGTAAGTGAGCTAAGTTGTCTGTGCATTGATGGCCTTGTTCACAAGAGGCTAGAATGTATTGCAATGATGCAAGTGAAGATCACGACGCAGCTTGGGGTTGAGACCCTTCCGGAACCTAGCCTGCTTCTTGGCGTCCTTGGACACTTCTTCTGTAGCATAGCGGGCGAGGTTCTCAAATTCTCTACTGCAAGCATCAACAACCATCTTAGCCTGGGTAAGACTACATAACTCTTCTCTCTTGCGATCGATGAGGGCATGAGGAATGTGATGCTCGCGAAAAACCTCAGTGAAATCCCTCCAGGTAGGAATCTGGCCAGCTGGAATAATGGCCTCATAATTCTGCCACCAAAGACTAGCAGGACCTTCCAGGTGATATGTGGCATAGATGACCTTGTCACCTTCAGCTATGTTCGCAGAACGCAGCTTGTGAGTGATACTACGGAGCCAGTCATCTGCATCGAGTGGCTCAAAGGGATGATGGAAGGTGGGTGGTTTCAGACGAATGAAGTCATGGAGGGTCACTGACTCTTTGCACTGATGTGTGGTGTTCTCCTCAATACGTGCCAACAAGCGGTTAGACTCTCGCTTGTTTCTCTCCATCTCTAACATGACCTCTGCCAACGAAGGCTGGTCGGGAGGATCCTCCTCATCCCTACCACCTCCGTGGTTCTTTCTACAAGCAACTGAACCTCGGGTAACTGACGACATCCCGAGAAATGAAACCAAGGACGGAATCAACATCAACCAGGATGTAGAAGGTAGGACAAGAAATGAGTATCTCTCGAACTCCTAGGATAATTCCGGCAGCATAACGGCAGTAAAATGCTCAAAATGAGACATCCTGCAAATGATAGGGCAGTACCATACTCAACAACATCACTCAAGGTTCTGTGATAGTACTAAACAAACTACACCGGAAGAACTTGAAAATTGGAGTATGACTCTCATCAACAAATCCTATGGAACTACGGAGAAGTAACACGTGATCCTGATAGACGGAAGAGAAAGCCTAGTTCCTTATCCCCGTAGGAAAGGTAAGATGACTCAGATCAGAAGACATAAGGTACAAGGAGTAAAAATAGCCTTACATTCCCTTCCACAATCAATTCCCTTATATAACTAAAGAATTTCTAGACTGAACTTCGACCAGTTTGGCTTGGTAATCCTACAGGCAGTCAGGCTCTGATACCAAAGCTCTCGGGACCCCGATCCAAAGTCACACCGGTCTAGCATGTAACACACCATATCACTTTGCAGCCTCACGCACGGTATCCCCATGGGTGCCACCTTACCTGGCCCAGGACCATTTGCACATTTTGGCTCACGTATATGATGGTGTCGCTAGCATCCATATGATAGAGAACCCGGGCCGACATGACTAGTTATAATCCCAAGGTGGCGCTAACTTACAGGGACATGCATACATGACCCAGCAACGAACGTGTCGGTCATCAATGTATGAACCCAAGTCGTAGCAAGCTACAAGGACTTAAAGGAACAACGCGTGACATTTCCCTAAAGGGACAGACACAGGAACGAAGAAGGACACATGCCGGCCAGCCTAAGTGTTCCGGAGCAGTAGCAAGCTACCAAGGCTCGGTGGAAGCACTAGGAGACATTTCCCCATAAGAGAGGCTACCAAGAGGAAACAACTAGGTTGTCGGATCCCACACATACCAAGCATTTCAATAACATACACACAATATGCTCGATATGTGCAAATACAACATGGCATCACAACAAGACTCTATGAAACAAACTATTTATTCATTAGGCTCCGAGGAGACAGATATTACAAACATGGGTCTCATGACCCAACATCCAAAGCATACAAGCAACAGGCGGAAGCATAACAAGTCTGAGTACAGACAACTACAAATGAAAAAGGCTGAAGAGCCTGACTATCTACAACACTCGTACAATATCGTAGCTGAGGTAACAAGCTACTTGTCGAAGTCCAAGTGGAACTACTGGTGAGACAGAAGTCTCATCTGTAAAACATAAAATAAGCAAACATGAGTACAAAGGTACTCTACAAGACTTACATCAGATCCTATCATACATGCATTTGTATCAAGAAGGCAAAGTGGGGTTTAGTTGTAGCAAGCCAGCTTTGACTCAGTGGCTATCCTGTACTACGACTGCTGGTAACTCTTTGAGGTGGCGCACACGAGTCCACTAATCACCACTCAATACACCACTATGGATTCATCCCCGTCTCCCTACGAGAAGGCCATCCATAGCACTCACACTTGTCTTGAGTATTTTAGAGTATCCACTTCCAGTTGTCTATGTACCACGTAAGCATCCAAGAAGTCCATAACCGTGGACCCGACTATTCGAATAGATCATGAAAACCCTGCAGGGGTGTACTTCTTCACACACGCTCTCGCCACTTACTGCCATGTACACATCATGTATCTTGACAACCTTCAAGCGGAAGCCTGGCGAGGGTGTCGGCCACGACCTGACTAACCACACAAGACTCTAGTCCAGGTTTATTGCCTATTCGGGTTCCATCCGCAAGGGAGTCCGGCTGAGGTTTCCATCACGGCCCCAAACGATGTGTGCAGGGTTCCCGAGCCCACCATCCGGGTGCCACTCGGTACACCAGGCCACGTGTGCCTAGTCTGTCCCAAGCCCACCCTGCCGGGTGCCACTTGGTAGAAAAATAACACTACCTACAAACACCATAAACTAGTTGCGACTCGTGGACAGAGATCAAGTTGATTAATAAGCCGATAGGGGTCGAGTTACCGGAACCCAATGTGTGGTAGTAACTAGTCATTGTACAACATGCACAGAACTCAGTGCTTAAGGACGGTTCCAGTGAGACAACCCACCATGTACTCCTACATGGCCTCTCACCGCTACCTTTACCAAAACGTGTTCACACACTTAACTCTCAGCATCAAAAGATATCACTGCACTCCAATTCATTCCCAATGAATCATGCCTGACACACTCTAAGCAATAGCAGGCATGGCATGGTAAGAACACAACATGGCTTCAATCAACTCCTACATATGCTAGTGGGTTTCAACTATTTACAGTGGCAATGACAGGTCAAGAAGAGGAATGGGTTCAACTACCGCAACATAAAGTAGCAGTTGAATCGTTGTTGTCCTAATGCAATAATAGAGAGCAGGAGCGAGAGAGTGGGATTGTATCGGAATAAACAAGGGGGTTTGCTTGCCTAGTAGATCAACAGCGGGCACTGCTCCTCGGACAGGTATTCTGGAACGATCTCCGGAGCAAGACCTATCGAGAAGGACGGTGCCAACATTCAAACACAAGCATATGCAACAATATGATGCATGACCATGGCATGAAGATGTGACGTTGTTTGAGCTAATGCAACTAGCATTTATTTGGTTGAAGTCCATTTGAACCAAGGGTTCAAATGCAACTCCAAATTAAACATTTATAAATGCCATTTATGTGTTTTCATATATTCAGTAAGTATAACTTCATTTGTCATGCATGAAAAAGGTACAGATCGATAGATTGATTTTTTCTGATAAATTTTCATATATAAATTATTTCATTCTGAGCTACGGTTGAATTTCTGTGATTTTTTGAAGTTTAAACCAATTTCTGAAATAAATAAATCATTTAAGATTTATTTAAATCCCAGAAATGGATTACTACGTCAACATGACCAAAGCATGATGTCAGCAGGTCATCCAGGCTGACCGGAGTCAAACCTGACAGTGGGGTCCACTGGTCAGTGACTCTACTAATTAATTGAGTTTAATTAGTGCTAAACTAATCCTAACCAAAAGTCGGCAGGGCAGGGCCCACATGTCAGTGGCTATACTAATTAACTAAACTAATTAATTTAAACTAAACGGGGTCAACTAACTGGGGGGGGGGACCCACCTGTCATTGACCCACAGGGTCAAAAACGGTCAGCGGGGTCAAACCCGTCGGCGTTAAGCCGCCGGCAGCAGCAAACGCAGCGGATGGCGTCGGAAACGCCGCTCCGGCGACCAATTGGACGGCGGAGAGCATCTACGGGCTGCGGAGCCTCGTCCGCATCAAGTGGAGGTGGTGGCTGGGTTCGGGGCCGACGGAAACAACGCCGACGACGACTTGGGCGGCCGCCGGAGTTTGGACCTCGATGGAACCGAGGATACGGTGGACGGGAGGACGAGCCGAATCTTGTTTTGGGCTCCTGGGACCATGTTGAGCATGGTGGTGTGCTCGGTCGCGGCTCTGAGTGGTTGTGGCCACGGCGGCAACATGGCCGGCGGCGGTGAGGTCTCGGCCTCAGCGGGGAACGGAGCTGGAGCTCACAAGGATGAGGGGGAGAAGAGGGGTTCGACGTGGAGGCTCACAACGAGTCGAACGGCGGTCTCAGCGGGCTCGGGGGAGGCCCGACGGCGACGCGGCGTTGCCGGTGATCTCCGGTGCTGGAGGTTGAAGACGACGGCAGTGACAACTCCTCAGGGCGTCCGGCGATGCGTGGCTTGACGGAGAGGACGGGGACGAAGTGGCGGAGCTCTCGGGCACGTTGGCTGGCCGTGGGGTGGCCGGTGGCCACGGCAGCGGCAAGCGGCGGCGACGGTGGCGCTTGGGTTCGAGCGAGAGAGGGAGACAGAGGAGGGGAGAGGCGGCGAGAGAGTGCGAGAGAGGTCCAGGGCACTTCGTGGCAACGACCAGAAGGTGCAGCGACGAGGGGGGAGGGGCAGGCAGGCAGGGAGGAGGTGGCAGCCATGCGCTCGGCGGTGGCGCATGCCCCTGCCTTCTGTCGTCGCCAGGAGGACAATGACTGGCAGATGGGCCGGCCCAGCTGGGCCGCATAGTGCCAGGCCAGCAAGTGGCCCAGGTAGGCTCTAACTCTTTTATTTCCTTTCCTGTTTTCTATTTCTGTAATTCTGTTTTGATTTAGTTTCTAGACTAAATCATTTATTTTCTTCTGACCCTTTTTGCAGGGACCTAGGAAATTAATCCAAAGCCCCTCATAATAAAAATCAATTTTTTTGGACATATATAAAATATATAATAAATATATATCCAAGGCAAATAATTATTGCATTAATTCCAAATGCCCAAAATAAATATTTATGAGCTCCTAAAAATATTGGTTTGAATTTTACCTCTGACCAATACTTTTAGAGAGAAACATGAACACTTTCTTGTACCCTTTTGCAGCAATTTTTATTTGGGTCATTTTTCAAAAAGGTTTCTGAGGGTTTCACATGTCCCCAATTCAAATTCATTTGAAATTTAAACATGATGCAAACACCAAGCTAGCCTAGTGCATACTAGAACTACGGTTGTGACATAGGAATAGAAGATGTATACATGGAAGTGACAGGGAAAGAGATGGCATGGAGTATCTCAATTCCGATGAGTTGGGATTGGAAAAGAGATGTCATTTGGTTGACATCATAGGAACTTTTCTATTGAATCTAGAGATGACATGCATGTCAATTCCTATGAGGGATTAGAAAAGAGATGTAATTTGGTTCATATCATAGGAACTTTTCTATTGAATATACGCTAATGTTTATTTTCATTTGAAATTATGGGAGTATAGGAATCCATTCATATGAACCAAGTGGCTCTAAAGCTATAGAAATGATATCATGTTTAGGGCCTCTTTGATTTGTAGGATTTTCGAAACGCAGGAATAGAAAAAACGTGGGATTGGGGTGGCATGTCATCTTGAATCCTATATGATTCTATGAGTGTTTGATCGTGCACAGAAAAAAATCTAGGATTCTTTCAAAGAGGTTAGAGTGGATTGAAAATTTCCTATGAAATCTAGTGCAAATGAATCCTATGAAAATGTTCCTATGGTTTACAATCCTATGAATCAAACACCCCACATAGGAAATATCCTAAGGAATTGAATCCTTCAAAATTCCTTTGAGAATCCTTTGAATCAAAGAAGCCCTTATTTCCTTTGAAATGTGGAGTATATGAATCTATTCATACGAACCAATTGGCTCTACAGGAAAAAATACAATAAAAATCATATCATATAGAGTTCCTATGATATTCCTCCACACCAAAGGATGGTTGAAATTGCTGCAGGTGATAGGATGGCCTTTCTTTGTAGACTCCTCCCCGATCTTTCTAGTTACCTCTCGAAGATCAATGAATAATCTACATGTGCAATTTGGTACACGAAAACTCGGTAAATGTTTGCGAGGTTCGAATTTTCAATAAAGCTATATGCACTGCATTTTGGAACGGAGGGACCATACGGCAGTTGCTTACACACACATGGAAGATTTGTGTGTAGAAGTGGTTGTTCTGTTAAATGACATGGCAAAACTGACACTATCGGATGCAGATCTAACGGTTCTCATGGTGTTCGTCAGGAAAAGGCTTGTGGCGAACGTTTGTCGGATAATGATTTACGGACACGTGCATTGCATTGATACGTGCCCCCCTCTCTCTCAAGCACACGCACCCTCCCGAGTGCTCTCGCACCCACTGTCTATCTACAGGTAGACGTCACACACATATGTGCTCTTCACACCCTACCCTCAGAACTTCTAAAAAATAAAAGACGTCACGCAGATTTTATTTTAGCTCACACGTCACACACTTATACTATTACTCTTGTGGCGAACGTTCTTTGGGCATAGTATATTGTACTCTCACGAAGAGAAGCGGTGCACGCACGCACTAGTTCTCTCACACCCACTCGCGGGTACATGTAGGAGCGCATTTTTTTGAAGCAGGAGCCTTAGCGCTTGCTTTACTAGGGTTCCTCTCGTTCACCCTCTCATGCTCTCCAGATCTAAGCAAGACATATGTGGCCACACTCTCTCTCAGCTCACGGCTGGTCACAAATCCGGCCGGACAACCTTGACCGGGGCTGGGGTGTAGGTGCATTGTTCACGCTGTCATTGGCGGCGAGGGATGAGACCAACGGCTGCCCGCGCGTCCCGATCGGCGGCCGTGCCGTTCTCTTCAAGAGAGAGCCGACTCCGGAGGGCCTCCCACCCCTTCTTCCTCCCTGCGATATTGTGGCCAAGATGCGGCCTCCCGACGCCGTCTTTGCCACATGCCGACGACCCTCAGGTATATATTCCTTCGAAACCTACCTTGCTCTACTGCCCCAGCTCCCCACTTGGCTTCGAGTGGATCTTTTTCTACTTCCGTCCGCTGTTCCAAAGCCACCTAGACTTTTTCTATTATTAGAGGTATAGCTAGTTCATACAGTCGACTCTAAGAGTTGGTTCAAACAGGGAAGAAAGTGGGAAAGCTGTAGCATGAATCTAGGACTTGGTTCTAAGAGGAAACGGGGGAAAGTAGTAGATACTGGCTACTCAACCGGTCTCTTGGTTGAAAAGAAGCATGGTGGATGGCGAAGGGTGGGGGAAGTGGACCTATCTCTTGGTTGAAAAAGGAAAGAAAGTGACGGGTGTTGGGGGACAACGCAAATGAGAATGAGCAGGTCTAGATTTCCTGTGCTCACATAGGAAAATGTCGCCGAGGGGATAAAAAATGGGACAAATGCAGACATGCTGCCTGAGTGTTTTCCGCTCTCGGCAACCACATCTGCCTCACCATTTTATGAAGTGCTTCCGTCTTGCTTTATTTCCCATGAATTGCGTTTTTGCAGTTACACTTAAATCTCACACCGCTAACATTGCTTCATCCCAGTGGAAGTGCACAAATTTGATTGCACATTTACTGACCATGTGCTACTCTCATGACAGTAATACTAATGCTATTGTTATGCATGTTAATCTAGTGGCAGTGTTGATGTGATGTGATGCTACTTACTTAAGGACACTTTCATACTGTCAATGTAGTGCCAATTATAACACAATAGATGCCGTTGTTAATCATACGCCACTGCAAATATCTGTCACTATTTAAATAACCGTATTTCGTATTTGCGCAAATAGGGATGTCTGTCTCCATATCGTTTCGGGATGTCTGTCTCCGTATCGTTTCTATCCGCGCAATCAAAAGCACACACCTCATTTTTAGTAGAATTGCGCAAAATGAGATGGCTATCCCTCGTTGCCGTCCTCTAACCACCCGTCTTCCAGGTACTGCTACATTGGTAGTTACTAGGTAGAATGACAAACACAATATAAAAGAAGTTGATTCGTACTTTTTACTTCCTGATTGTAGTGTAGGGACAAGCGAAAACAACTGCATCCTAGTGCGGAATGCACTTTCTACCAGTTCATACATGGACCAAGGACTCGCTGGCATGGCTGCACGGCGGTTTTTTGGACAGGTGCGCGGACAAGAGGCATTTGTGGTCTGCTTATTTCTGCAAATAGCGGTGCTTAAATTTAGTGGAATGCACAAGAATTTCAGCTGGTCAGTACACTACATGGCTTAGTTCAGCATTCCAGCTGAGAACACAATTATAATTGGTTATTCTGGAATGAGAGAACCTAACCCTGGATGGTGGCAAGAAGAAAAAACCAGAGTGAACTCCAGGAAATTTAAGCCTGCCGGGAGGCCCTTTACTCAGAGAAGCCTTGCTTGTTTTTTCCTGATTTGTAAACCTTCTCACAACTGTGAACTAGTATATGTTTGTTATGTTCTATGAATCATTGAGATGTATAAAATTGCTTAACTTATGCTTTCCAAGTTTTTATGAAGCCGAGTTTAATGTGAGTGTTCCACATGAACGCTGGACTAGCGTGTGAACGTTTGGAATTTACATTGTGGCCTCAGTTAACTGCATGAACCACTGTAAAAAGATACATAGTTGCTTATATGCCAGACAACAGATTATTGATTGTTAGCTGGTCGATAGCCTAGTGTTGAAGCGAGCTGAGCCAATGTGTCGTGTTTTGCACAACTCCTTACAAGTGGGGTAGCACCAAGAGTGTTTACAAGTACTTATGTATACGTCGGCGCACAGTTCTGAAACGAGTACTCTATTTCATCCAAACTCACACTGCTCGTATGATAAAACTAGTGAGGACACATTTATTTCAGCAACAATTACGATGATTCACGGGCACACAAAAGTAGCAGCAGTTCCTATAGACAGATTCAAATAAGCCCCAGAGGGCTCGATAACAGGCAAGGTTCAGATAATTAGACAGAATCCAAACTACTATTAAACACTAGCTGGGGCAAGTATTTCATGCCTCGATCTAATTTGGGCTGGACACAAGACGGAACTTGCCATGAACATCATCGAGGACATCCGGCAGCAGCTCAATCCTGTGAACCTTCATGAAGACAACCTTGTGGCCTTGCCACTCATAAACTTGTTTGTGGAGGCATGCCACGTCATGTTCCTACGTAAGCTTGACAAGAACAGTATGCCTCACAAACGAAGGATTAGCTTTGAACTTCTTGTGCTTCAGTCCACCCTGGACAACACGTCTGACAACAGTGAGGCTGGAATACAACTCTTCATTGGTACAAGCGCAAATGCCTTCTAGGATCCAACAGCCTAAAAACTCTGCTTTCCCAGTGCGTATATTCAGGTCATCCGCCTCATAGCGAGTGACATGTACAACCACACAATCCTTGTCTGCATCAGGGCTCTAATTGAAACAGAAACTAATTCTAAATTACTTTCTAGTATAAGAAACACAAGTTATTTAAACCACTATGTATAGCATGGCATTGAAGCGAATAATTTTTTGCATTATTCATCAACACATACTTAGATGAAAAACCACAATCGAGATCGGCAAAGAAGAAAATCACCTTGGGCAGATTAGTGGGGGGGTGGGGGGACACATCCTTGAAGGGGGAAAACTACTCCTGCAGTGCCACGGGGTATGTAACCTCAAACGGGGTGTTGACCATCTCAGTAGTGGTCATGAGTGTATCTGGAGTCGGCTCGGTGGCTGCCTCCATCTTCTTGGAGCTCTCTGTCTCGTGGGGATCAGCCTCCCATGTCTGCTCCACTATCGGCAGATCTTTGCCTGGTTCTCCTTGGTCCAACATGAAACAGGCGAATACTAGGAGACCACTGAAAGGAAAACACAATCGTAATGACAATGAAACAAAAAAGAGAGTGAGGATCGGTTACCGCTTTGCAAAAGTTTTTTTCTCTGAACGAAAATATACCAACATCACGGATCCACTTACCTTCCCTTCATTGGGGAGAAGAACAGTGGCAGATGCGAGTGTTGCCTTTCTTGAAGACAGTGAGGGAGAAGGAGATTCAGCGAAGAGTGAAATGATGGTTGCTTCGTCCGTCAAACTTAGACTGCGGGGAGGTGGGGTTTTGTGATACGACCGCTCGTTATTGCCGCGCTACGATCGGGGTGGCTCTCCGCCTGGATACTGCTTTCTAATTTGCTGGATGGCATTTGGGCCCGCGCGTTGCATGGCCCGCATGTCGGTAAACAGAAGTATAACGACATTCAATAGAGGGAGACGTTTCGATGACCTAGGAGGAGCCAGAAGTGGTATTGTATCCATTGTACTAGTAGTAATTGTTTTTCTGGGTAGCGGTAGAGTGTCTCCACTGTACTAGTAGTAATTGTTTCTCTGGGCCCAAGACAAAACAGCCCATCTACCCTAGTAAATAGTAACAACAGGGTTGTGCGGGGGCTGTGGCCCGTCTAGCTAGGGTTTTATTTATGTTTACCACATCATGAGCCCAGTTGTGTTCTTTTCTTGCTGAAAATGGCTAGCCCAGTTCTATTTTTTTTTTAAAAAATACCCAAACAAGGCCTACTTGCTTTATCAGCCCTGCTGGGCTACAAATCTTTCAAGACGAGGAGAGTTCCATTCGGTTTGCCCAGAAATGAGCTGTACATTTTTAAAACACATCAAACCGAGAATTAGTTTCAATTTTTTTTTTCATTACAAGATTTTAAATTCCATTGATTTTTATGCATGGACAATTATTTGGATTTTATATTTATATAAATTATTTTTCAAAATAGTTTGAATGTGAACCGATATTTCGGGATTAAATAAAGTTGACCGCATCGAAATATGCAAAATAATGGTCAACGTGGTCAATGAACGACATCCATCGGAAGTGGACTGTACGTGCAGAGGCTGACAGCTGGGTCCACGGCCGCACACAAGGAAATGCCTCCTTATTACGCGCAAAATAATGATTCCTCCACCTGACAGCTAGGACCCACGGGAAGGGCCTCTGTATTTCGCAAAAAAAAAAACGTCCCCCCGCTGACAGGTCAGACCCACCAGCTATATCTTCGCACGCAAGGAACTGCCTCCTTATGACGCACAAAAAAATGAATACCCCCCTGCAAGCTGGGACCCACCATAGTGGGTGGCTCACTTGTGGGCCTACTAATTTGACGGGGACAGATGGCTTTGTCAAGTTAGTAAATATGAATGATTCTAGATCCAGTGACCGTACGATGTCCATCCAACAGCCATAGTGCTTCTTCAACCTCTGGTCTTCTAGCTCCAGCCGCCCAAAGCAGCGCCGGTCGTGCCGCCTGCTCCTACCTCCCGTGGCCGACTGTGCTGCCGCGGAGGCCTCACCGCCCCCATACCACTCCCACCGCTGGCTAGGCCATCCCTCCACTCACCCACACCCCCTGTTATTCTACGGCGATGACAGCCTCACACCGCAGCCGAACCAGTGAACCCTCGTACTCCTCTCCACGTGGGCATCCACTGCCGCGTCTTCCCCCGCTCCGTGTCATCCCCTTCCTAGGCCTCGCCGTCGTCCACCTCCTTGGTGCTCTCGGTGCGGCATGGTAAATGTGGTCAATGACCGACTTCCATCGGAAGAGTACTATACGTGGAGAGGCTGACAGCAGGGTCCACGGCCACAGCCCAGTTTTTTTGTGATTTGCCAAGTAAGTCGCTATGTCAGGCCTGTTCGGCTGCAAATCTTTCAAGACGAGGAGAGCTTCATTCAGCTGGCCGAGAAAATGGCCTATCAGTAATGAGAGATGGGTTGTACATTTTTAAAACACATCAAACCGCCAATTAGTTTCAAAATTCTTTTTTTTTTCATTTCGAGATTTTAAATTGCATTGGATTTTATGCGTGGACAATTTGTTGGATTTTATATTGATATACATTTATTTTTAAAACCAGTTTGAATGTGACTCAAAATTTCGGGATTAAAAACAGTTCGGACCACACCGAAATATGCAAAATTTCGTATAATTTTTTAACCGTGGCCACAATATGGGCTGTAATGCTAACAAAAAGAATATGGGCTCCAAAAAAACCCTTAAGAATTAGCAAATGGGCTGTAAATTATTAATAATAATGGCAGATGGGCTGTATGATGTTTTCCACAGATTTGAGGCTTTCCTAAAAAAAGGTTGACGCACAAGCAGTGACTGTTGGATGTCCATCCAACGGCCGTCGTGCTTCTTCAATCTCTGCTCTTCCTGCTCCAGCCACTCAAACAAGCGCCGGCGGGACTGCCTGCTCTCTCCTCCCCGCGGCCGGCTGTGCTGCCGCGCAGGCCTCACCGCCCCACCATACTCCCATCACGGGCCTAGCCATCCCACTATTGACCCACACCTGCTGTTTTCTCTGGGGACAGTAGACGAACCAGTAAACCCTCGTACTCCTCCGCATGGGAAACAACTGCCGAGTCTTCCCTGGCTCCGTGTCGTTCCCTTCCTAGGCCTCGCCGACGTCCGCCGCCCTGGTCCTCTCGGCGCGGCCTGGTCAACATGGTCAATGAACGACATCCATCGGAAGTGGACTGTACGTGGTGAGGCTGACAGCTGGGCCCATGGCCACACGCAAGGAAATTCCTCCTTATTAAACACAAAATAATGATTCCTCCACCTGACAGCTAGGACCCACGAGAAGGGCTTCTGTATTTCGCGAAAAAAACACCCCCCCGCTGACAGGTCGGACCCGCTAGCTATATCTTCGCACGCAAGGAAGTGCCTCCTTATGACACACAAAAAAATGAGTACCCCCTGCTAGCTGGGACCCACCATAGTGGGTGGCTGACTGGTGGGCCTACTAAGTTGACGGGGATAGAGGGCTTTTTCAAGTTAGTCAATATGAACGATTCTAGCTCCAGTGACCGTACGATGTCCATCCAACAGCCATAGTGCTTCTTCAACCTCTGGTCTTCTAGCTCCAGCCGCCCAAAGCACCGCCAGTCGTGCCGCCTGCTCCTGCCTCCCGTGGCCGGCTGTGATACCGCGGAGGCCTCACCACCCCCATACTACTCCCACCGCTGGCCAGGCCATCCCTCCACTCACCCACACCCCCTGTTATTCTGCGGCGACGGCAGCCTCACGCCGCAGCTGAACCAGTGAACCCTCGTACTCCTCTCTGCGTGGGCATCCACTGCCTCGTCTTCTCCGGCTCCGCGTCGTCCCCTTCCTAGGCCTCGCCGTCGTCCACCGCCTTGGTGCTCTCGGCGCGGCGTGGTCAATGTGGTCAACGACCGACTTCCATCAGAAGAGGCTGACAGTTGGGTCCACGGTCACAGCTGGGTCCACGACCACAACCTAGTTTTTTGTGATTTGGCAAGTAAGTCGTTTTGTCATGCTTGTTGGGCTGCAAATCTTTCAAGACGAGGAGAGCTTCATTCGCCTGGCCGAGAAAATGGCCTATCACTAATGGGAAATGGGCTGTACATTTTTAAAACACATCAAACCGGCAATTAGTTTCAATTTTTTTTTCATTTCAAGATTTTAAATTGCATTGATTTTTATGTGTGGACAATTTGTTGGATTTTATATTGATAAACATTTATTTTTAAAATCAGTTTAAATGTGACTCAAAATTTCGGGATTAGCAACAGTTCGAACCACACCGAAATATGCAAAATTTTGTATAATTTTTTAACCGTGGCCACAATATGGGCTGTAATGCTAACAAAAAGAATATGGGCTCCAAAAAAACCTTAAGAATTAGCAAATGGGCTGTAAATTATTATTAATAATGGCTGATAGGATGTATGATGTTTTCCACAGATTTGAGGCTTTCCTAAAAAAAAGTTGACGCACAAGCAGTGATTGTTGGATGTCCATCCAACGGCCATCGTGCTTCTTCAATCTCTGCTCTTCCTGCTCCAGCCGCTCAAACAAGCGCCGCCGGGACTGCCTGCTCTCTCCTCCCCGCGGCCGGCTGTGCTGCCGCACAGGCCTCACCGCCCCACCGTACTCCCATCACTGGCCTAGCCATCCCTCTACTCACCCACACCCGCTATTTTGTCCGGGGACGGCAGACGAACCAGTAAACCCTCGTACTCCTCCGCGTGGGAAACAACTACCGAGTCTTCCATGCCTCCATGTCATTCCCTTCCTAGGCCTCGCCGTCCTCCACCGCCCTGGTGCTCTCGGCGCGGCCTGGTCAACGTGGTCAACGACCGACATGCATCTGAAGTGGACTGTACGTGGAGAGGCTGACAGCTGAGTCGACGGTCGCACGCAAGGAAATGCCTCCTTATTACGTGCAAAATAATGATTCCTCCACCTGACATCTGGGACCCACCGAAAGGGCCTCTGTATTTCGTGAAAAAAACGTTACCCACCCCTGACATCTCGGACCCACCAGCTATATATTCGCACGCAAGGAAGTTCCTCCTTATTAAGCACAAAAAAATGAATACCCCCTGTTAGCTGGGACCCAGTATAGTGGCAGGCTGACTTGTGGGCCTACTAAGTTAACGGGGACGGAGGGCTTTGTCAACTTAGTCAATATGCACGATTCTAGCTCCAGTGACCGTACGATGTCCATCCAACGGCCGTAGTGCTTCTTCAACCTCTAGTCTTCTTGCTCCAGCCGCCTTAACCAGCTAGCAAACCAGCGCCGGTCGTGCCTCGTGCTCCTGCCTCCCCTGGCCGGCTGTGCTGCCGTGGAGGCCTCACCGCCCCCTACTACTCCCACCGCTGGCCAGGCCATCCCTCCACTCACCCACACCCCCTGTTATTCTGTGGCGACGGCAGCCTCACACCGCAGCCGAACCAGTGAACCCTCATACTCCTCTACGCATGGGCATCCACTGCCGCGTCTTACCCGGCTCCGCGTCGTCCCCTTCCGAGGCCTCGCCGTCGTCCACCGCACTGGTGCTCTCTGCACGGCGTGGCGAACATGGTCAAGGAACGGCTTCCATCAGACGTGGACTATACATGGAGAGGCTAACAGCTGGGTCCACGATGACAGCATGGAAGTGCCTCCTTATTACGCGGAAAATAATTATTCCTCCACCTGACAGCAGGGACCCACCGGACGGGCCACCATTTTCACGAAAAAACGTTTCCCCCCAGACTGCTGGGACCCAGCGGACGGGCCACCGTATTGTGCGAAAAAAACGTTCCCCCCGTTCTCAGCTCGGACCCACCGGAAGAGCCTCCTTATTACGCACAAAAAATAAAGAAAACTCCACCTGCTGGTTGGGACCCACCTTGGTGGGAGGCCGACTTATGGGCCTACTAAGTTGACGGGGAGGGAGTGCTTTGTCAACTTTGTCAATATGAAAGATTCTAGCTCAAGTGACCATACGATGTCCATCCAATGGCCTTAGTGCTTCTTCAATCTCTGGTCTTGTTGCTCCAGCCGCCCAAAGCAGCGCCGGTCGTGCCGCAAGCTCCTGCCTCCCGTGGCCGGCTGTGCTGTCGCGGAGGCCTCACTGCCCCCTACTATTCCGACCGCTGGCCAGGCCATCCCTCTACTCACCCACACCCCCTGTTATTCTACGGCGACGACAGCCTCACACCGCAGCGAACCAGTGAACCCTCGTACTCCTCTACGCGTGGGCATCCACTGCCGCGTCTTCCCCGGCTTCCCGTCGTCCCCTTCCTAGGCCTCGCTGTCGTCCACCGCCCTGGTGCTCTCGGCGCGGCGTGGTCAATGTGGAGAGGCTGACAGCTAAGTCCATGGGTGCAGCAAGGAAGTTCCTCCTTATTACGCGCAAAATAATTATTCCTCCACCTGACAGCGGGGACTCATCGGACGGGCCACCGTATTTCATAAAAAAAACATTTCCCCCTGACTGCTGGGACCCACCAGCTACATCTTCGCACACAAGGAAGTGCGTCCGGGCAAAAAAATGATTCGCCCCTGACTGCTGGGACCCACCAGGTACATCTTCGCATGAAAGGAAGTGCGTCCAGGCAAAAAAATGATTCACCCCCCTGACTGCTGAGACTCACCAGCTACATCTTCGCACGCAAGGAAGTGCGTCTGAAAAAAAAACGATTCGCCCCCCCTGACTGCTGGGACCCACCAGCTACATGTTTGCAGGCAAGGAAGTGCCTGACAGTCGGGACCCACCTGGTCGAAGCGTACATAGCGTTGTCATTCTGGTCGCGAACGTGTATGTACATACTGGTCGATGTAGAGGCGCGTACGTGTCATAGCAGAGGTGCGCACATAGCATGTACACGTACGTACAACGGCCAGGGTGCAAGAAAGTAAATACGGCCACGTACGTACATACAGGCGGGGTCTCGAACGCCTAAACGCGCGTACGTACGGCCAGGGCTCTTGTACATGGCTGGGTCGGAACAGAGAAACAGCATCATCGTCGTGTTCATGGGGAGCCAACCGGCTGGGTCGGAACGGAATGCGTCGTCATGTTCATCGGGAGGTCTTGGACGGAACAGCCGATGGAAACGAGGCCTGGCGTACCACAGAACGGAGGAAACTGCCTTGTGATCGACCGGCCATGTTCGAAACGGGATCTTGTTCATCGGGAGGGGTCAGGCGTACCGCAAAACGGAGGAAACGGACCTCCTACGGTCGAAACGGGGGTCCTGTTGATCGGGAGGGGTGTGGTGTTCCGCAAAACGGAGGAAACGGACTTGTGTTGGAGCGCTACGGTCGAAACGGGGGTCCTGTTCATCGGGAGGGGTGTGGCGTACCGCAAAACAGAGGAAACGAACTTGTGTTGGAGCGCTACGGTCGAAACGGGGGTCATGTTCATCGGGAGGGGTGTGGCGTACCGCAAAACTGGACTCCACGGGATACTGTTCATCACCATCGTCAACCCCCTCCAGCCTCCACGGGCTACTGTTCATCCACCGTTGACCTCCTCCAGCCTCCACCTGTGACTGTCCAGGCTCCACCGCGCGCTACTCCATCGGCTACTGTTCAACCAGCCCTCTCCACGGGCTCCTGTCCAACCACCCCTCCACCGTCTACTGTTCATCCATTCCTCCACCGTCTACTGTTCATGCAGCCCTCCACGGGGTGGTCCTGTTCATGCAGCCCTCCACGGGGTCCTGTTCATGCAGCCCCAACCGGCTCGATCAAACGGGATCCTGTTCATGCAGAGGCAACACCACGGGGTCCTGTTCAGCCACCCCGACTGGGAATTGTTCATCTAATCCCCCCCCCCAACAACGCTCACTGTTCATGCGGAGGCAGCATCGATCGGCTTCAGTTTGAAGCATTAGCGAATGAATCGCTTGATCGGGTCCAGTTAACAACCATCGATCAATCGCTCGGGTTCAGTAACACGTACCTTCAATGCAATCGCTCGAGTTCAGTTAGATCCCAATGCCTTGCACCCATGCGCGTGCATGTATGAGAGAAACGCGCATCGCTCGGCCCCGACCACCCACCGTAACCGGGAACACCCCGATATTTTCCTCCCCCTCGCTTCTACCATCGTTTTTTCCGTCATGGACGGCCCAAAGAATGTCATGCAGCTGCGTCTCCGGCCCGCCCAGGACGAAAAGCCCATTTTCTGTCATGATTTTTTGTCATAGAAGTAGGACCCCCCACTTCTATGATGATACCGTGTTTTGTCACAATTATTGTCATAGAAGTGTCATAAGTATGACAGAAAAAGTTTTGTTCGGACCAAAATGTCACGGATGTGTCTTTTTTGTAGTGAAGGCCGCGGAATGCCACCAAGGAACCAAGCTCCTCGTAACCCGCCCAACAATGGTAAGGGGCGTGTAAATCACGTCACACCATAAGAAGCCCAGGAAGACCCAGACGTCGTGCTGGGTACGTTCTTCGTCAACTCAGCACCTGCAACTGTCTTGTTTGATTCTGGAGCCACACATTCATTTGTCACCCAAAAGTTTGCATTAAAAAGTGGCATGACCCCTACACCCCTGAATAACCCTATGGTGGTACAAACCCCTAGAGCAGAGATGAGATCCAAGATAGGCTGTAAGGGAGTCGGAATCATCATTAAGGGGGTAGATTTCCTAACAGACCTTATCGTCCTGAGATCGCAAGGCTTGGATGTGATCTTAGGCTTGAATTGGCTCAGCAAGCACCAAGACTTGTTAGATTGTTCCAACTGAACTGTCACTGTGACCAATGATCTAAGAGTCAAAGTTAAATTTACCTCCAACTCCTCTTCTGCTCAAGCCGCTCAAGTCAACTGTCTATCCGAAGTTGGATTGGAGCAAGTGCCGGTAGTATGTGAGTACCCCGATGTCTTTCCTGATGAACTACCGGGGATGCCCCCAGACCGTGACATTCAGTTCGTCATCGAGCTCATGCCCGGAGCAGGACCCATCTATAAGAAACCTTATAGAATGGGGACGGAAGAATTGGCAGAGTTGAAGAAGCAACTAGAAGATCAGTTGAGAAAGGGATTTATCCGCCCTAGTGCCTCCCCTTGGGGATCACCTATTATTTTTGTCACAAAGAGGGACGGTACCATCCGCTTATGCATTGACTATCGTTCCCTCAATGAAGTTACAATCAAGAATAAGTATCCACTTCCCAAGATTGAAGGTATGTTTGATCAACTCAATGAAGCCAAGGTGTTCTCCAAGATCGACCTCAGATCTGGGTACTACCAGCTGAAGATCAGGCCCCAAGACATTCCGAAGACGGCATTTGTAACCAGATATGGCCTGTATGAGTGCACGGTCATGTCCTTTGGATTGACTAATGCCCCAACTTACTTCATGTATCTCATGAATAAGGTCTTCATGGAATATTTGGACAAGTTTGTTGTCGTTTTCATTGATGACATTCTTGTCTTCTCTAAGACGGAAGAAGAGCTCGAGCAACACTTGAGGATGGTCCTAGACAAGCTTCGAGAGCACCAACTATATGATAAATTCAGCAAGTGTGAGTTTTGGCTACATAAAGTTAGATTCTTGGGTCATTCCTTGACCGAGGAAGGATTGTCGGTAGATCCCGCGAAGATTGATGCTGTGACCCAATGGCAATCCCCAACTACCATCAAGGAAGTTAGAAGCTTCCTCGGACTTGCGGGCTATTATTGCAAATTCGTCGAAGGATTCTCTAGCATTGCCCGGCGATGACTCAGCTCTTGAAGAAGGACAAGAAGTTCGAATGGACGCCGAAGTGCGAAGAAAGCTTCCAAGAACTCAAGAAAAGATTGACCACCGCCCCAATTCTGCCAACACCCGACATTCACAAGGAGTTTGTGATATATTGCGATACCTCTCGAACCGGATTGGGAAGCGTTCTGATGCAAGAAGTCCGAGTCATAGCTTACCTTTCAAGGCAGCTATGACCTCATGAAGAGAACTACGCTACTCATGATATTGAGTTAGCAGCAGTGGTTCATGCTTTGAAGACATGGAGACATTACCTCCTAGGGAAAAGGTGTGAGATATACATAGACCACAAAATTCTGAAGTATATTTTCACTCAAAAGGAATTGAACATGAGGCAGCGAAGATGGTTGGAGCTGATCAAGGACTATGACCTGAGTGTTCAATATCACCCCGGGAAGGCTGATGTGGTAGCAGACGCCTTAAGCAGAAAGGCTTGTTCCCAGAATGCCGTGGTTAAAGGAAGGCAGCCAACCCTATTTGAAGAGCTGGAACAATTTGGCTTGGAATTGGTTACCTATGGAATTCTGGCCACCTGGAAGTCAAGCCGACCCTAATGGACGAAATAAAGGATGTGTAGAATGGACACGTAAGCATCGAAGGCATCAAGAAGAAGATGAAGCTAGGCAAGGCCCCATGATTTTCTGAAGATGAGCATGGGATTGTTTGGTACGAAGGTCGTATCTGCGTACCAAACAAGAAGGAGCTAAAGGATTTGATCCTACAAGAAGCCCACGACAGTCCGTATTCCATCCACCCTAGAGGAACCAAGATGTATCAAGACTTGAAGGAAAGATTTTGGTGGCACATGATGAAAAGGGAGATTGCCACCTATGTTACAAAATGTGATGTATGCCAAAGGGTCTGTAATGCCTCGGATGTAACAATTCCATTTATGGCAATATAATCTTCGTTGACTAAATCAATTCCATTCTGGGCTCTTCCTTCATTTCGGGTTTCTTCGTTTTTGTCGTGTGCATGTGTGCATATAATCCATGTCATGTCATCATGTGCATTGCATTGCATTCGTGTTGTCACTTGCACCCGGTCATGCTCGTCTCTTCTCGTTGTCCGTTTCGAGTTCCGACACTCACACACGTGCCCGTGGCACCTCCGAGTCCTTCTTTCATATCTGGCCCGTAGAACGTTCTCGGAATGAGGTGAGACTTGTCGTACGTTGTTGTTTTAGTACATGGAGACTGCCTGTCAAGTTTCGTCGCGTTTGGAGGTCGTTTGATACTCCAACGGTTAACCTCATGGGCTAAAAGCTCCTCTTTCTTTTGGCCCAACACCCCTCCACAACAGCCCACTAACCAAGCTCAACCACCCCCATCTGGACTGGGCCTTTGGGTTAGTAGGTTAGTCCCAAAAATAATATAAAAGTGTATGACAAAGCCCACTAAACATCCAAAACATCATAAATAATAGCATGGAACAATAAAAAATTATAGATACGTTGGAGACGTATCAAGCATCCCCAAGCTTAATTCCTGCTCGTCCTCAAGTAGGTAAACGGTAAAAATATAATTTTTGATGTGGAATGCTAACCAACATAGTTTTTCAATGTAATTCTCTTAATTGTGGCATGAATGTTCAGATCTGAAAGATTCAAGACAAAATTCTATATTGACATAAGAAATAATAATACTTCAAGCATACTAACAAAGCAATCATGTTTTCTCAAAATACCATGGCTAAAGAAAGTTATCCCTACAAAATCACATAGTCTGGCTATGCTCCTTCTTCATCACACAAAATATTCATATCATGCACAACCCCAATTTCAGCCAGGCACTTGTTTTCATACTCTATTCTTTCAAACCTTTCATCTTTCACGCAATACATGAGCGTGAGCTATGGACATAGCACTATGGGTGGAATAGAGAGGTGGTTGTGGAGAAGACAAAAAGGAGGGAGATAGTCTCACATCGACTAGGCGTATCAATGGGCTATGGAGATGACCATCAATAGATATTAATGTGAGTGAGTAGGGATTGCCATGCAACGGATGCACTAGAGCTATATATGTATGAAAGCTCAACAAAAGACACTAGTGGGTGTGCATCCAACTTGCTTGCTCACGAAGACCTAGGGCATTTGAGGAAGCCCATCGTTGGAATATACAATCCAAGTTCTATAATGAAAATTCCCACTAGTATATAAAAGTGACTAAACATGAGACTCTCTATCATGAAGAACATGGTGCTACTTTGAAGCACAAGTGTGGAAGAAAATATAGTAGCAATTGTCCGTTTTTTCTTTTCTTTTTCTTTTTTTCTTTTTCTCGGCCTTTTTTTTCTTTGGCCTTTCTTTTTTTCCCTTTTTTTGTGGAGGGGCTTTATTGATTTATCCTTTCCTCCCATGGGACAATGCTCTAATAATGATGATCATCACACTTTCATTACAACTCGATACTACAACAAAGTATGACTCTATATGAATGCCTCCGGTGGTGTACCGGGATGTGCAATAAACAAGAGTGACATGTATGAAAAATTATGCATGCTGGCTTTGCCACAAATACGATGTCAACTACATGATCATGCATGGCAATATGACAACATGAAGCGTGTCATATGAACGGAACGGTGGAAAGTTGCATGGCAATATATCTCAGAATGGCTATGGAAATGCCATGATAGGTAGGTATGGTGGCTGTTTTGAGGAATATATATGAGCCATCAAAACAAAGCAATCAACGCATGCTCCTATGGGGGAGGTTGGTAGGATTTAACCATCACGCGCACCCAACCTCCACACAAAGGTTGACACTTTACAAATACCTCATGATCTAACTTCGTCACATAGCGGTTCACCATACGTGCATGCTACGGGAATCACTAACCTTAACACAAGAATTTGTCAATTTCATAATAACTCCACTAGCATGAATCTAATATCACTTTCCTCATATCTCAAAACAATTATCGAGCATCCAACTTCTCATCATATTCAATGCACTACGTGTGATTTTTTTTACTACATTGATATTGGATGTCTATCATGTGAAGACTAGTTTTATAGCCTAAGCACATTACCATGCTGTTTTAATAGACTCTCAAAAGGATATAAATGAAGCATGAGAGATCAACTATTTCTTCAAAATATTATTACCACCATGCTCTAAAAGATATAAGTGACGCACTAGAGCAAAAAATATTCAACTCAAAAGATATAAGTGAAGCACATAGAGTGTACTATCAATTCCTAGTCCATATCTAACTCTCTCAAATAGGTGTTTCCAGCAAGGATAATTGTGGCAAACTAACAAGCAAAGACTCAAATTATACAAGACGCTCTAAGCAAAACACATATCATGTGGTGAATAAAAATATAGCTCCGAGTATAGTTACCGATGGATGAAGACGAAAGAGGGGATGCCTTCCTGGGGCATCCCCAAGCTTAGGCTTTTAATTGTCCTTGAATTTTACTTGGGGTTCCTTGGGCATCCCCAAGCTTAGGCCCTTGCTACTCTTTGTTCCATAGTCCATCAAAGCAATACTCAAAACTTGAAAACTTCACAACACAAACCTTAGACAAAAATCTCGTGAGCTCCGTTAGTATAAGAAAACAAACCACTACTCAAAGGTACTGTAATTAACTCATTCTTTGTTTATATTGGCGTTAAACCTACTGTATTCCAACTTCTCTATGGTTCATACTTCCAAATATTACTCATAGATGCATTGAAATAAGCAAACAACACACGAAAAACAGAATCTGTCAAAAACAGAACAGTCTGTAGTAATCTGCAGGTTTCGCATACTTCTCGAGCTTGCGTTGTATTTCCTCGAAGAGAAAAGGGAGATGCAGCACAGTAGCGTTAGTATTTCCCTCTGTTTTTGAAAACCAAGGTATCAATCCAGTAGGAGACCACGCGCGAGTCCCTCGCACCTGCACAAACAAATAAGAACTTCGCAGCCAATGCGCTACGGGGTTGTCAATCCCTTTACGGTCACTTACGAAAGTGAGATCTGATAGAGATGATAGTTTATATTTTTGGTATTTTTGTTTATAAGAACAGAAAGTAAAAGCAAAAAAATTAAAGTAAGTGTAGATTGATATGTTGAGAATAGACCCGGGGGCCATAGTGTTCTCTAGTGGCTTCTCTCATGATAGCGATATTCTACGACGGGTAAACAAATTACTGTCGAGCAATTGATAGAAAAGCGAATAATTATGAGACTATCTAGGCATGATCATTATATATAGGCATCACGTCCGAGACAAGTAGACCGACTCCTGCCTGCATCTACTACTATTACTCCACACATCGACCGCTATCCAGCATGCATCTAGTGTATTGAGTTCATAAGAACATAGTAACTCCTTAAGCAAGATGACATGATGTAGAGGGATAAACTCAAGCAATATGATATAAACCCCATCTTTTTATCCTCGATGGCAACAATACAATACGTGCCTTCCTGCCCCTACTGTCACCGGGAAAGGACACCGCAAGATTGAACCCAAAGCCAAGCACTTCTCCCATTGCGAGAACTATAGATCTAGTAGGCCAAACCAAACCAATAATTTGAAGATACTTGCAAGGATATTATGAGCACACATAAAGAGTTCAGAAAAGAACCAAATATTTCTCATAGATAATCTTGGTCATAAACTCACAATTCATCGGATCTCGACAAACACACCGCAAAAAGAGATTACATCAAATAGATCTCCTCGAAGACCGAGGAGAACTTTGTATTGAGATCCAGAGAGAGAGAAGAAGCCATCTAGATACTAGCTGTGGACCCGAAGGTCTGTGGTAAACTACTCACAACTCATGGTGAGGCGATGATGATGATGTAGAAGCACTTTGTGATGGATCCCCCCTCCGGCGGAGCTCCGGAACAGGCCCCAAGATGGGATCTCACGGGAACAGAAGGTTACTGCGGTGGAACTAGGGTTTTCTCTTCTCCCCTGATGGTTTCGGGGTACGTAGGCTTATATAGGAGGAAGGAGGGCACTGGGGTCTTACGAGGGACCCACGAGGCAGGGGGTGCGCCCCCACCCTCGTGGGCACCTCGTGGCCCCTACTCCGTGGTTCTCAAGTCTCCCATGCGTGATTTTCTCCAGAAATATCTCTCCCGAAGGTTTCATTCCGTTTGGACTCCGTTTGATATCCCTTTTCTGTAAAACCCTAAAATATGCAAAAAAAAAACAGCAATTTGGACTGGGCCTTTGGGTTAGTAGGTTAGTCCCAAAAATAATATAAAAGTGTATGACAAATCCCATTAAACATCCAAAACATCATAAATGATAGCATGGAACAATCAAGAATTATAGATACATTGGAGACATATCAGGGAGTTACAAACCCGAGGTCTTAATCCACCCCTAGGCCAGTGCTCCTCATAAGTGTTGGTACAAACTAGAGCACTGTGCGGGTCCGCCCCTTGGCAACTTGGGGTATTTTGGCACCTGTATGCTTCGCTCATCCGGTTGTGGCCTGAGACAAGATACGCGCGGCTACTATCAGGGTGTCGGCATGCTGGGAGGTCTTACTGGATTAGCTTTACCTTTGTCAAAATATCTTGAGCACGGAATTCCGAGAATACTCGGGTCTTCCCACTTTGGAGTTGTGACTCCGCAGATCGTGAGCTTGTGATGGGCTAAGTTGGGACACCCCTGCAGGGTTTGATCTTTCGAAAGCCATGCCCGCGGTTATGTGGCAGATGGGATTTTGTTAATATCTGGTTGTAGATAACTCGACACAATATCCAAAAGAATACACTACTTGTGTGAGTAACAGTGATGGTCTCTTTTCGAAGGGCTTCGGAAAGCGAACACAGTGGTGTTATGTTTGACCTTGAGTAGCTAGGATCACTTCTTGATCAACTTGGCGACCGTTGGCACATATTCTCATCTCGCTCTAAACTCGTATGCTAGTTGCTTAGTGCTTGCTGCAAACACTTTATTACGCCTTCCACACCTAAGGCTTTGCTAGTTTTGATACCCGGGAACGGGATTGCTGAGTCCTTGTGGCTCATAGATTCAACACACACCAGATGCAGGTACCGCTGAGAACAATGCAGGAGATGGATCTGAACTTCACTGGGAGTTGGATGAAGAGCGTGGTCGTTACTATATTTCGTATCTCGACGATCAGTAGTGGTTCCTACTAGTGGCGATCAAGCCTTGTGTTTATGGTATCTTTCTCGTTTGGATTTCGTCCGTAGTCGGACCTTGTGTTATTCAGATGATTGTATGTTATTGTATTCATTGTGTGACGTGGCGAGTGTAATCCAACTATCTTTTCCTCTTTCATCCCTAAACTTTACATGAGATGTGCAAAGATAACATACTTGAGATCATTCCAGAATGCGCTTATGTCTTTAAGTCATGCCTCGACACGTAGGATACATAGTCGCATCCTGGGCATTACAAGTTGGTATTCAGAGCCTTCTCCGACCTAGGAGGCCCCTGATTGATCGAACCGCTGACAGTTGAGTCCAGGCACACACACAAAATGTTTTGAGTCCTATATATATACCGGAGAGTAGGATTTCTTTTTACTCCTCATCCCCTTCATCACTCTGGTGAGGACTCCTGACGTTGTTCTATCTCATCTACTCTAAAAAAATTCACCAATTTTTTTTAGGATCACGCGGGTATTGTTTGGATTGTTCTGATATCTTTGTGACGAGAACATTGTTCTCGATGCCTCCTGTCATTTAGGGGTTGTGGCAGTGTCCCGGGGAGTTGAGCTCCGAGGTGTTGTCGTCACAAATGTATTGTTGCGGTTCTAGAATACCAGAGGCAGCCGACATTGTAAACTCTTCTATGCATGTCTGGTGGTGAGATAACCCCGATGTCACCCAGTACTGGGGAGATAGTTCGGGAGTATTGCCACAGCTAGTATGGCGGATGCGTTTCGAAGGTCTGAGGTAAACAGTTTCTGAAGATGACTGGTTATGTGTTGACAGATGGATACAGCTGGATGTAGGTTTAGAGTTGAGTGTGCAGTGCTTCCCCTGTATCCCCAACACCAGATTGCATAACCGGAAAACTTCGGGAATTAATAGGTGGGTTTCAAGTAGCTCGTAGGTAATCTTCCAACGGGTGCATAGTATGAGGTTTGGGGTTCAACATCTAGTGAAGAGGTTTCATGGGCGCTGTTCCAATTGGGAGTTGCATCTTAAAGGATCCTTGGCTATGCTGATCCGGGGATTGAAAGACCCTTTGTAACACGTGCCATGGGGCATTCATCACAAACATG
Organism: Secale cereale; assembly: GCA_902687465.1. NCBI lineage: Eukaryota > Viridiplantae > Streptophyta > Magnoliopsida > Poales > Poaceae > Secale > Secale cereale. Next base: position 167,289,373 of record LR738715.1, read on the forward strand.
TGAGACGAAACTTCTATTATGTATTTGTTCCATCTGTACCTTGTTGTTTTATTCTATCATTTTGTTCTCCCAAGTGGCTTATCGACATGTTGATGTACCATTAAGCTATGGAATTCATTCGTTCAATTTTGTTCGGATGTTCATTGTGAAGACTATATGTTGTAAATATCTAGCCATTGATTCAGCTTATCTATTAATTGCTTCAATGGCTAACAGTTGCCATCATCTTCAGGATGGCACCTAAGAAAGTTCCCAACCAGAACCCAGAGGGTGAAGAAGAGCGTGCTCCTTCCCCTCCTCCTCCGTCTGAGGCATGGAGAGCGATTATGCAGGCAACCAACCAGAACACTCAGATGCTCATGCAAATGATGCAGAGTTTCCAAGCAAATCAAGGCAATCAAGGGAACCAAGGCCAAGGAAATCTGTTCAACCAACCTCACTTTGCGACTCTCAACCAATTCTTGGCAAACCAACCAAAGTCTTTCAGTTACTGTGTGGACCCGCTAGATGCTGAAGATTGGATCACAGACATCAAAAAGCACTTTGAATACAGTAACGTTAGAAATGAAGATTATGTCAAGTTTGCCGCCTTCCAACTCAAAGATCAAGCTGCAGATTGGTGGCAACAGTACAAAGACTCTAGAGGTGGTCGTGAGATCTCGTGGACTAAATTCTTCCGCGATTTCCGTTCTCATCACATTCCAACTAGTGCGATTGAAGGCATGCGTGAGCAATTCCGCAACCTGAAGCAAGGCGCCATGTCCGTCTATCAATACAATGTCAAGTTCCAGAATCTTGCCTGTTATGCGAAGCAAGACATCCCCGATGCCAAGAGCAAAATCTACCAGTTCCGAGGTGGTCTGAAAGATGAACTCCAACTTGTTGTCACCTTGTTCGAGCCGGATTAATTTGACCAATTCTACAATATGGCTCTCAAGCAAGAGGCAGCTCAGCTCAAGTGTGAAGCTTCCAAAAAGAGGATAAGAGATGATGTTCACTCCTCCTCTTCCTCTCAAGTGGTTGCCAAGAAGCAGAAGTTCTGGCTACCGCCTCCTCCAGTGCTCCGTCCTCCAAGCAACAACAAGCACTCAGGTGACCGTGGATTCTCCCACCCACCCAACCTGAGCAACCAGTCCAAGTCTCAGTTCCAAGCTCCAAGACCAAGCGGTCCTTATCATCGGCCTCTCTCTGAAGTTACTTGCAACAAGTGTGGCCAGAAAGGTCACTATGCAAACAAGTGTACTCAAAGGCGCTGTCCGCCTCCTCCACCTGTCAGCAATGCTATTGTCAAGCACAATCCCAATTATGCAAGAGTGAACCTGATGAATGCACCTCAAGCAAAGAATTCTTATGATGTGATTATTGGTAATCTCCTAGTTAACTCTACTCCTGCAAAAGTTGTGTTTGATTCTGGTGCATCGCTGTCTTTCATTTCAAAGCCTTTTGCATCAAAGCATGAAGTTACACTCCAAGAGCTGCCAACGTCTCTAACTGTGGTCTCGCCGGGAATACAAATGAGTTCTCGCTACATGGCTCCGGACATATCTATTCATATGGGTGATTACAGTTTTCTGGTTTCCCCGGTTGTTCTCGGTATCTCCGACATTCATCTTATTCTTGGGATGGATTGGCTCTCCAAGAATGATGCAAATATTGATTGTGCAAACAAGGAGGTCAAGCCAACTCATCCTAACGAAGACGTGATTATCTTTGCAGCTCGAGATAACACAATCAGGCTATTCTCTCTCAGTGACAAGGGCGAGATTAATGCCATATCCCTGATTCCGGTGGTTTGCGAATATGAGGATGTATTCCCTGAAGAGCTTCCAGGCATGCCTCCGAACCATCCAGTTGAATTTGTCATTGAACTTGAACCAGGTACCAAGCCAGCCTGTCGGCGTCCGTACAAGCTTTCTCCTGATGAGTTGAAGGAGCTGAAGAAACAACTTGATGAGCAAGAACGAATGGGTCTAATCAGACCAAGTACTTCTCCTTGGGGCTGTGGTGTTCTTTTTTTCAAGAAAAAGGATGGTACAGAACGATTGTGCGTTGATTACCGGCCATTGAACAAGAAGACAATTAAGAATAAGTACCCACTCCCCAATATCAATGAATTGTTCGAGCAGCTCAAATGAGACAAGTTTTTTGCGAAGCTCGATCTCTGGATGGGTTACCATCAGATTCGTATCCGTGAAGAGGATATTCCTAAGACCGCATTCAGAACGAGTTATGGCTCCTATGAATACATGGTCATGTCTTTCGTGCTTGCAAATGCTACACCCACCTTCTCTCGGATGATGCACTTCATATTCAACCCCTACACCAATGAATTCGTTCTCGTATATCTGGATGATATCTTGGTATTCTCCAAGAATGAAGAAGACCATGCCAAGCACCTTCATTTGGTCCTCGACAGGCTCCATGAGCACCGTTTCTATGCGAAGTTCTCCAAGTGTGAATTCTGGCTTGATAAAGTCCTCTATCTTGGCCATATTATCTCTGCCGAGGGCATTTCTGTTAACCCCAAGAAGGTTGAAGCTATTGTCAACTAGGAACCTCCTCAGAATGTCAAACAACTCCGAAGTTTCCTCGGTCTCGCAAGCTATTGCAGAAGGTTCGTTGAGAACTTCTCCAAGATTGCCAAGCCTCTTTCCAACCTGTTGTAGAAGAATGTCAAGTACTCGTGGACTCCTGGTTGTGAGGTGGCATTCAAGACCCTCAAACAGAAGCTCATTTCTGCTCTGGTTCATACTCCTCCGAATGAGTCCAAGCCTTATGAAGTCTTTTGTGATGCTTCATTGCAAGGTCTTGGTGGTGTTCTCATGCAAGACAAGAAGATCGTTGCATACACTTCGCGTCAGCTTAAACCAAATGAGAAGAATTATCCCACACATAATCTTGAGCTAGCAACAGTTGTTCATGCCTTGATCACGCGGAGATACCTTCTGTTGGGCAGAAAAGTGGACAGCTTCACCGATCACAAGAGCTTGAAGTACATCTTCACTTAGCCAAACCTTAACCTTCGCCAGACTCGTTGGGTTGAAATGATTCAAGAGTACGATCAAAGCATTGAGTATACTCCTGGCAAGACCAATGTCATTGCAGATGCCTTGAGTAGAAAGTCTTACTGCAATAGTCTCCTCCTTAAACCGTTCCAACCTGAACTTTGTGAATCATTTAGGAAGCTCAACCTCCAAGTTCTTTCGCAAGGATTACTTGCCAACCTTCAAGTCGCTCCTACCTTGGAAGATCAAATCCGTGAGGCCCAACTCAGTGATGCTATGGTGAAGAAGGTGAAACATGGTATTGCAAAGGGTACTCCCAAGTACAAGTGCTATCACATTGATGGCAGAGACACTTTGTTCGTTGAGGACAGAACTGTGATTCCCAAAGGTGATCTTAGAAAGCTCATAATGAACGAAGCACATGACTCACTCCTCTTGATACATCCAGGAAGCTCCAAGATGTACCATGACCTCAAGCAATCATATTGGTGGACTCGCATGAAAAGGGAGATTGCCCAATTCGTGAACGAGTGTGATGTCTGCAGAAGAGTGAAGGCAGAGCATCAACGTCCAGCTGGACTCCATCAACCCCTACCTATTCCCGAGTGGAAATTCGATCACATTGAGATGGATTTTGTCACCGTCTTTCCCAAGTCCAACAGAGGAAATGATGTTATCTTTGTCGTGATTGACAAGCTAACTAAAGTGGCTCATTTTCTTCCAGTCAAAGAATCCATCACCGCAACTCAGCTGGCAGAGATGTACACCTCCATAATTGTCTCTTTGCATGGCATTCCTCAAGTGATCTCCTCAGACCGTGGAAGCTTGTTCACTTCCAAGTTCTGGGATTCCTTTCGGTCAGCCATGGGCACCAAGATTCGCTTCAGCATTGCGTTTCACCCTCAGACTAGTGGTCAAGTCGAAAGAGTGAATCAAATCCTTGAAGATAAGCTCAGAGCTTGTGTCATCTCCTTCGATATGAAATGTGAAGATTGCCTTCCATTTTCCAAATTCTCCTACAACAACAGCTTCCAAGCAAGTGCAGGCAAAGCTCCGTCTAAAATTCTCTATGGCAGAAACTGTCGTACCCCTCTCAACTAGTCCGAGACTCGTGAACGTCAACTCCTTGGAAATGATTTGATCTCAGAGGCCGAAGAAATATGCAAAACCGTACATGAGAATCTCAAGGCCGCACAATCGCGTCAAAAGAGCTACTATGACGGCAAGCATCATGACTTGGCTATCGACATTGGTGATCATGTCTATCTCCGTGTTTCTCCCATGAAGGGCACTCAGAGGTTCGGTATCAAGGGCAAGCTTGCTCCAAGATACGTTGGTCCTTTCAAGATTCTTGGCAAGAGAGGCGGTCTAGCCTACCAACTCGAGCTTCCCTCCAACTTTGCAAATGTGCATGATGTGTTTCACGTGTCAAAACTTCACAAGTGTTTCAAGACGCCTGAACGCACCATTCCCTTCAAAGAGATTGATCTTCAGCAAGACTTGTCTTACCGTGAGCACCCCGTTGCTATCCTTAAAGAAACTGAGTGCAAGACCCGCAACAAGTCCATCAAATTCTTGAAAGTGAAGTGGTCACACCATACCGACCGAGAAGCTACATGGGAACGAGAAGATCTTCTCCGTTCCGAGTATCCCGCGTTCTTTCAGTCCTAGATCTCGGGACGAGATCTCTTTTGTAGTGGAGGAGAGTTTGTAACGCCCCGGATATAATAATTCCATTTATGGCAATATAATCTTCATTGACTTAATCAATTCCATTCAGGGCTCTTCCTTCATTTCAGGTTTCTTCGTTTTTGTCGTGTGCGTGTGTGCATATCATCCATGTCATGTCATCATGTGCATTGCATTGCATTCGTGTTGTCACCTGCACCCGATCATGCTTGTCTCTTCCCGTTGTCCACTTCGAGTTCCGACACTCACACACGTGCCCGTGGCACCTACGAGTCCTTCTTTCGTATGTGCCCGTAGAACGTTCTCAGAATGAGGTGAGGCTTCTCGTACGTTGTTGTATTAGTACGTGGAGACCGCCTGTCAAGTTTCGTCGCGTTTGGAAGTCGTTTGATACTCCAACAATTAACCGCGTGGGCTAAAAGCTCCTCTTTCTTTTGGCCCAACACCCCTCCACAATAGCCCACTAACGCAGCACAACCACCCCCATCCTCTCGTTCATCGTATCGTGATGGTGTGGGCAAAAACAGCACCTCATTTGGACACTCCTAGCTCCCAGAATCTATAAATAAGCCCACCTCCCCCGAAATCCAGATCAAACCCTAGCTCCTTCCTCCTCCGCGCGCCGGGCACGTCCACTCCGCCGCCGGACGTGTCCGACCTCCTCCGCGCCGCCATGTGGCAGGCTGCCATTCGTCGCCGCGCCGCCCAACATCCCCGCGCCTCCCACGGCCCGCCGGGCCCGCGCGCGGCCCTCCTGGCCCGCGCATCCGCCGCCGCCTCTGTGTGTCGGCCCGACGCTCGTGCCTCCGACCGCCGGCGCGCTCGGCCCACGCCGGGTTGTCGCCACCGCGCCGCCCGGTCCCCACCGCCGCGCCTCCCTCCGAGCTCCCCACACGCCCCGGCCGGCGCGCCTCACCGCCGCCGCCTTCGGCGCACCACCGGCCGCCGCCGACTCCGGGCTCCCCCGCCGCCTCCAAGCTCCTCCGACCACCGCGCCCCCTCGCCGGCCGCCGTCTCCGGCGAGCCCGCTCCAACTCCGGCTAGTTCTGGATCCACCAAGAGGGTGGATCAGATCCACTAGTTCGCCAACCAAACGGCATCCCACTCCGCCCGGATCCTGTCATCCAGCTCCGTCCCGTCCCGTTGACTTTTTGGTGGGTAAAAATCCACTAAGTCCCAGATCCATGTAAATTTATTGCCTCCTTCATCATGTGGTAACTTTGTGCTCGTAGCTCCGTTTTGCATGTATGATATATCAAGATGTTCGTCTCGACATGCTCTACATGTTAGCATCGGTTTCATGCATGATAGGGATCATCTAGATGTCCTAATCTTCGTGGAAAGAGTGCTTCATGATGTAACTGTTTCAGCACTTTTTGTCTGTGTAAATTTGTTGGCATGTTCGTGAGCTAGTAACTTTGTGCATGTTGGTCCAAATGGAGTGTATGATATGTCCAGATATTCGTCTTGTGATGCTTTTCAAGATGGATGCATTTGCATGCTTCATAGATTGCATTATTCCATGTTTATCCCTGTTGCAAAAGTGCATGTGGCTGATAAGTTTCTTGAATTGTTATGAGATGATGTTTTGTCTTGTTTGTGTATATTAATCCATGTGTCCTATGAGCTAGGTGTCAACATGGTTTTTGCTCATTGGGATCTGCTCTACATGATAGATTCATTTAATGCCATGATATGTCTTGAGATGAGTGCAACAAACTCGTTAACATGACATCGTGATGTTAAATTTCTGCTTAGTGTGAATCTGTTAATTTTTATGCCAGGTTTCCATGATGCCACCGTCATTGTTGTGCATGTTTAGAGTTCTCCAGTGGGTGTTCCTTGATGTATATGATATGCTCTAGCTATCCATGCTCTTATTTGCCATGATGCCTTGTTGTAGCTTGTTCTTTTGAGGCCCTCAAGTTGCTATAAAAATGTTTCTGTCAGCATGCCCAGATTTTGCTAAGTCTGGATAAACTTTTGCAGTTTTGCCATGATGTTTGGGACATGTTCTAGTATGTTGTACAAGTAGCCATGTGGTTATTCTTGAAGAGCATGTTATGCATGTTATTGCCATTCCTTTGGCTTGCATGATGACTTGCTGTAGCTTGTTGTTTTCATGCTCTCAATATGCTATAAAATGTTTCTGTCAGCATGTTATCAACAAGTTCAGTTTTGTCATGTGAATAGCTAGTGTTCTATGCATCCTATGACCATGTTCTTGCCATGAGTAGCTTCTCAAATATGTATTCTTGCTGTTGCTTATATTCACATGCCATGCTATGCTTTGAGTTGAGTTGCACAAGCTTGCAAACATGCCTACTCGTTGTAATTTCTGCCATGCCTTGTAATTTTCACTAAGTCTGAGAAATCTGTAAACTTATTAAATCTTTCCATGCTTGTTTGATGGTGTTCCAGCAAGTTTTTGGGTGTGCTCTAAGTTCATGCTTGTTAAGAATCATGTCTATTTCACATCTATGCCTTTTGTCTTCATGTTTGGGTGTTGTAGCATATTTATATCTTGCTCCAAAGATGACATGTTGTTGTTAACTGCAGTTTTGCATTGCATCTTGTATTGCTTGCCATTTGCAAACCGTGCATCCGTTTCCCATGATCTTTATATCGGTTTCGACTGAAATCTTCCCCTCTATCCAGTGACTTGCTTGGTTACCCAAGATGAGGCCATTTCCATCATCTTATCCTTAGGCTCGAGAGCATCCTCTTACGTACGCACATCATACTTGCATTCCATGACATGTCTTCCATTATGTTGATTGTGCATTGCGCCGTGTTTGATATTGTGCCATTGTTGTGCTCTTGTGTTGGGTAAAGTTGGGAGCCGATACCGAGTTCGAGGATCTTGTCGAGACTGAGTTTGAGGAGCCATCTTACCATCCCACCGACGACTTACCAGGCAAGATGACCGTTCTCCGATATCACCTCTATCTTTGCCTATGCTAGCTCTCTTTAGCTATGCCTCGATGCCTATTCCCGTTTGTCAGCCTCCTATTGTTGCCATGAAACACTCTAACCGCCTTCCTAGCAAACCGTTGATTGGCTAAGTACGCTTTTGCTCAGCCCCTCTTATAGCGTTGCTAGTTGCAGGTGAAGTTTGAAGATTGCTCCATGATGAACTTGTTTATTGGGATAACATAATATATATCTATGTTAATCAGTGCACATATATATTGGTAATGGGTGGAAGGCTTGGCCTTCTGCTTGGTGTTATGTTCTTGATTTTGCGTTCCTAACACGGTTGAGGTTTATGGGCCCCCCTTGATAATTCGCACTACTTAAAGCTTTTCCAGCAAGACCCAACATTGGTACTACATTTGCCTAACAACTAAAACTTGCATAGGGAGTTATAAACCTAAGGTCTTAATCCACCCCTCGGGCCAGTGCTCCCATTGAGTGTTGGTCCAAACTAGAGCACTGTGCGGGTCTGCCCCTTGGCAACTTGGGGTATTTTGGCCCCTGTACGCTTCGCTCATCCAGTCGTGGCCTGAGATGACGTACGTGCGGCTACTATGAGGGTGTCGGCACGCCGGGAGGTCTTGCTGGATTAGTTTTACCTTTGTTGAAATATCCTTAGCACGGGATTCCGAGAATACTCGGGTCTTCCCACTTTGGAGTTGCGACTCCGCAGATCGTGAGCTTGTGATGGGCTAAGTTGGGACACCCCTGCAGAGATCTTTCGAAAGCCGTGCCCGCGGTTATGTGGCAGATGGGAATTTGTTAATATCCGGTTGTAGATAACTTGACACCATATCCAAAAGAATACACTACCTGTGTGAGTAACCGTGATTGTCTCTTTCCGAAGGGCTTCGGGAAGTGAACACGGTGGGGTTATGTTTAACCTTGAGTAGCTAGGATCACTTCTTGATCAACTTGGCGACCGTTGGCACATATTCTCATCTCGCTCTGAACTCGTATGCTAGTTGCTTAGTGCTTGCTGCAAACACTTTATTACGCCTTCCACACCTAAGGCTTTGCTAGTTTTTATACCCGGGAACGGGATTGCTGAGTCCTTGTGGCTCACAGATTCATCACACACCAGATGCAGGTACCGCTGAGAACAATGCAGGAGATGGATCGGAACTTCACTGGGAGTTGGATGAAGAGCGTGGTCGTTACTATGTTTCGTATCCCGACGATTAGTAGTGGTTCCTACTAGTGGCGATCAGGCCTTGTGTTTATGGTATCTTTCTCGTTTGGATTTCGTCCGTAGTCGGACCCTGTGTTATTCGGATGATTGTATGTTATTGTATTCATTGTGTGACGTGGCGAGTGTAAGCCAACTATCTTTTCCTCTTTCATCCCTAAACTTTACATGGGATGTGCAAAGATACCATACTTGAGATCATTCCAAAATGCGCTTATGTCTTTAAGTCGTGCCTTGACACGTAGAAGACATAGTCGCATCCTGGGCATTACAGGGTCAAGGCTGAACATCAGCGACCTGCTGGATTGCTCCGACCACTCAATGTTCCCGAGTGGAAATGGGATAAAGTCAGAATGGATTTCATCACTTGACTACCTTGGTCAAATAAAGGACATGACTCCATCTGGGTCATAGTCGACCATTTGACCAAAGTGGCCCATTTCATTCCTGTCAAGACTACCTATGATGGCAACCAGCTGGCAACTCTATACATCAACAGAATCATAAGCCTTCATGGTGTTCCTATGGAGATTGTGTCAGATCGAGGAACCCAGTTTACCTCGAGGTTCTGGAAGAAGTTCCAAGAGGCCCTGGGAATCAAGTTGTCTTTCAGCACTGCCATCCACCCGCAAATCAGAGGTCAGACGGAGCGAGTGAATCAGATACTCGAAGACATGCTTCGAGCTTGTGTCTTGGCATATGGAGCTAAGTGGGAAGATTGTCTCCCTTTTGCCGAGTTCTCCTACAACAACCGTTATCAATCAAGCCTCCAGATGGCACCATTTCAGGTACTGTACGGATGCAAGTGTCGCAGACCCCTCAATTGTTCAGAGAGTGGAGAAGGGCTAGTCTTCGGACCAGATGTTCTCCGTGAAGTAGAAGAGCAAGTTCAACTAGTCAGAGAGGGTTTGAAGACTGCCAAGTCGAGACAGAAGAACTATGCGACACTCGTCGCCGACAAGTGAACTTCCAAGTCGGAGATCAAGTGTATATGCGGGTAACTCCTCTTAAGGGAACCAAGCGTTTCCACGTTAAGGGGAAGCTCGCACCAAGATTTATTGGCCCCTTCAAGATCACCACACGACATGGAGAAGTGGCTTACCAATTGGAACTACCACCTAAACTATCAGATGTGCACAACGTAATCCACGTTTCACAACTCCGGAAGTGTCTCCAAGTTCCACACAAGCCCGATCTCTACAAGGATGTTGATAACCAAGCCATTGACCTTCAGCCTGACTTGACCTGTCGTGAGAGGCTGATGACCCACAAGTGTAGGGGATCTATTGTAGTCCTTTCGATAAGTAAGAGTGTCGAACCCAACGAGGAGCAGAAGGAAATGATAGGTAGTTTTCAGTAAGGTATTTTCTGCAAGCACTGAAATTATAGGTAACAAATAGTTTTGTGATACGGTAATTGGTAGCAAGTGACAAAAGGTAAAAGTAAATAAGGTGCAGCAAGGTGGCCCAATCCTTTTTTAGCAAAGGACAAGCCTGGAAAAACTCTCATATAAAGGAAAGCGCCCGTGAGGACACATGGGAATTATCGTCAAGCTAGTTTTCATCACGATCATCTAATTCGCGTTTGGTACTTTGATAATTTGGTATGTGGGTGGACCGGTGCTTGGGTGTTGTCCTTACTTGGAGAAGCCTCCCGCTTATGATTAACCTCTAATGCAAGCATCTTCAACTACAAAATAAGTATTAAGGTAAACCTAACCATAGCCTGAAACATATGGATCCAAATCAGCCCCTTACGAAGCAACGCATAAACTAGGGTTTAAACTTCTGTCACTCTAGCAACCCATCATCTACTTATTACTTCCCAATGCCTTCCTCTAGGCCCAAATAATGGTGAAGTGTCATGTAGTCGACGTTCACATGACACCACTAGAGGAGAGACAACATACATCTCATCAAAATATCGAACGAAGACAAAATTCACATGACTACTAATAGCGAGACTTATCCCATGTCCTCAGGAACAAAAGTAACTACTCACAAGACATAATATTGTTCATGATCAGAGGGGTATTAATATGCATAATGGATCTGAACATATGATCTTCCACCAAATAAACCAACTAGCATCAACTACAAGGAGTAATCAACACTACTAGCAACCCACAGGTACCAATCTGAGGTTTGGGGTACAAAGATTGGATACAAGAGATGAACTAGGGTTTGAGAGGAGATGGTGCTGGTGAAGATGTTGATGAAGATAGCCCTCCCCAAGATGGGAGAGTTGTTGGTGATGACGGCGGTGACGATTTCCCCCTCCTGGAGGGAAGTATCCCCGGCAGAACAGCTCTGCCGGAGCCCTAGATTGGTTTCCGCCTCGATACGGCGGCGTCTGGTCCCGAAAGCCTCCTTATGATTTTTCCAGGTCAAAACACCTCATATAGGAGAAGATGAGCATCGGGGGCCTTCTGGCTGGCCCACGAGACAGGGGGGCGCGCCCTGGGCAGGGGGGCGCGCCCCCACCCTCGTGGACAGCCGGTGGCCCCCTCGTAGACTTCTTTCGCCAGATATTTTTTATATTTTCTGAAATGGAATTTTGTTGTGTTTCGGGGCTTTTGTAGTTGTGTAGAATAGTTTTCTAGAGTTTGCTCCTGTTCCAGCCCAGAATTCCGGCTGCCGGCATTCTCCCTCTTCTCGTAAACCTTGTAAAATAAGAGAGAAAAGGCATAAGTATTGTGACATAACGTGTAATAACAACCCAAAATGCAATAAATATCAACATATAAGCATGATGCAAAATGGACGTATCAACTCCCCCAAGCTTAGACCTCGCTTGTCCTTAGGCGAAAACCGATATCGAAAAATATGTCCACATGTTTAGAGATAGAAGTGTCGATAAAAACAAAATACGGACATGAGGGCATCATGATCATTCTCATAACAGCAACTTATATAAATATAGTCATGTGATTCTTATGCTAAAGTAACAACTCATCCACAATATCAAGCATGAATCATAAACTTCATTGGAAAGTAACAAACTTTGGTCTCGGTCATTGAAGCAATTGCAATTTATCGTAACATCGGAAAGAGTCAATATAAGAGCTTTTCAGCAAGCCTACATACTCAACTATCATATAGTCTTTCACAATTGCTCACACTCATGCAATACTTATGTTTATGGAGTTTTAATCGGACACAGAGAAAGATAGGGGCTTATGTGTTGCCTCCCAACCTCTTACCTCAAGGGTAATGTCAACAGTAATAGATCATGAAAACTTACATCCAAGTGGGTATATATGTCAGGATCTTTCCAACACAATGTGCTTGCCAAAGGATAAAATGTAAAAAGGAAAGGTGGAATTCACCTTAACTCTTATAAGGCAAGAATAATAGATAGGCCCTTCACAGAGGGAAGCGGAGGTTCTCATGTGTTTTTATGGTTGGATGCACAAAGTCTTAGCATAGAAGAACTTCACTTTATATTGCAACTTGTGATAAGGACCTTTATTATGCAGTCCGTCGCTTTTATTACTTGCATATCACAAGATCGTATAAAGATAATTTCTCCCACACTAATAAATCATACATATTTTAGCGAGTTTGCAACACGACAACTTACTTGGAAGGATCTTTCTAAATCCATAGGTAGGTATGGTAGACTCTCATGGCAAAACAGGGTTTAAGGATGTGTGGAAGCACAAGTAGTATCTCTACTTGGTGCGAGGAGTTTTGGCTAGAATGAGGGGGAAAGGAAAGCTCAACATGTTGGATGATCCATGACAATATACTTTATTTCAGATATAAGAAGACATAACCCATTATGTTGTCTTCCTTGTCCAACATCAACTCTTTAGCATGTCATACTTTAATGAGTGCTCACAATCATAAAATATGTCCAAGATAGTATATTTGTATGTGAAGCCTCTCTTCCTTTATTACTTCCTATTAATTGAAACAATGACCAAAACTATGTTTGTCAACTCCAAACAACTTCTATTTATCATACTCTTATATGTGAAGTCATTACTTCCCATAAGATCAATATGATTTCTTTGGTACTTTTCATATTTTCTTTCTTTTTATCATGACCCAAGTGAGGAAATCAAGCCCTTGACTCAACACTAATCTTTATTATATAGCTCACGGACTCGATTACAAAGGGTAAAGATTATAAGGCAAAAGCTCACAATTAGATCATGCTAACTTTATTCTACTAGATCAAGATACTACCAAAATGATCGAACTAAGATAAACGGTAAAGATAGGAGTGATGGTGATACGATATCGGGGTCACTCCCTCAAGCTTGGAAGTTTCCAAGGGGAGTGCCCATACCCATATGATTATGTTTCCTTCTTCGGTGGTGATGATGATGGAGTTGTTGATGGTGTAGGATTGTTGTCCACCTTCCAAGGCATGGGTTCACCATCGTAGAAGGATGATCGAGTCTCCGGGATAGTCAAATCTGCAGCCAAACACATCTTCTTGAATCTATATTCATACTCACAGTTTTGGTTTTGCAGGTCATAGATATGGGCTTGGAGGTGTTCGATCTTCTCTTGAAGATTGGAGATAGCTTCCCCAAAGATCCTTGAGTCCAGCTTGAGGTTGTTGACAAGCTCCGAGATCATCATATGGTTGGCATTGAGTCCTCGTTCCCCCATACCTTGGAACTTGAAAACTTGCTGCTCCATTGCTTCGAGCCTTGTCTCCACGCTTTTGTTCCTCCTCGGCCCCTCAACATCACGGATGTGCAGCGCCCCCTCATGCTACTCCATTGTTTTAGGGTGGTGCAGCACCTCCGCAAGGTAGGGGTTGATGACCTTCTCGAAGAACTTTTCCTTGGGGGTGTTGGAGGATGCCATGATGATCTAGATCTGTCAAAAACAGTAGCTCGAAATGAAAACAGAGGATATTTGCGTGATACATTGGTCAAAACCTAAGGGAGTATATATAATGATTTTTTACTGACCAAAAGGAGTAACCCACAAGAAAACGGAGTCCGGGGGACACACGAGCTGCCCACGAGGCAGGGGGCGCGCCCTCCACCCTCATGGACGGCTCGTGTCTCTTCCGGACTGCTACTTATTTTTCTATTTTTCTAAATATGCCAAAACAGAGAAAAATTGCCTTCAGAACTGTTTTGGAGTCGGTTTACTTACCGTATCACATACCTCTTCCTTTTCGGAGTCTGGATCGCTCTGGAAAGTATCCCTTATGCATTCCTTCGAGGTTACGGTTTCAATAATATTGGTTTCAACATTTATAGGATTACCTGAGATATAATGTTTGATTCTTTGACCGTTCACCACCTTCGGATTTGTGCCTTCGAAGTTGTTGATTTTTATGGCACTGGAACGATAAACCTCCTCGATATAGTAAGGTCCTTCCCACTTGGAGAGAAGTTTTCCTGCAAAAAATCTTAAACGAGAGTTGAATAGCAAGACATAATCACCTACGTTAAACTCACGCTTTTGTATCCTTTTGTCATGCCATCTTTTAACTTTTTTCTTTAAACAACTTGGCATTCTCATAGGCATGGGTTCTCCATTCATCAAGGCAGCTAATGTCAAATATCCTCTTTTCACCGGCAAGTTTGAAATCATAATTGAGCTCTTTAATAACCCAATATTCCTTATGTTCTAGCTCAAGAGGTAAGTGACAAGCTTTTCCGTAAACCATCTTATATGGAGACATACCCATAGGATTTTTGTATGCAGTTCTATAGGCCCATAATGCATCATCAAGTTTCTTGGACCAATTCTTCCTAGACCTATTAACTGTCTTTTGCAAGATTAGTTTCAACTCCCTATTACTTAGTTCTACTTGACCACTACTCTGTGGGTGATAGGGGGATGCAATTCTATGGTTGACATCATACTTAGCAAGCATCTTACGGAAATCACCATGAATAAAGTGTGAACCACCATCAGTCATTAGATATCTAGGGACTCCAATCCTCGGAAAAATAAGTTCCTTAAGCATCTTAATAGAAGTGTTATGATCAGCACTACTAGTTGGAGTAGCTTCTACCCACTTAGTAACGTAATCAACAGTAACTAAAATATGTGTGTACCAATTAGAGGCAGGGAATGGTCCCATATAATCAAAGCCCCAAACATCGAATGATTCAATAACAAGTGAATAATTCATAGGCATTTCTTGACGTCTACTGATATTACCAATTCTTTGACATTCATCACAAGATAAGACAAACTTACGGGCATCCTTGAAGAGAGTAGGCCAATAAAAACCGGATTGCAATACCTTGTGTGCAGTTCTATCTCCCGCATGGTGTCCTACATAAGCTTCGGAGTGGCACTTGCATAGGATCTATTCCTGTTCATGCTCAGGTACACAACGTGTAATGATACCATCTACTCCTTTATAAAGATGTGGGTCATCCCAGAAGTAGTGTCTCAAATCATAGAAGAATTTTTTCTTTTGCTGGTATGTGAAGCTAGGAGGTATAAAGTTAGCAACAATATAATTAGCATAATCAGCATACCATGGAGCAGTACGAGAAGTATTTATGACAGCTAATTGTTCATCAGGAAAGCTATCATCAATAGGTTATGGGTCATCAAGTATATTCTCTAACCTAGACAAGTTATCTGCAACGGGGTTCTCAGCTCCCTTTCTATCAATAATATGCAAATAAAATTCTTGCAGCAAGAGAACCCATCTAATAAGTCTAGGTTTAGCATCTTTATTTTCCATAAGGTATTTGATAGCAGCATGATCAGTGTGAATAGTTACTTTAGAATCAAGGATATAGGGTCTAAACTTATCACAAGCAAATACAACTGCTAAAAATTCTTTCTCAGTAGTAGCATAATTTCTCTAGGCACTATCTAGAGTTTTACTAGCATACTGGATAACATTTAATTTCTTATCAACTCTTTGTCCTAGAACAGCTCTTACAGCATAATCACTAGTGTCGCACATAATCTCAGAGGGTAAATTCCAGTCAGGAGGCTGGACAATAGGTGCAGAGATCAATGCTTTCTTCAGTATTTCTGTCGGGGAAACTGATTGCCCACGAACACCTATGGGACCGGAGCCCCTTTTCGGTACGGCGGGGGCGGAGGATGCACAAAGAGCGGATCGAGGCGAGCACGCGAGCAGTTTACTCAGGTTCGGGCCGCACGGATGCGTAAAACCCTACTCCTGCTTTGGTTTGTTATTGAGTTCTTGGCTCGGGAGCGAGGAGAGCAACAGTAAGCTCTAACCGCTATCTAGACCGAGTGTAGTGAATGATCAATGATCGAGGCCTTCTCTACGTTGCGCATGGGCCTCCTTTTATAGGTCAAAGGGGTCACCGACAGGTGGCAACGCAGATGGGGGTAAAAATGTAAAAACAGTGGTAGTTGTAACAGTGTTTGCATAGTGCTCTATACCTAACCCTGACGGCAGGGGACAAGGGCATTGAATGCCTGTCGCCTCGCCCCAAACAGTGCAAAAAGTGGCCGTCAGGTGTGCCACCGTCCGCCACGACGGTAGCCTAGTCATCGCCGCTTGCCACCGTGTTCCCCTGGCTGCACAGCCTTCTGCCACGTGCGCCTGGAAGGGTCCCAGGGCGACGCGTGGGTGGATGAGCTGGAGCGTGGGTACTGAGTGGAAGCTTGCCGCGACAAGCGCCTTGCCGCGGTCGCTATCTTGTCGCTACCGGGAGCTTGTCGCTCACCGGTCCTTGCCGGGACGCGTGGCGCGTCGCGGCAAGTTCTCTTGAGGTGCCATTGATTGGCCTTCCCGGCAAGCTCCTCTTGCCGGGGTCTTGTCTCTTGAGTAGTTTTGTGCCTTGAGTGGCCATCCCGGCAAGCTCCTCTTGCCGGGGTCTTGTTTCCTTGGCTTGGATACTTTGTTCTTGAATGGCTCCAAGGGAACCACGGAGGATCTTGGCGGTCGCATGGCTAGCCTTGCCGCGGGGCGCTGCAACTGCCCGTGCACAAGTTAGGGATACTAAGGTACCCCTACTTTAGTACACCGACAGGAGCCCCCGGGCCTGGGCCAGACACGGTGCCGAGCGCTGTTGGGCCAGGCCCAAAATAGTGCACGGGCACGCGCGGCCCGCGGCACGCCGTATCCAAGTCCGTATCCACCGCGCCCTCCCTTAACGACACGCGTTTAATGCGGCGTCGTGGGAGAGATCGTGGCCTATTTCTTTAATGGGAAATGCGGAATGTCCCCCTCTTTCCCCTTCAAAGCAGGGGAAACAGGGGCAGTTCCTTCCATTCGCCCATTGCTTCTTCAATCCTCAGAAACCCCCGCCGCTCTCCTCCTTCCCGTAGGCCGAAAGAGAGCAGCGCTACGTCCTCCGTCGCCACCAGCATCACCAGCGCCGGCGACCTCCCCCACCGTCCCCGCCATGGCTCCGAAAGGCGAGTAGGGGAAGTCCGCGAAGGCTACCGTGAAATCTGCCGAGGCGCTGCGGCTAGCAGCAATGCGGAAGAAGATGGCGGTCTTTCCGCCAAAGCTTAGCGCAGTGGAGCTGAGGGATTCCTTCTACCTCTTCTGGTCGAGGGAGACGAAGGCGCATCCGCGCACCAAGGTACTCCCCGCCGTAGCCTGCGAGATGTTCCCGACTGGCTACGCCTTCTTCGCGCTGTTCTTCTACAGCGGGCTCTGCCCGCCATATTCCGAATTCTTCTACGATATCATGAACACCTACGGGTTTCATCTTCTTGACTTCACCCCCAATGCCGTCTTGACCATGGCCATTTTCGCACATTTGTGCGAAAACTTTGTCGGAGTCTACCCCAATGTAGCTCTTTTTCGCCATTACTTCACGCCCCGAGTCGAGGCAGGGTCGCCTTTGTCTGGCGGAATCTCCTGGATCTCTAGGACCCACAAGAAGGAAGAGTACTTGACAGGGGAGCTCCGCGGCAAATGGGATGAGTGGAGAGCCAACTGGTGTTGGATCGTAGAGGAGGAACCGCAGCCATTCGTTTCCCGGCGCCAAGCCGCAGTAGTCCGCGGCAACGACTGGAGCGACCTGGCCCCGGAGGATAGCAGATTGAAGATAGCCACTACCCGAATCCTTCGTCTCAGGCAATGCCAGGCTCACCGTGGACGCAGTAGGAGCAGACTTCCTCCGCCGCCGCATCGCTCCCTTGCAGGATAGGAAGAGAGCCGCTTGGGAGTTTGAGAACGCGGCAGACATCATGAGGCTGTGCCCAGGGCTTAATTACAACTTCACTGTCCTGGAGCTCAACGCGATGCTCCAGGCGTTGTTCAAGTACGACTCCGCCCATCCTGAGTGGTTTGCGTTGCGGGCGGGCGTAGTTCCATTGTGCAATAACTCGTCGCTCAGCGCCATCCATGCAATAATGCCGCTGTGCGATTCCCACGGGATCTAACCCACTTGGCAAGAGCCCTCCGACGAAGCTGTGCAAACGTTCTTCGACAACTTGGTGGAGCAGCCAGTCAAGTCCGACGAGAAGAAGGGCCTCACCCGCGACACCACCAACCAGGAGATGGCATATATTGCCACCAGACTGGAAGAGGCAGCGTCAGCCAGGGCCGCGGCGCGAGTTCGGGTACACTATGGAGGAGGCGGAGGCAGCGGAGGCGACAAGCCTTGCCGAGGAGGAAGAACTTCGCAAGGCGGGGAAGCTTGCCGGGCAACTCCCCGGGACAAGCGAGCCCACTGAGCAGGGTGCTGAGTCGAGCGGGCCCGCCGAGCAGGGCGCCGGGTCGAGTGAGCCTGCCGAGGACTCGAGCGGCTCACTGGAGATCGGGTCCTCCTCGTCGTCTTCGGGTAGCTCGCCACAACCAGTAAGTCCTCCAGCTCCAAGAATACGCCTCCGCAAGGCCGCAGACGTGGCGGGGCGGCAAGCGGGCCAACAGCCGCAGCGCCGCGCGACACGTGTCGCCGCGGCAAGCAAGGCCGCCACGGGAATCCCTCGCGCTTCTACAGCGGCTGGAGGAGGGTCTTCCCGGGCTGGCTCCATTGCTCCTGCCGCCCCCCGCGCCTCAGTGACAACCGGAGCGGGGTCTTCTCAGACCACCGTCCCCGCTCCTGCCAAGCGGCCAAGGGAGCCCACTCCCCCAGCTCCTCGTGCCGGGACGCGTGAGCCGGACTTCAATTTCTCGACGCTCAGTTCCGACGACGAGGAGGAAGGAGAGTAAGTCTTCGCAATTCTTGTTTTCCTTTGATTTTCTGTTGCTTTGTCTTGCATCTCTTTCGCCTAACTCTGAACTTGTCTTCTTTTCAGAACTCTGGCTCAAAGGGCAGCGAAGAGGGCCAAGGTCCCGGTGATCGTCATCGAGGACGAGCCCGCCGCGTCAACAGGGGGCGTGCCTGAGACAAGCTTGCCGGACCCGGCAACTGTTCTCCAGAGCAGCCCCCAGCGCAGCCCCCAGCGTAAGTGCATTGCATCTTCTGCTGTTGGGCGTGCGTGGGTGCTTCTTCTTTCCTTGCTGATGTCTTGTTTGTTGACTTGTGCAGGAGCAGAGCAGCATCATCAGGAGCGCCAGGAGATCGCCCCCGACGAGCCGCACGCCTCGACCACACCGCCGAGGAGGAGCCCCCCGGCAAGGGAGAACACTCCGCCAAGGGTGAGCACCCCGCCAAGGGCGAGCACCCCGCCAAGGGATGGCGCTAGCGGCCCTCCGCCGGCGGGGGCTACCACCACGCCGCCGAGGGAGAGATCCCCGGCAAGGAACCCCACCGAGGAGGAGGCCCGCGCAGGTAAACCCTTGGACTTTTCTTCTTCTGAATTTCTTCTTTTTGGATATTTGCTTGACCGTTTGTTTCTTCTTTTCCTGTCTTCAGACCCGTCCGCAACCGAGCCCATGGAGATGGAGGTCGCCGTCGAGGAGGACACACGTGGCAACACCGGCGACGCCGCCGCTACTGAAGAGGCGGCTGGTGCTGACGAGCCCGCCGCCGAAGAGGCAGCCAAGGCCGCTGGCGTGACAGCTGAGGAGGGGACCGGCAGTCGCACTGACGGCCCTGAGGCCGCAGGAGCGTCAGGCGCTACGCCGGCTGCCGATCCCTCCGCTGCCACAGCCGAGCCAGGCGCCTATTTGGAGGCCGGCAACGGTGTCTTCATCCAGCTCCCGTGGGCGTCCACGTCCAGGGCGCCAGTCGAGGGAGAGGTCTTCGACGGAGAGGTCCTCGCTTCCGCTGGACTGAAGTTCGTCGACGCGCCAAGCAGAAGCAGCGAGCCCGAGGAGGAGCGGCTTTTGCGGAGGCTTCTGTCTTTGTACCGCGCCCGGCAGGCCAAGCTGGAGTTCCGAGAGGCTCTGGCCGCCAAGGCAGGTGCTGACTTGGAGAAGCGCGCAGAAGAGCTCCGAGCCAGCAACCAAGCAGCCCTCCGATCCTTGGCGGAGGAGCGGGAGCAGCTTGCCAAGGCGCATCAGGCATTCATCTTAGAGAAGGCTGAGGCGGAGGAGCAGCAGCGGCGAGCTACCGAGGATCTATCCAGGCGAGAAGGTGAGCTGACGCAGCGGAAGATCGACCTCGACAGCCACAAGGACGAGCTTGTCGCGCGCGAGCAATCGCTTGGCGTGGCTCTGCAGGAGGCGAGGGATGCCGCCGCAGCTGCCGAGACTGCCAAGAGGGAGTTGGAGCCGAGGGTGGCCCAACTGGAGGCCAACCTCAAGACGAGCGGCGAGGAGGTTGTCGCACTTAAGCTCGAGAGGGAGAAGGACGCCCACAGTCATTCTGAACTGCAGGTCCGCCTCTCCGAGAAGGGCAAAGAGCTCGCCGTCGCCAAGGACTCCATCACCGACCTGGAATTGAAGCTGTTCACTCTTTCCACGACGCTGGACGGCGCGAGGGAGCGGGAGACGGCCCTGAAGGAGGAGCTCAGGGCCGAGAAGGTGTTGCTGGACAGTGCCGCCATCTCGCAAAATAACTTCAGGCGGAACGTCGAGATATGGACGGAAGGTCTTGTCAACGCCGCCGCGGACATCGACAAGGAGCTGGTGGAGCTGGGGGCGGAGTATCTCGGGTACTCTACTGACGAGCAACTCCACCCCAGCGCCAAGCTTACCCTGTTCTTCAAGGGCGTGGCGACGGCTCTCCAGCAACTCCGGGAGAAGATCCCGAAGCAGCTGGCGGATGAATCGCGTAGGCTCTGCGCGGGGGCCCTCCATAAGGTGCTGATTAAGATAGCGTACCGCAACCCCGGCCTCAACCTCACCAATGTCCTCAGGACCCTGCCGCCCGACGCCGATCAAGAGGCACTCAAGGCCCTTGTCGCACCCATTGTGGACAAGGTAGGCGGGATCAAGATGGTTGAAGGCGACCGCGCTGACTAGGCTTTTTACTTTCTTCTCTCCTTGCCGCTGCCAACCATGTCATGAACAACAATATATTAGAATTGCGGCAAGTCATTTTGTAATATAACTCTATCTTAGATGGTTAATGCAACGTTATTTCCTCTACTTGACTCCCTTGCTTTGTATATTTTTACCCTACGCTTTTAGGGAACTTGCCGGTGTAGGCACCTTTGCCGCGGGCGTTGAGTGCGGAACTTCAGCAGCCCGTAGGCGGTGTTGGTACCGACAAGAAACCTTGTCGCAACTAGTTGCAGCACACTTAGTTTGTTGAGCGGGCTCGAAAACAGAGTAAGGGCGCGACACTTGTCGCGGCACACTTAAGCCGTTGAGCAAACTCGAAACAAAATAAGGGCGCAACTAGCTACGAGTTGGTTCCTCCGCGCACAGGTTTTCCATACAAAGTGCGGTCGTTCAAGGAAGATAACTTAAAAATTTAAAAATTTGATTGCTCAAAATTTGGCAACTTAGCTTTTGTATTGTCTGCTCCCCGGCGAGGCAATGTTTTCTTGAATTTGTTTCTCGGCAAGGCCAAACTTCCTTGAACGGCACTTGGTCCATACCGTCTGCTTCCCCTTCCCCCCGGCAAACTTGTGCGCGAGGGAACCTTGCTTTTCCTTGAGAAGAAAAGAAAGAAGAGGAGATGCAGATATGGAGCTTTTTGGCTCGTTATTGCTTACCGGGATTTGGTGCTGCACAAAGTGTCAGATAGTACATGCAAGAAAAATAGATGGCACGAAACGACAAGATGTGTGGTGCACATAAACTTTACTAATGCACGGGGCAAGACTTTGTACAAAGGACTACATGCAACAGCGGCAAGACTTGTACAAAAGGTGGTTGCCGGAGCGGATCACGGCAACCGCGCCTTATGGGTAAAACTTACGAAGATGCTCGATGTTCCAGGAGTTGCTCACCGGCAAGACATCTTCAGTCTCAAGGCGGGCAGCGCCGGGCCTAGTGACTCGTTTCACCTGATAAGGGCCTTCCCACTTCGGCGTCAACTTGTTTGAATTCTTGGCGGACTGAACGCGCCGAAGAACAAGGTCGCCTTCCTCGAAACTTCTGGCTTTAACTTTGCGGCTATGGTAGCGGCGCAAAGCTTGCTGATAGTGAGCAGCTCGCACAGCGGCCTGAAGACGGTCCTCCTCAAGGAGCAGCGTGTCATCTTGTCGCAGCTGCTCTTGCTCGAGCTCATCGTAAGCGAGCACTCGAGGCGACCCGTATACGAGTTCCGTGGGGAGAACTGCTTCTGCTCCGTAGACAAGAGCAAAGGGTGTCTGTCCAGTGGCTCGATTTGGCGTCGTTCTGATCGACCAAAGAACCACTGGCAGCTCCTCGATCCAGTTTCTTCCGCACTTGTGCAGCCTGTCGAAAGTTCTTGTCTTGAGCCCGCGCAGCACTTCAGCGTTTGCCCTCTCCGCTTGACCGTTGCTTCTTGGGTGAGCAACAGAAGCGAAGTAGATCTTGGCGCCAATATCTTGGACGTATTGCATGAAGGTGCGACTGGTGAATTGCGTGCCGTTGTCGGTGATGATCCTGTTAGGGATCCCGAAACGGCAGACAATCGACCTGAAGAACTTGACTGCTGACTGTGCGGTCACCTTTCTCACTGGTTCCACTTCTGGCCACTTTCTGAACTTGTCGATGGCGACGTACAAGAACTCAAAGCCCCCGGCTGCGCGGGGAAAGGGGCCGAGGATGTCGAGCCCCCAGATCGAAAATGGCCAGGACAAAGGGATCGTCGGGAGAGCTTGAGCTGGTTGATATATCTGCTTGGAATGGAACTGACATGCTTCACACTTGGTTACTTGTGCAGTTGCATCTTGGAGGGCCGTTGGCCAAAAGAAACCTTGTCGGAATGCTTTGCCGACAAGTGCTCTTGCGCCAATGTGGTGACCACATATGCCTCCATGTATCTCTGCCAACAGCTTCTGTCCATCTTCTTGGGGAATGCACTTCAATTTCACACCGTTGAGTCTTCTTCTACACAGTGTGTTGTCAACAAACTGGTAGATACTTGACTGCCGGGTTAGTTTTTCCGCTTCTTCTTGCACTTCGGGAAGTTCTCTTGTTTGGAGAAAACGGACGATCTGCTGCGCCCATGCTGTAGCTTGTGGCTCGACAACAAGGACTAAAGGCACATCTGCTACAGCGGGAACATTTGCTTCTACGGCGAGAACTTGTGTCTCAGCCGGAGCTTGATGTTCCCCGGCATGCTTGCCGGAGCAAAACTTGTCGGGAGTGTCTGCTTCAACTGAACAAACCCTAGGGCTTGCAGGAGCAGATTGCTCCTCAGTATTTTCGGTGTTGATCTTGGGGACTCTCTTGGCGGCGGCTTCTGGAAGCTCTGCTGGAAAGTAGTCGCCAGAGACCAACTTCCTCTTCTTGCTCTGTCTAGCTGATGGTGTTACGGATGGTTGAGTTAGCTTGAGCACAAAGATTCCTGGTTCCACAGGCAGCTTTAGTGCAGCACACTTTGACAGGCCATCTGCGATGTCGTTATGAGCTCTTGGAACGTGCTCCATCTGTAGGCCATCAAAGTGTTCTTCAAGCTTCCTCACTTCGTCGACGTAAGCTTCCATCAACGAACTCTGGTAGTTCTTGTTTACTTGGCGGACGACAAGCTGCGAGTCTCCCCTCACAATTAGCTTCTTGATCCCAAGGTCTGCTGCGATCCTGAGACCGGCAAGCAAACCCTCATACTCTGCAGTATTGTTTATCGCTTGCTCCTTGGGAAAGTGCATCTGGATCACGTACTTGAGGTGCTCTTCGGTGGGCGCGACAAGAAGCACACCAGCACCGGCGCCTTGCAGCGAGAAGGCACCATGAAAGTACATTATCCATTCTTTGCTTGCTTCCTTGACGGGGATGCTCGTCTCTGGAATCTCTTCATCCGGCGTTGGCGTCCACTCTGCTATGAATTCTGCCAATGCTCTGCTTTGGATAGTTGAAGTGCTTTCAAACTTGAGGCCAAAGCTTGACAGTTCCAGTGCCCACTCGACGATCCTGCCTGTCGCTTCTGGATTTTGCAGTATCCTCTTCAGCGGAAAGCGAGTGACAACTGTTATCTCATGTGCTTGGAAGTAATGGCGCAACTTCCTCGAGGCCATAAGGAGGCCGAAAAGCAACTTCTGCACTCCAGAGTACCTTGACCTACCCCCCTGGAGAAGGGAGCTGACGAAGTAAATTGGGCGCTGCACCATCTTCTTCCGTATCTCCTCTTGCATCTGCGCAGATCCATCCTTGTAGGGACCAGAGCTTGCGGGAGAAGCTCCTTGCTTCTCGCTGGATGTGCTTGTCGCGGCCACTGGCTCATCATCCGCCTCCCTCTCCGCTACTAACGCAACACTAACCACTTGATTGGTTGCTGCTAGATATAGCAACAACTTCTCTCGTGGCTTAGGTGCGACAAGTATGGGAGTGGAGGACAGGTACCTCTTCAAGTCCTGCAGCGCTGCCTCCGCTTCCGGAGTCCATTTCATTGGACCTGCCTTTTTCAAAATTTTGAAAAATGGCAGGGCGCGTTCAGCAGACTTAGAGATAAACCTGCTGAGGGCAGCCACGCAGCCGGCAAGTCTTCGCACATCCTTGACGCGCTTCGGTGCTTTGATTTGCTCGATGGCCTTGATCTTGTCGGGATTGGCTTCAATCCCCCTCTGAGACACGAAGAACCCGAGAAGCTTGCCGGAGGGGACTCCAAAGACACACTTCTCGGGGTTAAGCTTGAGTTGGATCGTGCGCAGATTCGCAAAGGTTTCATCTAAATCTTGGATCAGAGTATCCCTGTTCTTGCTCTTGACCACTATATCATCCATGTAAGCTTCTACATTTCTGTGTATCTGTGTCTCAAAAGCAGTGTGGACTACTCTTGCAAATGTTGAACCAGCATTCTTCAATCCGAAGGGCATGCGTATGAAGCAATAAGTGCCACATGGAGTAATGAATGCTGTCTTCTCCTCATCTTCCTCAGCCATGAAGATCTGGTGGTATCCTGAGTATGCATCAAGAAACGAAAGCAACTCGCATCCAGCAGTGGAGTCAACAATCTGGTCAATGCGCGGCAAGGGAAATGGATCTTTGGGACAAGCTTTATTCACATCGGTGAAGTCTATACAAAGCCTCCACTTCCCATTCGCTTTACGCACGACAACAGGATTGGCCAACCACATGGGATGGAGCACACCTCTGACAAGGCCTGCCGCTTCCAGCTTCTTGATCTCTTCTGCTATAAACTCTTGGCGCTCCACTGCTTGTTTTCTAACTTTCTGCTTGACGGGCCGCGCGTGAGGACAAACAGCAAGCTTGTGCTCAATCACTTTCCTGGGAACACCGGGGATGTCGGATGGTTGCCATGCAAACACGTCGACGTTCGCCCGCAGGAAAGCAACGAGCGCACTTTCCTATTTGGGGTCAAGCGTGGCACTGATGGTGAAGGTACCACCAGTGCCGTCCTCCTTGGCGGACACCTTCTTGGTTGCTGGTGGAGCTGCCATCGCCTTCTTACACTTGCGGGTGGAGCTCGATGGAACGTCCTCGACGGCAGCGCAGCACTCCGAGGAGGTGCGCTTGCCGGAGTGGGCCCCAGAGCTCTTGCCGGACTCGGTCTCGTTCTTCCCTCCGGGAGCTTCAGCGGTAAGTGTCTTGCTATTTGTTGGGCTGTTGCGTCCCGGTAAATTTTGTCGGCATAGATAAGGGCGTCATTCTTGTCGCCAGGGACAGAGATGACGCTTATCTGGCCTGGCATCTTGAGCATGTTGTAGGCATAGTGAGAGGCTGCCATGAACTTGGCGAGCGCTGGACGGCCAAGTATTCCATTGTAAGGCAACGGAATATCGGCAACGTCGAAAGTGATCCTCTCAGTCCTGAAGTTCAGCTCTTCGCCAAACGTCACTGGCAGTGTGATCTTCCCCTTCGGCTTGCTCCTTCCTGGGTTGATCCCTTGGAATGTGCCAGTTTCTTCGAGCTCGCTGTCGGGGATCTGGAGTTTCCGGACCACAGCGGAGGAGATCAAGTTCAAGCCGCCCCCGCCGTCAACTAACATCTTGGTGACTTTGAGGTTGCGGATAGTTGGTGAAACCAATATCGGCAAACACCCGACCGCAGTGGTGCAATCAGGGTGATCCTCAATGTCAAAGATGATAGGCATGCTGGACCACTTCAGAAGTTTGCGCGACTCGACGGGTGGCTCTGCTGCATTAACTTCCCGCACCCACTGCTTGAGTTGGCGGTGGGAAGTATGCAGAGAGGCACCACCGTCAATGCAGAGAACCTCTGTGGCTTTCTGAAACTCCTGTTCGCTGTGCTCTCCGTCATCCATGTCTTCGTCTTCGTCATCGTCTTCTTCCTTGTCGCGGCCGCAGGGAGGTCTGTCTCCTTGCCGCTGCTTGGCCTTGCCGCGGCGTCCTCCCCGGCCGTTGAATGGCCACTTCTTGCCGGACCCTCCATCACCTCCCTGGGCCTTCTCCTTGTCGCGTCGCTCGTACTCAGCTTTCTGCTGCTCGACAAGGTATTCGACCCTCTTGCAGTTCTGGAGGTCGTGGCCCTTGGTGCGGTGGATCTTGCAGTATTGCTTGTCAGTGCCGTCCTGCTTGTCGGCGGCCGCCACAGTCTGGCAGTTGGTGCACGCGGAAGCCTCCTTGCCGGAGCTACCAGCCTGGGCTTTCTTGGCGCCAGCCTCCTTGCCGGACTGCTCAATGACTAGCACTTCCTTGTTCTTCTTCTTCCTGTTGCCCCGCCGCCGGCTTTTCTTTGCCGGGGCGGCATCCTCGCTGTCGGATCCCCCTGCTCCTGTATCCTCTCCGGGGAGTTTCCTCCCCTCTTCAGCGCGCGCACACTTGTCGGCCAGGGCATACAGCCCGCTGACGTCTCGGATCTTGCACATCGCCATCTCCTCCCTCATCTTGCGGTTACGCACGTTCTGGTGGAACGCGCTGATAACCGCGGCAGGGTGGACGTCCGGGATGTTGTGCTGGACGCAGCTGAACCTCTGGATATACTTACGCAGGGGCTCTCCTTCCTTCTGGGCGAGTATGTGAAGGTCACTTTCCTGGCCATGGGGCTTGTGGCCACCTATGAAGGCGCCGACAAACTGGTGGCACAGGTCAGCCCAAGAAGAAATGGAGTTCTCCGGCAAGTGCATGAGCCAAGATCTGACGTTTGGCTTGAGCACCAGCGAGAAGTAATTGGCGAGTATCTTCTCGTCTCGTCCCCCGGTAGCCTGCACCGCGATGGTGTAGATGCTGAGGAACTCCGACGGATGTGTCTTACCGTCGTACTTCTCTGGTACGTCGGGCTTGAAGTTCTTCATGCTGGGCCACTGGACTTGCCGCAGCTCACGAGTGAACGTAGGGCAGCCTGCCGCGTATGGAAGGTCGCCTGGTCCCCCTGGCGCTTGCATGTCAATAGCGGGCCCAGCGCGCTGGTCAGATTGACGCCGCGCTTCTCTCCGACGCTCGATGCGGGTTCGAGCGTCCTCTTGTTGTCGATCGTCGAGAACTTGGCGTTGATCGCGGCGAGCTCGCGGATCCGATGACGCAGTGGAGTCGTCGTCGATGTTGATCCGGCGAGCCGGCGATCTAGGCCTCCTTGGCGGGGAGTGCACGGTAGTTTCACCCCCGGCGGTCTTGTCGCCATCGGCCCGCGCCTGGCTGACTTGCCGCGGCCGTGACGCGCTCGGCTGTTGCGGGGTGTCGCCGTCGGCGAAGTTGATGAGACTTTGGATGGTGGCCCTCCAGTCGTCGGCCTTGTCTGCCGCTGGAGGGAAGTCGAGGAGCAGTTGAGCTCGTGCTAGAGCTTCTGCTGGAGTGGCGGGTAACGGGGGCGAGCGGTGCGAGGAGCGGGATATGCTCGGACTTCTAACTGCGTTAGAAGGAGCAGCATCCTGTCCTGGCGACCGTGCCTTGCTCGTGCCAGCATGTTGATGTGCATGCTGGCCTTGAGCGTCCCGAGATCCGCCAGCTTGGCCTTGGCCCAGCAAGTGTATGGTACCTTGAGTACCACGTCGCTGTCGGTCCCGCGCTTCCTGAGATGGATGCGGTGCGTGTACGGACGCCGGGGCCTTGGAGTGCGCCCGGTCGTCCGTCTTGTCCTTGGATTTGGCGGCGCCGTGAGTTTCCTCGCCGACGTCCGTCCTTCCGCCGACGTCTACCCCACCAGCCGTTGGCTCCGGCGGTGGCGGGATCGACGCGGACGGGCCTGCTGCCTCCGAAGCCTTCTTCTTCAGCGGCATGTTGATGGAGTCGATGAAGTTGATGAAGTTGGTGAAGGTTTCGCTCGCGTGAACGCCGGACCGGGTTCACACAACCTCGACGCACCCCCTACCTGGCGCGCCAAAGATGTCGGGGAAACTGATCGCCCACGAACACCTATGGGACCGGAGCCCCTTTTCGGTACGGCGGGGGGCGGAGGATGCACAAAGAGCGGATCGAGGCGATCACGCGAGCAGTTTACCCAGGTTCGGGCCGCACGGATGCGTAAAACCCTACTCCTGCTTTGGTTTGTTATTGAGTTCTTGGCTCGGGAGCGAGGAGAGCAACAGTAAGCTCTAACCGCTATCTAGACCGAGCGTAGTGAATGATCAATGATCGGGGCCTTCTCTACGTTGCGCATGGGCCTCCTTTTATAGGTCAAAGGGGTCACCGACAGGTGGCAACGCAGATGGGGGTAAAAATGTAAAAACAGTGGTAGTTGTAACAGTGTTTGCATAGTGCTCTATACCTAACCCTGACGGCAGGGGACAAGGGCATTGAATGCCTGTCGCCGTCGCCCCAAACAGTGCAAAAAGTGGCCGTCAGGTGTGCCACCGTCCGCCACGACGGTAGCCTAGTCATCGCCGCTTGCCACCGTGTTCCCCTGGCTGCACAACCTTCTGCCACGTGCGCCTGGAAGGGTCCCAGGGCGACGCGTGGGTGGATGAGCTGGAGCGTGGGTACTGAGTGGAAGCTTGCCGCGGCAAGCGCCTTGCCGCGGTCGCTATCTTGTCGCTACCGGGAGCTTGTCGCTCACCGGTCCTTGCCGGGACGCGTGGCGCGTCGCGGCAAGTTCTCTTGAGGTGCCATTGATTGGCCTTCCCGGCAAGCTCCTCTTGCCGGGGTCTTGTCTCTTGAGTAGTTTTGTGCCTTGAGTGGCCATCCCGGCAAGCTCCTCTTGCCGGGGTCTTGTTTCCTTGGCTTGGATACTTTGTTCTTGAATGGCTCCAAGGGAACCACGGAGGATCTTGGCGGTCGCATGGCTAGCCTAGCCGCGGGGCGCTGCAACTGCCCGTGCACAAGTTCGGGATACTAAGGTACCCCTACTTTAGTACACCGACACTTTCAAATGCTTCTAGACAATCATCATCAAAGACAAAAGGAATATCTTTTCGTAAGAGATTAATCAGAGGCCTGGAGATTTTGGAGAAGTCCTTTATGAACCTCCTATAAAACCCGGCATGACCAAGGAAACTTCATATACCTTTGATGTCCTTTGGTCATGGCATCTTTTCAATAGCATAAACTTTAGCTTTGTCAACTTCAATACCTCTTTCAGAAATTTTATGTCCCAAGACAATGCCTTCATTAACCATAAAGTGGCATTTATCCCAATTCAAGAAAAGATTAGTGTCTTCTCGTCTCTGCAAAACTCGATCAAGGTTGGTTAAGCAATCATCAAAAGAAGTTCCGTAAATGGAGAAATCATCCATGAAAACCTCAACAATCTTTTCACAAAAATAAGAGAATATAGCCATCATGCATCTTTGAAAGGTAGCAGGTGCATTGCATAAACCAAAAGGCATACGTCTATAAGCAAAGGTACCGAAAGGACAAGTAAAAGTGGTCTTTTTCTTGATCCCCTTTTGACACAGATATTCAAGAGAAACCAGAATAACCATCTAGAAAGAAAAAATGAGTATGTTTGGATAAACTTTCTAGCATTTGATCAATAAATGGGAAGGGGTAATGATCTTTCTTAGTAGTTTTATTTAGTTTACGGAAATCAATTACCATCCTATAACCTGTAACTATTCTTTGCGGGATCAATTCATCTTTATCAATAGGAACGACAGTCATACCTCCCTTCTTAGGGACACAATGGACAAGACTTACCCACTAGCTATCAGCAACTGGATAAATAATACCTGCCTCTAGGAGCTTTAGTATTTCCTTCTTTACCACTTCTTTCATCTTAGGATTTAACCATCGCTAATGATCAATAACCGGTTTAGCATTTTCCTCCAAATTTATCTTGTGTTGGCATATAGTGGGACTAATGCCCTTAAGATCATCCAGAGTATATCCAATAGCAGCACGATGCTTCTTCAGAGTTCTCAATCACTTTTCTTCTTCCTGCTCTGAAAGTTTGGCACTTATAATAACAGGATATATCTTCTTTTCATCAAGATAAACATACTTAAGATTATCAGGTAAAGGTTTAAGTTCAAAGAAGGGATCACCCTTGGGTGGAGGAGGATCCCCTAGGATTTCAACAGGCAAGTTGTTTTTCAGTACGGGTCCCTGTTTAAAGAATATTTCATCAATTTCCCTTCTCTCATTCATATGCATATCATTTTCATGGTCTAGCAAGTATTGTTCTAAAGGATCATTAGGAGGCACGGCAATAGAAGCAAGACCAATAATTTCATCCTTACTGGGTGGTTCCTTTTCAAGGGGTTGTCTACGGAATTTAGCAAAGTTAAAATCATGAGACACATCTCCTAACCCCACAGTACCAATATCTTTTACACATTCTATCTTGGCATTAATAGTATTCAAGAAGGGTCTACCGAATATAATGGGACAGAATTCATCTTGTGGGGAACTAAGAACAAGGAAATCAGCAGTGTATTTAACCTTCCCACACAAGACTTCAATATCTCTAACAATCCCAACTGGTGAAATAGTGTCTGTATTAGCAAGCTTAATAGTAACATCAATCCCTTCTAACTCAACAGGTGCAATATCATGCATAATTTCGCGATATAAATCAAGAGGGATAATACTCGCACTAGCACCTACATAACATAAACAATGATAGCAATGATCTCCTACCTTAACAGAGATAACATGCAAGCCTACAATAGGTCTATGTTTATTCCTAGCATTGGGTTTGGCTATTCTAGCAGACTCTTCTTGGAGGAAAATGACATGACCATCTAAATCTTCTACCAAGAGATCTTTAACCATAGCAACACTAGGTTCAACTTTAATTTTCTCACAGGGTGTAGCTGTTCTAGTATTACTTTTATGAACTACAGTGGAAGCTTGAGCATGATCCTTTATCCTAACAGGGAAAGGTGGTTTCTCAATATAAGAAGTAGGAATGACAGGATCAACATTATAAGTGATAGTGTTTTCTTCAACTTTAACATGTTCAACTACTTTTACTTCAATAGGGGGATGGTATTTAAACCACTTCTCCTTGGGGAGATCAATATGAGTAGCAAAAGATTCACAGAAAGAAGCTACTATCTCAGAGTCTAGTCCATATTTAGTGCTAAACTCACGGAAAACATCGGTATCCATAAAAGCTTTAACACAATCAAACTTAGGTGGTCATACCTGACTCCTTACCTTCGTCGAGATCCCAATCTTCAAAGTTGCGTTTAATTCTTTCCAATAAATCCCATTTGAATTCAAAGTCTTCATCATAAAAGAACCAGAACAAGAAGTATCGAGCATGGAGCGATTATTAAGAGAAAGCCGAGCATAAAATTTTTGAATGATCATTTCTCTTGAGAGCTCATGATTGGGGCATGAATATAACATTGACTTAAGCCTCCCTCAAGCTTGAGCGATGCTTTCTCCTTCGCGAGGCCAGAAATTATAAATATAATTACGATCACGATGAACCTGGTGCATAGGGTAGAACTTGTGATGAAATTCCAACTTTAAACGATTGTAGTTCCATGATCCCATATCATCACATAGCCTCAACCATGTCAATGCGTCTCCCTTCAAAGATAAAGGGAAGACCTTCTTTTTGATAACATCCTCGGGCATAGCTGCAAGCTTAAACAATCGACGAACTTCATCCACATAGATTAGATGTAAATCAGGATGTAGTGTTCCGTCTCCTATAAAAGGATTTTCAAGCAGTTTCTCTATCATACCCGAAGGAATTCAAAGCAAACATTTTCAGTAGGTGCAGTAGGTTGAGGAGCAACTCTTTGCTCTTCTGATCCGGGTGAAGATACCCCTAACAAGCCCCTCAAAGGATTTTGAGCCATAGTAACAAGTGACAATAAATTTCAGCACACTATATAAATTTTTCCTTACCAAATTCCACTTACCAAAGGCGCTTCACTCCCCGGCAACGGCGCCAGAAAAGAGTCTTGATGACCCACAAGTGTAGGGGATCTATCGTAGTCCTTTCGGTAAGTAAGAGTGTCGAACCCAATGAGGAGCAGAAGGAAATGATAGGCAGTTTTCAGTAAGGTATTTTCTGCAAACACTGAAATTATAGGTAACAGATAGTTTTGTGATACGGTAATTGTTAGCAAGTGACAAAAGGTAAAAGTAAATAAGGTGCAGCAAGGTGGCCCAATCCTTTTTGTAGCAAAGGACAAGCCTGGACAAACTCTTATATAAAAGAAAGCGCTCCCGAGGACACATGGGAATTATCATCAAGCTAGTTTTCATCACGATCATCTGATTCGCGTTCGGTACTTTGATAATTTGGTATGTGGGTGGACCGGTGCTTGGTTGCTGTCCTTACTTGGACAAGCCTCCCACTTATGATTAACCTCTGATGCAAGGATCCGCAACTACAAAAGAAGTATTAAGGTAAACCTAACCATAGCCTGAAACATATGGATCCAAATCAGCCCCTTACGAAGCAACGCATAAACTAGGGTTTAAGCTTCCGTCACTCTAGCAACCCATCATCTACTTAATACTTCCCAATGCCTTCCTCCAAGCCCAAATAATGGTGAAGTGTCATGTAGTAGACGTTCACATGACACCACTAGAGGAGAGACAACATACATCTCATCAAAATATCGAACGAAGACCAAATTCACATGACTACTAATAGCGAGACTTCTCGCATGTCCTCAAGAACAAAAGTAACTACTCACAAGACATAATATTGTTCATGATCAGAGGGGTATTAATATGCATAATGAATCTGAACATATGATCTTCCACCAAATAAACCAACTAGCATCAACTACAAGGAGTAATCAACACTACTAGCAACCCACAGGTACCAATCTGAGGTTTGGGTACAAAGATTGGATACAAGAGATGAACTAGGGTTTGAGAGGAGATGGTGCTGGTGATGATGTTCATGAAGATAGCTCTCACCAAGTTGGGAGAGTTGTTGGTGATGACGGCGGTGACGATTTCCCCCTCCGGAGGGAAGTATCCCCGGCAGAACAACTCTGCCGAAGCCCTAGATTGGTTTCCGCCTCGAGACTGCGGCGTCTGGTTCCGAAAGCCTCCTTATGATATTTTTCCAGGTCAAAACACCTCATATAGGAGAAGATGGGCATCGTGGGCCTTCCGGCTGGCCCACAAGACAGGTGGGCGCGCCCTGGGCAGGGGGTGCGCCCCCCACCCTCGTGGACAGCCGGTGGCCCACCTCGTGGACTTCTTTCGCCAGATATTTTTTATATTTTCTAAAACGGAGTTATGTTGAGTTTCGGGACTTTTGGATTTGTTCAGAATAGGTTTCCAGAGTTTGCTCCTTTTCGAGCCCAGAATTCCGGCTGCCGACATTCTCCCTCGTCTCGTAGACCTTGTAAAATAAGAGATAAAATGCATAAGTATTGTGACATAACGTGTAATAACAGCCCAAAATGCAATAAATATCAACATATAAGCATGATGCAAAATGGACGTATCAGAGGCCCATCTGCATTTTGGATGAGGCAGAGCGACGTACATGAAGCCGCACCATCAAGTACTTCAAGGTCCAGTGGAGCAACCACACCAAAGCAGAAACAACGTGGGAATGTGAAAACTACCATAGATCCGAGTTTCTAGATCTGTTTAAATCCTAGTTTAGGAATCTCGGGGACGAGATTCTTGTAAGGGGGGGTAGGTCTGTCACACCCTGCATTTTGTAACATGGCTATTGCATTAATAAAGCATGCAAATTTGGACCAACAAAAACTTTTTTTTGCATCATTTGGCTTTTTACTTGGAGTTGATTTTTCTCTTTGTGATTTCGAGTGCTCTTTAAGGTCAACATAGCTTCACCTTCTATACTTCAACTCCTTGCTCCAAACTTCTACCTAATGATCATTCCATGTGTATAGAACAGTATAGTATTTTATTACAAAAATAATTTGGCAAATAGTATTTTCAAAAATTAGTTTTCCAAAAAACCCTAAATTGAGATTTGCACTGCAAGTACTTGATTTGGGGTGTGAAAAACCTTTCAAAAGGTATATTTGAATCCTATTAGGTATAGTACTCCCATAAACCACAAAAATATAATTTTAAAGTTATTTTCCTATTTTATTTAAATGCTTTTTCTTTAGGACAGAAATGGTCTTTAATAGGTTAAAATTATTTAACTATTTCAAAAATGTTTGAGAAAATTTAGGGAAACTCATAGGACATATATTGTCCATATATAAGAGTTTCAACACATGCTTATGTTCAAAATATTGGTCAAATCCCTTAAAACCCTTTTTGGATATTTCGATCTTTTGAAATATTTACAAAGGAAATATTCTCTAAATATTACAGGAAAATTATATCAAGTCACATATGCATAATATGATGACCTTGCAAAGTTTTAACTCAATACAAATAGTTTTGGTTCACAAAAGTGCCCCAAAACCATCTCTGTCCAGATCCAAGTTTGAACAACTCTACATTGCCAACTTTCTTCTTTTGCTCTCAAACTCTGTGGACATGCTCTAACCTCTAAATGATGACACTACACCAAGTGGTGCACCGAGGGGAAGAGTTTGGCTTAGCTAGATCTAAGCAAGTCCATTTCTGCTGATTTCTAGGGTTTACAAAAGTTGCATTGGCCACTTTCTCCATTTGATCTAAAAATTTGTGGGCACTACTATTTTGTGATGCCACTCACTTCTGTTAAATATCAAAGCAAGTTGTGCAAACTAGCTTGCCCAAAGCACCATCAAACACCTTCTGGTAGAATTTCAAAATGCATGTTTCAACCCCTTCCACTAATTCCCTTGAGCTGAAATTTTTACCACAACCTCACCTAGTCCCCCTCTAACCCCTGTATGCTTTTCTGCCCGAGGTGCAATGATGAAGGGGGGAGAACCCCCATTTTTATTCTCTGGACAGTGGATTCCTTCCTCTCTCTCAGCCTCCTTCTCTCCCCTCAGTTTTCCAGAGCATCCAAGGCTCTCCTCAGCTTTTGCCCATGCCCCCTTCAGCTAACAGACAGAAGTGGACGCGCGAAGATGAGGGAAAGCCGCAGATGCCGGCCAAAGACGTGCTATAGAGCGCCTGTCATGGCGCCCGGCTGTTGACACTGCATCCCCCGACTAGCTCGAGCTTCCCCCGCGCGCCAGTCGATGCCCCTCGACGTCCGCTCCAGGCCAGTAGGCCGCCCACTTGCTCCCGTGCCCTCCTCCCTCTCCTGCAGCTCGCGCCAGAGCGCCGCCCCGTTCGTCCAACGCTTGCGCCGCTCCTGTGGCCCGCCTGCATCTCGTCCCGCTTCTCCTCTCTCTCCCTGGCACCCTAGACCACTCCCACGAACAACCCTGAGCCCTCCTTTCCCTCTCTAACGTCCACCAGAGCCGATCCCACGGGCACCAGTAGGCCGTACCTATGGTGGACCTCGGACATCCAATATAAGGTAGCCCCGAGCCTCCTTCTCACTTCCTGTCGCTCCCGCACACTCTCAATCAACCTCCCGCACCACCATCCATCTCCACGAACCCCTGCGCTTGAGATCGAGCTCGGGCGCCGCCGCGTCTGGTTGCCGCCGTTCGCGTGGTACAGGCCACGTCTGGCCCTCTTCTCTCTTCCATCCGCCCTGCCTCAACTCTCTGACCCATTCCCCTCTCTTTCCCGTGCCTTTTGCATCTCAGGGCGAGCGGATCAACCTCGGTCCGAAACCTCGCCGCACGGGTCCATTGCCGCCGTCGTTCCCGTCATCTCCGGCGACCGCCTCCACGACCCACCGACATACGGCTCACGCTGAGCACGCCGATGTCCTCCGCTCCCCTTGCCATGCCTCTTACCACCGCCGGTGAGCCCCGCCGTCCTCTGACCAGAGGTTGACAATTGATGTCTACTACGCACCCTTCTTCTTGTAGACATTGTTGGGCCTCCAAATGCAGAGGTTTGTAGGATATTAGCAAATTTCCCTCAAGTGGATGACCTAAGGTTCATCAATCCGTGAGAGGCGTAGGATGAAGATGGTCTCTCTCAAACAACCCTGCAACCAAAAAATAAAGAGTCTCTTGTGTCCCCAACACAACCAATACAATGGTAAATTGTATAGGTGCACTAGTTCGGCGAAGAGATGGTGATACAAGTGCAATATGGATGGTAGATATAGGTTTTTGTAGTAAGAAAATATAAAAACAGCAAGGTAGCAAGTGGTAAACGTGAGCATAAACGGTGTTGCAATGATAGTAGGCAAGGCCTAGGGTTCATACTTTCACTAGTGCAAGTTCTCTCAACAAGGATAACATAATTGGATCATATTACTAGCCCTCAACATGCAACAAAGAGTCACTCTAAAGTCACTAATAGCGGAGAACAAACGAAGAGATTATGGTAGGGTACGAAACCACCTCAAAGCTATTCTTTCTGATCGATCTATTCAAGAGTCCGTAGTGACGTTCAATCTATCATAGAGTTCGTACTAGAATAACACCTTAAGACACAAATTAATCAAAACCTAACGTCACCTAGATACGCCATTGTCACCTCAAGTATCCGTGGGCATGATTATACGATATGCATCACACAATCTCATAAACATCTATTCAACCAACACATAGAACTTCAAAGAGTGCCCCAAAGTTTCTACCGGAAAGTCAAGACGAAAATGTGTGCCAACCCCTATGCATAGATTCCCAAGGTCACGGAACCCGCAAGTTGATCACCAAAACATACATCAAGTGGATCACATGATATCCCATTGTCACCATAGATAAACACGTGCAAGACATACATCAAGTGTTCTCAAATCCTTAAAGACTCAATCCGATAAGATAACTTCAAAGGGAAAACTCAATCCATTACAAGAGAGTAGAGGGGGAGAAGCATCATAAGATCCAACTATAATAGCAAAGCTCACGATACATCAAGATCGTGCCATCTCTAGAACACGAGAGAGAGAGAGAGAGAACAAACACATAGCTACTGGTACATACCCTCAGCCCCGAGGGTGGACTACTCCCTCCTCTTCATGGAGAGCACCGGGATGATGAAGATAGCCACCGGAGAGGGATTCCCTCTCTGGCAGGGGGGCGAAACAGGGTCTAGATTGGTTTTCGGTGGCTACAGAGGCTTTCAGCGGCTGAACTCCTGATCTAGGTTAATTTCTGAAGGTTTCAGTATTTATAGGAATTTTTGGCGTAGGTCCCACGTCAGGGAAGCTTCTGGGCTGTCCTCGAGATAGGGGGGCGCCACCACCTGCCCAGGGCGCGCCCCCAACCCTCGAGGGCAGCCCGTGGCTCCCGTGGCCCAACTCTTTTGCTTCGGGGGCTTCTTTTGGTCCAAAAAAAATCATAAAAATTGGCTTGTCAATTGGACTCCGTTTGATATTCCTTTTCTGTAAAACCCTAAAACAGGTGAAAAGCAGAAACTGGTACTGGGCTCTGGGTTAATAGGTTAGTCCCAAAAATCATATAAAAGTGCATATTAAAGCCCATAAGTCATCCTAGAAGGATAATATAATAGCATGGAACAATGAAAAATTATAGATACGTTGGAGACGTATCAAGCATCCCCAAGCTTAATTACTGCTCGTCCTCGAGTAGGTAAATGATAAAGAAAGAATTTTGATTTGGAATGCTAACCAATATAGTTTTCAATGTAATTCTCTTGATTGTGGCATGAAGGTTTAGATCTGAAAGATTCAAGACAAAAGTCTATATTGACATAAGAATTAACAATACTTCAAGCATACTAACAAAGCAATCATGTCTTCTCAAAATACTACGCCTAAAGAAAGTTATCCCTACAAAATCACATAGTGTTGGCTATGCTCCCTCGTTAACACACAAAAATATTCATATCATGCACAACCCCGATTTCAGCCAAGCACTTGTTTTCATACTCTATCTTTTCAAACCTTTCAACTTTCATGCAATACATGAGCGTGAGCCATGGACATAGCACTATGGGTGGAATAGAGGTGGTTGTGGAGAATACAAAAAGGAGGAGATAGTCTCACATCGACTAGGCGTATCAACGGGCTATGGAGGTGCCCATCAATAGATATCAATGTGAGTGAGTAGGGATTGCCATGCAACAGATGCACTAGAGCTAAATATGAATGAAAGCTCAACAAAAGAAACTAGTGGGTGTGCATCCAACTTGCTTGGTCACGGAGACCTAGGGCATTTGAGGAAGCCCATCGTTGGCATATACAAGCCAAGTTCTATAATGAAAATTCCCACTAGTATATGAAAGTGACTAAGCATAAGACTCTCTACAATGAAGACCATGGTGCTACTTTGAAGCACAAGTGTGGAAAAGAAGATATTAGCAATTGTGCCTTTTTCTTTTCTTTTCCTTTCTTTTTCTTTTTTGGGCCTTTTTTTTCTTTGGCCTTTCTTTTTTTTCTTTTTATTGCGGAGGGGCTTTATAGATTTAGCCTTTCCTCCCGTGGGACAATGCTCTAATAATGATGATCATCACACTTTCATTACAACTTGATATTACAACTCGATACTACAACAACAAAGTATGACTCTATATGAATGCCTTCGGCGGTGTACCGGTATGTGCAATGAAACATGAGTGACATGTATAAAAAATTATGCATGGTGACATGCCACTAATAAGATGTCAACAACATGATCATGCAATGGCAATATGACAACATGATGCGTGTCATATGAACGAAACGGTGGAAAGTTGGATGGCAATATATCACGGAATGGCTATGGAAATGCCATGATAGGTAGGTATGGTGGCTGTTTTGAGGAACAATATGGTGGTTGTTTGGAGGAAGGATATATAGTGGGTTTATGGCACAGGCGGAAGTTGCGCGGTACGAGAGAGGCTAGCAATGGTGGAAGGGTGAGAGTGCGTATAATCCATGGACTGAACATTAGTCATAAGAACTCATATACTTATTGCAAAAATCTACGAGTCATCAAAACAAAGCAATAAACGCATGCTCCTAGGGGGGAGGTTGGTAGGATTTAACCATCGCGCGCCCCCGACCTCCACACAAAGGTTGGCACTCTACAAATACCTCATGCTCTAACTCCGTCACATAGCGGTTCACCATACGTGCATGATACGGGAATCACTAACCCACTCCACTAGCATGATTCTAATATCATTATCCTCATATCTCAAAACAATTATCAAGCATCCAACATCTCATTCTATTAAATGCACTTGGTGTGATTTTTTTACTACATTGACATTGGATGTCTATCATGTGAAGACTAGTTTCTTTAGCCTAAACACATTACCATGCTGTTTTAATAGACTCTCAAAAGGATATAAATGAAGCATGAGAGTTCAACAATTTATACAAAATATTACCACCACCGTGCTCTAAAAGATATAAGTGAAGCACTAGAGCAAAAACTATTCAACTAAAAAGATATAGGTGAAGCACATAGAGTGTTCTAACAATTTCTAGGACATATTTAACTTTCTCAAATATGTGTGTCCAGCAAGGATGATTGTGGCAAACTAACGAGCAAATACTCAAATTATACAAGACGCTCCAAGAAAAACACATAACATGTTGCGAATAAAAATATAGCTCCAAGTATAGTTACCGATGGATGAAGACGAAAGAGGGGATGCCTTCCCGGGGAATCCCCAAGCTTAGGATTTTGATTATCTTGAATTTACTTGGGGTGCCAT
Organism: Secale cereale; assembly: GCA_902687465.1. Taxonomy (NCBI): domain Eukaryota; kingdom Viridiplantae; phylum Streptophyta; class Magnoliopsida; order Poales; family Poaceae; genus Secale; species Secale cereale. The sequence goes on from LR738715.1 coordinate 167,329,461, forward strand.
GGGCATCCCCAAGCTTGGGCCTTTGCTACTCCTTGTTCCATAGTCCATCAAAGCAATACACAAAACTTGAAAACTTCACAACACAAAACTTAGACAAAAATTCTCGTGAGCTCTGTTAGCATAACAAAGCAAACCACTACTCAAAGGTACAGCAATGAATTCATTCTTTGTTTATATTGGTGTTAAACCTATTGTATTACAACTTTTCTATGGTTCATACTTCCCAATACTACTCATAGATGCATTAAAATAAGCAAACAACACACGAAAAACAGAATCTATCAAAAATAGAACAGTATGTAGTAATCTGCAGGTTTCACATACTTTTGGAACTCCAAAAAATTAAAAATAAATTGGTAAATTTGCGGAATTTTTCTATCAATCATTTGCAAAAATAATCAACTAAATAGCAAGCTCTAGTAAAATCTGAACACTACTTTAGCAAGCGCTAACGATTCTGTTTTTCACAGAAAGATCACATAAACTTCACACAAGTCTTCCCAAAGGTTCTACTTGGCACAAACACTAAACAAAACATGAAACCACATCTAATCAGAGGCTAGATGCAATATTTATTCCCTAACAGCAAGAAAAACAAAAAATATAAAATTGGGTGGCCTCCCAACAAGCGCTATCGTTTTACGCCCCTAGCTAGGCATGATGATGCTCGAATAAAAGATAAGAATTGAAACATAACGGGAGCATCATGAAGCATATGAATAGTACATTTAAGTCTAACCCACTTCCTATGCATATGGATTTTGTGAGCAAACAACTTATGGGAACAATAATCAACTAGCATAGGGAAGCAAAACAAGCATAGCTTCAAAACTTTAAGCACATAGAGAGGAAACTTGATATTATTGCAATTCCTACAAGCATATGATCCTCTCTCATAATAATTTTCAGTAGCATCATGAATGAATTCAACAATATAACCAGCATATAAAGCATTATTTTCATGATCTACTTGCATAGAAATTTTACTACTCTCCACGTAAGCAAATTTATTCTCGTTCATAGTAGTGGGAGCAAACTCAACAAAATAACTATCATGTGAAGCATAATCCAATTGAAAACTAAAATAGTGATGACAAGTTTCATGGTTATCATTATTCTTAATAGCATACAAGTCATCACAATAATTATCATAGATAGCAACTTTATTCTCATAATCAATTGGAACCTCTTCCGAAATAGTGGATTCATCACTAAATAAAGTCATTACCTCTCCAAATCCACTTTCATCAATATAATCATCATAAATAGGAGGCATGCTTTCATCATAATAAATTTTCTCGTAAAAACTTGGGGGACTAAACATATCATCTTCATCAAACATAGCATCCCCAAGCTTGTGGCTTTGCATATCATTAGCATCATGGGTATTCAAAGAATTCATACTAACAACATTGCAATCATGCTCATCATGCACATATGTTATGCCAAGCATTCTATGTAATTCTTCTTCTAGTACTTGAGCACAATTTTCCTTCCCATCATTTTCACGAAAGATATTAAAAAGATGAAGCATATGAGGTAACCTTAATTCCATTTTTTGTAGTTTTCTTTTATAAACTAAACTAGTGATAAAACAAGAAACTAAAAGATTTGATTGCAAGATCTAAAGATATACCTTCAAGCACTAACCTCCCCGGCAACGGCGCCAGAAAAGAGCTTGATGTCTACTACGCACCCTTCTTCTTGTAGATGTTGTTGGGCCTCCAAGTGCAGAGGTTTGTAGGACAGTAGCAAATTTCCCTCAAGTGGATGACCTAAGGTTTATCAATCTGTGGGAGGCGTAGAATGATGATGGTCTCTCTCAAACAACCCTATAACCAAATAACAAAGAGTCCCTTGTGTCCCCAACACACCCAATACAATGGTAAATTGTATAGGTGCACTAGTTCGGCGAAGAGATGGTGATACAAGTGCAATATGGATGGTAGATATAGGTTTTTGTAGTAAGAAAATATAAAAACAGCAAGGTAGCAAGTGGTAAACGTGAGCATAAATGGTGTTGCAATGATAGTAGGCAAGGCCCAGGGTTCATACTTTCACTAGTGCAAGTTCTCTCAACAAGGATAACATAATTGGATCATATTACTAGCCCTCAACATGCAACAAAGAGTCACTCCAAAGTCACTAATAGCAGAGAACAAACGAAGAGATTATGGTAGGGTACGAAACCACCTCAAAGCTATTCTTTCTCATCGATCTATTCAAGAGTCTGTAGCAACGTTCAATCTATCATAGAGTTTGTACTAGAATAACACATTAAGATACAAATCAGTCAAAACCCTAATGTCACCTAGATACTCGATTGTCACCTCTAGTATCCGTGGGCATGATTATACAATATGCATCACACAATCTCAGAAACATCTATTCCACCAACACATAGAACTTCAAAGAGTGCCCCAAAGGTTCTATCGGAAAGTCAAGACAAAAGCATGTGCCAACCCCTATGCATAGATTCCCAAGGTCACGGAACCCGCAAGTTGATCACCAAAACATACATCAAGTGGATCACCTGATATCCCATTGTCACCACAGGTAAACACGTGCAATACATACATCAAGTGTTCTCAAATCCTTAAAGACTCAATCCGATAAGATAACTTGAAATGGAAAACTCAATACATTACAAGAGAGTACAGGGGGAGAAGCATCATAAGATCCAACTATAATAGAAAAGCTCACGATACATCAAGATCGTGCCATCTCAAGAACACGAGAGAGAGAGAGACCAAACACATAGCTATTGGTACATACCCTCAGCCCGGAGGGTGGACTACTCCCTCCTCGTGATGGAGAGCCCCGGGATGATGAAGATAGCCACCGGAGAGGGATTCCCCCTCTGGCAGGGTGCCAGAATAGGGTCTAGATTGGTTTTCGGTGGCTATAGAGGCTTCCGGCGGCGGAACTCCCGATCTAGGTTAATTTCCGAAGGTTTCAGTATTTATAGGAATTTTTGGTGTAGGTCCCATGTCTGGGAAGCTTCTGGGCTGTCCTCGAGACAGGGGGCGCCACCACCTTTCCAGGGCGCGCCCCCACCCTCGAGGGCAGCCCGTGGCTCCCTTGGCCCAACTCTTTTGCTTCGGGGGCTTCTTTTGGTCCAGAAAAAATCATAAAAAGTTGGCTCGTCAATTGGACTCCGTTTGATATTCCTTTTCTGTAAAACCTTAAAACAGGAGTAAAACAGAAATTGGCACTAGGCTCTGGGTTAATAGGTTAGTCCCAAAAATCATATAAAAGTGCATAATAAAGCCCATAATATATCCTAGGAGGATAATATAATAGCATGGAACAATAAAAAATTATAGATACGTTGGAGACGTATCGACAATGACCCTCACAAGGGGGGCCCGCTCGTCAGCCTCTCAGCTCCCTCCCGCGCCTCTCTCTCTGGCACACGGGCCTCGCACGTCAGGTTTAAACCTGGCTAGCGCGCGCCTCAGCTTACCTAGGCCGGCTCGGCTTCAGGCCGGCCAAGCTACGGGTAGATCTGGCCTGGCCAGTATGCTGCCTTTTTTTTCTTTTTTCTTTTTCCTTTTCTGTTGATCTTCCAAAAATTCCATAGTGTAGAATAATTATCCAAAATAAATAATTTCAACTCCTAAAATCTTGTAATAATCCCACCTATTTAATGGTGTAACTTTCATGCCCATCCAAAACACTTTCCTATACTGTTCAAATTTAAATTCAAATGTGAGCATTCAAACCCTTCTTTAGAAATCCATATATCTGTTTCTGTAGCTCCAAATCCAAAACTAAGAATTTTCCCATTCTTAGTTTTTGTCCTATTATTTAACAAAAATAGGTGGACATTTTTATGAGCAATTTGATTTTTCTGTAATTGTTATTGCCTTTTTTTGTTATTATCTTGCGACGATTAGATCCCGTATTTGACGAAGTTGCTGGAGAAGAAGAAGGGGAATGATTCGAAGACTTTGAAGAGCAAGCCAACCAAGGCAAGCAACCCTTTGACCATGATACCCCTCTCTTGTTCATCAGAAACCCTCCGTATGCATGATGATGATGTTGACAATAAGTTGTCATGACCATTGCATATGCTACCTACACATTGATACTTGCATGTTCGTTCTCTACCTTGTGCTTAGAGATACGATAAAGACTTGATGATGATGCATCTATGATATGATCATCACTTGATTAAAATCTTTCGAAAACCCCATCGAGTGCCCCTAATGCCCGTGGGTGAAGTTGAACTAAGGTCACCACTTGAGGTAGAAGTGGTGTACCAAAGGAAGCTTTTGGTGTGTGTGTGAGTGTAAAATGATGGATTGGATTTATGTGTGATTACCGTCCCAACCAAACATGTGCAACCAGTCTATCCCTTATGGGATGGGGCATTATTGATTACTTAGACTGATACTAGCATGGTGCCCACATTACTAGTGGTGGGGGTGGCTTGAGGTCACTCTCGGGATGGGATCATGCTTGGATAGGCGACCGTGACTGTTTTTACAGGGCACCGGACACACCGTTGGTCCCTTCGTGTGTGTGTGATAATGTGAAAGGGGAGAGTCCCATGACCTTTTGCTTATACACGAGGGTCGTGTACCAACGAGTGGACCCTGTGTTAGTGTCGTCTAGGGAAAGGTAATGACCCGGTACTTCCCCCGAGTACTTGAGGTACTGCAGGATTGTGGATGACACGAAAGCTTACCGGATCTTGTGGGTAAAGTGCGCAACCTCTGCAGAGTGTCAAACTATTCGAATAGCCGTGTCCACGGTCATCGACAGTTGGGAGGTGCTACTTAAACTATGTCCGGAAATTTTACAAACTTGTTGCATATGTGTGTGGAAGAGAACTATTTGAGTCAAGGAAGTTACTTGACATGTTGAATGAGCTAGCATTGATCCAAATTCTATTTATGTTGATATCTGTAACCTGCTCTCATGGTTACCTAAGTTCATTTATGCATACCTTACGAGATGATAGGACATTTCAACTAGCTTGAAGCTAGGTTGCTTACTTGTTGTTACAACATGCATCCTTACTTTGATCCCATGGGTTGCTTGCGAGTACATTCAAAGTACTCATTAGCTTGTCACTTGTTATTTAATTGGCCAGGCATGGAAGAGCAGGAATTTGAAGAAGAGTTCTTTGGAGACGAATACGCGAACTAGGACGCTCTCCCAGTCAGAATGCCTGTAGGGTTAAGGCAGATGGCATGGGTTCTACTTATCTACGAAGACTTCCGCTACTTGAGTTTACTCGATGTTCAACTCGTGAGGCTTTATCTATGTAAGACTTGACCATAATGGTCATGATGTGTGTAAGACTGTATGTATGGATGTAAGACTCTTATTATTCAGCTTCTGTGTGTTCAGTGAGCATTGATCTCTGGGATCACTGTACATGTGCATTCGGTGATCTTGACTTATGAGTCGGGGTCCCCACATTCTCACACCGTGCAAGTCACGATACCCTCATTATCTGAAAATTGCCTATGCAATGTTCATGGCATCTCGGAATCTCCGACACTACTTTCAAGAGTGTTCGATTACAGTGGCATACGAAGTACCACTCAATGACATTATAAACAATAAAGATGCCACAGGACGCATAGCCAAATGGGCCATCGAGATCTTGCCGTTTGAAATAACATACAAACCACGCCGGACTATTAAATCTCAAGTGTTAGCCGACTTTGTCGCAGAATGGACTGAGGCCGAACTCCCTAAAGAGTACGGATCATACTCCCACTGGACCATGTATTTCGACGGCTCCAAAATGCTAGATGGATTGGGGGTCGGCGTCATCTTGATATCTCCCACAGGAGATATAGTCTGCTATGTACTACAAATCATGTATACGGACTCAAACAATGCGGCCGAATATGAGGCACTACTACACGGTCTCCGCATGGCCGTATGCATGGGCATACAACGCCCCGTGGTGCGTGGAGACTCAATCCGCGCACTATCTCAGGTAAACGGAGAATTTGATGCGAAGGATTCAAAGATGGCAGCTTATTGAAATGCCTTATTAAAAATATCGGGTCGATTTGAGGGGCTGGAATTTCACCATGTAGCCCGGGACAGCAATCAGACAGCAGATATACTTGCTCGCATGGGCACTAAACGCGACCCGGTCCCACCTAACACCTTTGTAGAAAGGCTATTTAAGCCATCAGTGACATGGCAGGACGAGAGCAGAGACACTAATGCAGACCCAAACACGCCCCCATCGGCCAAACTCCACACAGATGTCATCAGGGATTCAGACATGGAAATAACTTCTTCGGATCATGAGATCATGGCTGTCATAGCCCCCTGGACCGAACCTTTCCTGGCCTACCTTAATAGGCAGGAGCTCCCCGATGACCAAAATGAGGCCCGTCAAATAATTCGGCGTTCTAAAGCATATAAAGTTCACGAAGGTGAATTATACAAGAAAAGCACTACTGGTGTTGTCCAAAGGTGCATCTCCAAGGAGAAGGGATGGCAAATTCTAGTTGAAATACACGCTGGCATGGGCGGCCATCACACCGCAGCTCGGGCTCTTGTAAGCAAGGCTTTCTGAACAGGTTTCTTCTGGCCAACTGCCCGAGAAGATGCTCAAGTCCTAGTCCAACATTTTGTTGGATGCCAGCTTTTCGCAAATCAAAGTCGTATGCCTCCCACCGCTCGGAGAACCATACCTATTACTTGGCCCTTTGTGGTCTCAGGGCTGGATATGGTCGGACCTCTTAAAGGGGGATGCCACAAAAAGAAATATTTGCTGGTTATGGTGGACAAATTCACTAAATGGATAGAAGCCAAACCAGTCAGAACGGCTGAAGCAGGGCCATTGATAGATTTTATATCCGGTGTAGTACACAGTTATGGTGTCCCGCACAGTATTATCAAATGGCTCCAACTTCACAACTGACGAGGTAAAACTCGGGTGCGCCAAGTTAGGCATTAAACTTGATTACGCCTCCGTGTACCACCCTAAAATAAATGGTCAAGCCGAATGGGCCAATGGCTTAATAATGAGCTGCATTAAACCCCGAGTAGTGCGCTCCCTACGGAAGTCAGATAAACACTGGGTTGAGGATCTCGACTCCGTACTCTAGGGTCTGAGGACCACACCTAACCGGATAACCAGATATACACCTTTTTTCATGGTGTATGGCGCAGAGGCTGTTTTGCCCTGCAATATTATTCATGACTAACCTCGAGTGCATATGTATGAAGAGCGAGAGGCCGAGCTCAATCGGCAGGAGGACCTAGACGACCTCAAAGAGGAGCGCGATATCGCGCAGGCCCGTTTCACATTCTATCAACAACACGCCAGGCGATACCAAAGCAGAGAAGTGTGGGCTAAAACATACAATGTTGGCGAACTCATTTCGCGCCACTCGGAGAAGAAAAAGGATAAGCTCAAACCAAGATGGGAGGGCCCCTTCATTATCGATGACGTACTCACTGGAGGAGCCTATCACCTTCAAAACGCATCAGACAATCGCCTTGAGCCGAATCCATGGAACGCTACCAGGGTTCGACAATTCTACGGATAGTTCGGTAGCACCTTTTCTTCTCTCTTTCTGTTTAGGTCTCCTCCCTTGTTTTTTCCTGTTTTCCTCTTCATTTTTTGTTTTTTCCTTCCCGGGAAGTGTTTGGCTAAACCGAACTGTTTGGGTTGAACATTCTCAAATGTATATACCTCAAAATACATGGGGGCTTTTATAACGAAGCTCATTATTACACGCTTATTGCTTACATTACTCATGTCGTCTGTTTCATACAGTCTCTTCGCCATTATATGGACCTTTGTGACTTAAGTTTTTGCCAAGCTGGGTTGTCTAGCTCCTGTGTTTATACCCTACATTCCCGATCGTTCGGCAAGGGTGTAAAGGGAGCACCTCTGCGATTGTTACAACCGGGTAATCCGGACCTGTACCGGGTGAAGCCGAAAGCTAGCGTTCTTAAGGGAATCATTGGTCGGCGGACAAACGATGAATTGCTTTTTGGCACATAATTTCTCAATCTCACAGGATAGGCTTCCTGTAATCCTTTTATTAGGATCAAAGCCTAGGCACGCATACATGCGCATGCTGGCCCAGGGAAAGGAACCCTTAACAGAACTGTTCTCTCTGGAAGATGTTTATTACGTTAAATAGTAATATAACATAACTCCCCGAACACAGCTTGTCTGTTCAAGCAATGATGACCGGATTGCCTGGTTTCCGAACATACTAAGTGTCGGGGATATACCCCGCGGTATGAACCGGCCGGAATTATAACCCGGCCGGACTTGGTATTTTACTTAAGACGGTTTACATTTGGCAAGTTACTGGTAACCCGGCAGGCGGATCATGGATGACAAGGCCCAAGTCCCAGAAGGCCGGTTCATATTAATAGTGGGCCGGTTTATGAATAAAGTGCAAGGAATATTCTCATACAAAGGAAACAAGACTAGGACTCTTTGTAATAGATCAATCCTAGTCCTACTAGGACTAGTCATGTAACCCGCCCCTTCAACATATATAAGGAGGGGCAGGGCTCCCCAAAGAGGAGAAGTTTTTAGAGTTACAAGTTAGAGGAGAAGTTTAGACAAGTTTCTAGGGTTAGACACAAAAAGCCGGTTTACCGGCGACACCACGAGGATCATAATGAGATCTAGCCTCAAACAGCACGTAGGGCTATTTCCGGATGATGTTTCCCGGGGCCCGAAGCTGTCTAAATCCGTGTCTTGCATCGCGTTTCTCGGTTCCGCTCAACCCCTCTCAAGCTACTACATAGATGCGCGGCCTCACGACTAAGTCCGCTAAACCGGACAACTGCAATGACAATTCCACGACAGTTGGCGCCCACCGTGGGGCCTGCGCACAGTGGTGTTGAGTTCTTGAAGGGATTTCTTCAGGGATCGAAAAGTTCGCAACGTGCCGGATGGAAAGGAGGCGGTGCCGAAGATAACATTGTCGACGAACCGTCAAAACAAAATTGGGAAAATCGGGTTCAAGAGAAGCCGGGGTTCTATCGTATGCGCCGCGGAAAGTGCTTACGGCGACCGGTTAATTCAATGGATCGATGACTGCTGCAGAGACCTATTTTTCCCACGTGAAGACCAAGGTAAATTCATCAACTGAGCACTAGTTTTTTGCTCCTTGCGGGTTGAAGCAAACGGAAGAAAGAAAGAAGAGGAGAAAAAGTCAAACCAATGATGACTCGGAGGAGGATTTGATCATGAGTATGCAACGCTGCCGAGCCGTTTTTAGCCTCGTGCCCGTCCGTACCTTATCTGCTCCGTTTCCGCCTCGCTCTGTCTGGCGGCTATTGTTTTATTCGTGGCCACGAGCCGGCTGGTTCTGCTGTTAAGTCACTGTCAGCTGCTGCTGTTCCAGCGCTCCGTGCTGTCGTCCGTTGTGGTCGGCCCCGACATTAAGTGCTGCCAGCAACTTAAATACTGGTATATGATATGAAATTCCAGAGCGGCCACGACCCGGATACGGATGATGGACAGGCTCGGATTTCCGCTCGTGACCCGTCCCATCTGCACTGGCCTGCAGTCTGCGTCGCTCGCCTTTTCCCCGCTTCAAGTTGTCGGGGCCCTGTAGCTGCCGCACCGGAATCGCCGCTTGGGTTTGCTGCTGGAGTTTTTGATCAAAACAAAGTAGGTCCAGCCAATTGGTAATTGATACTAGTACACTACTAGTACTCCGAGTCAAAGTCAAGGCCATCTAAAACAGCTACGCACGGCTTGAGGACAGCCAAAAAAAAAACGTTACAAGCTACGAAGGAAGACCCGGAAGCGGATTTGGGCTGTTGCGCTGTGCAATGAGCCGTTAAAAAAAAGTGACACGACCCAGAGCCGGATCGAACTTGTGCTCCTTTTCTATTGTCTAATCATCCTCGTTTCTGCCTCTGGACGGATAGCCTCAAGTCCTTGTCACCGCTTTGTGAATTTCCATCTGGATCCCTGCGGAAAAATCAATTCTTCTAGTACATGAGTTCTTAAGAGAGCAAGTTTTGACTAAGTCAACTCCGATGCATCACAGGAAGATCCAAGAAACATTAAAGGAGAGGTTCCAGAATAACAATACGACTGCTCCGATCAACTATACTCGTTGGACTAGTACTGGAAGACATCAATCACGAGCTGCGTATTGCAAGATCAGTTTTTCAATGTGGTGACTAGTATTGGTGCTCCGTATTGTGGATTATTTTTCTTGGGACAAAAGTCTGTGTTAATTGGAGGAAGCACACATATGTGGGGCCAATTGCGCGCTAATGGCCGCACCCACGTGCGTCCGGATTAAACAAATCAGGTGCTACTTCTCCTGTATATTTTTCTTACTACACTTTAAATTGCTCCGAGCACAACTACTCTGCTCTATGGTATTTTTTATATGCAGGGTAATCCTTTATCATAAAGATGACATTATACCGCGGACACGGAGTGCACCCCATTATCATTTTGCACTGGTATTTATCCAATCGGTTCATTTGACCGTACCCACGCCGACTCGACTGTCCGCGTCTATAGTCGACTCGTTGGTCCGCGCCCACGCGTGCCGGTCTCCAACACCGCGGACGAATCCTATGCCAATAGACGTGCGCACACCATCGCATCCGCATCTACATTAACACGACGATGCCGCACCCGTCCTCATAAACCGGTTCATCTGTTCTCCCGGCGAATCAGGTGATATTTATCCTATTTATTTTTAATACATATATTAATTCTTTCGAGCAAAATACCTCGCCCTGCTGTATTTTGTGCGCAGGAAAATCATTCATTACAAAGGTGGTGTTATATCCCGGAGGTGGAGGCATGCTAAACATCATTCGATACAAATGATCATCGGACTTTCGCACCGGTTTACAACTACGGCCGGTTCACGCATCCGCACCGGTTTACAACACGGAGGACAACTTGCTCATCTCCACCGGTTTACAACCCCACTACCGGTTTAACTGTCTGAGCCGCCTCTGATACTGCGGTCGTTTACTATCCACCCGTGATCCGGTCTATTCAACGTACCGGTTCAAATTCACTCAGGTGATATCCATCTACAGTATTATTTCTCTTGTTATATATCATTTTTCATTAAGAAAATAAGATGCTTTGATCAGTCTATCTGATTTTGCAGCATATACACAGAAGCAATAAAACTCTCTAAAGAGCATGAGATCACATCCGGTTCAAGAAAGAACGCTTCACGATTTACCCACCTGTTCGGAGGAACCCTGGAGACCCTCTGAAAAGATGGATAATCCACATTCAGTGATTGGTTTATATTTACCCACCGGTTCAGGAGGAACCATGGAGGCCCTCTGGAAAGATGGATAATCCACATCCAGTGATTGGCTCAATTTTTATTCTATCGGCCCTCTGAAAAGATGGTTTGCCCACGTTCAGTGATTGGCTAGGCCCCCTGGGAAGAGATGGATAAACCACGTCCCAGTGATTGGCTCAATTTTTATGTATGATTACATCGGCCCTCTGAAAAGAATGGTTCGCCCACGTTCAGTGATTGGCTAGGCCCCCTGGGAAGAGATGGATAAACCACGTCCCATTGATTGGCTCAGTTTTTATTTGCGGTTCTATCGGCCCTCTGAAAAGAATGGTTCGCCCACGTTCAGTGATTGGCTAGGCCCCCTGGGAAGAGATGGATAAACCACGTCCCATTGATTGGCTCAGTTTTTATTTGTGGTTCTATCGGCCCTCTGAAAAGAATGGTTTCGCCCACGTTCAGTGATTGGTTAGGCCCCCTGGGAAGAGATGGATAAACCACGTCCCATTGATTGGCTGAACCTTGCTTTGAGCCTGGCAGCTCTTAAAAAGCCTCGACTACATGGTCTTATTTGCAAAATTTGCATCTTTTTGTGTTTGTGTTTTATAACCCTTTTAACCGGAGTGGAACAGCTACAGAAGTTGACCACATATCTATAAAGTTAAAAGTCTGGGTCATGAATACCAGCATGAGTAAACCGGTGTTCATTATAACCCGGATCATCTATCAGGCAACAAGCCACAAATTTCTGAACAAAGTTTTTCAGAACAAGATGAACCGGAGTTTATCATCAAAACCTGGGTTTGTTATTGGATCCATGAAGATCTTCATCAAGAAATTTTGATATCTACCGGATTAAGAATATCAAGCATACTTGATCGCAGGTATGAAGTATCTTGTTTTTAAATACATATTGGCAGTACATGATCAGTTATAATGACCGGTGTTTATTAAACCGGCCTGGTTTTGACTATAAGTCGCCAGTATGAGACAAAATAATGACCGGTGTTTATTAAACCCGGCCCGATTGTGATCAAACATCATTGGAACCGGTCTTCAAACCGGATTATATTCTTCAATAGCCAAACATGGCTGGATTCCTATTATGGTTATCAATATTATGATTGAGGCTTTCAAAGTCGCTTTAAAGCGCAATGGATATTATTTCAACGATGGAAGTGATTTATTCTATAAAGGAATAGTCCCGAGTTGCTGCAGGCTTATAACCCGGCACTTGGGGGCTACATTATTCAGACTGAGATTACATCAAATACACAAGTCTCAAGCACACAAGCAAGTTGTCTACTTGACACTTGGGGGCTAATGGAAAGATCATTTGCTTCATCTGGAAGTACCGGTTCACCTTCTAAATGTAGCTAAACCGGAACTTGGGGGCTACCAATCGCTCCTGTCACCAATTCAAGGTACACAAGTATTAATCCATTATATTGAAAGGTCCACTGCTCAGTTGGTAATAAACAAAGCTCTTAACCTTGTGGATGTGGATTCAAACCCCACGATGGAAGTTACGTTATATAATGTTCATTTCAATAATTATATCTACAAAGTCCCTGCTCATTATTGCATAATGACCCGGCACTTGGGGGCTATATATTGCTATTCAAGTTTACATGATCATATTTTCAAAGTCCCTGCTCATTATTGCATAATGACCCGGCACTTGGGGGCTACATAATATGGAATATTCAGTTTCATAGTGATTGGGATGAACAATCTGGATTTCTTCAAGATTATACAAGGCTATTTTCAATGAAGTATATACAAAGTCCCTGCTCATTATTACATAATGACCCGGCACTTGGGGGCTATAGGTAATATGCATATAAAGGAGGAACATCTTCAAATTTTCAGTTCTGGCAAATCAGATTAATTGTGTGACCCGGCAATTTTGGCAATCATAAACCGGCAAGTTCTACATCTTCAAGCCGGCTGGATATCAATTGAATATTTGAAGATCAATATTTTTTGTCAAATCAGAACATTGGAAGGCCGATTCAAATGGATTCTTTATTTACAATATTTCTGATGCAAGCAAGTTGAATATGAAGTCGGTCTGTTGACCCGGATTTTCTAGAAGAAGGAAGGACAAGGACTAAAAGATGGTCAGCGGTTTACAAGAATTCTTAACTTGGAGCACAACCTCTCAAATTTGTTCTTGTGTTTGTTTTGGAGCATAAGTTTACCATGGACACATCCAAGCTAAACTTGGGGGCTAATGTCGGGGATATACCCCGCGGTATGAACCGGCCGGAATTATAACCCGGCCGGACTTGGTATTTTACTTAAGACGGTTTACATTTGGCAAGTTACTGGTAACCCGGCAGGCGGATCATGGATGACAAGGCCCAAGGCCCAGAAGGCCGGTTCATATTAATAGTGGGCCGGTTTATGAATAAAGTGCAAGGAATATTCTCATACAAAGGAACAAGACTAGGACTCTTTGTAATAGATCAATCCTAGTCCTACTAGGACTAGTCATGTAACCTGCCCCTTCAACATATATAAGGAGGGGCAGGGCTCCCCAAAGAGGAGAAGTTTTTAGAGTTACAAGTTAGAGGAGAAGTTTAGACAAGTTTCTAGGGTTAGACGCAAAAAGCCGGTTTACCGGCGACACCACGAGGATCATAATGAGATCTAGCCTCAAACAGCACGTAGGGCTATTTCCGGATGATGTTTCCCGGGGCCCGAAGCTGTCTAAATCCGTGTCTTGCATCGCGTTTCTCGGTTCCGCTCAACCCCTCTCAAGCTACTACATAGATGCGCGGCCTCATGACTAAGTCCGCTAAACCGGAAAACTGCCGTGACAATTCCACGACACTAAGTGTTTACCACAGGTATATGCTACTTCTCGAGCTTGCGTTGTATTCCCTCGAAGAGGAAAGGGTGATGCAGCACAGTAGCGTAAGTATTTCCCTTAGTTTTTGAGAACCAAGGTATCAATCCAGTAGGAGACCATGCGCGAGTCCCTCGCACCTGCACAAACAAATAAGAACTTTGGAGCCAACGCGATAAGGGGTTGTCAATGTCTTTACAATCACATACGAAAGTGAGATCTTATAGATAGGATAGTATAATATTTTTGGTATTTTTGGTATAAGAAATGAAAGTAAATAAAGCAAAGTAAAGTAGATGGAAGATTAATATGTCGAGAATAGACCCGGGGTCCATAGGTTTCACTAGTGGCTTCTCTCATGATAGCAGAATTCTACGATGGGTGAACAAATTATTGTCGAGCAATTGATAGAAAAGCGCATAGTTATGAGAATATCTAGGCATGATCATTATATATATAGGCATCTCGTCCGTGACAAGTAGACCAAAACGATTCTGCATCTACCACTATTACTTCACACATCGACCGCTATCCAGCATGCATCTAGAGTATTAAGTTCATAAGAACAGTGTAATGCTTTAAGCAAGATGACATGATGTAGAGGGATAAACTCAAGCAATATGATATAAACTCCATTTTTTATCCTCGATGGCAACAATACAATACGTGCCTTGTTGCCCCTCCTGTCACTGGGAAAGGACACCGCAAGATTGAATCCAAAGCCAAGCACTTCTCCCATTGCAAGAACTATAGATCTAGTAGGACAAACCAAACCAATAATTCGAAGAGACTTGCAAGGATATTATAATCATACATAAAAGATTTCAGAAAAGAATCAAATATTGTTCATAGATAATCTTGATCATAAAGCCAAAATTCACCGGATCTCGACAAACACACCACAAAAAGATTACATCGAATAGATCTCCTCGAAGATCATTAGATCTCGACAAATACACCGCAAAAAGATTACATCGAATAGATCTCCTCGAAGATCGAGGAGAACTTTGTATTGAGATCCAAAAAGAGAGAAGAAGCCATCTAGCTAATAACTATGGACCCGAAGGTCTGTGGTAAACTACTCACAACTCATTGGTGAGGCTATGGTGTTGATGTAGAAGCACTCCGTGGTAGATCCCCCCTCCGGCGGAGCTCCGAAACAGGCCCCAAGATGGGATCTCACGGGAACAGAAGGTTGCGGCGGTGGACTTAGGGTTTTCTCTGTTGCCTCGATGTTTTTGGGGTATATATATATATATATATATATATATATATATATATATATATATATATATATATATAGGAGGAAGGAGGGCATCGAGGGAGCCAGAGGGGGCCCAAGAGGGTGGGGGCGCGCCCTGGACCCTCGTGGCCACCTCTCTTGTTCCCTCTCGTGTACTCCAAGTCTTCTGGGTAGATACGGTTCCAAAAATAACTCTCCATAAGGTTTCATTCCGTTAGGACTCCGTTTGATATCCCTTTTCTACGAAACACTGAAATGGGCAAAAAAATAGCAATTTGCGCTGGGCCTTGGGTTAGTAGGTTAGTCCCAAAAATAATATAAAAGTGTAAAATAAAGCCCATTAAACATCCAAAACAGAATATATAATAGCATGGAACAATCAAAAATTATAGATACGTTGGATACGTATCAAGCATCCCCAAGCTTAATTCCTGCTCGTCCTCGAGTAGGTAAATGATAAAAACAGAATTTTTTATGTGGAATGCTAACTAACATAATTCTCAATGTAATTCTCTTTGTTGTGCCATGAATGTTCAGATCCGAAAGATTCAAGATAAAAGTTCATATTGACATAAGAATAATAATACTTCAAGCATATTAACAAAGCAATCATGTCTTCTCAAAATAACATGGCCAAAGAAAGTTCACCCCTACAAAATCATAAAGTTAGGCTATGCTCCATCTTCGTCACACAAAATATTCCAATCATGCACAACCCCGGTTTCAGCCAAGCACTTGTTTCATACTTAAATTTTTCAAAATCTTTTAACTTTCACGCAATATATGAGCGTGAGCCATGGACATAACACTATGTTGAATAGAGTGGTGGTTGTGGAGAAGACAAAAAGAGGAAGATGGTCTCACATCAACTAGGCGTACCGATGGACTATGGAGATGCCCATCAATAGATGTCAATGTGAGTGAGTAGGGATTGCCATGCAACAGATGCACTAGAGCTATAAATGTATGAAAGCTCAACAAAAGAAACTAAGTGAGTGTGCATCCAACTTGCTTGCTCACGAAGACCTAGGGCATTTGAGGAAGCCCATCGTTGGAATATACCAGTCAAGTTCTATAATGAAAATTCCCACTAGTATATGAAAGTGACTAAACAAGAGACTCTCTATCATGAAGATCATGCTTCTACTTTGAAGCACAAGTGTGGAAAAAGATAGTAGCATTGTCCCTTTTTTCTTTTTTCTTTTTCTTTTTTGGGCCTTTCTTTTTTTCTTTGGCTTTTCCTTCCTTTTTTTTCTTTTTTCCTTTTTTTTTCTTTGGGAGATTGCTCTAATAATGATGATCATCATAATTATATGGATTTACAACTCAATATTACAACTCGATACTAGAAGAAAGTATGACTCTATATGAATGCATCCGGCGGCGTACCGGGATGTGCAATGAATCAAGAGTGACATGTATGAAAAATTATGCATGGTGGCCTAGCCGCGAATACGATGCCAATTACATGATCATGCATGGCAATATGACAATGATGAAGTGTGTCATAGCAAACGGAACGGTGGAAAGTTGCATGGCAATATATCTCGGAATGGCTATGAAAATGCCATGATAGGTAGGTATGGTGGCTGTTTTGAGGAAGGTATATGGTGGGTGTATGGTACCGGCGAAAGTTGCGCGGTACAAGAGAGGCTAGCAATGGTGGAAGGATGAGAGTGTGTATAATCCATGGACTCAACATTATGCATAAAGAACTCACATACTTATTGCAAAAATCTACAAGTCATCAAAACAAAGTACTACATGCATGCTCCGAGGGAAAGGGTTGGTAGGAGTTAACCATCGCGCGATCCCGACCTCCACACAAAGGATGACACTCAATGAAATACCTCATGCTTCAAACTTATCACACAGCGGTTACCATACGTGCATGCTACGGGACTTGCAAACCTTAACACAAGTATTTCTCAAATTCACAACTACTCTACTAGCATGACTCTAATATCACCATCTCATATCTCAAAATAATCATCAGGTATCAAACTTCTCTTAGTATTCATTGCACTTTATGTGAAAGTTTTTACTATACCCATCTTGGATGCCTATCATATTAGGACCAGTTTTATAACCAAAGCACATTACCATGCTGTTCTAAAAGACTCTCAAAAGGATATAAGTGAAGCATGAGAGATCAACAATTTCTACAAAATAAAACCACCACCGTGCTCTAAAAGATATAAGTGAAGCGCTAGAGCAAAACTATCCAGCTCAAAAGATATAAGAGAAGCACATAGAGTATTCTAATAAATTCTAATTCATATTTTTCTCTCTCAAAGGTGTGTCCAGCAAGGATGATTGTGGCAAACTAAAAATCAAAGACTCAAATTATACATGACGCTCCAAGCAAAACACATATCATGTGATGAATAAAAATATAGTCCCAAGTATAGTTACCAATAGATGAAGACGAAAGAGGGGATGCCTTCCCGGGGCATCCCCAAGATTAGGCTTTTGGTTGTCCTTGAATTTTACCTTGGGGTGCCTTGGGCATCCCCAAGCTTAGACTCTTGTGTAATGCCCAGGATGGGACTATATCTCCTACGTGTCGAGGCACGACTTAAAGATATAAGCCCATTCTGGAATGATCGCAAGTTTGGTACCTTTGCACATCTCATGTAAAAAATAGGGATGAAAGCGGAAAAGATAGTTGGCTTACACTCGCCACGTCACACAATTCATTACATATCCAAACATCATCCAAATAAACATCACAACCCATCTAAGGGTGAAGATCCAAATGAAAGATACCAAACGTAACATTAAACCACAGGTCTGAATCGCCCCTAGTAGAAACCTCTACTGATCGTCGGGATAGTGCACATAGTAACGGCTACGGTCCTTGTTGTACTCCCAGTACAGTTCGGTTCCGTCACTTGAATAGATCGCCTGAGTACCTGCATCTGGTGTGGTGTAGAATCTGTGAGCCACAGAGGACTCAGCAATCCCGTTCCCGGGTAACACAACTATCCAAGCCTTGGGTGTGGAACAAGGCTGAAGAAAGAATAAGAGGTTGCAGCAGCACTAGCACTAGCTTACGTTAAAGAGAGCGAGAAGAGAAGTGCCTCGGACGATAAGATGATCACGAAGTGATCCTAACTAATCAAGTCAAACATAACCCCACCGTGTTCACTTTCCGAACCCCTTTCGGAAAATGACCGTCACGGTACACACGCTGGTAGTGTATTCTGAACATGGTGTCAAGTTTTCTACAACCGGATATTAACAAATTCCCATCTGCCACATAACCGCGGGCACGACTTTCGAAAGTTCATAACCCTGCAGGGGTGTTCCAACTTGGCCCATGACAAGCCCACGATCCGCGGAGTCGCAACTCCAATGTGGGAAGGCCCGAGTATTTTCGGAATCCCGTGCTCAAGATACTCCGACTAAGGTAAGGCTAATCCAGCAAATCCTCCCGGCGTGCCGACACCCTGACAATAGCCGCGTGTATCTAGTCTCAGGCCACGACCGGATGGGCGATTCTACAGGTTTTAACCAAACCTTGAGTTCCCTCGAGGTGGTCCCGCAGACTCCCCGTTTCGGACCAACACTCATGTGGAGCACTGGCCCGGGGTTGTTGATTAAGAATAGGGTTAATTACTCCCAATGCAAGGTTTTAGTTATTAGGAAAATAGTACCAATGTTGGGACTTGCTGGAAAAGACTTAGCACTTAGCGATTTATCGAGGGGGTCCCATAACCCCAACCGTGTGAGGAACGCATAATCAAGGAACATAACACCAGTTTATACGGTTCCTAGGGAGGCATGAGTGGAACAAATCACCAAGCAAAAGGCTTAGCCTTCCACCCATTACCAATATATAGATGATTTCATTAAGGGTTAAATATAGTGTGATATCCCAACAAGCTTCAACAAGAAGCAAGAATCTTCAATCTTCACCTGCAGCTAACAACGCTATAAGAGGGGCTGAGCGAAGCTTACTTAGCCATACAAAGGTTTGCATAGGTAGGGTGGTTAAACAGGTTCATGGTTACAATAGGAGGCTGACAGGAAAAACATGGGCATCGAGGCAAAAGCTATAGAGCGAGACTTCTAGCAATAGGAAAAGATAGTAATGATATCCGGGTCAGGTCATCTTGCCTGTTGGATCGTCAATGGGATCGTAAGAGAGCTCCTCGTTCTCAACCTCGGTAGTAACCTCGTTCTCGTACTCGGTCTCAGCTTCCGGCTCTACTCAACAAAAAACACACAAGGCACGAAAATCAACAAGATGTAATGCGCAAACCACAGGAAGCAAGACTGGTGCACTAAGGAAGCACTACAGATGCACTTAGGAAGCACAGAAAATCTACATAGGAAGCACAAAGACACAACACAAGGAACACGACAATATGCAACAAGCAAAAAACTTCAAAACATGATAACAAGAGGATATTATGAATCTACATGCAAAAACACACAAGTTACATATAGGACTTGCTCAAAACGGAGCAACGGGCTAAAAGATACACCCGAAACAATAAACATGCACAAGCTGAAATTAACAGCCACATAGCAACTTCGGGGCAAGAAATAAATAGTCTACAACAGTCAAACATCATGGCAAGGAGCATGAACATAAAGTAGACATATCCTACAGCAAACAATTCCATTGGAGCATCTCCAAAGGAGGCATGGATCAATAGCAACAAGCTATGACATTTTGAACTTGACAACAAAATCCTGACAGCAGTAATTTATAGCAACTTGGGAGCAAGAGATAAATATGCTATAGCCACCCAAATAAGCATGTGAGAGCATGAATGGATAGCCAACAATATATACAACAAGGAATCATCAAGAGTCACCCCAAAACTAGCATGGATTTGCCTAGAACATCAAGCAAACGTGGCATCTGGAAATTACAGATTCCAGACTTTGTGAGCAGTAACATCATGGCATCTTTGTGAGCAAGTTTAAGTCACCTCAAAGCATAACAAGACAAGTGGTTTGCACCACAGCAAAGTACACATGATGGTGAATCCAAAACATTTAAGCATGCATCAAGGGGACAACCACATCAATAGCAACGAGCTCCTCAACTAGGCATCTCGTAACAAGTTTATCAACATAACAGCCACTAGCACTTTTGCAAAGGAGATAAACATGGCAAGATGAATCTATCATGCAAGCTAAAGCAACCAACATGTAGAGCATTTCATGATGAACATGTGGACATATCATTTGCTTCATTTGGATAAACACGCAACAAGTTATCACATTGCAAACATGGCATGAAAACAACTACTAACAGCAGTTTATAACAAGTAGCACTCTTGCAACAGATATTTAAGCATCTAGATGAACTCAAACATGCATGGCACATTGGAACAAAACATAGTACAAGTCACCACGATCATTTTGATATATCATATGCTCAAATCAGACATGCACAGTAAAAGTTATCCACCTCGCAAAACAGCATCAGAAACTGAAAACTGGGGACTTCGTGAAATTAGAAGCAACCTCAGGGTCAAAGTCAACGGGCGCGGTCAACAGATCCAGCGCGGGTCGGGCCGAAGCGGGTGGCAGATCCCCGCGGGCTAACGGGCTACCGGGTCCCGGCCCGCTAGGGTTTCGGCCCAGAGAGGCAGATCTGGATCGGGCTCCTCCCGATCCTCTTCGAACGGCGGCGGCGGCTGGCTCGGAAGCACGGCGCGGCAGCTTCGGAAGCACGGCACGGCGACTTCGGAAGCACGGCTCGGCGACTTCGGAAGCACGGCTCGGCGGCGAGGTCGGAAGCACGGCG
>LR738715.1:167350698-167372870 GCA_902687465.1 Secale cereale
AGAGTCGGAAGCACGGCGGCGAAGAGTCGGAAGCACAGGTGCAGCGAGGTTGAAGACGAGGTCGGAAGCACGGCGGCGAAGAGTCGGAAGCACGGCGGCGAAGAGTCGGAAGCACGGCGGCGACGAGTCGGAAGCACAGCGCGGCAGAGGTGGAAACATTAGGGTTTCAGACGCAAAAATTGGATGGGGTGGACGTTTATATAGGCACAAGGAGCTAGGGTTGTCCAAATGAGGGGAGGTTTTCGGCCACGAGATCACAATTTGATGGCCTAGATGAAGGGAGGGGTTTGAGTTGGGTTGGTGGGCTGTTGGAGGGGTTCCTTGGGCCTCAAAGAGGAGGTACTTTCAGCCCACGAGAATAACTGTTGGAGTACCAAACGAACTCCAAATGCGACGAGATTTGACAGGCGGGTTACACACAACAAAACAACATCGCACGACAAGTCTCACGTCAAACCGGAAACGTTACACGGCCAAACACCAAAAGTAGGCCTCGGGGATGCCACGGACTCGTGAGAGGGCTCCGGAACTCGAAACGGACAACGGGAAGGAACGAGTGGAACCGGAAGCAAACGACAACACAAATGCAATGCAATGCACATGACTACATGACATGGATGGATGCACACACGCACACTACAAAAATGACGAAAAAACCCGAAGAGACGAAGAACCCGGAATGGAACTGATGAAGCCAAAGTTGTATATTGCCAAAAAGGGAAAGTATTACATCCGGGGCACTACATCTTGCCACTCTTTGTTCCATAGTCCATCAAAGCCATACTCAAAACTTGAAAACTTCACAACACAAAACTGAGCCAAAAATCTCGTGAGCTACGTTAGTATAGGAAAACAAACGACCACTCAAAGGTACTATAATGAACTCATTCTTTGTTTATATTGGTATTAAACCTAATGTATTCCAACTTCTCCGTGATTCATACCCCCCCCCCCGATACTACTCATAGATTCATTCAAATAAGCAAACAACACATGAAAAACAGAATCTGTCAAAACCAGAACAGTTTGTAGTACTCTGTAACTTTCGAATACTTCTGTAACTCCAAAAAAATTAAATAAATGGGTAGACGTTAGGAATTTTTCTATTAATCGTCTGCAAAAAGAATCAACTAAATAGCACTCTCCAGTAAAAAATTACATCCAATCTCGTGAGCGCTAAAGTTTCTGTTTTTTACAGCATGATCATATAAACTTCACACAAGTCTTCCCAAAGGTTCTACTTGGCACAAACACTAATTAAAACACAAAACCACATCTAAACAGAAGGTAGATGCAATATTTATTATTAAGCAAAAGAAAAAACAAATAAAATAAAGTTGGGTTGGCTCCCAACAAGCGCTATCATTTAACGCCCCTAGCTAGGCACGATACAAGAATAGATCTAGGTATTGTCATCTTTGGTAGGCAATCCATAAGTGGCTCTCATAATAGATTCATAAGGTAATTTGATTTTCTTTCTAGGAAAGTGTTCCATGCCTTTCCTTAACGGAAATTGAAATTTAATATTTCCTTCCTTCATATCAATAATTGCACCAATTGTTCTAAGGAAAGGTCTACCAAGAATAATGGGACATGAAGGATTGCAATCTATATCAAGAACAATGAAACCTACGGGCACATAATTCCTATTGGCAATAATAAGAACATCATTAATCCTTCACATAGGTTTCTTAATGGTAGAATCCGCAAGATGCAAATTTAAAGAACAATCATCAAGCTCATGGAAACCTAACAAATCACACAAAGTTTTTGGAATTGTAGAAACACTTGCACCCAAATCACACAAAGAAAAGCATTAATGATCTTTAATTTTAATTTTAATAGTAGGTTCCCACTCATCATAAAGCTTTCTAGGGATAGAAACTTCCAACTCAAGTTTTTCTTCATAAGATTGCATCAAAGCATCAACTATGTGTTTGGTAAAAGCCTTATTTTGACTATAAGCATGCGGAGAATTTAGTACGGATTGCAACAAGGAAATACAATCTATTAAAGAGCAATTATCATAATTGAATCCCTTGAAATCCAACATTGTGGGTTCATCACTATGCAAAGTTTTAATCTCTTCAATCCCACTTTAACAATTTTAGCATCAAGATCTAAAAACTCCGAATCATTGCGACGCCTTTTAACTAAAGTAGACTCATCTCCAGTCCCATCTTTATCAAGATTCATACTAGAAAACAAGGATCTGATAGGAGACACATCAATAACTTTTAGATCTTCATATTTATTTTTCATGATAACTGGAAGAACACGCTTTCATAAAGCAATCTTTTTTAGCACGCATCCTAGCGGTTCTTTCTTTGAATTCATCAATGGAAATTCTCATGGCTTTGAGAGACTCATTGATATCACGCTTGGGATCTAAGTTTCAAAGAATCAACATCGAGAGTAATTCTATCCACGTTTCTAGCCAACTCATCAATCTTAAGCAATTTTTCTTCAAGCAAAGCATTGAAATTCTTTTGCGAATTCATAAACTATTTAACACTAGTTTCAAATTCAGAGGGTATCTTACCAAAATTTCCATAAGAATTATTGTAGGAATTACCATAATTGTTAGAGGAATTACTAGGAAAAGGCCTAGGATTAAAGTTTCCTCTATAAGCATTGTTACCAAAATTATGCCTACCAACAAAATTCACATCCAAAGATTCATTATTATTTTCAATCAACGTGGATAAAGGAATATCATTAGGATCAGAAGAAGCACTCTTAGTAGCAAATAATTTCATAAGTTCATCCATCTTTCCACTGAAAACACTAATCTCTTCAATAGCATGTACTTTTTTACTAGTAGATCTTTCGGTGTGCCATTGAGAGTAGTTAACCATAATATTATGTAGGAGTTTGGTAGCTTCTCCTAAGGTGGTTTCCATGAAAGTGCCCCCGTGGCCGAATCTAAAAGATTTCTAGAAGAAAAATTCAAGCCAGCATAAAAGTTTTGTATAATCATCCATAAGTTCAAACCATGTGTAGGGCAATTACGTATCATTAATTTCATTCTCTCCCAAGCTTGTGCAGCATGCTCATGATCTAGTTGCTTAAAATTCATAATGTCGTTTCTAAGAGAGATAATCTTAGCAGGAGGAAAATACTTAGAGATAAAGGCATCTTTGCAAAGAGGAAAACCAAGTTTTAGCACGATCTCTAAGTGAAAACGGAAATAGCTTCAATTTAACAATATCATTATTCGTATCCCTCTTCTTTGGCATATCACGCAAATCAACAAATTTGTTCAGATGGGTAGCGACATCTTCACTTGGAAGGCCAGAAAATTGATCTTTCATGACAAGATTCAACAGGGCAGCATGATCTCACAAGATTCAGCATCGGTAATAGGGGCAATAGGCGTGCTAATAAAATCATTATTGTTGGTATTGGAAAAGTCACACAATTTGGTATTGTTTTGAGCCATAGTGACAAGCAATCCAACACACAAGCAAACAAGAGGCAAACGAGCGGTAAACACACGGAAAAAGAAGGGCAAATAAAACGGCAAGGGTGAAGTGGGGGAGAGGAAAACGAGAGGCAAATAATGTAATGCAAATGACAAGGGTTTGTGATAGGTACTTGGTATATGACTTTTGCGTAAGCCTCCCCGACAACGGCGCCAGAAATTCTTCTTGCTACTTCGTCTCGAGCTTGCGTTGTATTCCCTCAAAGAGGAAAGGCTGATGCAGCACAGTAGAGTAAGTATTTCCCTTAGTTTTTGAGAACCAAGGTATCAATCCAGTAGGAGACCATGCGTGAGTCCCTCGCACCTGCACAAACAAATAAGAACTTCGCAACCAACACGATAAGGGGTTGTCAATCCCTTTACGGTCACTTACAAAAGTGAGATCTGATAGATAGGATAGTATAATATGTTTTGGTATTTTTGGTATAAGAACAGAAAGTAAATAAAGCAAAGTAAAGTAGATGGAAGATTAATATGTTGAGAATAGACCCGGGGGCCATAGGTTTCACTAGTGGCTTCTCTCATGATAGCAGAATTCTATGGTGGGTGAACAAATTACTGTCTAGCAATTGATAGAAAAGCGCATATTTATGAGAATATCTATGCATGATCATTATATATATAGGCATCACGTCCGTGACAAGTAGACCGAAATGATTCTGTATCTACTACTATTACTCCACACATCGACCTCTATCCAGCATGCATCTAGAGTATTAAATTCATAAGAAAAGAGTAATGCTTTAAGCAAGATGACATGATGTAGAGGGATAAACTCAAGCAATATGATATAAACCCATATTTTTATCCTCGATGGCAACAATAAAATATGTGCCTTGCTGCCCCTGCTGTCACTGGGAAAGGACACCGCAAGATTGAACCCAAAGCCAAGCACTTCTCCCATTGCAAGAACTATAGATCTAGTAGGCCAAACCAAACCAATAATTCGAAGAGACTTGCTAGGATATTATAATCATACATAAAAGATTTCAGAAAAGAATCAAATATTGTTCATAGATATCTTGATCATAAACCCACAATTCATCGGATCTCGACAAACACCCCGCAAAAAGATTACATCGAATAGATCTCCTCGAAGATTGAGGAGAACTTTGTATTGAGATCCAAAAAGAGAGAAGAAGCCATCTAGCTAATAACTATGGACCCGAAGGTCTGTGGTAAACTACTCACAACTCATTGGTGAGGCTATGGTGTTGATGTAGAAGCACTCCGTGGTAGATCCCCCCTCCGGCGGAGCTCCGGAATAGGCCCCAAGATGGGATCTCACGGGAATAGAAGGTTGCGGCGGTGGAATTAGGGTTTTCTCTGTTGCCTCGATGTTTTGGGGGTACATGGATATATATATAGGAGGAAGGAGGGCATCAGGGGAGCCAGAGGAGACCCACGAGGGTGGGGGCACGCCCAGGGGGAGGGGGCATGCCCTGGACCCTCGTGGCCACCTCTGTTGTACCCTTGCGTGTACTCCAAGTCTTCTGGGTAGATACGGTTCCAAAAATAACTCTCCCGAAGGTTTCATTCCGTTTGGACTTCGTTTGATATCCCTTTTTTTGCGAAACACTGAAATAGGCAAAAAAAACAGCAATTTGCACTGGGCCTTGATACGTCCAAAACGTATCTATAATTTCTGCTTGCTCCATGCCTCTTTTTGTGTGATATTGCTATGATATTTATACACTTCCATACACTTTTGATCATATTTGGACTAACCTATTAACTCAGTGCACCCCAGTGCCAGTTTCTGTTTTCTGCTGTTTTTGTATTTCAGGTTTTCCCATTACGTAAACTGCCAGAAAAATCCCGGAAAAATTATATAAAAAATCAGCATTCCAGAAGCTTCCTTGCGGCCAAAGTAGGGCCGGAGGGGGGCCACCAGGGCTCCAGGTGCCCTGGTGGCGCGGCCCCCCTCCTGGCCGCGCCGGGGGGCGCCTGGGCCCACCAGGACTCCGCTGATGCCCCCTTTGGCATATATTTACACCGCGTAACGAAACCCTTGAGGACGGAACCCTTTTTCACGATCTCATCTCTGTTCCGCCGCCGCCGCGCTTCCAAGATCGGGAGCACCAGGAGAACTCTTCCCGGCACCCTGTCGGAGGGGAGGATCACCACCGGGAGCCTCTCCACCACCATGGACGCCTCCCGGATGAGTTGTGAGTAGTCTCCCTTGGACCATGGGTCCATGACCAGTAGCTATGTGATGTTCTCCTCCCCTCTTTGTGCTTCACAAATTAGACCTCGTGAGCTGCCCTACATGATCGAGGCACATATGTAATCCTTATGCTGTTGCTATGTTGAGTTTGTTGGGATCCGATGGATTGTGAGATTATGTTCAGATTGTGTGTGAGTAATATATTTGATTTACCTCTTTTATATTTATGTTCTTGAGTAATTCTTGCATGTTCTCCGTTGCTGTTTATTGCTTTGGCCAAGTAGTAGGTAGTAACTCCAAGAGGGAACGTTATGCTTGATTGTGGGTTCATGCCCCTCGATGACTAGTTTGAGTGACAGAAACATGAGTCTAGGGGATGTGCTATTGCCACAAGGGGGAAAACAACGGTGCTTGTACTCGCGGGTGCAAGGATTGTTTACTTTACGCAAAGTTCTTTTAATGCAGTTGTCTGTTGCTTTGAGTTTACACTATGGGTGGGACTCGCAACTTAATACTAGCGAGATGTTCTGGATAGATATCTCAAGGTGGATGATTAGTAGTAGATGCAGATGGATTTCGGTCTACTTGCCTTGGCGGACCGCCCATGCTTTTGAGCCTCAACCTTTCTTGCAGCATAGTTAGCATTGGTTTGAGCACATAATTCTGTCAATTGCCCAGCTGTAATTCGTTTACCTCACATAGCTGTTTTATTGTCTTTTGGGAGAGAGACATCACTAGTGAACATCATGGGACCCCGGTCCATATTACCATCACTGATCACATCCGATATTTACTTTCTGCTTTTACTTACTAGTTGCAGTAATACCTATCACTATTATTTCTTGTGTTTGATCCTTTGTAAACGACAAGGCCGGAGGGATTGACAACCTCTCTGTACTTGTTGGGAGCAAAGTTATTTGTATCTATGTGCAGGTCTAGTTGATTGCTAAGTATCTGGCGCCGTTAGCAGTTGACACCTTCTTGTTGAACCTTGGAGTCTCAGGGGAATTCGATCCTTGGTATCTTTGCCAAGGGAAAACTACCGCTACACTGCATCTCAAACCTTCCACTTGGGGTAACCAACGAGGGGCGAGAAGCCATCAAGCAAAGTTTTCTGGCGCTGTTGCCGGGGACTCCACTCTTCAAGATAGGGGAGTTGCACGCTATCTTTTACCTTTGCTTTTTAGTCTTGTTAGTTTACCTTTCAGTTTTGCTTTAGCATCTTTTATCAAAAATCACAAAAATAGTTATCTTGCTTGCTTGCTGCTATGGGTTCCACCGAGAACACCAAGTTGTGTGACTTCACTAGTCATAACAACGATGACTTTATCTGCACACCTATCACTACACCTGCCATTTCAGCACCTTCTTATGAAATTAAACCTGCTTTACTGAACCTAGTTATGAAAGATCAATTCTCCGGTGCTGGAGATGATGCTGCTTTACACTTAAACAACTTTGTTGAACTCTGTGATATGCAAAAGTACCAAGAAATAGATGGTAATATTGTTAAGCTTAAGCTTTTTCCTTTCTCCTTGAGAGGAGGAGCTAAAATTTGGTTTCAATCCTTGCCTAGAAATAGCATAGATTCTTGGGACAAGTGCAAGGATGCTTTTATTGGAAAATACTATCCACCTGCTAAAATTATCCAACTAAGAAGTAACATAATGAATTTTAAACAATTGGATAATGAACACGTTGCCCAAGCTTGGGAACGCATGAAGTCTCTTGTCAAGAATTTCCCTACTCATGGTTTAACTACTTGGATGGTTATCCAAACTTTTTATGCAGGCTTGAACTTTACCTCGCGGAACTTGTTAGATTCGGCCGCGGGAGGAACCTTTATGTCAACTACACTTGGTGCTGCCACGAAGCTTCTCGATGAGATGATGACCAATTATTCCCAATGGCACACCGAACGCGTTCCAACAGGTAGGAAGGTAAACTCTGTCGAGGAGATTTCCTCCCTAAATGAAAAAGTTGACTTGATCATGTCTCTACTTTCGAAGCAATCTTCTATTGATCCTCGTGACGTTCCTTTAAATTCTTTGATTGCTCAAGAACAAGTAGATGTGAACTTTATCTCTAGAAACAATTTTAATAACAATGCTTATAGGAGTAATTTTGGTAGCAATCCTAGACCGTTCCCCTCTAATTTCTATGGGAACAACAATGCTTATCCTAGCACCAAGAACTCCACTTCTGAACTAGAAAGTATGCTTAAAAATTTCATCACTACCCAAAAAGCCTTTAATAAGAGTGTAAAAGCAAAACTAAACAAACTAGATAATCTCTCTTCGAAGGTAAACAATTTAGCCCATGAGGTAGAATTGCTTAAAATTAGAACTTCTCCTCTCGAGGAGAGGAAGGTCACTCCTATGAATGCTATTCAAGTGCAAATTAATGAAAACATTAGGATGTTGGCTAAACTTAAAGAGAGATGGGCTAGAGAAAAGGAGGAAGAAGATAGAATTAAGAACCTTCCTACCCACCACACTGTTGCTACTATCCAAGTTGTTGAGGATATCCAAACTCTTAGCACCCAATGCACTCCTGGTCCCATTGGACCTATTAATGGTGATGCTATGACTATAGAAACTACCAAACAAGTGAGCCTAAAGGACACCACTACCACCTTACTTGATAGTAGTAACCTTGATTTTGATAATTGCACCCTTACCGAAGTTATTGATTTCCTTCACAAGATGTCTAGAGACCCCCACACTAGCACACTTAAACTTGCCTTCACCGAGCATATCACTAATGCTCTCATCAAAGCTAGGTAGGAGAAACTTAGGGTAGAAGCCTCCATACCTAGAAAGCTAGAAGATGGTTGGGATCCTATGATTAAAATTAAGTTGAATAACTTCTCTTGCTATGCTTTATGTGATGTTGGAGCTAGTACCTCCGTTATGCCCAAAAGAATATATGATATGCTTAAACTGAAACCTTTTGATTCTTGTTCTTTTGGTGTTCGTCTTGTTGATTCTTCCATAAAGAAACCTTTGGGGAGGATCGACGATGTTCTTATCATTGTCAATGACAATTACGTTCCCGTTGATTTTACTATTATGGATATTGAATGTGAACCTTCTTGTCCAATTATTTTGGGACGTCCTTTTCTTCGCACCGTTGGTGCCATCATTGACATGAAAGAGGGGAATATAAAATTCCAATTTCCTCTCAAGAAAGGGATGGAACACTTCCCTAGAAAGAAGATTAAGTTACCTTTTGAGTCCGTTATACGGGCTAGCTATTCTTTTACTCTTGATAAGACTTGATCTCTTTGCATTATGCCTAGCTTAAAGGCATAAAAGAAAGCGCTTTTGGGAGGCAGCCCACAATGAATAAAATTTTATTTTGCTTTTGTTGTGTCATGATGTTTTTACTACAGTAGAATCATCATTGTATCTTTACTTTTCAGCTTTGTGCCAAGTGTAGCCTCTGATTGCAAGAAAGTTCAAAAGTTGTGACGTGCTGTCCAGGAAACAGATTCTGTCCTTGGACAGAAAAATTTGTATAAAATTGTCACATCCCTAGCTAGCACTTGCATTAGGACCTGACTAGAGTGTGCATCATGTCTATTTTCAAAGGAAAATTGAAATGGGATTAACGAAAAAACCCCAGCACCCCTCCCCTAACAACTAGGGTTTGATAAAATATTTTCCAATGTACCCAAAATGCCCTTCAAAATGTTCATCTTTTCTGCCTTGGTCCTAAACCTCTGCCAAAAATGGTGCACATTTTTCTAGGACAATCTAGGGCTTTGGATTAAATCATATGGTATTTGAATTTGGGCATTTAAATGCTACAAAATATTTTAAATGCTCAAATAATCATAAACTATAATGTTTCCTACTATTCATATTATATACAGCAGGTATGACAAGTGTTATGAGTTACAAAAATGCTTTGGCATTTTATTTAATTAAACAAAGTTGCAAAAGAAATGAAACAGAAAAGAAAATAGAAAAAAAGGGAGAGAGAAAGCTTACCTGGCGCCCACCCGGCCCACCTGCCGGCCCAGCCCAGCTGCCGCTCCAGCGAGCTGCTTGGCTCGGCCAGGCAGGCAGGCAGGTGCTCGACGGCGACCGCGCCGCGCGCCACGTAGCTGCCCGCCGCCTTGCTTCACCCCCTCGCCGTCCTGGAGGGATGGTTCGAACCTCCACGTCCTCCTCGACCCCGCAGACACCTCCACCTCCCCCCAGTTCCTCTCCTCCGCTCTCCCCGCGCCATGGCCGACGCCGCCATGTTCGCACCATCGTAGAAGCCGCGTCCACCGTCGTCCCTGAGCTTCGCCTTGGTGTCCATCGTCTCCGCCGTCCTCGACTGCTTCGAACAGGCCGAGCGCCGAGCGCTCGCCCGCCCTGGAGACGCCCCCGACCTCTTCTTCCCCAACTCCGGCCGCGGAGATCCCCCTCGCCGTTCTGCTCAGCTCCGACCACCCCCGAGCTCGCTCCGGTGCTTGCTGCAACCCCTGTGAGCCTAGCTACCTCCTCCCCCTCTCCGTTGGCTCCCTTTTGCCCTGTAACGCACTGCACGAAGCTCGCCCGCACGCACCGCCGCCATGCTCGTCGCCGGTGATGCTCCGATGACCATTTGGTCACTGGCACCCGTCCAACATACTCACCGCAACACGTAGATGCGAACGGTGCTATGCACGCATCGCCTAGGCCCCTGCAGCCATTTCTCCACTCACGCCCGACGCCGGTCGCCACCGTCGAGCTCGTTGCCGTCGTCTCCGGCCACCCCAGGTCCGGCGACCACCTCCATCCGACGCGCAACAACAAGGGCTATCCAACGCACCCAGCCGCAGCTCGAGCCGTGCATCGTAGGCGTTTTCCGAAGCACGCCGCCGTGTTTGGCCTCGCCGGCGGCTAAACGCCGGCGAGTTGGACCTGTTTTGACCACGGGTTTGACCCCCTGGGTCAATGACATGTGGGCCCTGCCCGCAAGTCAAACCTAGTTTAGGTGTTAATTTAATTTTAACTAGTTAATTAGTTTAGTCACTGACACGTGGGCCCTGGCCCCACTGACAGCTAATTAGTTTTAGTTTAACTCTAATTAACTCAGTTAATTAGCTGTGACACTGACATGAGGGACCCACTGGTCAGGTTTGACTTGGACTGGCCCTGTTGACTGGCTGACGTCTCATGCTGACGCAGTAAAGGTTTTTCTGGGATTTTTAGATTTAAAAATAATTCAGGAAATTCCAGAAAATACCCAAAACTTCTAAAAATCATATAAAATCAACCATAGCTCAGATGGAAAAGATTTATATATGAAAAATGATCAGAAAAATCCAATCTTTCTATTGGCACTGGTTTCATGCATGTTTGAACAAGTTAACTTGCTGTATATATCAAAAACATGATAATGCACTTATTTAAATAATAGTTTGAACTTCAATTTGAATCCTTGATTCAAATAGGTTCAAACCCTTCTGGTTTTAGTTACATTAGCCAACACACATGCATCTTGCCATGTCATGAGCATGCATCATATTGTTGCATTTGTTTGTTAATGATTTGTATCGTCGGTATTCCCTGTGTTAGGTCCTGCTCCCGAGGATACTGCTGCGTATCCAGTTGAAGAGCAGTACCCGACAGCTACCTTGTCAGGCAAGCAATCATTGATCATTCCGATACAAACCCAATATTCTCGCTCCTGCTCTCTTTTACTGCATTAAGGCAACAGCGCGTGAACTACTACTTGCTGCGGTAGTTGAACCCTATTCCCTTGCATGACCTGTCATTGCCACAGTAAATAGTTGAAACCCACTAGCATGTGTAGGAGTTGATTGAGCCATGTGATGTGTGATCCACCATGCTATTTACTTATGTTGCCTGCTATGCTTAGAGTTGTGTCTGGTCTGGTTCATCTGGGTGATGGATCAGAGTGAAATGATCTTACCGATAAAGAGAAGGAAGTGTGGAATACGCTTGGTAAAGGTATCAATGAAAGGCCATGTAGGAGTACATGGTGGGTTGTTTCATTGGAATCGTCCATAGGACCCGAGATCTGTGTGTGTGATTCAAGTTACAGTTACTACCACACATTGGGACCTGAAATATGACCCCGCTCGACTTATTAATTACCCTTGATCTCTGTCCAGGAGTTGT
Organism: Secale cereale; assembly: GCA_902687465.1. NCBI lineage: Eukaryota > Viridiplantae > Streptophyta > Magnoliopsida > Poales > Poaceae > Secale > Secale cereale. Next base: position 167,362,472 of record LR738715.1, read on the forward strand.
AACTAGTTTCTGGTGTTTATAGCTTACTGGAGGTCATGCACAACGCTGACCCTCGGGGTGGGTTGTGATGCGACAGGTACGTGGCACGGTGTACCGGTTGCCCGTTTGGTAACTCGGGAACCCTGTACACATCGTTTGGGCCGTGAGCGACACCCCGACCGGATCTCCCCATGGATGGAACCCAAATAGGCGATAAACCTGGACGAGAGACTTGAGTGGTTGGTTAGGTCGTGGTCTACACCCACGTCGGCTTTCGCTTGAAGTATGCCGAGCACATGTCGTGTGCAGACGCTAAGTGGTGAAAACATGTGTGAAGAAGTACACCCCTGCAGGGTTATCAATCTATTCGAATAGCCGTTGTTCGCGGTACGAACTACTTGGTTGCTCTTACAGTTCATAGACAAGTTGATGGTTACTACTAAAAGCCTCAAGATAAGTGTGAGTGCCGTGGATGGCCCTTCCGTAGGATGACGGAAGAGGATCCTCGGTAGTGTATTGATGTGGTGAGTAGAGGACTCGTGTTCGTAATAACATCTTGCAATCCGTTGAGAGTTGTAGTATAGGTTAGCCAAGGTCAAAGCTGGCATTCTGCTATGAACTCCACTACCCCCTTGATAATGTTGCATGTATGATAGGTTCTGTGGTAAGACTTGCTGAGTACCTTTGTACTCATGTTTGCTTAATAACTGTTGCAGAGGAGAACCCCGCCCCTGCTGATGGGTTCTACATAGACGTTGACGTCGACGAGTAGCTTGACACCCAGTCGGTGATCTAGAGCTTGTGAAGGGCCCTGTAGATAGTCAGGCTACACCAAGCCTGTTTTATTTTCTAAGTTGTCTGTACTCAGACATGTAGCTTCCGCTTGTGCTTGTATGACTGTATGACTTGAGTGTTGGGTCATGTGACCCTTACCTGTATGGATATGATATGTATGGCTCTTGGAGCCTTTTAAATAAAGTACTTGAGTCATAGAGTTCTGTTGTGATGCAATGTTGTATTTGCACATATTGAGCATATTGTGTGTATGATTGAAATGCTTGGTATGTGTGGGTTCCGACACCTAGTTGTTTTCCTTTGGAAGCCTATCTTACAGGGAAATGCCTCCTAGTGATTCCAATGAGCCTTGGTAGCTTTCTACTGCTCGGAACACGTAGGCTGGCCGGCATGTGTCCTTCTTCGTTCCTGTGTCTGTCCCTTAGGGGAAATGTCACGCGTTGTTCCTTTAAGTCCATGTAGCTTGCTACGACTTGGGTTCATACGTTGATGACCGACACGTTCGTTGCTGGGTCATGGATGCCTGTCTCTGTAATTTAGTGCCACTTTTGGTTTATAACTAGCCATGTCGGCCCGGGTTCTCTGTCATATGGATGCTAGCGACACTGTCATATACATGTGCCGAAATGCGCAAACGGTCCCGGGCCAGGTAAGGTGGCACCCGTGGGGTTACCGTGCGTGAGGCCGCAAAGTGATATGACGTGTTACAGCTAGATCGGTGTGACTTAGGATCGGGGTCCTGACAGCGTTGGCATCAGAGCTGGACTGCCTGTAGGTTTCTCAAGCCAAACTGGTCGATGTTGAGTCTAGAAAAATTCTTAGTTATATGTAGGGGAATTGATTATGGAAGGGAACGTAAGGCTCTTTTTACTCCTTTACCTTATGCCCTTCTGATCTGAGTCAGTCTATTCTTTCTACGGGGATTTAGGACTAGGCCTCTTATCCTTACTAGGTTCACGTGTTACTAATCCGTAGACTCTTAGGATTGTTAGTTTCAAGCCTCAGTTCAGTTTCTATCCTTTTAGTATGATGATTGTTGAACCGGAACCTTGATATGGAATTGTTGAGTGGCTATGCTATCATTTGTATGATGTCTCAAATCTTTGTTTGAGCATTTACAGTTGTTATGCTGCCCGATTTCTTCCAGAAACACTAATGCCTTTGCATTATTTCGTGTTTCAGATGTCTGGCCGCATCCCTCACCAAGTGGTTCGTTTGACTCGGTGCATTAATGTGCCCGGTCACACGGCCATGCTAGTCCGTGTGATGACTGAGACCGGTTATCGCTGGTATCCTGAATACACTGTGGAGGAACAGTACCGGGATTTCAATCAAAGTCAGTATTTCTGCACAGTCCGGATATACCCCTCATATCCCGGAGCTAATGATCCCATCCATTGGTCTTATGGACTCGGGATTACCATCGAGATGGCAGTGCAGGATGCCGCTTATTCGATGATGACCATTCTCCGTGCTAGGCATGCCCTGTTGCTGAACACTGAGTTCTGTTACATGCCAGCCTCACTTCCCGGAGAGGAAGGCTACTACACTGGTCTGTATACTGATGCTGCTCATGAAGAGCCACTGCTTCAGACTACTGTTCAGATGTTGGAGGATAGGGACCGTGAGGTCCGTGCCCTCCGAATGGAGCTGTATAACACTCGAGCCGCTCACTGGACTACTTTGACACGGCTTACACCTGCTGTGCACGCCGGATATCTGGACATGCGGGATTTGTACCCCGTGCGGACTCGTCTGCCTGATCGCATGGATTGGCGTGACGTTGGGGGTATTACACCTCCACGTGGGCGTCGGTTACCACCAGCATCGGGACCGAGACCACACCCATGCCCCTATGGTCCACAGCCTTCGAGTGCTCACGAGTTCCAAGATCCGTCTGTACCACATCCAGGCTACGGTGGTAATCTTTACGAGGATTACTACGCGAATGTCTGAGCTAGTCCGTGGTAGTAGTAGTATTGTAGTAGTTGTATTTCCACAGTCCTGCGCGTCTTGTGGAATATGACTTAGTGTGTACTGAGATCCGGAGGTGTAGTTAAATAATGTATAGGAGCTCGGAATGCCTCTGATGGGATGTATCGTCTTTCACCGCAGTTGTACTTTAGCCTTGGCTTGTACTAAACTTTGTATGGTGTGTATGACCACTGGTGTATATATAGCAGTTCCTATATTACCATGTCGTACGGATGAACATCTCTGCATTCTGTGTCATCCATTACATTCTGCACTTCTATGTCAAATTTTTGCCATCCTTGTCTAAACTGTTGTTTTGTTTTCCTAGGATGGTCAACACTCGCAACACTCCTGCTGCTCAGGAGCAGGGTGAGGCTAGTGGGGCTAGAGATGGGAATCTGCCCCAGCCACCCTCTTTGGCGGAAGTTATGCTTGAAGCAGAACGGAACAAGAGAGAGACTAACCGTCTGCTGTAACGCATAGAGCAGAACACTGGGTTCCGTCAGAGGAATGACGTGGTGTCAATCCACAATTTTATCAAGATGTGTCCACCAAAGTTCCATCACTCCACTGAACCTCTGGATGCTGATGACTGGCTACGTAGTATCACCCACAAGCTACACTCTGCCCGTGTGGCCGAAGCTGACAAGGTTATCTACGCCGCCTACCATCTTGAGGGCCCTGCCAGTCTTTGGTGGGAAAACTTTGAAGCTATGCGTCCTGCTGGCCAAGTCACTACCTGGGTTGAGTTCAGTGAGGCATTCCGTGAACATCACATTCCGGAAGGTCTCATGGATCGCAAGCGGGAGGAATTCTGCAATTTCACCCAGGGCCGTTTAACTGTGGATGGCTATAGTCGTGAGTTTGGTAATCTGGCACGCTATGCACCTGAGGAAGTATCCACCGATGCCAAGAAACAGGCGAGGTTCCGCAAGGGACTCAGCCCTGAACTTCGTCGAGATTTACGTCTGCACGAGTGCACTTCCTTCCAGAAGTTGGTAAACAATGCTATCAGTGCTGAAACAGGCCAGACCGACTTCGAGGCCACCCGCAAGCATACTCGAGACCTTGGTTCCTCATCCGGCTCTGGCTCTCACAAGCGCCGTGTGTGGGTTCCTAACACTGCTCTGCCACCCAAGTATACACCGAGGCCATCCTATGAGGCGCCTCGCCCAACTCAACAGTTTGCACCTGCTAAGACCTATGGAGGTCCACCCTCCAACTTCGCTCCACGCACCACCACTGTGACATGTTTCAAGTGTGGAGAACCGGGACACTACATGCGTGATTGTCCCCAGAATCAGCCAGGAAAACCCGTTGGCCGTGGTAAGCCAACCGGCAAGGTGAACTATGTCAAGCCAATCCCCACTGCACGTGGTCATGTCAACTATGTTTCTGCCGAAGAAGCTTATGAGGATCCTAACGTCGTCCTTGGTACGCTTCTCGTAAACTGCCATCCGGCGTCTGTTCTTTTCGATACTGGAGCATCCCATTCGTTCATATCTGAGAGCTATGCTCGATTGCACAACATGACTTTTTGTGACATGCCTACTTCCATGGTTATTCAAACTCCTGGTTCAAAGTGGCAAACCTCTAGGGTAAGCCATGGAAATGAAATCCTTGTCGATAGACTTGTTTTCCTTGCATCTTTAATCGCTCTCAAGTCCTCGGACATAAATATCATTTTGGGTATGGATTGGATGACAACCCATTACGCCAAAATTGATTGCTTTACTAGGACCGTTCAACTTACACATCCATCCGGCAAGATAGTCAATGTCTTGACTCGAATGGCTGAACGTCAGCTCTACTCTCTTAATGCCAGCCCTCTACCAGAACTCGAAGATATCCCGGTAGTTCGTGACTTTCCGGATGTTTTTCCAGAAGAACTGCCAGGAGTTCCACCTGACAGAGATGTCGAGTTCGTGATAGATCTTATCCCTGGAACTGTCCCAATCTCTAGGAGACCTTATAAGATGGCACCACTAGAATTAGCTGAGGTAAAGAAACAACTCGATGAGTCCTTGCAAAAAGGTTTCATCCGTCCTAGTTCTTCCCCTTGGGCTTGCCCCGTCCTCTTCGTCAAGAAGAAGGATGGAACGGAGCGGATGGTTGTAGATTACCGACCTGTCAATCTGGTCACCATAAAGAATAAGTATCCGCTTCCCAGGATCAACGACCTGTATGATCAGCTCGCGGGATCCTCAATCTTCTCTAAGATGGATTTGAGGTTGGGCTACCATCAAATCAAAATCAAGAACGGGGACATTCCTAAAACGGCTTTCGTTACTCGTTATGGCCAATATGAGTACACCGTCATGTCCTTCGGATTAACCAATGCCCCAGCTACCTTTTCTCGATTAATGAATTCTATATTCATGGAGTATTTGGATAAATTCGTCGTGGTATACCTCGATGATATACTCATTTTCTCCAAGAACAAGGAAGATCATGCCGAGCATTTAAGGCCGGTATTGACGAAGCTTCGAGAGCACCGCCTTTATGCCAAATTCTCTAAATGTGAATTTTGGTTGCCAGAAGTAACCTATCTAGGTCATGTGATCTCTGGCAAGGGTATTGCTGTCAATCCCGAGCGAGTTCAAGCCGTCCTTGATTGGACTCCCCCTGAATCGGTCAAGCAAGTTAGGAGTTTTCTTGGCTTAGCGAGCTATTGCCGACGTTTCGTCGAGAACTTCTCCAAGGTTGCTAAACCTCTAACCGAACTCCTCAAGAAAGATAAAAAGTTTGAGTGGACCCCACAGTGCGAGTCCAGTTTCCAAGAACTGAAAAGACGCCTGACATCTGCACCTGTACTGGTACCACCAGACTTTTCCAAGGATTTTATAATCTATTGCGACGCCTCGCGACAAGGACTAGGTTGCATTCTCATGCAAGATCGTCAAGTGATTGCATACGCATCCCGACAGTTGCGTCCACATGAGGATAACTATCCTACTCATGATTTAGAGCTTGCAGCTGTAGTCCATGCACTCAAAACATGGCGACATTACCTCCTTGGTAATCGCTGTGAAATCTTCACTGATCACCAAAGTTTGAAGTATATCTTCACCCAACCGGATCTAAATCTCAGGCAAAGACGTTGGGTTGAGTTGCTCACCGACTACGACTTAGGAATCACTTACACTCCTGGAAAGGCCAATGTCATGGCTGATGCACTAAGTCGTAAGTCATATTGTAACAATTTAATGTTACAACAAAGTCAACCACTTCTCCACGAGGAATTTCGTAAGCTTAACCTTCACATTGTTCCTCGAGGATTCCTTTCCACCTTGGTGGCGAAACCTACCCTTATGGATCAAATCATAGCTGCCCAGAAGCGTGATAAAGGTATATCACGACTCCATGAGAACATTGCTAGCGGACTCGCTAAAAGTTTCTCCATGGATGATCGAGGTGTTGTTTTCTTTGAGAACCGTGTAGTGGTTCCCAAGAACCACCATCTACGGCAGTTAATCCTTAAGGAGGCTCATGAATCTCCTCTCACGATTCATCCCGGTAGTACTAAAATGTATCAAGACCTACGTCAAAGATTCGGGTGGACTAGGATGAAGAGAGAGATCGCTCAGTTCATTGCTAACTGCGACGTTTGTCGTCGAGTCAAAGCAGAGCATCAACGGCCTGCTGGCACCGTTCAACCTCTAGCTATTCCTGAATGGAAATGGGATAAAGTCGGTATGGACTTCATTACCGGGTTTCCCAGGTCCAGGAAAGGGAATAATGCTATCTTCGTCGTTATCGACCGCCTCTCTAAAGTAGCTCATTTCCTGCCTGTTCGGGAGAGTATTACCGCTAGCCAGCTAGCAGACTTATAATCTCTCGGATAGTATCACTACATGGTGTACCGTTGGAGATTAACTCAGACCGTGGAAGTCTTTTCACTTCCCCATTTTGGGAAAGTTTCCAGAATGCTATGGGAACTCATCTCTCTTTTAGTACTGCCTTCCATCCGCAGTCAAGTGGTCAATTGGAACGAGTCAATCAAATTCTGGAAGACATGCTTCAAGCCTCTGTCATTTCTTTCGGTATGGAATGGGAAAAATGTCTTCCATTTGCCGAATTCGCTTATAACAATAGTTATCAAGCCAGCTTGGGTAAAGCTCCCTTCGAAGTTCTATATGGACGAAGGTGTCGAACACCTCTTAACTGGTCAGAGACCGGGGAAAGACAATTCTTTGGCCCGGATATGATTCAGGAAGCAGAAGAACAAGTTCGCATCGTTCGTGAGAGATTGAAAACAGAGCAGTCTCACCAAAAGAGCCAATATGATAGTCATCATAAGGCTGTGACTTTTGAAGTCGGCGATAAGGCTTACCTTCGGGTTACTCCTCTTAAGGGAACCCATCGCTTCGGTATCAAAGGCAAATTGGCCCCTCGTTTCATTGGTCCTTTTCGCATTCTTGCCAAACGAGGAGAAGTTGCCTACCAATTGGAACTACCTCCGCACCTCTCCAGAGTTCATGATGTTTTCCACGTTTCTCAACTCAGGCGTTGCTTCTCGGATCCTATCCGCGGAGTGGACCACGAAACGCTTGATCTCCAAGACAATCTCACATATCGAGAATACCCCGTTCGTATTCTTGATCAAACTGAGCGCACCACTCGACGCCATAATATCAAGTTTCTTAAGGTTCAATGGTCACATCATTCCGAGAGTGAAGCTACTTGGGAAAGGGAGGATCGTCTTCGACTTGAGTACCCCACCCTCTTTCCGGAGGAACCCAAATCTCGGGACGCGATTATTTTAAGTGGGGGTGAGTTGTCACATCCCTAGCTAGCACTTGCATTAGGACCTGACTAGAGTGTGCATCATGTCTATTTTCAAAGCAAAATTGAAATGGGATTAACAGAAACCCCAGCACTCCTCCCCTAACAACTAGGGTTTGATAAAATATTTTCCAATGTACCCAAAATGCCCTTCAAAATGTTCATCATTTCTGCCTTAGTCCTAAACCTCTGCCAAAAATGGTGCACATTTTTCTAGGACAATCTAGGGCTTTGGATTAAATCATATGGTATTTGAATTTGGGCATTTAAATGCTACAAAATATTTTAAATGCTCAAATAATCATAAACTATAATGTTTCCTACTGTTCATATTATATACAGCAGGTATGACAAGTGTTATGAGTTACAAAAATGCTTTGGCATTTTATTTAATTAAACAAAGTTGCAAAAGAAATGAAACAGAAAAGAAAATAGAAAAAAAGGGAGAGAGAAAGCTTACCTGGCGCCCACCCGGCCCACCTGCCGGCCCAGCCCAGCTGCTGCTCCAGCGAGCTGCTTGGCTCGGCCAGGCAGGCAGGCAGGTGCTCGACGGCGACCCCGCCGCGCGCCACGCAGCTGCCCGCCGCCTTGCTTCACCCCCTCGCCGTCCTGGAGGGATGGTTCGAACCTCCACGTCCTCCTCGACCCCGCAGACACCTCCACCTCCCCCCAGTTCCTCTCCTCCGCTCTCCCCGCGCCATGGCCGACGCGGCCGTGTTCGCACCGTCGTAGAAGCCGCGTCCACCGTCGTCCCTGAGCTCCGCCTTGGTGTCCATCGTCTCCGCCGTCCTCGACTGCTTCGAACAGGCCGAGCCCCGAGCGCTCGCCCGCCCTGGAGACGCCCCCGACCTCTTCTTCCCCAACTCCGGCCGCGGAGATCCCCCTCGCCGTTCTGCTCAGCTCCGACCACCCCCGAGCTCGCTCCGGTGCTTGCTGCAACCCCTGTGAGCCTAGCTACCTCCTCCCCCTCTCCGTTGGCTCCCTTTTGCCCTGTAACGCACTGCACGAAGCTCGCCCGCACGCACCGCCGCCGTGCTCGCCGCCGGTGATGCTCCGATGACCATTTGGTCACTGGCACCCGTCCAACATACTCACCGCAACACGTAGATGCGAACGGTGCTACGCACGCATCGCCTAGGCCCCTGCAGCCATTTCTCCACTCACGCCCGACGCCGGTCGCCACCGTCGAGCTCGTTGCCGTCGTCTCCGGCCACCCCAGGTCCGGCGACCACCTCCATCCGACGCGCAACAACAAGGGCTATCCAACGCACCCAGCCGCAGCTCGAGCCGTGCATCGTAGGCGTTTTCCGAAGCACGCCGCCGTGTTTGGCCTCGCCGGCGGCTAAACGCCGGCGAGTTGGACCTGTTTTGACCACGGGTTTGACCCCCTGGGTCAATGACATGTGGGCCCTGCCCGCAAGTCAAACCTAGTTTAGGTGTTAATTTAATTTTAACTAGTTAATTAGTTTAGTCACTGACACGTGGGCCCTGGCCCCACTGACAGCTAATTAGTTTTAGTTTAACTCTAATTAACTCAGTTAATTAGCTGTGACACTGACATGAGGGACCCACTGGTCAGGTTTGACTTGGACTGGCCCTGTTGTAATGCCCCGGATGTAATACTTTCCCTTTTGGGCTTATAATAAATCTCCGGCTTCATCTATTTCCATTTCGGGTTCTTTGTCTTTCGGGTTTCGTCGTTTTGTTGTGTGAGTGTGTGGCATTCATTCATATCATGTAGACATGTGCATTGCATTTTTGTTTGTGTTGTGGGTTGCATCCGGATCGTGGCGTTTCTTCCCGTTGTCCGTTTCGTGTTCCGGAGCTCCCTCACGTGTCCGTGACGTCCCGTAGGCCTTCTTTGCTGTTCGGGCGTTTTTCGTTACCGGTGTGCCGCGAGGTTGTGTTGTGTGTTGTTGTTTTGTTGTGTGCAACCCGCCCCTCAAATCTCGTCTCGTTTGGACTCCGTTGACTTTTCCCTCCGTTGTCCGTGTGGGTCCGAAGTGCCCTTACTTCGTGTCCCGGAAATACCCCTGCTGCAGTCTCTTTTCTCCGTCTGGACCTTTTAATCGTCCCCGCGATCGGATCCGTTGGATCCAGATCGGAGGGCTCCTAGACATCCCCTAGTCTCCAAACCCTAGTCTAGATTGCTATATATAGACCCCTAGGTCTATTTGGACATTCCCCTTCTTCTTCCCTAAAAATTCAGATCTCAGATCCTTTTTTTTTCCTGATCCCGAAGGTTTCCTTGTTTCTTCCTCGTACGCCGCGCCGGGATCCCGGGATCGATCGACCCCGCCGGCCCCGACCGAAGTCAACGCTCCAGCGACGCCGCATCGCTCCGCGTCGGTCAGATCGAGCGGCCGAGCCGGCCTCGTCGACCGACCGGCCTCGACCGCATCGGCCAGTTCGAGCTGACGGCCCGTAGCAGCCTCCCCGGCCCGTACTGCTCCCGCCGCGTCGTCCAGGGAGGGGACCGCTTCGTCGGCCTCCCGCCTCTCCGCCTCTGCGCCGCCAGGCCACGGGCCTCCCCTCGCCCCGACCGGCCGGGCCGTGCGCCGCCTCGCCAGCCCACGCTCGCCGCCCTCTGCCGCGCATCGCGGGCCTCCGCATCCGCCCCCTCCGAGCCGCAGTCGCTGGGCCGCATCCGGCCCCAGCCAGATCCCGCGCCGCCGGCCCAGTAGCCGCCTCCGCGAAGCCCAGCCGCCCCGCGCGCCGGATCAGATCCGCGCACTGTTCATCCCGAGGCCTTCTACTGTTCACCCGAGGCCCAGCACTGTTCATCTCAGATCTGGAGAGGTTGTTTTTTTTTCCCTCAGCCCCTGTTTTCCTGATCTGTGATGCCTACTTTGACCATGCATAACTT
>LR738715.1:167372880-167505900 GCA_902687465.1 Secale cereale
CTCTCTTTTACTGCATTAAGGCAACAACGCGTGAACTGCTACTTGCTGCGGTAGTTGAACCCTATTCCCTTGCATGACCTGTCATTGCCACAGTAAATAGTTGAAACCCACTAGCATGTGTAGGAGTTGATTGAGCCATGTGATGTGTGATCCACCATGCTATTTACTTATGTTGCCTGCTATGCTTAGAGTTGTGTCTGGTCTGGTTCATCTGGGTGATGGATCAGAGTGAAATGATCTTACCGATAAAGAGAAGGAAGTGTGGAATACGCTTGGTAAAGGTATCGATGAAAGGCCATGTAGGAGTACATGGTGGGTTGTTTCATTGGAATCGTCCATAGGACCCGAGATCTGTGTGTGTGATTCAAGTTACAGTTACTACCACACATTGGGCCCTGAAATATGACCCCGCTCGACTTATTAATTACCCTTGATCTCTGTCCAGGAGTTGCAACTAGTTTCTGGTGTTTATAGCTTACTGGAGGTCGTGCACAACGCTGACCCTCGGGGTGGGTTGTGATGCGACAGGTACGTGGCACGGTGTACCGGTTGCCCGTTTGGTAACTCGGGAACCCTGTACACATCGTTTGGGCCGTGAGCGACACCCCGACCGGATCTCCCCACGGATGGAACCCAAATAGGCGATAAACCTGGACGAGAGACTTGAGTGGTTGGTTAGGTCGTGGTCTACACCCACGTCGGCTTTCGCTTGAAGTCTGCCGAGCACATGTCGTGTGCAGACGCTAAGTGGTGAAAACATGTGTGAAGAAGTACACCCCTGCAGGGTTATCAATCTATTCGAATAGCCGTTGTTCGCGGTACGAACTACTTGGTTGCTCTTACAGTTCATAGACAAGTTGATGGTTACTACTAAAAGCCTCAAGATAAGTGTGAGTGCCGTGGATGGCCCTTCCGTAGGATGATGGAAGAGGATCCTCGGTAGTGTATTGATGTGGTGAGTAGAGGACTCGTGTTCGTAATAACATCTTGCAATCCGTTGAGAGTTGTAGTATAGGTTAGCCAAGGTCAAAGCTGGCATTCTGCTATGAACTCCACTACCCCCTTGATAATGTTGCATGTATGATAGGTTCTGTGGTAAGACTTGCTGAGTACCTTTGTACTCATGTTTGCTTAATAACTGTTGCAGAGGAGAACCCCGCCCCTGCTGATGGGTTCTACATAGACGTTGACGTCGACGAGTAGCTTGACACCCAGTCGGTGATCTGGAGCTTGTGAAGGGCCCTGTAGATAGTCAGGCTACACCAAGCCTGTTTTATTTTCTAAGTTGTCTGTACTCAGACATGTAGCTTCCGCTTGTGCTTGTATGACTGTATGACTTGAGTGTTGGGTCATGTGACCCCTACCTGTATGGATATGATATGTATGGCTCTTGGAGCCTTTTAAATAAAGTACTTGAGTCATAGAGTTCTGTTGTGATGCAATGTTGTATTTGCACATATTGAGCATATTGTGTGTATGATTGAAATGCTTGGTATGTGTGGGATCCGACACCTAGTTGTTTTCCTTTGGTAGCCTATCTTACAGGGAAATGCCTCCTAGTGATTCCAATGAGCCTTGGTAGCTTGCTACTGCTCGGAACACGTAGGCTGGCCGGCATGTGTCCTTCTTCGTTCCTGTGTCTGTCCCTTAGGGGAAATGTCACGCGTTGTTCCTTTAAGTCCATGTAGCTTGCTACGACTTGGGTTCATACGTTGATGACCGACACGTTCGTTGCTGGGTCATGGATGCCTGTCTCTGTAATTTAGAGCCACTTTTGGTTTATAACTAGCCATGTCGGCCCGGGTTCTCTGTCATATGGATGCTAGCGACATTGTCATATACGTGTGCCGAAACGCGCAAACGGTCCCGGGCCAGGTAAGGTGGCACCCGTGGGGTTACCATGCGTGAGGCCGCAAAGTGATATGACGTGTTACAGCTAGATCGGTGTGACTTAGGATCGGGGTCCTGACAGCGTTGGCATCAGAGCTGGACTGCCTGTAGGTTTCTCAAGCCAAACTGGTCGATGTTGAGTCTAGAAAAAATCTTAGTTATATGTAGGGGAATTGATTGTGGAAGGGAACGTAAGGCTCTTTTTACTCCTTTACCTTATGCCCTTCTGATCTGAGTCAGTCTATTCTTTCTACGGGGATTTAGGACTAGGCCTCTTATCCTTACTAGGTTCACGTGTTACTAATCCGTAGACTCTTAGGATTGTTAGTTTCAAGCCTCAGTTCAGTTTCTATCCTTTTAGTATGATGATTGTTGAACCGGAACCTTGATATGGAATTGTTGAGTGGCTATGCTATCATTTGTATGATGTCTCAAATCTTTGTTTGAGCATTTACAGTTGTTATGCTGCCCGATTTCTTCCAGAAACACTAATGCCTTTGCATTATTTCGTGTTTCAGATGTCTGGCCGCATCCCTCACCAAGTGGTTCGTTTGACTCGGTGCATTAATGTGCCCGGTCACACGGCCATGCTAGTCCGTGTGATGACTGAGACCGGTTATCGCTGGTATCCTGAATACACTGTGGAGGAACAGTACCGGGATTTCAATCAAAGTCAGTATTTCTGCACAGTCCGGATATACCCCTCATATCCCAGAGCTAATGATCCCATCCATTGGTCTTATGGACTCGGGATTACCATCGAGATGGCAGTGCAGGATGCCGCTTATTCGATGATGACCATTCTCCGTGCTAGGCATGCCCTATTGCTGAACACTGAGTTCTGTTACATGCCAGCCTCACTTCCCGGAGAGGAAGGCTACTACACTGGTCTGTATACTGATGCTGCTCATGAAGAGCCACTGCTTCAGACTACTGTTCAGATGTTGGAGGATAGGGACCGTGAGGTCCGTGCCCTCCGAATGGAGCTGTATAACACTCGAGCCGCTCACTGGACTACTTTGACACGGCTTGCACCTGCTGTGCACGCCGGATATCTGGACATGCGGGATTTGTACCCCGTGCGGACTCGTCTGCCTGATCGCATGGATTGGCGTGACGTTGGGGGTATTACACCTCCACGTGGGCGTCGGTTACCACCAGCATCGGGACCGAGACCACACCCATGCCCCTATGGTCCACAGCCTTCGAGTGCTCACGAGTTCCAAGATCCGTCTGTACCACTTCCAGGCTACGGTGGTAATCTTTACGAGGATTACTACGCGAATGTCTGAGCTAGTCCGTGGTAGTAGTAGTATTGTAGTAGTTGTATTTCCACAGTCCTGCGCGTCTTGTGGAATATGACTTAATGTGTACTGAGATCCGGAGGTGTAGTCAAATAATGTATAGGAGCTCGGAATGCCTCTGATGGGATGTATCGTCTTTCACCGCAGTTGTACTTTAGCCTTGGCTTGTACTAAACTTTGTATGTGTGTATGACCACTGGTGTATATATAGCAGTTCCTATATTACCATGTCGTACGGATGAACATCTCTGCATTCTGTGTCATCCATTACATTCTGCACTTCTATGTCAAATTTTTGCCATCCTTGTCTAAACTGTTGTTTTGTTTTCCTAGGATGGTCAACACTCGCAACACTCCTGCTGCTCAGGAGCAGGGTGAGGCTAGTGGGGCTAGAGATGGGAATCTGCCCCAGCCACCCTCTTTGGCGGAAGTTATGCTTGAAGCAGAACGGAACAAGAGAGAGACTAACCGTCTGCTGGAACGCATAGAGCAGAACACTGGGTTCCGTCAGAGGAATGACGTGGTGTCAATCCACGATTTTATCAAGATGTGTCCACCAAAGTTCCATCACTCCACTGAACCTCTGGATGCTGATGACTGGCTACGTAGTATCACCCACAAGCTACACTCTACCCGTGTGGCCGAAGCTGACAAGGTTATCTACGCCGCCTACCATCTTGAGGGCCCTGCCAGTCTTTGGTGGGAAAACTTTGAAGCTATGCGTCCTGCTGGCCAAGTCACTACCTGGGTTGAGTTCAGTGAGGCATTCCGTGAACATCACATTCCGGAAGGTCTCATGGATCGCAAGCGGGAGGAATTCTGCAATTTCACCCAGGGCCGTTTAACTGTGGATGGCTATAGTCGTGAGTTTGGTAATCTGGCACGCTATGCACCTGAGGAAGTATCCACCGATGCCAAGAAACAGGCGAGGTTCCGCAAGGGACTCAGCCCTGAACTTCGTCGAGATTTACGTCTGCACGAGTGCACTTCCTTCCAGAAGTTGGTAAACAAGGCTATCAGTGCTGAAACAGGCCAGACCGATTTCGAGGCCACCCGCAAGCATACTCGAGACCTTGGTTCCTCATCCGGCTCTGGCTCTCACAAGCGCCGTGTGTGGGTTCCTAACACTGCTCTGCCACCCAAGTATACACCGAGGCCATCCTATGAGGCGCCTCGCCCAACTCAACAGTTTGCACCTGCTAAGACCTATGGAGGTCCACCCTCCAACTTCGCTCCACGCACCACCACTGTGACATGTTTCAAGTGTGGAGAACCGGGACACTACATGCGTGATTGTCCCCAGAATCAGCCAGGAAAACCCGTTGGCCGTGGTAAGCCAACCGGCAAGGTGAACTATGTCAAGCCAATCCCCACTGCACGTGGTCATGTCAACTATGTTTCTGCCGAAGAAGCTTATGAGGATCCTAACGTCGTCCTTGGTACGCTTCTCGTAAACTGCCATCCGGCGTCTGTTCTTTTCGATACTGGAGCATACCATTCGTTCATATCTGAGAGCTATGCTCGATTGCACAACATGACTTTTTGTGACATGCCTACTTCCATGGTTATTCAAACTCCTGGTTCAAAGTGGCAAACCTCTAGGGTAAGCCATGGAAATGAAATCCTTGTCGATAGACTTGTTTTCCTTGCATCTTTAATCGCTCTCAAGTCCTCGGACATAAATATCATTTTGGGTATGGATTGGATGACAACCCATTACGCCAAAATTGATTGCTTTACTAGGACCGTTCAACTTACACATCCATCCGGCAAGATAGTCAATGTCTTGACTCGAATGGCTGAACGTCAGCTCTACTCTCTTAATGCCAGCCCTCTACTAGAACTCGAAGATATCCCGGTAGTTCGTGACTTTCCGGATGTTTTTCCAGAAGAACTGCCAGGAGTTCCACCTGACAGAGATGTCGAGTTCGTGATAGATCTTATCCCTGGAACTGTCCCAATCTCTAGGAGACCTTATAAGATGGCACCACTAGAATTAGCTGAGCTAAAGAAACAACTCGATGAGTCCTTGCAAAAAGGTTTCATCCGTCCTAGTTCTTCCCCTTGGGCTTGCCCCGTCCTCTTCGTCAAGAAGAAGGATGGAACGGAGCGGATGGTTGTAGATTACCGACCTGTCAATCTGGTCACCATAAAGAATAAGTATCCGCTTCCCAGGATCAACGACCTGTATGATCAGCTCGCGGGATCCTCAATCTTCTCTAAGATGGATTTGAGGTTGGGCTACCATCAAATCAAAATCAAGAACGGGGACATTCCTAAAACGGCTTTCGTTACTCGTTATGGCCAATATGAGTACACCGTCATGTCCTTCGGATTAACCAATGCCCCAGCTACCTTTTCTCGGTTAATGAATTCTATATTCATGGAGTATTTGGATAAATTCGTCGTGGTATACCTCGATGATATACTCATTTTCTCCAAGAACAAGGAAGATCATGCCGAGCATTTAAGGCCGGTATTGACGAAGCTTCGAGAGCACCGCCTTTATGCCAAATTCTCTAAATGTGAATTTTGGTTGCCAGAAGTAACCTATCTAGGTCATGTGATCTCTGGCAAGGGTATTGCTGTCAATCCCGAGCGAGTTCAAGCTGTCCTTGATTGGACTCCCCCTGAATCGGTCAAGCAAGTTAGGAGTTTTCTTGGCTTAGCGAGCTATTGCCGACGTTTCGTCGAGAACTTCTCCAAGGTTGCTAAACCTCTAACCGAACTCCTCAAGAAAGATAAAAAGTTTGAGTGGACCCCACAGTGCGAGTCCAGTTTCCAAGAACTGAAAAGACGCCTGACATCTGCACCTGTACTGGTACCACCAGACTTTTCCAAGGATTTTATAATCTATTGCGACGCCTCGCGACAAGGACTAGGTTGCATTCTCATGCAAGATCGTCAAGTGATTGCATACGCATCCCGACAGTTGCGTCCACATGAGGATAACTATCCTACTCATGATTTAGAGCTTGCAGCTGTAGTCCATGCACTCAAAACATGGCGACATTACCTCCTTGGTAATCGCTGTGAAATCTTCACTGATCACCAAAGTTTGAAGTATATCTTCACCCAACCGGATCTAAATCTCAGGCAAAGACGTTGGGTTGAGTTGCTCACCGACTACGACTTAGGAATCACTTACACTCCTGGAAAGGCCAATGTCATGGCTGATGCACTAAGTCGTAAGTCATATTGTAACAATTTAATGTTACAACAAAGTCAACCACTTCTCCACGAGGAATTTCGTAAGCTTAACCTTCACATTGTTCCTCGAGGATTCCTTTCCACCTTGGTGGCGAAACCTACCCTTATGGATCAAATCATAGCTGCCCAGAAGCGTGATAAAGGTATATCACGACTCCATGAGAACATTGCTAGCGGACTCGCTAAAAGTTTCTCCATGGATGATCGAGGTGTTGATTTCTTTGAGAACCGTGTAGTGGTTCCCAAGAACCACCATCTACGGCAGTTAATCCTTAAGGAGGCTCATGAATCTCCTCTCACGATTCATCCCGGTAGTACTAAAATGTATCAAGACCTACGTCAAAGATTCGGGTGGACTAGGATGAAGAGAGAGATCGCTCAGTTCATTGCTAACTGCGACGTTTGTCGTCGAGTCAAAGCAGAGCATCAACGGCCTGCTGGCACCGTTCAACCTCTAGCTATTCCTGAATGGAAATGGGATAAAGTCGGTATGGACTTCATTACCGGGTTTCCCAGGTCCAGGAAAGGGAATAATGCTATCTTCGTCGTTATCGACCGCCTCTCTAAAGTAGCTCATTTCCTGCCTGTTCGGGAGAGTATTACCGCTAGCCAGCTAGCAGACTTATATATCTCTCGGATAGTATCACTACATGGTGTACCGTTGGAGATTAACTCAGACCGTGGAAGTCTTTTCACTTCCCGATTTTGGGAAAGTTTCCAGAATGCTATGGGAACTCATCTCTCTTTTAGTACTGCCTTCCATCCGCAGTCAAGTGGTCAAGTGGAACGAGTCAATCAAATTCTAGAAGACATGCTTCAAGCCTCTATCATTTCTTTCGGTATGGAATGGGAAAAATGTCTTCCATTTGCCGAATTCGCTTATAACAATAGTTATCAAGCCAGCTTGGGTAAAGCTCCCTTGGAAGTTCTATATGGACGAAGGTGTCGAACACTTCTTAACTGGTCAGAGACCGGGGAAAGACAATTCTTTGGCCCGGATATGATTCAGGAAGCAGAAGAACAAGTTCGCATCGTTCGTGAGAGATTGAAAACAGACCAGTCTCGCCAAAAGAGCCAATATGATAGTCATCATAAGGCTGTGACTTTTGAAGTCGGCGATAAGGCTTACCTTCGGGTTACTCCTCTTAAGGGAACCCATCGCTTCGGTATCAAAGGCAAATTGGCCCCTCGTTTCATCGGTCCTTTTCGCATTCTTGCCAAACGAGGAGAAGTTGCCTACCAATTGGAACTACCTCCGCACCTCTCCAGAGTTCATGATGTTTTCCACGTTTCTCAACTCAGGCGTTGCTTCTCGGATCCTATCCGCGGAGTGGACCACGAAACGCTTGATCTCCAAGACAATCTCACATATCGAGAATACCCCGTTCGTATTCTTGATCAAACTGAGCGCACCACTCGACGCCATAATATCAAGTTTCTTAAGGTTCAATGGTCACATCATTCCGAGAGTGAAGCTACTTGGGAAAGGGAGGATCGTCTTCGACTTGAGTACCCCACCCTCTTTCCGGAGGAACCCAAATCTCGGGACGCGATTATTTTAAGTGGGGGTGAGTTGTCACATCCCTAGCTAGCACTTGCATTAGGACCTGACTAGAGTGTGCATCATGTCTATTTTCAAAGCAAAATTGAAATGGGATTAACAGAAACCCCAGCACCCCTCCCCTAACAACTAGGGTTTGATAAAATATTTTCCAATGTACCCAAAATGCCCTTCAAAATGTTCATCATTTCTGCCTTAGTCCTAAACCTCTGCCAAAAATGGTGCACATTTTTCTAGGACAATCTAGGGCTTTGGATTAAATCATATGGTATTTGAATTTGGGCATTTAAATGCTACAAAATATTTTAAATGCTCAAATAATCATAAAGTATAATGTTTCCTACTGTTCATATTATATACAGCAGGTATGACAAGTGTTATGAGTTACAAAAATGCTTTGGCATTTTATTTAATTAAACAAAGTTGCAAAAGAAATGAAACAGAAAAGAAAATAGAAAAAAAGGGAGAGAGAAAGCTTACCTGGCGCCCACCCGGCCCACCTGCCGGCCCAGCCCAGCTGCCGCTCCAGCGAGCTGCTTGGCTCGGCCAGGCAGGCAGGCAGGTGCTCGACGGCGACCGCGCCGCGCGCCACGCAACTGCCCGCCGCCTTGCTTCACCCCCTCGCCGTCCTGGAGGGATGGTTCGAACCTCCACGTCCTCCTCGACCCCGCAGACACCTCCACCTCCCCCCAGTTCCTCTCCTCCGCTCTCCCCGCGCCATGGCCGACGCCGCCGTGTTCGCACCGTCGTAGAAGCCGCGTCCACCGTCGTCCCTGAGCTCCGCCTTGGTGTCCATCGTCTCCGCCGTCCTCGACTGCTTCGAACAGGCCGAGCCCCGAGCGCTCGCCCGCCCTGGAGACGCCCCCGACCTCTTCTTCCCCAACTCCGGCCGCGGAGATCCCCCTCGCCGTTCTGCTCAGCTCCGACCACCCCCGAGCTCGCTCCGGTGCTTGCTGCAACCCCTGTGAGCCTAGCTACCTCCTCCCCCTCTCCGTTGGCTCCCTTTTGCCCTGTAACGCACTGCACGAAGCTCGCCCGCACGCACCGCCGCCGTGCTCGCCGCCGGTGATGCTCCGATGACCATTTGGTCACTGGCACCCGTCCAACATACTCACCGCAACACATAGATGCGAATGGTGCTACGCACGCATCGCCTAGGCCCCTGCAGCCATTTCTCCACTCACGCCCGACGCCGGTCGCCACCGTCGAGCTCGTTGCCGTCGTCTCCGGCCACCCCAGGTCCGGCGACCACCTCCATCCGACGCGCAACAACAAGGGCTATCCAACGCACCCAGCCGCAGCTCGAGCCGTGCATCGTAGGCGTTTTCCGAAGCACGCCGCCGTGTTTGGCCTCGCCGGCGGCTAAACGCCGGCGAGTTGGACCTGTTTTGACCACGGGTTTGACCCCCTGGGTCAATGACATGTGGGCCCTGCCCGCAAGTCAAACCTAGTTTAGGTGTTAATTTAATTTTAACTAGTTAATTAGTTTAGTCACTGACACGTGGGCCCTGGCCCCACTGACAGCTAATTAGTTTTAGTTTAACTCTAATTAACTCAGTTAATTAGCTGTGACACTGACATGAGGGACCCACTGGTCAGGTTTGACTTGGACTGGCCCTGTTGACTGGCTGACGTCAGCATGATGTCATGCTGACGCAGTAAAGGTTTTTCTGGGATTTTTAGATTTAAAAATAATTCAGGAAATTCCAGAAAATACCCAAAACTTCTAAAAATCATATAAAATCAACCATAGCTCAGATGGAAAAGATTTATATATGAAAAATGATCGGAAAAATCCAATCTTTCTAATGGCACTGGTTTCGTGCATGTTTGAACAAGTTAACTTGCTGTACATATCAAAAACATGATAATGCACTTATTTAAATAATAGTTTGAACTTCAATTTGAATCCTTGATTCAAATAGGTTCAAACCCTTCTGGTTTTAGTTACATTAGCCAACACACATGCATCTTGCCATGTCATGAGCATGCATCATATTGTTGCATTTGTTTGTTAATGATTGTATCGTCGGTATTCCCTGTGTTAGGTCCTGCTCCCGAGGATACTGCTGCGTATCCAGTTGAAGAGCAGTACCCGACAACTACCTTGTCAGGCAAGCAATCATTGATCATTCCGATACAAACCCAATCTTCTCGCTCCTGCTCTCTTTTACTGCATTAAGGCAACAGCGCGTGAACTGCTACTTGCTGCGGTAGTTGAACCCTATTCCCTTGCATGACCTGTCATTGCCACAGTAAATAGTTGAAACCCACTAGCATGTGTAGGAGTTGATTGAGCCATGTGATGTGTGATCCACCATGCTATTTACTTATGTTGCCTGCTATGCTTAGAGTTGTGTCTGGTCTAGTTCATCTGGGTGATGGATCAGAGTGAAATGATCTTACCGATAAAGAGAAGTGTGGAATACGCTTGGTAAAGGTATCGATGAAAGGCCATGTAGGAGTACATGGTGGGTTGTTTCATTGGAATCGTCCATAGGACCCGAGATCTGTGTGTGTGATTCAAGTTACAGTTACTACCACACATTGGGCCCTGAAATATGACCCCGCTCGACTTATTAATTACCCTTGATCTCTATCCAGGAGTTGCAACTAGTTTCTGGTGTTTATAGCTTACTGGAGGTCGTGCACAACGCTGACCCTCGGGGTGGGTTGTGATGCGACAGGTACGTGGCACGGTGTACCGGTTGCCCGTTTGGTAACTCGGGAACCCTGTACACATCATTTGGGGCCGTGAGCGACACCCCGGCCGGATCTCCCCACGGATGGAACCCAAATAGGCGATAAACCTGGACGAGAGACTTGAGTGGTTGGTTAGGTCGTGGTCTACACCCACATCGGCTTTCGCTTGAAGTCTGCCGAGCACATGTCGTGTGCAGACCCTAAGTGGTGAAAACATGTGTGAAGAAGTACACCCCTGCAGGGTTATCAATCTATTCGAATAGCCGTTGTTCGCGGTACGAACTACTTGGTTGCTCTTACAGTTCATAGACAAGTTGATGGTTACTACTAAAAGCCTCAAGATAAGTGTGAGTGCCGTGGATGGCCCTTCCGTAGGATGACGGAAGAGGATCCTCGGTAGTGTATTGATGTGGTGAGTAGAGGACTCGTGTTCGTAACAACATCTTGCAATCCGTTGAGAGTTGTAGTATAGGTTAGCCAAGGTCAAAGCTGGCATTCTGCTATGAACTCCACTACCCCCTTGATAATGTTGCATGTATGATAGGTTCTGTGGTAAGACTTGCTGAGTACCTTTGTACTCATGTTTGCTTAATAACTGTTGCAGAGGAGAACCCCGCCCCTGCTGATGGGTTCTACATAGACATTGACGTCGACGAGTAGCTTGGCACCCAGTCGGTGATCTGGAGCTTGTGAAGGGCCCTGTAGATAGTCAGGCTACACCAAGCCTGTTTTATTTTCTAAGTTGTCTGTACTCAGACATGTAGCTTCCGCTTGTGCTTGTATGACTGTATGACTTGAGTGTTGGGTCATGTGACCCCTACCTGTATGGATATGATATGTATGGCTCTTGGAGCATTTTAAATAAAGTACTTGAGTCATAGAGTTCTGTTGTGATGCAATGTTGTATTTGCACATATTGAGCATATTGCGTGTATGATTGAAATGCTTGGTATGTGTGGGATCCGACAACTAGTTGTTTTCCTTTGGTAGCCTATCTTACAGGGAAATGCCTCCTAGTGATTCCAATGAGCCTTGGTAGCTTGCTACTGCTCGGAACACGTAGGCTGGCCGGCATGTGTCCTTCTTCGTTCCTGTGTCTGTCCCTTAGGGGAAATGTCACGCGTTGTTCCTTTAAGTCCATGTAGCTTGCTACGACTTGGGTTCATACGTTGATGACCGACACGTTCGTTGCTGGGTCATGGATGCATGTCTCTGTAATTTAGTGCCACTTTTGGTTTATAACTAGCCATGTCGGCCCGGGTTCTCTGTCATATGGATGCTAGCGACACTGTCATATACGTGTGCCGAAATGCGCAAACGGTCTCGGGCCAGGTAAGGTGGCACCCATGGGGTTACCGTGCGTGAGGCCGCAAAGTGATATGACGTGTTACAGCTAGATCGGTGTGACTTAGGATCGGGGTCCTGACAAAAATCACCAGATCATCTTTTTGGTCTGAATTGTTTTGACAGCGTGCTCCATACAATTGTCTTTCGGGCATCTGTTCTGAGTTTTTTTATTTGAGTTGCAGAAGTTCCCCGAAAAAATCATTTACTACCTGTTGGTCTGTTTTTCACAGATTCTGTCCTGTTTTGCCTTTCCTTCATTTTGCAAACCTGGAGCTTGTTTTTTATTTGCAAAAGCCTTTGGGCAATCTTGAGAAACAATAGACCTTCAAGAATATCCTTATTTCCAGCAAGGAACAATTATTTTATTAAGGGTACTAACCTCGCTAATCAGATTATGATGAGTTATGTATGAAGGGAGTTTTCAAGTGTGCGAGGGAAGATGATAAAAAGATTCAGGAGTGTCAAACGCTCAAGCTTGGGGATGCCCCCATGCACCCCCAAGAAATATTCAAGAAGACCCAAGCGTCTAAGCTTGGGGATGCCCCCATGCATCCCCTTCTCCATCAACAATTATCAGTTCGTCTTTCGTTCCACTATATTTTTATCACTTCATGTGTTATGTGATATGCTTGGAGCGTCTTGCTTTTAGTTTCCTTTTTAGTTTTCTTTAGCTTTGCTTGCTGTTCATAACGAGTTGGAACTCAGCTTTCTTTGTGTGGGAGAGAGACCCGCTCCACTTCAACCTAGAACATAACATAGAATTTTCATGTCTATCTTTGTTGTGTGTGTTCTTGGTCTTTCAATAGCTACTATCATGTTTAGCTCTTAGTTTTCATGCTTATCTTTTTAAAGAGCTTTTGTTTAGTTGGTCGCTGGAACTCTCTTTATTTATCATGCCTATCTTATTAAGAGAGTTGGCTTCTGTTGCATTGGTTGATATGTCTATGATAAAATGCTATGTGCATAATGATGCTTAGTAGTTCATGTTTTCTTATGGTTAGTCTCAAATAGCTGGGGGGTTCTCAATGTGTTAATGGAGTACCAACATGATTTGTTTGCCTATGATGTGGTATGGTCTAGTGATATCTTCCTTCAAGAATTTATTTTGATTGACTTGGCGTATGCTCACGCATATTTAAGACTGTAAAGAAAGTCTATCAAGCCTTGATGATCTTTAATTTCTGAGTAGCGATATAACTTCCATGCCTGATTCAATGTTGCTTTGTCGCTCTGCATGATTATGACCGTCATTGCTCTTTTAGTTGGTCGCTCCCAGTCTTTTGCTAACCTTCACCTGTACTAAGCGGACTGACTGCTTGTGCATCCAAAATCCTTTAAACCAGTTATGCCATATGAGTCCACCATACCTTCCTATACATGGTATTTACCTGCCATTCCTAACGAAGACTTTCATGTACCATCTCGAAATTATTCAAAAAAGCATTTTTCTTTTGTGCCTCTGTTTTAGTTCATGAGGAAGTAGTAGTTAATTCATGATCTTTTTAAGCTGGACAAGCTTCACCCCGGGATTGCATGTCTAATGTGCCAACCCATAATACGAGAAGGAACTGGCATAGAGTGCGCCCGACTCAATAAAAAATTATACAACAAACAAACCCTCCTTCACGCTTTGTTCATGAGAAATCAGAAAACTTTGGCAGTGATAAACAAAGGAGATTAAGAGGATGTGATCGTCCTCATTCGGGAGCCGTTCCTCGAAACTTGTCCATCTCAAGAAGTGATTGAGTTATCTGCTAGCATTCGTTGACGAAACATGCATATTCTAAAAAAAAGTATTACCTCTGTTTTTAAAACCAAGAGCTCTGGTACATGCTTAGTTTTTGTTTCCAATCACGGGTTTTCAACCTTGCCAACAAAAGCCACGGTTCGAGAGTCTCCACCTTCTTTAAAGCACCAACTACTGAGAGCATGATTGTCATTCTGAGTGTAATGTGCATTGTCCCAAAGTAGCATTGTCTTTTGCATGATTATGATATCGTTTATTCTGAAATCATTGTATCTAGTCGTCACTTAAACCTTGGCCATTTATGTTCTGCTTCACTAAAGGGGGCAAGCGAGGTACCACTTTATCATATTTGCACACCATGCTCATTACAAATCTATTGAGTGTTTCAGTATCATATTGTAAAACTTTCAGTTCTTTGTGATTTTCTCATGAGGCAACTTAATTACTACAGATTCATTGTCTCAGTAAGCACTTGTCATGTGACTATAAAAAGTTCTTATATGGTTAATAGCATGTCACCACAGAAATTATGCTTGTTATCATTTACCTACTCGAGGACGAGCTGGAATTAAGCTTGGGGATGTTGATACGTCCAAAACGTATCTATAATTTCTGCTTGCTCCATGCCTCTTTTGTGTGATATTGCTATGATATTTATACACTTCCATACACTTTTGATCATATTTGGACTAACCTATTAATTCAGTGCACCCCAGTGCCAGTTTCTGTTTTCTGCTGTTTTTGTATTTCAGGTTTTCCCATTACGTAAACTGCCAGAAAAATCCCGGAAAAATTATATAAAAAATCAGCGTTCCGGAAGCTTCCTTGCGGCCAAAGTAGGGCCGGAGGGTTGCCACCAGGGCTCCAGGCGCCCTGTTGGCGCGGCCCCCCTCCTGGCCGCGCCGGGGGGGCGCCTGGGCCCCCCAGGACTCCGCTGATGCCCCCCTTTGGCATATATTTACACCGCGTCCCGAAACCCTCGAGGACGGAACCCTTTTTCGCGATCTCATCTCTATTCCGCCGCCGCCGCGCTTCCAAGATCGGGAGCACCAGGAGAACTCTTCCCGGCACCCTACCGGAGGGGAGGATCACCACCGGGAGCCTCTCCACCACCATGGACGCCTCCCGGATGAGTTATGAGTAGTCTCCCTTGGACCATGGGTCCATGACCAGTAGCTATGTGATTTTCTCCTCCCCTCTTTGTGCTTCACTAATTAGACCTCGTGAGCTGCCCTACATGATCGAGGCACATATGTAATCCTTATGCTGTTGCTATGTTGAGTTTGCTGGGATCCGATGGATTGTGAGATTATGTTCAGATTGTGTGTGAGTAATATATTTGATTTACCTCTTTTATATTTATGTTCTTGAGTAATTCTTGCATGTTCTCCGTTGCTGCTTATTGCTTTGGCCAAGTAGTAGGTAGTAACTCCAAGAGGGAACGTTATGCTTGGTTGTGGGTTCATGCCCCTCGATGACTAGTTTGAGTGACAGAAACATGAGTCTAGGGGATGTGCTGTTGCCACAAGGGGGAAAACAATGGTGCTTGTACTCGCGGGTGCAAGGATTGTTTACTTTACGCAAAGTTCTTTTAATGCAGTTGTCTGTTGCTTTGAGTTTACACTATGGGTGGGACTCGCAACTTAATACCAGCGAGATGTTCTGGATAGATATCTCAAGGTGGATGATTAGTAGTAGATGCAGATGGATTTCGGTCTACTTTCCTTGGCGTACCGCCCATGCTTTTGAGCCTCAACCTTTCTTGCAACATAGTTAGCATTGGTTTGCGCACATAATTCTGTCAATTGCCCAGCTGTAATTCATTTACCTCACATAGCTGTTTTATCGTCTTTTGGGAGAGAGACATCACTAGTGAACATCATGGGACCCCGGTCCATATTACCATCACTGATCACATCCGCTATTTACTTTCTGCTTTTACTTACTAGTTGCAGTAATACCTATCACTAGTATCTCTTGAGTTTGATCCTTTGTAAACGACAAGGCCGGAGGGATTGACAACCTCTCTGTACTCGTTGGGAGCAAAGTTATTTGTATCTGTGTGCAGGTCCAGTTGATTGCTAAGTATCTGGAGCCGTTAGCAGTTGACACCTTCTTGTTGATCCTTGGAGTCTCAGGGGAATTCGATCCTTGGTATCTTTGCCAAGGGAAAACTACCGCTACACTACATCTCAAACCTTCCACTTGGGGTAACCAACGAGGGGCGAGAAGCCATCAGGCCTTGGGTTAGTAGGTTAGTCCCAAAAATAATATAAAAGTGTAAAATAAAGCCCATTAAACATCCAAAACAGAATATATAATAGCATGGAACAATCAAAAATTATATATACGTTGGAGACGTATCAGTATAGTATTCAGAAACACTCCAGCCCTTGGGTTTCGAAGGTTGAAGTGGAAGGTCTGCCATGAGAATCTTTTAACAAGTTTGGTCGGGTTTAAGTTTGATGATAAAGTACATTGTAACATGGAATCAAACGCCTACTCTTCATCTATACCATCTATAAGACTGTCTAATTTATAGTCCTGTTGTGAAAATTAGGCGGTTGTCCTTCATCTATAACATGGAATCAAACGCCTACTCTTCATCTACAAAGCAGAAAATATTACAACCTGTCCTTGCCACTGAGCATATGTAAAAATTATACCTCTTCGATAAAGGAGGGGGTTCGGTGGTGTCTCTGGTATCCTTTCGTTTCGAAGACTCGCCCTGTGCAGGCATCGCCTTCCTAGAAGATGCCCTTGATGCAGTATAGCGGGACGAGCGCCACCCCATTTGAGCATGAGATAGTGCGGTGGGTAAGGCGCAAAGGGAAGGCTCTCTTTGAAGAGGTGTCTCCCAGGTACTTACGTGGGATGAAGGAAGAAGGCCATGGTAATCGGCTACAATGGCCACTTCTGTGCCATCGTGGCTCGCCTGATAGAAAACTCCATCCGTAAGCTCTATGAATATGTCCGGATCTTCTTCAAATCCGGGATCCATGTCTCGAACATGGTCCTCTGGCTGCGGAACGGGCCAATGGACCCCTACGATCACCTTCCTCCACTCCTATTGGAAATATCCGGATTCAGTTCGATTAGCATATCTCTAAAAAGAAATTGAGCGAGACTAACAATTAAAGAAAAACTCACCCAATCAATAGGGTTGTACATGGAGAAACCTTCCTGACATTTCAAACAAAGAAAGTCTTCCTTCTCCCCTTTGTAAAGGTCAGATAGGATGGCGGCCAGGGCAGTAGGATTGTCCAGACCTTTGCTTAGACAACGCGAGGCATCATCCTGCCCATTGTAATGCCACATGGGAAGCCCTCTAGATCGAAGCGTCTGAACGCATCGCGTTATTGAGATCGCCATTACTTCGATTATCGTCAGCTTGGAGTGGGCAAGTACTCTGATCTTTCTTACTAGCCTATTAACCTCCGTGATGTCTTGTTCCTTGAGGCTTCGGGGACGCCCGTTGAAGCGTTTCTTCAAAGGAGCACTGGAGAATTCGGGAAGGCCATGCCGGATTGGGTCCGGAAAAACAATGTCTTCAATATAAAACCATTCTGAGGGCCACTCTTCGGATGCCTTCTTCGCAGTGTCATGTAGGTAACCTGTCCCTGCTATGCGCCACACTTCGGCGCCGCCCACCTCGAATATGGATCCCTTTTGGGAGTGGGGGACGAGGCATAAGAATTTCCGCCATAGCTCAAAATGAGCCTCACAACCTAGAAATAGCTCGCAAAGAGCGACGAAGCCTGCGATATGCAGGATGGAGCCTGGCGTAAGATCGTGCAGTTGGAGGCCGTAAAACTCTAGGAATCATGTGAGGAAATCATGGATAGGAAATCCTACGCCTCTCAAAAGGAAGGAGATGAAGCACACCCACTCCTCTTTAGTAGGATTGGGGAAGTTTTCCGCCAAGGCTTCGCCGTCGATGGAAGTTAATCCAGCTCGAACGAGGACTAGATTCGCGGGAGAGAGATATCCTCGCATCTAAACTTTACTCAGATGGGCGTGGGATACTGAGCAGCTTTCCTAATCGCCTGCTTGAGGGCCGTGGGGGCGTGAGGAAGAGCTGGGAGCGCTGGCCATGTTTGGGAAATTTTCTATGGCGAGCTCTAAGGATTTACGCGTGGTGTGGAATGGCATCTGATATTTAATCTCCTTAAATAGACGCCTTCCTTGCATGGTCAAGGGGTTATTTGTAAAAATACCAGGACGGTTCGCATTCGTTTGACACGTGGAAGCCGAGGCGACATCGGTAAGGAATCGTCAGGATATAATATTAGATATGGAGCCGAACTATCATCTGTTCCAAAGGATAATTTACCTTGCAAGACCGAAGACATGAAGCCGGATACAACCTCGTCATTGAAGGCAAGTTCGGGGGCTACTGAGGGAGTCCTGGATTTGGGGTTCCACGAGTGTCCGATCTATCGAAGCTGGGCCGGACTGATGGCCGTGAAGATGAAGATAAACAAGCATCCCCTGTGTCCGGTTAGGACTCCCGTGTATGTAGAAAGGCATGATAGATGTCTGGGTCTAATGATTACTTCCTTCCCAAGTAATCTTTGTAACACTTGGCCTCTCCAGTGGATTTATAAACCGGAGGTTCTTGTCTATAGAGGGTAGCAGAATCACAATTACATAGGCTAGACTTTTAGGGTTTAGCCATTATGATCTTGCGGTAGATCAACTCTTGTAACCCTATATTCATCGAGATCAATCAAGCAGGAAGTAGGGTATTACCTTGATAGAGAGGGCCCGAACCTAGGTAAACATGGTGTCCTCAGTCCCTTGTTACCATCGATCCTTAGACGCACAACTTGGGCGCCCCTACCCGAGATCTGCCAGTTTTGACACCAACACCAAGGAAGAAGACAAACCCAAGACCAAAGGCTTCATATGGCCCAAAGGCTTCATACAGACAGAGGACCTCACAAGGTCACCCTAACGCAAATGTTTTGTAGGGAGATTATCATCAGACTTATGAATATGAGCATATCTCATCTAACCACTATGTTCATAAATCAAAGAACTTCTCTGCATATTCATATGAGTATTATTCACCTCCCGCAAAGCTATTTGTTAGGGCTCCCAAGCTGAAGTTCTCAGATGATGCACTTATACTTATTGCTTCTAAGCCACCCCTAAAGATGTGGGTGGTTAAGAAGAATTAACTTCTCTTACAGGGAAAGGTCTCTAGCCGGATATCAAAGACGTCTGACGCCAATGCTGGGGACCTAAAACATCTTGTGGGACGCAAGATAAAATGCCAAAATGGTCTTACCATGTATTTCGTCCCGTGGTTTCTTGACAAGCTTCCTATCTTACCAAACAAGGACCTTAACTTTGCTAGTATGCTTGTTTGACAAATGTTTATGCTTCACACTTCTTTTTGTGAAGCCTATCCCGCTAACTACACTGCAGGGTACCACCGGAAGCTTCTGAGTGGATAATCGATAGTGGATGCACCAGCCACATGACTGGTGATCGACGTCTTCCCATGGATTCAACCCTATGTCCTTCTACTAAAAGCCACATCATATTCGCTGACACTAGAAAAAATCAAGGTATTGGGTCTAGGTAGAGTTGCTATCTCAAAGGATCAACACATGGATAAAGTGATGCTTGTTGAATCCCTTGGATACTTAATGTCAGTCTCAATGCTATGTGATCTAAACATGATTGTGATATTTGTAAAATATCGTTGCCTTGTGCTTATGGAATCTGACAAATCTCTAGTCTTCGAAGGATATTGAAGTGGCGATCTGTATATGGTAGATTTCTCCATAGGACCACAACTCGCCGTATGTCTTCGTGCAAAAGCTTGAGAGTGTTGGCTTTGGCATCAAAGACTAGGACATGCCGGCATGAGGAACTTGCACAC
Source organism: Secale cereale (assembly GCA_902687465.1). NCBI lineage: Eukaryota > Viridiplantae > Streptophyta > Magnoliopsida > Poales > Poaceae > Secale > Secale cereale. Next base: position 167,392,536 of record LR738715.1, read on the forward strand.
TCTCATCAAGAAGAATTATATCATTGGCATCGAGGGCATCAAGTTCAAGAAGGATTATCTATGTGGTGCTTGTGAAGCCGGGAAGATGACTAGGGCCAAGCATTCCTTGAAGACAACCATGACTACATCACGTCCCTTCGAGCTGCTTCACATGGACTTATTTGGCCCTACTCAGTACTCTACTCTTACTACAACTGCTTGCTTATATGGCTTCGTGATCGTTGATGATTATTCTAGATATACCTGGGTGCACATAATTCTCTATAAGACTGTAGTGTAGGATGTCTTCAGACGATTTCCCAATCACGCCATGAACAACTATGGCATCAAGATCAAGCACATCAGAAGTGACAATGGAACTGAGTTCAAGAACACGGGCCTCAATACTTATCTTGACACACTGGGCACCACTCATGAGTTCTCTGCTCCATACACAATGCAGCAGAATGGCGTCGTGGAGCGCAAGAACAGGACCCTCATTGAGATGGCACATACGATGCTTGATGAGTACAAGACTCCAAGGAAGTTCTGGCCTGAAGCCATTAATACTGCATGCTATATCATCAATAGAGTTTATCTTCACAAGTTCTTCAAGAAAACCTACTATGAACTTCTGAATGGTAAGAAGCCAAACGTTAACCATTTCAAAGTCTTTGGTGCCAGGTGCTGGATCAAAGATCCACATCACACTTCCAAATTTGCACCGAAAGCACACGAAGGTTTTATGCTTGGTTACGGAAAGGATCCGCACACCTACCGGGTCTTCATCCTCTTTCACTATAAAGTGGTTGAAATCGAAGATGTGTGGTTCGATGAGACTAACGGCTCGCAAAGAGAGCACTTGTCAAATGTGCTAGATAAAGCTTCACCTAGTGAATCTATAAAGCAAATGGGTACTGGAGAAATCATACCAACCGAGGAACAGACTAAACATGAAATCATCATTTCCACATCTAATCAACATGAAGACAATGCTCAGTCTGAAGCAAATACTAAAAATGAAGAGAACGGTCAGCAAGAGCAAAGTCTTCGCCCTATTCATCCTCGGTGGCAAATGAAGTGCAAGTTGAAAAGATAATTGATAGCATCAATGCACCTGGTCCTGTCACTCGTTCAAGAGCAACTCAGCTAGCAAACTTCCGTGGGCATTCTGCATTCTTATGAATATCAGAACCCAAGCAAGTTGATGAAGCCTTTATGGAACCTGAATGGATTCAAGTTATGCAAGAAGAGCTTCAACAGTTTGAGTTGAATAATGTATGGGAGCTAGTCAAACGTCCCGATCCCCGCAAGCACAATAATATTGGCACCAAATGGATCTATCGCAACAAACAAGATGAGCATGGTCAAGTTGTCACAAACAAGGCTCGTCTCGTTGCCCAAGGTTACACACAAGTGGAAGGAATGGACTTCGATGAAACCTTTGTTCTTGTGGCTAGGCTTGAAGCCATTCGTATACTGCTAGCCTATGCTAACCACAACAACATTCTTCCATATCAAATGGATGTGAAGAGTGCCTTCCTCAACGGAAAAATTGAAGAAGAAGTGTATGTCACTCAACCTCCTGGCTTTGAAGATCCGAAGCATCCTGATATGGTGCACAAGCTCAACAAGGCATTGTATGGCCTCAAACAAGCACCTCACGCTTGGTATGACACACTCAAAGACTTCTTGAAGAGCAAAGGCTTCAAGCCTGGTTCTCTAGATCCCACTCTCTTCACGAAGACATATGATGGTGAACTATTTGTATGTCAAATCTATGTGGATGACCTTATCCTTGGTTGCATTGATAAGAGATACAGTGATGAGTTTGGGTATATGATGCAAGAGAAATATCAGATGTCCATGATGGGTGAGCTGAAGTTCTTCCTTGGTCTTCAAATTCGCCAGCAGAAAAATGTCACCTTCATATCTCAAGAGAAATTCCTCAAAGACTGTCTGAAGAAGTTTGGAATGCAAGACTGCAAAGGGTACACGACGCCAATGCCAACCAAAGGCCAATTGGGCTCCGAAGAAAATGGTAAAGAGTTCGATCAAAAGTTATACCGCTCCATGATTGGTTCTTTACTTTACTTATGTGCATCTAGGCCTGATATAATGCTTAGCATTTACATGTGTGACCGATTCCAAGTGGCACCAAAGGAATCACATCACCTCGTTGTGAAACGAATTCTTCGATATTTGGCTCACACCCCGACACTAGTATTATGATATCCCAAGGGCTCTATATTTGATCTAGTTGGATTCTCATATGCTGATTATGCTGGTGAAAGATCGTGGATGTCGCCTAGAGGGGAGGGGGGAATAAGCGCTTTAAAATAATTATGTTTTAGGCTTGAAAAAATGCAGAATAAACCTAGCGGTTAATTTATCAAGCACAAAACCTACAACAACTAGGCTCACCTATGTGCACCAACAACTTATGCAAAGCAAGATAAATAGGTAGGCAATAGCAAGATATATAGCAAGAAACAGTATGGTTATCACAAAGTAAAGTGCATAAGAATAGGAGATAATCGAGGCACGCGAAGATGATGATCTATCCTGAAGGTCACACCCTTGCGGATGCTAATCTCCGTTTGGAGCGGTGTGGAGGCACAATGCTCCCCAAGAAGCCACTAGGGCCACCGTAATCTCCTCATGAGCTCGCACAATGCAAGATGTTGTGATTCCACTAAGGGACCCTTGAGGGCGGTCATCGAACCCGTACAAATGGCAACTCTTGGGGGCGGTCACCAAACCCGTACACTTTGTCAACCCTTGGGGGCGGTCACCAGAACCCATCAAAATACTCGGGGCGATCTCCACGACCTAATTGGAGACCCCAATGCTTGCCCAAAGCTTTACACCACAATGATTGAGCTCTGAACACCACCAAGGTTGGGGCTATCTCCTTAACTTAATTGGAGACTCCTAACGACACCACTAAGCTTCACCACAATGGAATATGGCTCTGAGGTGACCTCAACCGTCTAGGGCACCCAAGAACCCAAGAGGAACAAGCTCAAGGGTACCAAGCACCCAAGAGTAATAATCTTCTCAACTTCACCTCCACGTATCACCGTGGAGAACTCAAACCTATGCACCAAATGCAATGGCAAGGGCACACGGAGTGCCCAAGTCCTTCTCTCCCAAATCTCACCAAAGCAACTAATGCTAGGGAGGGAAATGAGAGGAAGAGCAGAGAAGAGAACACGAAGAACTCCAAGATCCAGATCCAAAGGGTTCCCCTCACATAGAGGAGAAAGTGATTGGTGGAAACGTGGATCTAGATATCCTCTCTCTTTTCCCCCCAAAACTAGCAAGAATCCATGGAGGGATTGAGAGATGGCAAGATCGAAGAAGGTCAACAATGGGGGAAGAACACGAGCTCAAAGGATAAGGTTCAATGGGGAAGAAGACCCCCTTTTATAGGAGGAAAAAATCCAACCGTTATGTGCTCAGCCCGCACACGAGCGGTACTACCGCTCGGGCGGTAGAAGCAGGAAATAGAGCAACAACATGAACCTTGGGGCGGTAGTGCCGCTTATAAGTGGTACTACCACTCACCCCACCGGTACTACCGCTGGATAAGCAGAACATGGGACCAAAGGAGGCAGAGTAGAGCAGATTACGGCGGCGGTAATGCAGTAGCAGTACTACTGCCCAACCGAAGTGGTACTACCGCTTATAGGCGGTACTACCGCCCAATTGGGGCGGCGCTGCCGCTTATAGCGGAATTGCCGTGCGACTAGTGCTGAACCCGACACGAAAAGAGCAAGACCCAAAATCGAGGCGGTAGTAGAGCGGCACTAGAGCGGTACTACCGCTGCCGACCGCGATACTGCCGGAGGGATAAAAACAGAACTGCCATAACTTCTTCATATGAGCTCCGAATTGAGAAAACTCAAGCTTGTTGGATAGAGGAAGACAAGTAGCATCAAAACAGTGAACCCTCCATCTAGGAAGAACCGACATAACCTCTAACATCAAAAACATCATAGAAGATGCATGAGTGAACTCCGTTTTCGATGAACTCGAGCTTGTCATCAAGATGACCATAAGCTCCAAATCTCACAAGGAGAAAACCAAACGAGAACCAAGTAAGATGATGCAAGCATGCAATGGTTTGAGCTCTCTGCGAACGATATGATCAAGCTACTCATCGAGAGCCCCCCTTGATAGTACGTCAATCGATCCTATAACCCGGTCTCCCAACTACCACCATGAGACCGGTAAAATTGAAAACCTATCAAGGGCAAACCTTTGCCTTGCACATAGTCCACTTGAGCTGGATGATGACGATCTTGATTCCCTCAAGCTGGACCACCTTTCTTGATTGCGTTGGCTCGATGAAGACTAGTAGATTGCTCCCCCATACTCTACTATGGGTGAGCCACTCTTTGGCACATATTCACAAGTCCATTGTCACCACAATGGATGGAAAACTTCAAGAACTTGATCTCTTCGTGATGCTCCACTTGAACTTGCACACCGCAAACTTGATGACGATCACCACTTGATGTCATCCTCACAACTTGATGTCATCCTCCATGGGTTTTATAATATCTTCCCCTTGACGCAAGCCCGTGGAAACATACCTAACCCCACATAGAACTCTCACGTAGACCATGGGTTAGTACACAAAGCGTATTTGACAATGCTTACCATAGCAAGGGATCGCTTGATCCCTCTCGGTACATCTTCTATGCTTTTGTGTGTTGATCAACTTGATTCACTCTTTGACTTAGTCTTGATTAACCTTGAATCTTTCCAACTTTCTTCATTTGTATGATGTCTTGAAGGTAAACATGAATGATCACACTCTTCTTCTTCAAGACATGCTTGCAATAAGCTCAACACTCACATGACCAAACTTTGGATTATTCCTTAATAGCACCTTGGTCATCACAAACTCTCCTTGAAACCAACAAGTGGACTCAAAGAAAAGCCTATGGGCAAACCCTTCAAATATAACTCAAGGCAACCATTAGTTCATAGAGATTATCATCAATTACCAAAAGCAAACATGGGGGCGCCACATGTTCATTCAATCTCCCCCATTTTGGTAATTGATGACAATCACTTTCAAGACAGTTTAAACAAGGAATTATGCATCACCATACCATGCAACAATAATGTATGTGCATGAGATGCAAGTGCTTAGGAACAAAACCAAAGCAAGAAGTAACAACTCTCTAAGCTTCCTCACAAAACTCTCTGAAACTTCTCCCACATTGGCATCAATTGCCAAAATGGGTGAAAAGCTTAGAAGGCCAATATAAATTGTGTTCCTCCATAAATTGTGTATTTCTCAACAAGAGAGTGGAATGCAATACACATATCAAAAGGTAAATACTTGGAGGAAGACAACCTATACTGAGGCCCAAAGAATTCTAAAGAATGATATGGCACAAAGACATAACAATGAGAGAAACAAGCAATCAAAACATATCTATTGAAACAAGCTACCAAAAGATACCAATTGAACCAACTAGACCAATGATCCACCAAGCCACATGACTAAAAGATATTACGATATGAGCATAGGAGTGTTCTAAGGAAATGAGAGAAGTTCCCCATGATTTGTGCACTCCTTAGAATGTTTGCATTAAGATACCAAGTGCACAAAATAGGATAATCACTCACCCAAAATCAATAGAACCTAACGACAAGTGCAAGATAGCAATGGAGTGTTATAAAGACACTAGTGAAGCTCCCCATGATTTGTGCACTCCTTAGAATATTTGCATTAGGATACCAAGTGCACAAAATAGGATCATCAGTCCCCCAAAATCAATAGAGACTCACAACAAGTGCAAGTGAGCATGTAGGAAAATTAGCCTAGCACTAGCAACAAACAAATGGTTGAGCAACAAGTAAAAGAGGCAACTTAGAAAAGGCTCAACCAAAATGATGTGTGTGAGTCATGCCAAAGCACTTGAGAAGACTAATATAAGGATGATCATTAAGCATCAACATAGTATTGAAAAAATAAGATACAAGGTGCAAGACATGTCCTTCCCACACACACCAAGCAAAGGGGTTCACAAGCACACTCAACATGCAAAATGAATAGCCAACACTTGTGTCAACCCATGGTGAAGAAAGAAAATGATAGCTTTGTCATGAGGAGGGATACCAATATAAATGGCAAAAGCCTCATGAAGACAAACAAGAGAATAAAAATCTTCACCACACAAGAGTGCATTAAGATGCAACAAGACAAGACCCGCACTCAAGGCAAAAGCTTTCACGGAGCCACCAAAGAAATAATACAAGAAAGACATGGTGGACGTGAAAGAAAATGATATCTTCTAGATATGTAATTTCTCTCAAGTGTATAAGATTCTAGGTAGATGAAAATCATGATGATATCAATCCACAAGAAGGATGTACACACGAAATAGTTACAAAAAGGAAAGAAAAAGATATCCACAAGGAAGTCATAAATATACCAATAAGATATTTGCTTGAAAGCATAGCACATGGCTAGATATGGTCTTATTGTATACAAATGAATTCCGACGACACAAACATCAAAGACATAGTCCACTTGTGATCGGTAAAATAGAAAACCTATCAGGGGCAAACCTTTGCCTTGCACATAGTCCACTTGAGCTAGATGATGACGATCTTGACTCCCTCAAGCTGAACCACCTTTCTTGATTACGTTGGCTCGATGAAGACTAATAGATTTCTCCCCCATACTCCACTATGGGTGAGACACTCTTCGGCACATCTTCACAAGTCCATTTTCACCACAATGAAGGCAAAATTCAAGCACTTGATCTCTTCGTGATGCTCCACTTGAACTTGCACATCGCAAACTTGATGAGGACCACCACTTGATGTCATCCTCCATGGGTTGTATAATATATTCCTCTTGACGCAAGCCCATGGAAACATACCTAACCCCACACAGAACTCTCACGTAGACCATGGGTTAGTATACACAGCGTATTTGACAATGCTTACCATACCAAGGGATCACTTGATCCCTCTCGATACATCTTCTACACTTTGTGTGTTGATCAACATGATTCACTCTTTGACTTAGTCTTGATTAACCTAGAATCTTTCCAAATTTCTTCATTTGGATGATGTCTTGAAGGTAAACATGAATGATCACACACTATTCTTCTTCAAGACATGCTTGCAATAGGCTCAACACTCACATGACCAAACTTTGGATAATTCCTTAATAGCACCTTGGTCATCACAAACACTCCTTGAAACCAACATGTGGACTACAAGAAAAGCCTATGGACAAACCCTTCAAATATAACTCAATGCAACCATTAGTCCATAGAGATTGTTGTCAATTACCAAAACCAAACATGGGGGCACCGCATGTTCTTTCTGCCGGTGACAAGGTTGATCGCAAGTCCACATCAGGCACATGTCACTTTCTTGTATGATCTCTTGTCTGTTGGTCTTCAAAGAAGCAGAACTCTGTGTCACTCTCGACTGCTGAAGCTGAATACTTGTTGCTAGATCTTGTTGCGCTCAGCTCCTTTGGATGAAGGAAACTCTCAAGGACTATGGCGTCAACATGATGAAGGTGCCTCTCTATCATGACAATGAAAGTGCCATCAAGATTGCTCACAATCCAGTTCAGCCCTCGAAGACAAAGCACATTTAGATCCGTCAGCACTTTCTCAAGGATCATGTGATCCAGAAAGACATTGAAACCATTCATGTCAACACTAAAGAGCAATTGGCAGATATCTTCACGAAGCCCTTGGATGAGAAAAGGTTCTGCAAGCTGCGGTGTGAGATAAATATCCTAGAATTCTCAAATGTCCTGTGAATGGACACACATCCTAACACGTATGCATTTTGATGACTTAGATGTGCAACACACGAATTAACGTATGTCTTCAACTCATGAAGACATACACTCTAAGTGTGAATACATTAATGTGGAATTTGAGTCTAGAGCGCCATGATAATTGTGCGCCGTGTCCTGGTCTAATACTGCCTATACGGTGGGTAATGCCATGACCAAACTTTCTCGAAGAATTTCATTTGGCGTCATGATTGCATTATCTTCATATTTGGTTTATCTTCAACATTGATTTGACTTCAAAGTTTATCTTCGTGATGTTGATATATATATATATATATATATATAGTGTGTGTGTGTGTGTGTGTGTGTTCTGTCCTCTACAACATTCACTTATAGCTATGTCTTCAAACTTGCCATTTTCTGAACTAAGTGAATGTGATCGGACTCTAACCTCTTATGTGCTTCTTCCTAATATTCTTTCTATCTCGTCATATGCATTCTGTTGACACGTGTCGAATGTCTTCACTATGTCCTTGTCAGCTAAAGATACGGAGGCACACATTCAAAACTGTTTTTAAAGTCTTATCTCTTTTGTCTGAAAACCGGAGAAGCCGGAACGACCACACGACAAACCAGGCGAGCGTGGGATCGTGGCTTAACTTTCAATAAGTTGCATGCATGCCACGTGTCCTTCAGATGCGAACCGCCAGGGGCACCTGCTTAATTGCGCTATGTCGCCCCTTCTCCTTATAAATATTCCACCCGTGCGGTCATTATCTCCTCTCCCACCTCGCTCAAACCCTAGCACCACCGCTAGCTCCAGTCAACGCCGGAGACGAAGCGCTTAGCTATTGCGATCTCTTCGACACCGTCTTCACGCCGGCCGCGGACCTTGTCTTCTTTGCTGCCGCCGTAGGTGTCTTCCACCGCCAAGTTAGGGCACTGGAGATCGGACTGCTCGGCATCCTCTTCGCCTCGTCTAGCAGTCCCTTGAGCGGTAAAAAAATCTCGCTTTTTACCGTCTGCTTGATCTGTTGAAACCATGAATATCCACCAAAAGTGGTTTCTGAACTCCCAAATTTACTTCTTTCTGGTTATGCATCTCATATCATGCAAGTATATTCACTTATGACTCATAACTAGTTAGATTCCTCACTTGTACTTATTCTTGGATTCGTACAAATCTGGAACCAACTCACTCCAAATAAGTGAATGTCTTCGCACTGTGAGGTCAATGTCTTTGAAGTGATTTATCTTCAAAATCTTGTAAGAATGCATATGACCTCTTCCCCTTACCTTGCATCTCTAATGCTATCATAGGTACATGTCCATGGGAGAATCCCTTGGTTCTCATAGTCTACATTCATTTGCATAATTCTTACAACGTCATATTGAATCTCCTGAAGCTAGTTCTTGCCTGACCAGTCGCCGAAAGACAAACACAGTTGTGAAACCTTTCTGTCTGAACCCAATGGCTTCTGACAAATCTTCAAAGAAGGGTGGCAGAAAGAGACGCACTGATACTTCTAAGGATCTCCCTCCAGATTTGTTCAAGCAGTACATCTGATCCTGACGAAACGTATAGTGAACGCAAGTCCTGAATCCAATGGATTCGAAGATATTGGGCAGAGCAATGGTTCCTATATCACTTCGTGACTCTAGAATATGCAACCAAGAATGTTATACGTCACCCATGGGGCGATGTCGTCTACAAGAAGCAGCAGCCCAAGAGCAAGGTTGAAGCCATCATTGCCAAAAAACTCCTTCCCTTGTATGGTCAGAGGACCTATGCCAGAAAATGCCGACCCATCCAGTCTTAGATGGTGTCGTGACGATGATCTTTTTGAAGAAAACTACAAGTTTGCCAAGAATTCTGCTACGCTGAACAAGAAGGAGTTCGGTCTTAACTTCAACCCTGGTCTAGCCCGACCTTGACCTGACGATAGTCGTGAAGCCAATCAGAATCGTATTGGCCCCTTCAATGGCCTTGATGGGCTACTTCCCACATAGTTGCACATCAGGCTATAGTGGAGCAAGTAGTCACTGATGAGGAACCTGAAGATGTTCCTGAGCCCTTGAAGCCAAAGAAAAAATCAAAGGATTCAAGACCCTCTGCTGCACCCAAAGCTTCAAGTGTGAAGCCATTAAAATATGCACCTCCCGAATCATGTGTGCAGTCTGAGGATGAATCTCGCATCTCCAAGAAATCCAAAGAGCTCATAAAGCCACCAGGACAAAGTCTCACACCTGGAAGCATTCTGCGCAATGATGAAGACATTATTGCTTTAGCCAATAATGATGACCTTGCTGATGACGCACTTGAGATGTTGATCAAGAGCAAGCAGCAGGCTGAAATCTTCAATGATATGCCTCTGTTAGACACTGATATTATCAATAACTTCATGGACGAGTGGTTTGAAGATACCTCTCTTACCCTCGATGATCTCCAACTTCCAATTGATATCAGCGTAACCTTTCAAGGCTACATTGCTCAAGAGCTAACTATTGCTCAAAAGGTCATTGAGCAGAAGAACAAGGTTGACCATGAAAAGGTTGTCTCAAGAAGCATATGGCCAAACTCAGCGATTAAGAGGTTCAAAACTTCAAGACTATGCTGGCAGATCTCAAGGCTAAATTTGTCAAGCGTCGTGATGAAGCAAAAGGCTCAAGAGAGCGTCTCAAGCACTATGCTGAGAAATGCATTCAGGCTCATAATGAAGCCTTGAAGCGAAAAGCACTTAGTCGTCCTGGCATTGACCCCAAGATGGCTGCCAAGAAGAAGAAGAAGCTCGCTGTTGTTGAAACTAAAGTTCCACGGTAGGAAAGGCCAAGCATTGTCTTCCCTGCCAGCATGACTGGATCGAAGCCAAAGGTCCCTTCAGCGACTTCTGAATAAAAGAAGACACGGCAGGCTAAAGCTGAAGCCAAGAAGAGAAAGCATCATGATGCTCCTGATGCTGCTCCCTCCCAGAAGAAGGTGAAGACAAAGTCTTCTCTCAAGAAATGTACTGCTACCCAAGAACCACTGGTTGTTGAACCAATCTCTATTGCACTGCCTGCCTCCACCAACCGTGAGCGTCGTCTCGTTGTGCATGAGCCTTATCCCACAGAGGCTAATGAGTCTGAAGATATTACAGCTGGTGACTCCATCACAGCTGAAGACATTGACCGTGAAGACAATGTTGATGATGATGTAGTCCTTCCTCTGCTCGAGCCCCAACCGGTATCATCGCCTGATCAAACAAGCAGTGAACTAATAAGCATTGGCGATCCTAGGACGCCAATTGCTCAAGATCAATTTTGGGAAGAGAAACACCCAAACACCCCCTGCATGAAGTGATTCCTCGCACACCACCCTCTCATGTCACCACTCCGGTGCTTGAGACCCCCAAGATACACCAGAAGATGACATGGAGCAGGCCACTCCTTCACCAATGGTGTCGCCCACGTTTCGTAGGCTTCGCAAAGGCCCTAGGCCCCAGGTCTCCATGTCAAACATTCCTGAAGAAGATGTGCAACCCACAAGCTCGGTAGCATGTTAAGTGTTCCCTGAAGCCATCCCTTTAGCGTATGCTCAAGAATCTGAAGCCAATGTGGTTGAAGACATTTCGGCTGCATCAGCCGATGAAGAAAAAGAATAAGATCGTGAAGCTATTCCCCCTGCTGATGAAAATGTTGTGCACGAAGAAGAGATAATTTTGCCAGACCCCCCAGTCCAAGAAGCCACTGATGGTGATGCAGTTGCGGCTGCCAGCAACACTACCACTAAAGCCAATGACGCTGTCATGGTTGAAGACAATGTGCATCCCGAAGTCAATGCTGCCACGACTATGATTGTTCCCCCCCCCTGTGCCTCACACCATGCAACAAGCCTTCAATCGTGAAGGTGAGCTTGTTACCGTTCGGTGGCCCATATTGATGCCTCCCACTGCACCAGGACCCCAATATGAGTATCATGTGGAGCAGAGGCCTCAAACGCAGAAGCCAAAGCCCAAGCTACCAAGGCTTCCAAGCGTTGTCACTACTCAAGCCTCATTTATTGTAAGAAGCTTCAGAGAGCACAACACCATCTTGACTCTGGCAAGAATCCATATAAGAAGACAAAGATCACCTCTGATAGGTTCTGGAGCTTCCAACAACGCAACTATTACTCCTACATTCTATACAACCAAGACATGATTTTTCCACACCAGCGTCTTGATTTTGATGCCATTGCTGAGCTGCCATGCCTTGAAGAGGCTCTTGACTGCTTCAGAGATGTTGGGTTGCTCCAGTTTGTAACTGATAAGGAACATTGGAATGAAGAGCTTCTGCTGCAGTTCTATGCCACACTTCACATCAGAGGCTACAACAGGGATCCGAAGGCATGGGTCCTTGAGTGGATGACAGGAGATATTCATCATGAAGCCAAAGCTCAGGACATCATCGAGCTCACTTCCCCGCCCACTCCTGGTGAGTTGTTTGAACCAGGTTGTTAGCTTCATCAGAATGAACTGCAGAGTATTTTCTAGAAGCCCGAGCCTAACATGAGTCAAATGTTGAGTATGATGAGGCCTTTGCCCATTAATGATGAATATCCGAAGGAATTCTATGTTAAAGACCTCGAGTACTTGCCTCACACCATCTATCACATTCCGCGGCGTACTCTGTGGCCTATCAAGGGACATTATTCTGACTCCAAACTAGATCAATTACATGGAAAATAAGGTAACATGATTCCCTACAGCAGAAAATTGGAGAGAAATAAATTTGAATTCTTTTTGGTATTTTAAAAATGATCTTTACTGGTTTTTATTGCAACAGTAGCATCTTTTGATTTATTGGAATTTGTGAGGATTTTATTTGGCTGTAGAAAAATGTTCATGTTGTAGGGCTGATTTTTCTACAAATTTTGATATATAATATGCCAATAGGATTTTATATATTTATTTTGTTTTCATTCGTTTTCTTTGTCTGCTTTAAAAGAAAATGTTAAAAAAAATCCTCCGCCGTACTGGGCCGGCCCAGCTCCCGCCAGGCCAAGCCCAGCCGCGCCGCACCACCTTCGTCGTCCTCGCGTGCGGGCGCCGGACTCCACCGCCGCCTCGGTGTTCGTGCATGCCACGCCACCGCCGCCCTTGCCCCTCCCGCAAGAAGCCCCTCTCCTCCATAAATACCGCCACCGCCGCCCGTTTCTCTCCTCGCATCGCCGCCGCAGTCTCGCCCTCGCTCACGCGCCGCCGCCGCAGCCTTTCACCGCGCCGCCGCCGCTCTGCGCCGCCGCTGCTCCTCACCTGCCTCGCCGCTGCCGCGCCCCGCCCCTCGCCCCGCTCGCCAGCGCCGCATCCGCCGCCCCGCGCTGCGCCCGACGCCGGAGCTCGCCGCTGGCCGGCACACTGCCGATCCGATCTGGTCCGCGACCAAACCACCGGCGGGATCCAAACCGCTCGAACCGCCCCGGTTTTCCCCGCCCAAACCGCCTAGGTAATAAAAATCGCTTCGGTTTTCTGTTTAGTTAGGTTTTTGTTTTAGATCGGTTTTTTTAGATCTAACTATCTAATGAACGTTCACCAGTTAGGCCTATAAAACGAACATTCGTTCGTTAAAATTTTTATTTTCTGTTTAGTTTCGGCCAGGGACCTCTCTGTAAATATTATTTTTACAGATTAGCCCCTAAAATTTAAAAGCCCACAAGCTTTTTACCGGTTGGTCCAAATCCAACGAAACCAACGCCCATGTCTTCGTTACGAAGCCCTCTATCCAGTAATACAACTCAAACATGTTTTTGAAAATTTTAAAATTTGAATTCAACTAGTTTTAGATTCAAACTTGTTTCGGTCATAACTTGAGTTTCGTAACTACGTTTTAGTTGATTCTTTTTGCAAATCGAGGCTCTTTACCTAAACTTTCTGATAAGGCCAAATTCACATAATTTTGGTACTATTGGAAAAAAAATTGTGTTTCAAGAGTCATTCGTTTGTTTTTGAAGTTTTCCAAAGTGTCTATTCGTCCTGTCTGATCTTTCTGAGTGATTGCTTATGTGTGGTTACTATTGCTTGCTTACGATAGATTGACCAGAGTGTGACGAATAGATCTATCAAGAGTTTTGAGTACGAATCATCTTCATCAACATTGCAGGCAAGTTCACACTTTGATCATATTTTCCAATACCCAGATTTCATTGCATTAGTTATATCCTCAAACACATTGCATCAATAGGATTCTCTTAACTTGTTGGACTGGGAAGTAGATTGACGTAGAACCTATTACCTGCATTGTTTTCAAACCCTTGGGAGTTACTTCTACGTTTGCTTAGGTTGCCATGCTATGCTCGTAGACGTGGTTTGGGTTTGAGTGAAATCCATGACAGATGTGAGTTGTTAATTAATGGTTCAACTTAAGGTGGCTACTTGAATACACATCTGGGTGGATTGGTTGGGGCACCCTGGGAGTGAACCAGTGGACTTGCCCGGACACCTGGGGTTGCCAGTGTTGTCCTAGGAAATCCCGGGGTTTCCGTGTGATTGTCCTATTGGAATGCCACCCAGGCTCAAAGGGGTCATATAATATTTTCATGCCTAGAAACTTCCATGTGAAACCACATGCCAATATGGGCTCTGGCATAGTTGAGTAAGTTGTGGGAAACCTTTCCATGATGGGCTAGCAGATGTAGGGGGATTGTAGGTGTACCGGCCTATCTATCTGGTTAAGGGGACCTCTTCAGAAAGACTTTGTCTCGGTCATCGTTTCTCAAACATCATGCAGTGCGAGAAATCCAACGGAGGCGATCAAGTCTTGTGGGAAAAGTGCACAAACCTCTGCAGAGTGTACAAGCTGATCATGATTAGCCATGTCCCCGGTTATGGACATCTTTGAGTATCTAGAAGTGGATTATTTGTTGATCTCATCACTCTATAATTTAATTTGTTGGGTTAATGATGACTTTAATTTGGGATTGAGATGGGGGGTACCATTCTCAATTGTTCATGATTTAAATTTAACAAAGTAGTTAAATAAATGCATTCCTTTTGTGGTAGGGAAAAATCAGCTTTACGCAAAAACAACCATACAGCCTCCACCAGCCAAATATGCATGTAGTTGTAGGACTTGTTCATTATCATTACAGTGTGAATTTGCCAGTACATTCAATGTACTGACCTACATGGCTGCAACGTCTCATGTTGCAGGAATTATTCGACGAGTAAGTGTTACGTTAGGGTTGCGCTGTCTACACTCAACTTTGCCGTTGGTGTTGATGGGAATCCACAACCTTTGTTGCTTCCGCTATGATCGTTTGAGGTAATAGTATTTACGATACTTAATACATGTGATTTACCTCTGTTATAAATCCTCGAGTACTGTGTGTGTCAGCATACCGATCCAGGGATGACACTTAAGCACAGAGACTTGATCCATTCGGGTCGAGTCGCTACAAGATGGTATCAGAGCACATGTTGACTGTAGGACGTGATCCTAGAAACTGGCCAGACCATAGGAAAAGTTTTCTTTAAAACTATCTTTTTCAAAAAGATTTTTATCTCTCTTCTTTTCTGAGTTTTGTCAAACCTTCCCTTTGACCTTAAATAGTTAGACAATACCCTTTACCATTTGGACCACTTCGGAGTAAAGAGGAATTCACCATGCCTTGGAAGTGTTGAAGCTACAACAATGGATACTCCGAAGATTTGAAGAGTTGACAACTTTGAAGAGATGATGACCTTTAGAAGACCAACCCCCTGTTATATACTTACGTTAGATGCGACGATTGTGAGACGTCATTTGTTTGATGTTTTCTGACGGCCACAAACTAAAACTGTCTTTTCAAAACTATTGTTTGTATTGAGTGTATCTCTCCCCACCTTCCTAATATCATCCCAAAACCCTTGGACCCAATAGAGGATGACTGAAGATAGACTTGAAGTTTCGGGACCAATGACCCAACCGGAGGCAGAACTATGGATACAAAACATGGAGGATCACTTTAGGAAAAATTTGGTTGCAAGGAAGTATGCGGTTCAATACGCTCTTCGCTACTTTATAAAAAGTGCTGCCACATGGTGGAAGATGCATCATGCTGCACAAGGATGTTGTGGAGCAGAAAGTTGGGAGGAATTCAAGGAGACTCTGTTAAGATCCCGTCTCATCCGAGAGCGTGGTGACAACCAGAAGCAGAAATGTTGTGCCTGCAGGATTTGTGGAGAAATAGGACACACCCAGGACGAGCACAAGGATGAATGCCCTAATTGTGAAGGAAGTCACCTAGCTGAAGAATGCCCAACTAGGCAGATTACGTGTTTCTTGTGTGAAGGGACTACCCACTACCCTACTCAGTGTCACATTTACCCCATGGTACAACAAACTGTCCAGCAGAAGAAAGAAGCAATGAAAGAAGTCCCCGAGGAAACCTTAAGGGAATCCGCAATGGAGGAAGATATTGACGACCCTGATGGAGAAGGACTAGACAGATATTACTCACGTGCTTATTACTCATGTGGAAAAGAAGGACACCTTTCACAGTATTGCACGAAGGAAAGCCATGAGTATCTGGGAGACTTCCCGACAGAAGAAGTGGAGTTTGATCCACAAAAGATAGAAGAATTGATGGGAGCAAAGAAGTCGGGGAAGAGAAAAAGCATGTGTCCTCAGAACAACCCAATTTCTGCGGAAAAGGACCTCAGTCACATCACATGTTACCGATGTAAGGAATTAGGTCATTATGCTAGCAACTGCCCAACCAGGAAGCGAAGAAACCAGTGAATCAGGATAGCCACCATGAAGCCCTTATATCTGTCTTATGACATTAGTTTACACTACAAGGAAGTAGAGCATTTTGCCAAGAGAAGGTCTAGACCGGAGAAAGATTGAACTGAGTAGTTGAGATCTTCGTATTGGAATGAAGCATGTAAATTAATTTGGAATACACCTTTATTACAATGTTGAGTTGAGTATGGAAATAACATTGTAATAGTTCGTGAAGCAATGGAAGTTGAGATGTTTGGAATCTCATTGCTATGAGTTGTTGGATGACGGTGAGTGCCCCTCACCCATACCAAAACCTAGAACCCATGGAGAAGCTGACCCAAACCTTTCTCGGACAAACGACCCCGTTTTACCCGAGGATATCTGTATGTTGTCCTAAGAACCCCTTCTGTCTTATGCCTACAGATGACAACACTATACGAGTCTTTTCTCAAGGGCCCGGAAATAATCATGACCCTGACTAGCAACCAGGATTACCCAAAGATCCTGATGGACATGATGAAGCATATTCACCTGGAAGGAGATGCAGTTTACAAGGGTTATCCCTTCATGGAGAATGGAGTTGAACTTTGGTACGTGGAGGTACACCTCCATCGTGTGAAAGGAGTTTGCCCAAAAACTATGGGTCAATACTTTTTCATCTCCCGAGTACCACGACCAACATTCTTTGACTCTATTCGTGAAGCTGCTATGGAGGCCATACGTCAAATTGGAGAAATACTCGAAGCAAGACTTCGTTATACCCGGGGCTGCCTGAGTATGATGCATGCAGAGATGGTGGAGATGAAGCACATAGCCAATAGTATGAAGTAAAAGATTGATGATTTTAAGAATCACGTTGCACAATTCCGGTGGGACTGAAGCGTCCTTAGCTAGGACAAGGGAATAAAGATGGGAGGACTGTTTGACCATACCCCACTATGTGGATGGCAACATTTGTAGTGAAGCACCTTTGTAACTGGAGTGTTGAACACTAGTTCAAGTAGTAATACAAGATTTGATATGAGGGGAATATGGATTTTGGATGAACCAGTGCATTTTGTTAAGTTGAACCTTACTGAGTGAACCCTGGACCAATAGAAAGGAAAGTGTTGCTCCAAGGAGTAGAGTTTGCACAAATAAGTTGGAGTTTATTTATGATGCTTACCCCAAGGTTATGAAGGAGATAAGTACAATTGGATTTAAAGATGGTGTAATGCTGGAGTATGAAACTATAGTGACCCCAAGGATTGAGTTATGGATATACAAGTTCTGACGTGGAACCTTTAGCCGAGGACCTAAGGAGGCTACATAATCACAAGGGAACCACGAGACTTGTCTATAGTTATGTGTATCTGCTCTAGTGAAGCAGAGCACTTTGCTAGTGTTTGTCTCAAGGATAAGGAGATTTATGCTAAGTAGTTGAGTTGAAGCCTGCAATGGAAATACAGTAGACTGTAGTAAGTTGAGAATCGGTGAAGTTAGCAGCCTGGTATTAATTTGGATTCTATGAGTTGTTACTACATAAGTGAAGGGTGAAGACATGATGCATGGCATAAGATTTTGAAGAAACTAGTGTTATTCATTTTAAGTGTGGTAGAATCCAAACACCGTTACCCGAATACACTAGCTAGTGGTTGGTTACATCAGACTTGGAATGGACTGCCCAAGGATGAGTCTGAGTAATTACATCGTAGTTTTACCCACAGAGAAGTAAGGTATAATTGGATGGATTTAAGAAAGCCAAGGAAGTTGGATGTTGGAAGTATGAGCATTTGCAACCCGAGGATGAGACCAAGTGTTGCTAGGGGTGAGATGAGCCACAACCCACAGGCCCTAGGACCTGTCAAGGAAGCAAGCACATTCTTGCTGAAGGTAAACACCTGGAAGAAGTTACGACTTTATCCATAGACGATCTTATAGGTTTTGCGCTAAACCCGAGGGTTGTGAAAACGATAGATGGTTGTTTGGCTTGCAGAATCAATGGATATGTTCAAACTCAGTTCGTCAACAAGATGAAATTCTGCAATGCTTGTGAGGATGACCGTGTGTTAGAATGCGAGATTCACTAAACCATATACAGGGTAATGATTTGGGTGCGGGATGGATTGATCACCATACCGACTTACTCTTATTGTTCGCCTTTGTTATACGGGATGGTAAATCTGAGTGACTTACCTATAGTAGAGAGACGGCGCTGTCAAAACTTTGTTTAAACCTTAGAATGGTATAGAAATTTTTCCCTGGTACACGGCATGTTGTTGCCAACCATAGGTTATACGGTGAGGATGAAGCCCAGACCCGTTTTCTGCAGGGACCCAATTAATTTGGTTCATGACCACCATGAGAGATCGATATTTGTTTAGTATTGGCACCAGACTTGTCAGTTAAGAAGAACCAGTCCTGTCAGGGATATGACTAGCAGGTATGAACCGGCTACTATAAACCGGTTATTATAAAAATGTTTGGTTATAACAATTAGTAAAGGCTACGGCCCATGAGATCTTAGGGCCCATGTACATAGTTCTGGTTTGTAAACCGCCCGATGATGTAACTTGAGAGATAAGGAATAAAAGACAGAGACCGAGGCGGACACGAGTATGAGCCGGCCTTGGGACTCTGTAAACCGGACCGAGCATCGCCTCTATATAAAGAGACAACCCGGCGACGGTTTAGGACAAGCAAGAATCAACCCGTCGAGACTACATGCAACCGATCCGCTCCCCGTAATCCGACGCCCAAGCAATACCAAACCAACTAGACGTAGGCTTTTACCTTCATCGAAGGGGTCGAACTAGTATAAACCCTCTGTGTCCTTTGTGTGCTATGAACCCCTTCAAGCTAACCCGTGCGATGGTTCCATCATCAAGTCCGTTAAACCGGACATCTGCCGTGTTATTTCCACGACAGTTGGCGCCCACCGTGGGGCCTCTGCACGATGGTTTCGAGTTCTTGAAGGGCAGATTTGAAGGGCTCAAGGGTTACCCGGTCGGCCGGATGACCAAGAGTCGCCGCGGCCGGATCTACATCGACGACGCAGGCTGGGGACCGGAGGCCGATTCAATCGAATACGGGTACCGGGTTCCTTTCGGCGGCATCCACGTCTTCATCGGCAAGATCGGCGAACCGGGACCTGAGCCGGACATCTTCCCCAACATCATCGAGCCGGATCAGCGTGCGAGATCGGCCCGGATTCAGCCCGCCATGAAGCGCGTGTTCGTTGGAGCAATTCATGGGGTCCAAACCGATGACGGATCGGAATCCGGAGGCGAAACAGTTGTCCACTCTGATGACGGATCTTCATCCGGAGAAACTGAATCTTTGTATCAGTTGCGGGACGGCCGGTCTGAGGGTGAGTCCGACGGAGACAGTATTCCTGACCCCTTTGATCCGCCAAACCGAGTGGCTGTCTTTATGGCCGGTTCACAATCTACGCCGCAGCCCATGGTGAACGGGGCGACAGCAGAAACTGGTGTAGAGGGAGTGGCCCAGCCCTCTCATCTACTGACGTTCTATCCACCTTGATCGAGGAGTTCACAGCTAAAGCTTTGGCAATAATAGCTCCAGCAGACAAGGCGCAACATGATGCAGAGCTCCTTCAGTTAAAAGGCCGGATTGATCGATTAAGGGATGATTTGAAAGCAGAGAAGGCAATGATAGCAATAAGGCAAGCGGAGCTGAATGATCAGGCTTTTCATCTAAGGATGGAGCAGGCCTCTATGCAGGGAGTAAGGGGTCGAAAATATCAACCTCGTCTACCGTCGGTTTATGAAGCGACGGATCTGTTCAGGACGCCTGGGGCTGGAACCAGTAATGATCCGGCGTTAAACCGGAGGGCACCCCCAGCCAGGGACGAGTCGGTTCAGCAGCCCACTACAGAGCAAGATCGGCGGATCACGTCTGCACCTCACGTACCTACCCCTCCAGGTCATTATTCAAATCCTTTGGATAACATTGTTGCCGCTGCTACACGTTTGGCCGCTTTACCCGTTGAGGGGACGTCCCCGGTAGCGCTGGAAGCATGCAGAGTCAAGGAGCTACTTAATACGGCGTTAGTGCAGCAACAGGCATATTCTCATAGCAGGGAGAGGTTACATTCAACACCACGTCCCAGCCGGAGTTACACTAGGCATTGGGAGGAGCCAGAAGTGTCTAGCAGTGAACGCAGGCGACATCAGCGCAGACAGAATAATCCGGCAGGCGCGGATGCACAAGCTCAAGATGCAAACCGGCTTAGGTCAGGAGCCCGAGAGGAAATCCATCAGACGACGCCGGTTCAAACAGCCACAGCAGAGACAGGAGTCACAACGAGTTCCTTTGGAGTACAGTGTCTTATCCCCGCTTTACGGAGCGTGAAGTTGCCCAAGGATTTTAAAGGGCCCCGTAAGGTACCTAATTACACTGCAGATTTACCTCCTGAAGCTTGGGTGGAGAGTTACGAGATGGCCATGGAGATGTTGGATGTTGATGAAGCGGCTTGTGCAAAATACTTCACCATGATGCTTGAGGGAACGGCCCGGACCTGGTTAAAGGGCTTACCACCTAATTCTATCGGATCATGGGGGGAGTTAGGCCGCCAGTTTATCAAAAATTTCAAAGATACATGCAAGCAGCCGATGTCAATAATAGACTTAGCAGCATGCGTGCAAGGAGAGCAGGAGTCTACAAGTGCATGGGTGCGGCGAGTATCAGAGATCCTGCATTCCTCGAATGGTATCAATCCCAGTACGGCAATAGTGACCTTGGAAAATAATTGCCGGTTTGAGTCTCTGAAGTTGAAACTAGGACGGCTTAAGCGGGAGTGCAATGATATGGGAACTCTTATGAGTGCTCTGGTGAAGTACGGAGACTCTGACAGTACTAAGTATCCGGAAGCTGAGGGAGAAAAGGTAGGAAAGGTTAACAAACCTGGTAAACCGGCGCAGGTTAATCCGGCTAATACAAGTTTCTTAAGCAAGCGGAAGGCAAAAAGCGGCTCTGATTTTGTAGCCAATACCCAAATTCAAGGGGGTTTTCAGCATAATAGGGGCAACCCACCTCAACAAACCGGCGGAGGGGATGTTAGTTGGGACCAAGAGTTAGATCAACCTTGTCCGAAGCATGGCTCGAGCAGACGACCAGCAAAACACACTATAAGAGAGTGTAGGCCCTTTATGGAAGCAATGATGGGCCGCTTTAATCCTAATGACAGGCCTCCAAATGGCGGTTCAGGCCCAGGGTTCTATGGTCCGGGTCATCAGGGGAACAGCTCCGGATCAGGATATAGGGCAATAACAATGGTTATCAAAACTGGACCGGCCATCAAAATGGTCAAGGAAGTTATAATAACCAGGGCAATCAGCCGCGTAATCAGGTTGGTTACAATAACCAAGGCAGTCAACAGCAGGGCCAAGGTAATCACAATAATCAGAGTAATCAGCAGCGTCAGCAACAGCAACCACAATCCGGATATCAGAGTAATCCGAAGGAGTTGAGTAGTGGGCAGTACCATGTATTTACCACAAGTCTGTGTAAACGAGATCAGAAGGTTTTAAAGCGGGCAGTTAACGCGGTTGAACCGGCAACACCGCAATTTCTGCGCTGGTCAGAGCAGCCCATTGTATGGAGTAGGGAGGATCACCCAATGCGGGTGGATAATCCGGGCCACTTGGCCTTGGTGGTAGCGCCACAGGTGGGAGGTTATAAGTTCACTAAAGTTCTCATGGACGGCGGTAGCAGCATCAACATCTTGTACTATGAGACTTTCCGTCGTATGGGCCTAACGGATAAGAAGTTAAGACAATCAAACACGGTATTCCACGGGGTGGTTCCAGGTAAGTCGGCTTATCCAGTTGGAAAGATTGACTTGGAAGTTACCTTTGGAGATGAGCATGATTCCAGGTCAGAAATGATAACCTTCGAAGTTGTCAAGATCCGGAGCCCCTATCACGCTTTATTCGGGAGAACGGTTTATGCCAAGTTTATGGCTAGACCATGTTATGTTTATCTGCAACTCAAAATGCCTGGTCACAAAGGCACGATCACAGTTCATGGAAGTCGCAAGATAGCAGTGGAGTGTGAAGAGGGAGATGCAGCCTACGCGGAGGCAGTATGTGCCAGAGAAGAGTTGAAGTTTTATAAAGATAATGTTGATCCGGCAGATATGACTCCGCTGAAGAAGCCAACTACAGAGCATGATCCGGCGTTAAAGTTTAAATCGGCGGAGGAGACCAAGCAAGTTGATTTTGTGCCAGGTGATTCGTCCAAGCAGTTCACTATCAGCGCTAACCTTGATCCTAAATAGGAAAGCGTGCTCATCGAGTTCATCCGTGAGAATCGGGATATCTTTGCGTGGAAGCCTTCTGACATGCCAGGTATACCGAGGGAACTCGCTGAGCACAGCCTTAACATAGATCCGAAGTATAAACCGGTTAAACAATATTTGCGCCGCTTCAACGAAGAGAGGCGCAAGGCTATAGGAGAAGAAGTGGCCAGGCTTTTGGCCGCAGGGTTCATAGTTGAAGTTTTTCACCCAGAGTGGTTGGCTAATCCTGTGCTTGTGTTAAAGAAGAATGGAAAGTGGAGAATGTGTGTGGATTACACAAACCTCAACAAGGCTTGTCCAACTGATCCTTTTGCTCTCCCTCACATTGATCAGATTATCGATGCTACAGCGGGATGTGAGCGGCTAAGCTTTTTGGATGCATATTCAGGATATCACCAGATCAAGATGGCAGTTAAAGACCAAGAGAAGACAGCTTTCATAACCCCTTTTGGTGCTTTTTGCTATGTATCTATGCCTTTTGGGCTCAAGAGTGCTCAAGCAACTTATCAGCGTTGCGTTCAGAATTGTCTTAAAGGACAGATAGGGAGGAATGTTCATGCCTATGTGGATGACATTGTAGTTAAATCAAGGAAAGAGGAGACGATGATAGAGGATCTTAAGGAGACTTTTGACAATCTTCGAGCCTATAAGATGATGCTTAATCCAGAGAAGTGTGCCTTTGGTGTTCCGGCAGGTAAACTACTGGGATTCTTGGTCTCAAACAGAGGAATAGAAGCTAATCCGGAGAAGATCAAGGCAATCACATCTTTGACTAAACCAGTCTGCATCAACGATGTTCAGTGTATCGCTGGTCGGATCACAGCATTAAGCCGGTTCATCAGCCGTTTGGGAGAGAAGGCGATCCCGCTTTACCAGATGCTGAAGAAAACAGATCGGTTTATATGGAGTGATGAGGCGAACGCAGCGTTTGAGGATCTGAAGCGGCAACTGGCAAAGCCGCCGGTATTGGCTGCCCCTGTTGATAATGAACCGTTGTTGTTATACGTCGCCGCCAATGCACGGGCAGTCAGCGTTGCAATCGTGGTTGAGCGCAAGGAAGCAGGAAAGGAATACCCGGTTCAACGTCCGGTTTATTATGTGAGTGAAGTACTCATTGAGTCCAAGCAGAGGTACCCACATTGGCAGAAGCTGGTATATGGAGTGTTAATGGCAAACCGGAAACTGAAGCACTATTTCTAAGGTCATCCGATAACTGTGGTTAGTTCAGCACCGTTGGGAGATATAATCCAGAACAAGGAAGCTACGGGTAGAGTTGCGAAGTGGGCCATTGAACTCAGCCCACATGAGTTGAAGTATGTGCCACGCACCACTATAAAATCTCAGGCATTGGTGGATTTCATCAATGATTGGACAGAGTTACAAACTGCTGAGGAGAAGCCGGATCTTACGTACTGGACAATTCATTTTGACGGTTCAAGACAGTTGGATGGCTCGGGGGCTGGAGTTGTTTTAACTTCCCCCCAAGGTGATAAGTTTTGTTATGTCCTCCATTTATTGTTTCCTTGTACTAATAATGCGGCCGAATATGAAGCATTACTTCATGGCTTACGGATGGCGAAGGAGATGAACTTGAAACGGGTCAAGTGTTTTGGCGATTCAGATCTGGTGGCACAGCAAGTTTCAGGCAAGTGGGATTCGAGAGATCCTCTCATGGCAGCTTACAGACGAGAAGTAGAAGCAGTTGCTGGATATTTCAAAGGGTATCAAGTGGATCACATAGACCGGCGAAAGAATGAAGCGGCTGATGCTTTAAGCCGGTTGGGATCTCAACGTAAACCGGTGCCACCAAATACTTTTTTGGATGAGCTGCACAGTCCGTCAGTACAAGTACCATCAGAGGAAGACCTAGCTGTTCCTGATCTGGAGGCACAGTTAGTGGCAGCACTTCAGGTTATTCCGGATTGGACGCTACCTTATTTGGCATATCTGAGCCGAGGAGAGCTGCCGCACGATGAAATAGAAGCACGGCAGATAATCCGGCGTTCTAAGTCCATGACAATTGCCAACGGGGAACTTCATCATCGAAGCGTTTCCGGAGCATTTCAGCGATGTGTATCGGCTGAGGAAGGTTGTGAGATTCTTCGTGAGATCCATGAAGGGGATTGTGGTCATCATGCCGGTTCAAAATCACTGGTGGCTAAAGCTTTCCGACATGGTTTTTACTGGTTAACAGCGCATGCTGATGCGGCAGATTTAGTCCGAAAGTGTGATGCTTGTCAGAAGTTTTCACGACGCGCTCTTGTTCCGACACAGGAGCTCCGGATGATAGCAATAACCTGGCCGTTCGCGACTTGGGGGCTTGATATGGTAGGACCTTTCAAACGATCCCAAGATCAGAAAACTCATCTACTAGTGGCAGTGGATAAGTTTACAAAGTGGATTGAGGCAGAGCCTGTGAGCAAGTGTGATGCGGCAACGGCAGTCAAATTTATCAAAAAAGTAATTTTTCGGTTTGGCTTTCCGCACAGCATCATCACAGAAAACGGCACAATTTATCTCAAGGTGAGATGGAAGAATTCTGTCAACGGGAGCATATTCACCTAGATGTATCTTCTGTAGCCCACCCCCAATCCAATGGTCAAGCTGAAAGAGCAAATCAGGAGATTTTGCGAGGTATCAAGCCCCGGCTTATGACTCCTTTGCAGAGAACCCCAGGATGCTGGGTTGAGGAGTTACCATCTGTTCTTTGGAGTATCAACACTACACCAAACCGGTCCACAGGTTACACACCTTTCTTCATGGTATATGGTGCTGAAGCGGTCCTTCCAAGTGATATCTGTCATGATTCTCCAAGGGTGACGGCTTATGTTGAAGTGGCCAATGAACAAGCAAGGCAAGACAGTTTGGACTTGCTGGATGAAGAGCGTGATATAGTAGCGGCACGGTCTGCAATTTATCAACAAGACTTACGCAGATATCACAGCCGCCGAATCAAGACAAGGACGTTCCAGGAGGGCGACTTAGTACTCCGGCTCATCCAAGATCAAACAGATATGCACAAATTATCCCCGCCTTGGGAAGGGCCCTTTGTGGTCAGCAAGAATCTGCACAACGGTTCATATTACCTGCTGGACGTTCGAGAACACAAGGACTCACGGACATCGGAGGAGGAGACGAAGAGGCCATGGAACATTGCCCACTTACGGCCCTACTATACTTGAGCTATGAGCTCCACTGTATCCTATGTATATATTATGATTAATGAATAAACCGGCACCCTCGGTAAACCGGGGGCTCAGCCTTTTTTCCAATACAAATATCTTGTGAGGACAACCATATATGTATTATCGTATGTTATATTTCAAACATATCGGCCGGTTTAAAACTGATTTTTGCAGAATACATACTCAGAAGCAATAAAACTCCCTGAAGAGCATGGGGTCACATCCGGCTCAAAGAGGATGCTTCACGGAAACCCTCTGGATGGTAATCCATCCAGTGATTGGTTTATATTTACCCATGGTTTCAAGGAGCCATGGAGGCCCTCTGGAAAGACGGGATTACCCGCATCCAGTGATTGGCAAAAAAAAATTTTATGGTTCCTATGGAAAGACGGGATTACCCGCATCCATCGACCGGTCCTATGGAAAGACGGTATTACCCGCATCCATCGACCGGCCCTCTGGAAAGACGGGATTACCCGCATCCAGTGATTGGCTAATTTTTTTTCTTATGGTTCCTATGGAAAGACGGGATTACCCACATCCATCGACCGGCCCTCTGGAAAGACGGGATTACCCGCATCCAGTGATTGGATGAACCTTGCTTTGAGCCTGGCAGCTCGTAAAAAGCCTCGACTACATGGTTTTATTTGCAAATTTTTGTTTTCTGATCTTTATGTGTTATGATTCTTTAATCCGGAGTGGGACAATTCAAGAAATTGACCACACATCTATAAAAGTTAAAAGTCTGGATCGTGAATACCAGCATGAGATAAACCGGTGCTCATTATAACCCGGATCATCCATCAGGCAAAAAGCTACAAACTTCTGGACAAAGTTTTGGAATGATATAAACCGGTGTCTTTTATCAAGACCGGGTTTGTTATTGGATCCATGAAGGTCTTCATCAAGAAATTTTAAATTCTACCGGATTAAGAGTATTGAGCATACTTGGTCTCAGGTATAGAGTTGTTTATGATATGAGTATATACTTATTTGATATATCATGAGAACAATTTAATGGGTCCAACGGTCAAACCGTTAGGACATATTTTCAAATATTGTATATGCAGGAACAGATGATATATAAGACAATTCATATCAGACCAAACTGGCAATGATAAAACAAAAAGTTGGAATATCCGGATCAAAACGGACAATGTTATCAGCTATCCTATTACAAGGCATAGCAAGCCTGATGGATTAAAGATTGTTCGATAAATGAGACTACAATTGCCAACATTAAACTATGAGCTATGCTCCCTCCTGCTGCGACGGCTGGGCATCGACTTGATCTGGAGTTTCCTCCTCTTCTTCAAGCGGTTGGAAGTCAGGGACGCACCAGTCGATTTTCGTTAAAGCCCGGAAGTACATTTCTTCATTTATGAGCTCAGACGGTTCAATATCTGGAGCGAAGGTATGAGGGCGTACTGGTGGGATTAGATTGACAGTATCATAAACCGGCCGATCTACCCGCTCGTTTTGCAAATCATATCCCGGATGATACCTGGATAAATCTGACTCGGCCGCAATTTTGCTAGCGTGAGGGCGCATCTCTTTTGTCAAGATATGAAGATCCTTTGCAGTAAATTCTGATCCGTCTTCCTTGGTATTTGGATACCCATTTAAAGCCTCTTCCGGATCAAAGTCTGGAACCCATGCTTTCGCTCTGGTAAGTGCTATGAGGGCACCGGCTCGAGCAGCAGATTTCTTGACTTCCTCCTGACGGACCGGCAAGACAGACAGTTTTTGCAAGGTTTCTCGGTTGGTAGTAGGGGCCAGTTTACTGAATGATGTGGCACTTATGATCCTTTGAGCGCCGGAATACAGCTGCTCGACCAAAGTGTAACATGCTTTAAGTTTCTTCCGCAAGTCATCCCCAAGATGGGTGACACGGCGCCCTACATATGAGTATAACAGTTAAACCAGCACAGATTGAAGATTACAAGGATAAAACAGGAATACAGATTGAATACTTACCAAAGACGGCAGAGGTCATCAACTCAATTTGCCGCTTTAAACCGGTTAACTCTTCAGTCACCGGATTAAGCGCTTCCTCAGCATCTTTGACCCTCTTTTCCAGATCTTTCTTCTGAACCTCAAAGGCGGTCCGCTCCTCTTCAAAGAATTTTTTCAGCTCTTCAGCAGTCTTTAAACTCACCTTCGAGTCTTTCTTGGCCTTAGCAGCAGCAGCCTCCGTTTCAGCAAGTCTGTTCCGGAGTTCACTGACTTCTTCAGCCCTCCGGGTTAAATCAGCCTGCAAGGAAAGTAAAGTGATAAGAAGCAAAAATCAGACAAGTCTCAAACACACAACCAAGTTGTCTACTTGACACTTGGGGGCTAATGGGCAGTCGAAACAGTAAACAGCAGCAGGTCAAAGACAAAAGTCTCAAGCACACAGACAAGTTGTCTACTTGACACTTGGGGGCTAATGGATAATTGAAGTATCACAAGAAATTCTTACAAGTATCAAATACATAACCAAGTTATCTACTTGATACTTGGGGGCTAATGTAAGATCAGCTGTTCAAGTTATAAGTTCCGGTTCACCTTCAACGCGCAGCTAAACCGAAACTTGGGGGCTACTATGAGATAAGTTAGAAGCATATCAGAAGCACAAAGTCAGAAGGAAAGGATTACCTCATATTTTTCTTTCATCATGTTAACCAAGCCCGCTTCATAATCTCGGCTGGTGTGGAGCCGGTTCAAGTACCCGGAATAGAGCTCCTGGGCACTCATGTCAGCAAGGCTGGACAGCTCAGTACTCCATTTGCCCTTCTCTTGGTACAGCTTCTCTGTTTTAGTCGTATGTTTTGCTAAGACAGTGGGCTCAGCCGGAGCAGTAAAAGCAGTGCCAGTCACTTCAACTTCTGGAGAAGCAGGTGCTGTTGGTGGAACTGCAGTATGAACCGGACTGAGAGATGCCGGATTGGTCTGAGGAGAATTGGCCCGGGCAGGACTTGGCGGATCATGAACATCATCAGCAGTAGGGTTGTCGGGCATTGAAATATGATCCGTAGGCGCATGATTCTCAAGAGGAATTGTGGGCTCGCCTTCTGGGGGGACGATTGTTGCCGGATCAACCGCCGGATCATCAACAGTAGTCTCAGCAGTGGGTTTGTTGGCCTTTGGTTTTTTGCTAGGCTTTGGCTTGCTGAAAGAAGTTCGGAAAATGAGTTAAGATTATGAAGCAAAATGTAATCATAAACCGGATAAGTTAAAAAGACTTACCCTAGGACGGTTTTCAGTGGGGGAAGTTGCGTGGCAGTCGATTCACCGGAAGAAGATAGTGGAGTCTCCTGATAATCAGGGTCAGACGGTTTAAGAGGTTTGCGGATAAGCCCGGCCTTGGGATGAAGGAGGGTTGGAGAGAGTATAACCTCAGAGCGGTGCCTCCGAGCCGGAGTTAGAGAAATCCCGGATGATTCCACTGCAAGACCACTATGGCGAGTGGTCCGGCGAAGAGCTTCGTGTTGTTGTTTCTTCAAAAGAAAATTAGGATCCAATTGAGCATAAGGATGAGAAAACTGATATTTCCGGACTGTCCGACGACTTTTTTGTGGAAGTGGTTCTGAATCGGAAGAAAGGATAGTTACCTCAACTTCTGCCGGTTTATCTCCTTCCGCCAGCTCCTGTGAAAAAGTTCTCATTAGATACAGAAAGATTAAAAGCAAGCAAGTTAAAGAAGGATTAATTCATACCTCAGAGTCCGGATCGTCATCCTCAGCGTGAGAGCCAGAGCCTACAGCTGCTTTTCTCTTCTTATTAGCGAAGGTCTTCCGGCGTGCTTGTTTTCCGGGCTTCTCCTGAGGTTTTCTTTTCCAGAAAGGATCATCAGCCTATTCGGACAAAAAAAAAGATAGTTAGAGGACGATTTATATAAACGGATTAAACAATACATACAAGAAAGCAAGGCTTACTGCAGGCAGCTTATTCTTCTTATAATACGGAGCTAATCCGATTTTGCTGCAATCCTCTAAAGTGACGTTGAGCATCTTCTTAGCCGATTCAATAACCTCTGATTCGGAAAGTTCATCCTTGGTAAACCGTTGAGGGTCGTCCGGTTTACCAGAATACTTGCACATCATATGTGGTCGCCGACTCAAGGGAAGGATACTCCAAGAGAGCCAACAGCGCATAAAATCGGTTCCAATTAGACCGTTGGCCATAAAAGCTTTCAGTTTAGTAAGCTGAGAAGCAAACCGGGGCCGTTCGGCAGAGGTAAGTCGCTATGGCAAAGGGTGATCCTCCGGAAGACGGTGCTCGCGGTAACCCGGCAGTGGGTTCTCCCCGGCAGGAGAAGTGTCAATACAGTAAAACCAGGACTTATTCCAATCCTTTGGATGCGTATGAAGAGCGGCGTGGGGAAAGACTACATCTCTCCTTCTCTGGATGCTAACCCCACCCAGTTCTTGATGCGGTCCTCTGGTGAATTCAGTGCGCCGGTTCAGGTGAAAGAAATCCTGGAACAGGTCAACAGACGGTTCTTCTTGCAGATATACCTCTGAGAACACTTGGAAATCACAGATATTGGAGACAGAGTTTGGACCTATGTCCTGAGGATGGAGTTGGAAGACGGGAAGTACATCCCGAAAAAATTTTGAACCGGGGGGTGTGAAGCCTCGAGCTATATGATCAAAGAAAACAATAACCTCCCCCTCTCTAGGGATAGGAGGGCATTCACCTTTTGGAGCCCGCCACTTTAAAACAGATCGAGGGCCTAAAGTGCCAACTGACACAGCTTTGGCTAAATCTTCTTCCGTGACAATGGAAGGAGCCCAGTCGCAAGAGACAAACTTTTTGGCCATTGCAACAGAAGGACAAAGTACTGAAAGGGTAAAAGTAAAGATCGGATTATTTAAGTGCAGTGGTATAAACCGGAAGATATATACGAAGATCACGCAACTGTTTAGTCAAGGGACTAATGATATGGCTAACCCGGCAATAACAAGGAGCTGCGTTACTACCGGTTCATGACAGCAAAAGAGGAACAGCTAAACCGTCGCGTTCATCTTTCAAAAAATTACAGGAACAGTGCATGACAGTATAAACCGGAGTATACTTAACAGATCTACAAAGGAGAAGAAACAGGTTTTTGCAAACAGCTAAAGGTGGAACAGATCTGAGCACAGAAGAAAAAGAAAAATAATGCAAAGATATACGGGAAGAAAATATGAGGATCTTATGCGAAGCAGATGAATCTACAGGTTGGGTGTAGGTGATGAGATCTAAAGCATATATTAGTGGAACAAAAGTAAGATCTAAAGAGCTAGAGATAAAGGTCAAAACTTCTGCGAAACTGGTGTTTAAGATGAACAAGGTGAAGCTTTCGTTAAAGCTCTAATGGCGGAGACGCGAGCAAGAACCCTAGAGGTTACAGGACTACAAAGAGGAAGAAGATGGAGTACCTGAGAAGCGGCGGAGGAGTTCTTTCTGGTCAAGCTCAGGTTGATGCAACGGCCGGCGAAGGTTTGGGCTCGGCGGTTGACGGCGGCGGTTCGAGCTCGGGCGTCAATGGCGTCTTGAACTCGGGCGACGGAGGAAGAAGAAAGGAGCGGAAGAGAATAACAGATGGGGACAGCAGTATTTATAGAAAAAAGTCAGATCCAAAGCGACAGGTGCGGGATTCGAGGAGGCAAAGGATCGGATAAAGATCCTCTGACGCCTCGATTTTCGGGATAACCCTTAAACAAAGCTACGGTACAGCTCACGGCATTAAATGCGGAAGTGATGTCACGGACAGATTAAGTGATTCTCGAGGATGACGTCAGCGCCGGTTTACAAGAAATGAGAAGACACAGAAGAAAATTACGCAAGACTGAGAAGATTGATGTGAACAAGTTCAAATCATTCTGGGGCCTAATGTCAAGGATATGACTAGCAGGTATGAACCGGCTACTATAAACCGGTTTATTATAAAAATGTTTGGTTATAATAATTAGTAAAGGCTACGGCCCATGAGATCTTATGGTTTGTAAACCGCCCGATGATGTAACTTGAGAGATAAGGAAGAAAAGACACAGACCGAGGCGGACACGAGTATGAGCCGGCCTCGGGACTCTGTAAACCGGACCGAGCATCGCCTCTATATAAAGAGACAACCCGGCGACGGTTCAAGACAAGCAAGAATCAACCCGTCGAGACTACAGGCAACCGATCCGCTCCCTGTAATCCGACGCCCAAGCAATACCAAACCAACTAGACGTAGGCTTTTACCTTCATCGAAGGGGCCGAACTAGTATAAACCCTCTGTGTCCTTTGTGTGCTATGAAGACCTTCAAGCTAACCCGTGCGATGGTTCCATCATCAAGTCCGTTAAACCGGACATCTGCCGTGTTATTTCCACGACAAGTCCCGAAAGAGCCTCACCAAGATGAAAGAACACAAGGAATTGAGGACAAAAGTTATGCCACTACCGGAAGAGCCACAGAAGGATTTATACTGAAGATTTGAGAAGACCGGCACTATCAACTATAAGGATGGAGTACTTCAGTTCTGATGGAACCATAACCATCATTCGAAGTGTGGTAGCACACTAGGCCACACCAATCAGAGTTTTGTTAGAAGACCCCCAAACCCTAACCTATTTCTTGCTAGCCTCTCCGAATCTCGAGGACGAGATTCATTTTAAGTGTGGTAGGTTTGTAACATCCGAAAATCCTAAATTTTGGAATGTTGTAATAAATAGATAGAATTGATTGCTTGTTGATGTGCTGAGAGAAATTGAGTGAAATTTGAAACTTTTGAAAGTAAAACGAGAGGGAATAAAATGACTTCCCCAAAACTTTCACTTTGCATTTCGATCTCCGGGAATTCAATTTCTTTTCAACACAAAACCCTAGAGTGAAGATAATATGACTTCTTCCATTTATTTTAAATGATAAAGGGTTTGCAAGGATTTTGAATTTCAATCTCGAGATATTTCAAATTCAGAAACTTTATGCGACTCAATGATTTTCCCGAGAGAAGATAAAATGACTTCTTCAAATTATAGGAAATATGAGTTGGAAGTTTTTCTGAAATTTTCTGGAACTCAATTTCAAATATTGAGTTATTTGGGCTTTATTCAAATTATTTTTCTCCAAAAATAAATTACATGGAAAATAGGGTAACATGATTCCCTACAGCAGAAAATTGGGGAGAAATAAATTTGAATTCTTTTTGGTATTTTAAAAATGTATTTACTGGTTTTTATTGCAACAGTAGCATCTTTTGATTTGTTGGAATTTGTGAGGATTTTATTTGGTTGTAGAAAAATGTTCATGTTGTAGGGCTGATTTTTCTGCAAATTTTGATATATAATATGCCAATAGGATTTTATTTATTTATTTTGTTTTCATTCGTTTTCTTTGTCTGCTTTAAAAGAAAATGTTAAAAAAATCCTCCGCCGTACTGGGCCGGCCCAGCTCCCGCCAGGCCAAGCCCAGCGGCGCCGCACCGCCTTCGTCGTCGTCGCGTGCGGGCGCCGAACTCCACCGCCGCCTCGGTGTTCGTGCATGCCACGCCACCGCCGCCCTTGCCCCTCCCGCAAGAAGCCCCTCTCCTCCATAAATACCGCCACCGCCGCCCGTTTCTCTCCTCGCATCGCCGCCGCCGTCTCGCCCTCGCTCACGCGCCGCCGCCCGCACTCCAGCGCCGCTGCCGCAGCCTTTCACCACGCCGCCGCTGCTCCTCACCTGCCTCGCCGCTGCCGCGCCCCGCCCCTCGCCCCGCTCGCCAGCGCCGCATCCGCCGCCCCGCGCTGCGCCCGACGCCGGAGCTTGCCGCCGGCCGGCACACTGCCGATCCGATATGGTCCGCGACCAAACCACCGGCAGGATCCAAACCGCTCGAACCGCCCCGGTTTTCCCCGCCCAAACCGCCTAGGTAATAAAAACCGCTTCGGTTTTCTGTTTAGTTAGGTTTTTGTTTTAGATCGGTTTTCTTAGATCTAACTATCTAGTGAACGTTCACCAGTTAGGCCTATAAAACGAATGTTCGTTCGTTAAACTTTTTATTTTCTGTTTAGTTTCGGCCAGGGACCTCTCTATAAATATTATTTTTATAGATTAGCCCCTAAAATTTAAAAGGCCACAAGCTTTTTACCGGTTGGTCCAAATCCAACAAAACCAACGCCCATGTCTTCGTTACGAAGCCCTCTATCCAGTAATACAACTCAAACATGTTTTTGAAAATTTTAAAATTTGAATTCAACTAGTATTAGATTCAAACTTGTTTCGGTCATAACTTGAGTTTCGTAACTACATTGTAGTTGATTCTTTTTGCAAATCGAAGCTCTTTACCTAAACTTTCTGATAAGGCCAAATTCACATAATTTTGGTATTGTTGGAAATTGTTTTGTGTTTCAAGAGTCATTCGTTTGTTTTTGAAGTTTTCCGAAGTGTTTATTCGTCCTGCCTCATCTTTCTGAGTGATTGCTTATGTGTGGTTACTATTGCTTGCTTATGATAGATTGACCAGAGTGTGACGAGTAGATCTATCAAGAGTTTTGAGTATGACTCATCTTCATCAACATTGCAGGCAAGTTCACACTTTGATCATATTTTCCATTACCCAGATTTCATTGCATTAGTTATACCCTCAAACACATTGCATCAATAGGATTCTCTTAACTTTTGGGACTCGGAAGTAGATTGATGTAGAACCTATTACCTGCATTGTTTTCAAACCCTTGGGAGTTACTTCTACGTTTGCTTAGGTTGCCATGCTATGCTCGTAGACGTGGTTTGGGTTTGAGTGAAATCCATGACAGATGTGAGTTGTTAATTAATGGTTCAACTTAAGGTGGCTACTTGAATACACATCTGGGTGGATTGGTTGGGGCACCTTGGGAGTGAACCAGTGGACTTGCCTGGACAACTGGGGTTGCCAGTGTTGTCCTAGGAAATCCCGGGGTTTCCGTGTGATTGTCCTATTGGAATGCCACCCAGGCTCAAAGGGGTCATATAATATTTTCATGCCTAGAAACTTCCATGTGCAGCCACATGCCAATATGGGCTCTGACTTAGTTGAGAAAGTTGTGGGAAACCTTTCCATGATGGGCTAGCAGATGTAGGGGGATTGTAGGTGTACCGGCCTATCTATCTGGTTAAGGGGACCTCTTCGGAAAGACTGTGTCTCGGTCATCCATTTCTCAAACATCATGCAGTGCGAGAAATCCAACGGAGGCGATCGAGTCTTGTGGGAAAAGTGCACAAACCTCTGCAGAGTGTACAAACTGATCATGATTAGCCGTGTCCCCGGTTATGGACATCTTTGAGTATCTAGAAGTGGATTATTTGTTGATCTCATCACTCTATAATTTAATTTGTTGGGTTAATGATGACTTTAATTTGGGATTGAGATGGGGGTACCATTCTCAATTGTTCATGATTTAAATTTAACAAAGTAGTTAAATAAATGCATTCCTTTTGTGGTAGGGGAAAATCAGCTTTACGCAAAAACAACCATACAGCCTCCACCAGCCAAATATGCATGTAGTTGTAGGACTTGTTCATTATCATTACAGTGTGAATTTGCCAGTACATTCAATGTACTGACCTACATGGCTGCAATGTCTCATGTTGCAGGAATTATTCGACGAGTAAGTGTTATGTTAGGGTTGCGCTGTCTACACTCAACTTTGTCGTTGGTGTTGATGGGAATCCACAACCTTTGTTGCTTCCGCTATGATCGTTTGAGGTAATAGTATTTACAATACTTAATAAATGTGATTTACCTCTGTTATAAATCCTCGAGTAATGTGTGTGTCAGCATACCGATCCAGCGATGACACTTAAGCAGAGAGACTTGATCCATTCGGGTCGGGTCGCTACAAGATGGTATCAGAGCACATGTTGACTGTAGGACGTGACCCTAGAAACTGGCCAGACCATAGGAAAAGTTTTCTTTAAACTATCTTTTTCAAAAAGATTTGTATCTCTCTTCTTTTCTGAGTTTTGTCAAACCTTCCCTTTGACCTTAAATTGTTAGACAATACCCTTTACCATTTGGACCACTTCGGAGTAAAGAGGAATTCACCATGCCTTGGAAGTGTTGAAGCTACAACAATGGATACTCCGAAGATTTGAAGAGTTGACAACTTTGAAGAGATGATGACCTTTAGAAGACCAACCCCCTGTTATGTACTTATGTTAGATGCGACGATTGTGAGCCGTCATTTGTTTGATGTTTTCTGACGGCCACAAACTAAAACCGTCTTTTCAAAACTATTGTTTGTATTGAGTGTATCTCTCCCCACCTTCCTAATATCATCCCAAAACCCTTGGACCCAATAGAGGATGACTGAAGATAGACTTGAAGTTTCGGGACCAATGACCCAACCGGAGGCAGAACTATGGATACAAAACATGGAGGATCACTTCAGGAAAAATTTGGTTGCAAGGAAGTATGCGGTTCAATACGCTCTTCGCTACTTTATAAAAAGTGCTGCCACATGGTGGAAGATGCATCATGCCGCACAAGGATGTTGTGGAGCAGAAAGTTGGGAGGAATTCAAGGAGACTCTGTTAAGATCCCGTCTCATCCGAGAGCGTGGTGACAACCAGAAGCAGAAACGTTGTGCCTGCAGGATTTGTGGAGAAATAGGACACACCCAGGAGGAGCACAAGGATGAATGCCCTAATTGTGAAGGAAGTCACCTAGCTGAAGAATGCCCAACTAGGCAGATTACGTGTTTCTTGTGTAAAGGGACTACCCACTACCCTGCTCAGTGTCACATTTACCCCATGGTACAACAAACTGTCCAGTAGAAGAAAGAAGCAATGAAAGATGTCCCCGAGGAAACCTTAAGGGAATCCGCGATGGAGGAAGATATTGACGACCCTAATGGAGAAGGACTAGACAGATATTACTCACGTGCTTGTTACTCATGTGGAAAATAAGGACACCTTTCACAGTATTGCACGAAGGAAAGCCATGAGTATCTGGGAGACTTCCCGATAGAAGAAGTGGAGTTTGATCCACAAAATATAGAAGAATTGATGAGAGCGAAGAAGTCAAGGAAGAGAAAAAGCATGTGTCCTCAAAACAGCCCAATTTCTGCGGAAAAGGACCTGAGTCACATCACATGTTACCGATGTAAGGAATTAGGTCATTATGCTAGCAATTGCCCAACCAGGAAGCGAAGAAACCAGTGAATCAGGATAGCCACCATGAAGCCCTTAGATCTGTCTTATGACATTAGTTTACACTACAAGGAAGTAGAGCATTTTGCCAAGAGAAGGTCTAGACCGGAGAAAGATTGAACTGAGTAGTTGAGATCTTCGTATTGGAATGAAGCATGTAAATTAATATGGAATACACCTTTATTACAATGTTGAGTTGAGTATGGAAATAACATTGTAATAGTTCGTGAAGCAATGGAAGTTGAGATGTTTGGAATCTCATTGCTATGAGTTGTTGGATGATGGTGAGTGCCCCTCACCCAGACCAAAACCTAGAACCCATGGAGAAGCTGACCCAAACCTTTCTCGGACAAACGACCCCGTTTTACCCGAGGATATCTGTATGTTGTCCTAAGAACCCCTTCTGTCTTATGCCTACAGATGACAACACTATACGAGTCTTTTCTCAAGGGCCCGGAAACAATCATGACCCTGACTAGCAACCAGGATTACCCAAAGATCCTGACGGACATGATGAAGCATATTCACCTGGAAGGAGATGCAGTTTACAAGGGTTATCCCTTCATGGAGAATGGAGTTGAACTTTGGTACGTGGAGGTACACCTCCATCGTGTGAAAGGAGTTTGCCCAAAAACTATGGGTCAATACTTTTTCATATCCCGAGTACCACGACCAACATTCTTCGACTCTATTCGTGAAGCTTCTATGGAGGCCATACGTCAAATTGTAGAAATACTCGAAGCAAGACTTCGTTATACCCAGGGATGCCTGAGTATGATGCATGCAGAGATGGTGGAGATGAAGCACACAGCCAATAGTATGAAGCAAAATATTGATGATTTTAAGAATCACGTTGCACAATTCCGGTGGGACTGAAGTGTCCTTAGCTAGGACAAGGGAATAAAGATGGGAGGAATGTTTGACCATACCCCACTATGTGGATGGCAACATTTGTAGTGAAGCACCTATGTAACTGGAGTGTTGAATACTGGTTCAGATGCACTTTCCTCGGGAGGAGGCTGCTACTTGTGATCCGTGTTGGTATTTCCCCAAAGAGGAGGGGTGATGCAGCACAACAGAGGTAAGTATTTCCTCAGTTATGAAACCAAGTTATAAATCCAGTAGGAGAACCAAACAACACTATGTAAACAACACCTGCACACAAACAACAAATCCTCGCAACCCAACGCGTAAAGTGGTTGTCAATCCCTCGGCGGTATTGAGATATGATAAATAGATATATTCATAGATGCAAATAAAATGAAAGCAAATAAAATGCAGCAAGGTATTTTTGTAGATCTAAAAATAATATGAAAGGAACTCGACTCGGGGGACGTAGATTTCACTAGTGGCTTCTATCGAGAAAAGTAGCATACATTGGGTAAAAAAATTACTGTTGGGCAATTGATAGAAAAGCAAATAATTATGACGATATCCAAGACGATGATCATGTATATAGGCATCACATCCAAGATCAATAGACCGACTCCTGCCAGCATCTATTACTATTACTCCACACATCGGCCGCTATCCAGCATGCATCTAGTGTATTAAGTTCATGGAAAATCAGAGTAACGCAATAAGAACGATGACATGATGTAGACAAGATCTATTCATGGAGGAATAGACCCCATCTTGTTATCCAAAATAGCAACAAAACATGCCTGTCATGTCTCTTTCTGTCACTAAGATTGAGCACCGCAAGATCGAACCCATTACAAAGCACCTCTTCCTATGGCAAGATGAATCAATCTTGTTGGCCAAACCAAACCAAAATATCAAAGAAAAATATGAGGCTATATGAACTCACAATTCATCGGATCCCAACAAACACACCGCAAAAAAGAGTTACATCAAATAAAACTTCAAGAACATCGAGGAGAACATCGCATTGAAGATCAAAAAGAGGGAAGAAGCCATCTAGCTACTAACTACGGGCCTGTAGGTCCGTGGTAAACTACTCACGCATCATCGAAGGAACACCAATGAGGATGATGAACCCCTCCAAGATCTTTCCCCCCTTCGGTAGAGTGCCGACAAAGGCCTCTAGATTGGATCTTGTGGTTGTCGAACTTGCGACGGCTGAAACAATGTTTCATCGATTGATGACCCACAAGTATAGGGGATCAATCATAGTCCTTTCGATAAGTAAAAGTGTCGAACCCAACAAGGTGAATATATCAGTTGTGGTAAACCCAATCGTAAACCTTTCCATAAGTAAATGACAGGCGGTTTCCATCAAGGTAATTTCTGCAAGCACTGAAATTGTGCTAACAAGTTGTTTGATAGCAAGATAATTTGTAACAAGTGACAAGTAGCAATAGTAACAAGAGGTGCAGGAAGGTAGCCCAATCCTTTTGTGGCAAAGGACAGGCAGGAACGGTCTCTTATAATAAGCAAATCATTCTTGAGGACACACGGGAATTTCATCTAGTCACTTTCATCATGTTGGTTCGATTCGTGTTTGCTACTTTGATAATATGATATGTGGGTGGACCGGTGCTTGGGTGTTCTTCTTACTTGAACAAGCCTCCCACTTATGATTAACCCATCTCGCAAGCATCCGCAACTACGAAAGAAGAATTAAGATAAAATCTAACCATAGCATTAAACATATGGATCCAAACCACCCCCTTACGGAATAGCGCATAAACTAGGGTTTAAGTTTTTGTCACTCTCGCACCCCATCATCTAATAACCAGTCCACATTGCATTCCCTTAGGCCCGAGATGGTGAACTGTCATGTAGTCGACATTAACACGACACCACTAAGGGAATCACAACATACATATCATCAAAATATTGAACGAATATCAAATTCACATGATTACTTATGTCGAGACTTCTCCCATGTCTTCAAGAACAAACGCAACTACTCACAAAGCATATTCATGTTCAAGATCAGAGGAGTATTGAATAGAATATGGATCTGAATATATAATATTCCACCAAATAAACCAACTAGCATCAACTACAAGATGTAATCAACACTACTAGCAACCCACATTTACCAATATGAGGTTTTGACAAAAGGATTGGATACAAGAGATGAACTAGAGTTTGAAATGAGATGGTGTTGGTGAAGATGTGGATGGAGATTGATACTAACATGATGAGAGGGTTGTTGGTGATGATGATGGCTTTGATTTCCCCCTCCCGGAGGGAAGTATCCCTGGCGGAATCACTCCGCCGGAGAGCAAAAGTGCTCCGGCCCCAGTTCCACCTCGAGACGGCAGCGTTCCATCCCGAAAGTCCTCTCATTATTTTTTCAAGGTCAAAAGTGAATATATATATATATATATATATATATATATATATATATATATATATATATATATATATATATATATATATATATATATATATATCAAAAGATGGTCGCTAGAAGTGGGCCGACTGGCTCACTACCCACCAGGGCACGGTAGGGGGGGTTTGGGCTTCCTGGTGGCTAGTGGGCGCCTGGGTGGCCCCCTCTGGTATTTTTTTACTCCAATATTTTTATATATTACAAAATAAACCTTCGTAAATTTTCAGCTCATTTGGAAATGTGCAGAATAGGTATCTCAGATATGCTTTTTCAGGTCTAGAATTCCAGCTATCGGTATTCTCCCTCTTTGTGTAAACCTTGCAAATTATAAGATAAAAGGCATTAGAATTACTCCCAAAAGTGCTATAATGAATAAAATTACTAAAAAAACAGTAACAAAACATGATGTAAAATTGACGTATCAACCCCCCCCCCCAAGCTTAAACCTCGTTTCTCCTCAAGCGAAAGCCGATATCGAGAATCATGTCCACATGTTTAAAGAGAGAGGTGTCGATAAAAACAAATACGGACATAGAAGCATCATGAACATTATTATAGCAACAATAATCATTATCATGTAACTTCTTATGAGCAACTAACAATTCACCACAATGGCAAAGTATAAACCATAAACTTTCTTGAAAACTAACAAACTATGTTTTCAGTTAACAATGCAATTACAATTCATCATATTTTCAGGAAGGGTCACGTGTCGGAGCCTTTTGGCAAGTACACATACTCAACCATCATTTAGTCTTCTATGATTGCTACCACTCAAAGCATAAATATGGAGCAAAAAGTTTCAGCGAGCAATAATAACTCATGATCACTCATATCCAACTGGATATATATATATATATATATATATATATATATATATATATATATATATATATATATATGCCTAGATCTTTCCCAACCACATGATGCTTGCAAAAGAGAAAAATAAAGAGAATAGAGAAGAAAACTTTTGACTCTTGCATAAAGTAAGTACGTAAAAGTAAAAGATAGGCCCTTCGTAGAGGGAAGCAGAGGTTGCCATGCACTTTTGTGGATGCACAATCTCTTAATGCAAAAGAACATCACGTTACATTACCCCCTATGATAGCAACCTTTATTATGCAGTCTGTTGCTTTTATTACTTTGCCATCGTAAGTTCATATAACACTTATTTTCCCTTACAATAAAAGATCAAACATATTTAGAAGCAATTTTTATTGCCTTATGCACCGATGACAACTTATTTGACGGATCTTATTCAATCCTATTGTGTTTGCATGCCTTTCGGCATGCTTAACGTTGCGCGCAATGGAAACCCGGGACGCAAGGCGTCTGTTGATGGAGGCTCAGGAGGACCTGGAACTTTGCGAGACCTCTGGGCCTCGCGAGCCACTGCCGCCTCAGGAGCCACCCGAGTCGTAAGGAGCAACAACTGGGGCACAACTCTTCAGTTACCTCGATGCTTCAGCAACATCATTCACATGTGACGTTTGGTTTGTTCAAGATGAGGGCGCCCCTTGGGCCACATTATACTCAGGTCGTTAGGGCACGTACCTTTGGCCATATCACTTTGCTCATGTACTAGAACTGGCTTTGCCTTTGATGAATTTCCTTGAGCATTTAAACTTGCATGATTTGGTGCTTCGCTGCCGTGAGTGTCGCCGCGCCCTGACTGAGTTAAGTCAGGGCACGCAGTCCGGTACTTTCTTTCACAATGCGGGCCACCG
Organism: Secale cereale; assembly: GCA_902687465.1. Taxonomy (NCBI): domain Eukaryota; kingdom Viridiplantae; phylum Streptophyta; class Magnoliopsida; order Poales; family Poaceae; genus Secale; species Secale cereale. The sequence continues at coordinate 167,434,671 of LR738715.1, forward strand.
TCATGGGAACCGTGCACTGAGGGGCTTTTTCCTATGATGCGTTGCATGAAGAGAACCAGGCACGACGTCTATGCTCGGGCCCGTGCCTGTAGCGTTTATAAACCCAAGCGATTAATCACTATCTGGCGGGCCGTCCCCATTCATGTCACCTCATCGAGTCCTTGGTGCTCGGCCCTCTCATGCAACGACCTCTGGAGGTCGGCTCCGCATAGGTCACCAAAGCCATATAGATTTTTGCAAAGTGCGCCAACGCTAGATGACCAGGCGCAACCCGCCTTTGAGGTAGGGCCTCGTGCTGTCTCATGAGTGCCCATATACACCTCCTCATGTGGGGCTATACACGCCCTGGAGTAATCTCCTGGAGGGACCTCCCACCCACGCACCCAGTGGAAGCCCCATGCTCCGTGCTGGCGGACGACACAGTCGTCCGCTCAACTCTTTCCTGTGATGAGCGCGAGAGGGGGCTAGACACGAGGGCTACGCTCAGGCACGGCATCAGGCACGACCTGGCGCACGCCGCCTCACCAGGTCCTTGAACCTGGTCTTCGCGTGCCCCTCCCATGCAAGAGTTGACGGGAAAAGGTAAGAAGGTCACAAGGATGGCTCGTACGTCAAGGGGGACCCTTGAGCACCACGACTCAGGGGCCTGGTCGGTCGCGTATCTCTTCGTCCCTTGGTCCTGTCCTGCTTTCCGGACGCGCCAACGGCGGTCGAGGTATGCGCGGGACTGGGCCTTGCCGACGCGGAATACCAACGACCTCGTGACGATCAAGACCCAAATGACTCAGGGGCTTGGCATGTTGCGTATACCTTCGCCCCTTGGTCATGTCCTGGTTTTCGGATGCCCAAACGGTGGTCGAGCTATGCGCGGGACCGGGCATGCCAACGCGGAATACCAACGACCTCATGACGATGAAGACCCAAAGGACTCATGGGCCTGGCCGGTCGCGTATCCCTTCACCCATTGGTCCTGTCCTGGTTTCTGGACGCCCCAACGGTGGTCGAGGTATGCGCGGGACGGGGCCCTGCCGACGCAGAGCGTACTCACACGCCTGGAGAGACCCTCGAGCACCGCAACTCAGGGCCTAGCTAGCCGTGTTGCCCCTCGCCCCTTGGTCCTGCCTGGTTTCCGGACGCCTCAACAGCGCCCGAGGCATGCGTGGGGCTGGGCATGCCGCGTAACCCCTCGCACCTTGGTCCTATCCTGGTTTCTGGATGCCCCAACGGTGGCCGAGGCATGCGCGGGGCGAGGCCATGCAAAACACAAAAAGAAAGAAGGAAGGAAACAAAGCATGAAAGGAAAGCACGAAATTCAAACAGTTATTAGAAAAATAAGATGTAGCACAAATTCAAGTTAAAGTCTCACGCCTCCACGAGGAAGTGTCAATGTTGCAGGGTAAAGATCAGGAGGAAGGACCGTCGTTGCCGCCCTCCTTGGTGGTTGTGGCCTTGTCCCCCGTCTCGCCGCCACTTGCGTTGGTTGCTGCGGTGTCAGGCCCAAGATCCGATTATATCCCGATCACGTGACACTTACGTGATTGGGGCACAACCGCATTTCGGGCGCTTAGCAAGATGGATATCATTACATCGTACCATTACATACATACATGGGGGATACAACAATATACACAAGTCACATGAATACAACATCATCAATACAAGGCATCCGACTACGGATGCAAACATGAAAAGCACAACGACATCCATCTGCTATCCCAGGCTGCCGACCCGGAACCTAACCCAAGACTAAAGAAGAAGAACAAGAAAGAACTCCAACACAACGATCATCGCTCTCACGTCAAGACATCGGAAACCTGCACCTACAACTGTTGTTGTAGTATCTGTGAGCCACGAGGACTCAGCATTCCCATAACCATGGGTAACAAGACTAGCAAAGCTTAATGGGTAGGAAGAAGGTAAGTGGTGAGGTTGCAGCAGCGGCTAAGCAAAATATATGGTGGCTAACTTACGAGTACAAGAATAAGATGAGCATCTACGCAAACGGTCGCAAACTAGTAATGATCGCTAAAGATCCTGAACTACCTACGAGTCAAACATAACCCCACCGTGTTCTCTTCTCAAAATGAAAAGAGACAGTCACGGTTACTCACACAGTTGTGTGTTTTACTTCGGATCCTCTGTCAAGTTTTCTACAACCGGACATTAACAAATTCCAATCTGCCACATAACCGCGGGCATGGCTTTCGAAAGATCATAACCCTGCAGGGGTGTCCCAACTTAGCCCATCACAAGCTCTCACGATCAGCTGAAGTAATAATAATTATTACGCCTTATCTTAGGGAAATCCGATCAGGCTCGGTATCCCGGTGCACAAGACATTTCGACAATGGTAAAACAAGTCTAGCAAGACCTCCCGGCGTGCCGACACCCTGATAGTAGCCGCGCGTATCTCGTCTCAGGCCACGTCCGGATGGGCGATGCTACAGGTTATACTAGATACCTCGGGTTTCCCCAAGGCGGCCCTGCAGGACCCCCGTTTGGGACCAACACCATCAGCACTGGCCCTCCTTGCTATGTAGAAAAGAATCCCGGAGGGCGCGACCCCCTATGCAAATTTAAATATTTAGTTAAGTTGTTATTATGAGGCAAATTAAAACCAATGTTGGGCCTTGCTGGATGAGTTTTATTCAAAGACGAACTATCAAGGGGTTCCCATATACCCAACCGTGTAAGGAACGCAAAATCAAGGAACATAATGCCGGTTTATCGGCGCCTAAGGTGGCATAAGTGGAACAAAACACCGAGCAAAAGGCCAAGCCTTCCACCCATGCCCAGTATATAGGTGTGTTACTAATAACAATAGATATTGTGATATTCCCAAAGCATCAAGATCCGACATGGATCAATCTTCATCTTCACCTGCAACTAACAACGCTATAAGAGGGGATGAGCAAGCGGGTAACATAGCCAAACAACGGTTTGCTTGGAGAGGTGTCAAAGGTTAGAGGTTTCATGGCAACAAGGAGAGGCTGACAATAAAAGATGGGTAGCGCGACATGTAATGAGAGCATCGAGACAACTAAGCATGGCAATGATAGTAAGGGTATCCAAGGTGATGGTCATCTTGCCTGAGATCCCGCAAGGAAGAAGAACGGATCCATGAAGTAGACGAAGAAGAAGCCTTGAAGACGAACCATGGGTAGACGAACGAATCCTCACGATCGCAACGGAAAAAGCACTAACGAGAAGAAGCAGGCAATACGGTAAACACACAACACAAGAACATGACAATATGCTCAACCAAGTATGATGCAAGACAAGTCTATATATGATGCAATACATGGCAAGGGATGAAGCACACAAGAACAACACCAAACAACAAGTTTAAATGAGGCCGGAAACTACATATAACAAATCCGGTAAGTCCTCAAAAGCATAATTTGAAATTCGTCCAGATCTGAACAAACCTTAAGTTAAAGTGTTTAAACAGCAAGTTAATATGCACCATGATGATCTACACGAAATTCTAGTCAAGTTTCATATAAAGTTCGTTTAAATCGGAGCTACGGCCTAGAAGATATGAGCAAAACAAGTCAAGCAAAGCAACGGTGCAAGATGCACCCAAACATCAAGCAAACTCACTCCAAACATGAAAACAATATTATATTATGATTCTACATGCAAAACCACACAAGTTTCATATAGGACACACTCAAAGCGGAGCAACGGGCTAAAAGATACACATGAAACAAGATATAACAACAAGCTGGAGTTAACAGCCACATAGCAACTTTGGAGCAAGATATATATAAGCTACATCAACCAAACATGATAACAAGAAGCATGGATGTGAAATAGACATGATACTTAACAAGCATGAACTTAGAACACACCCAAAAGCTTGCTGGAACACAATTAACCAAGCATGGCAAGTTGCAATAAAATTATCCAGATAGCCAAAATCTGGGAAGGCAAAAACATCATCACGATGCTGCCTTCGGAGGCACAAAACAACAAGCATATCAACTCTAATAAGAACATAAAGAGCATGGACATGTAGTAGACATATCCCATAGCAAACAACTCCATTGGAGAAACTCCATAGGAGGCATGGATCAATAGCAACAAGCTACACCAAATTGAACATGTTGTTAAAATCCTGACAGGCATAATTTATAGCAACTTGAGAGCAAGAAATAAATTAGCTACAGCAGGTCATATGAGCAAGTAAGGGCATGAATGGATAGACAATAACATGGAAAACATGACATGATCATTGGCCACTCCAAAACAAGCACGGATTTGACTAGGGCATCAAGCAAACATAGCATCAGGTTATAACAGATTCCAGACTTAGCAGTTTTTTGACTAAGTATAAAACAGCAATAACAACATAGCACGTTTTCAAGCATGTTTAAGTCAACACAAGGCATATCATGGAAAGTTAAATGCACCACAGCAAGGACCATATGATTGTGCTTCTAAAACATCTAGACATGTGGCATGAGGACAAACACATCAATAGCAAAGAGCAATTGAAATCAGCATCTCATAACAAGTTTCAGCACTTAACAGCCAAATGCACTTTTGCAACAGAGATTAACATGTCAATATGAATTCAAACAAGCATGCTACAGCAACCATCATGTAGTACACTTCACAATGAACATTTTGACATATCATTTGCTTCATTTGGATAAACATGCACCAAGTTATCACATCTCAAACTTGGCATAAAAATAACAAGTAACAGTAGTTTATAACAAATAGCACTCTTGCAACAGAGATTAGAGCATCTAGATGATCTCAAACTAGCATGGCACAATGGAACAAAGTGGAGAGCATATCACCACGATAATTTTGATATATCATTCGCTCAATTTGGACATACACACAAATATTTACAGCCATGCAAACATGCAACAAAATACTGACAGAAAAAGGACTTAGCCAAATTTACTGGGTGAAACTGAGCGCAAGATAGAATATATTGCCCGGGGCGAGGGATAGGGGGGAGGCTCACCATGGGCCGAGGCCCACAAGAAGAGGAGGCCGGAGCTGGGCCGGTGCGGTGGGCCTAGCCCACGTCGAGGCGAAGGCTGGTCCAGGACAAGGAGGGCACAGGTGGTGGCGGAGCTGGGTCGGCCCGTGGTGGCAGGATCTGAGGCCCGGCATGGCTTTTGGCCCATGCGGCCGGTCCAGCTGGGCGTCGGTGTGGGTCATCCTGTCGAGCGGGAAGGATTGGCGGCGGCTCGATCGAGCTCCGGCGATGTGGAGCACCGGCGAGGCCGGGGCCATGCGGCGGTGGGAACGGGGACCTCAGATCCGGCCGGCGGGTGGCCAGATCTGGGCGCAGGCGAAGAGGAGCGGCGAGCTAGGCAGCGGCGGAGAAGGAGCTGGGGCGGCGCCGGCGGGGAACTCCGGGCGGCGGGGCGGTATCTGCGACAAGGGCGGCCACGCTGCTCGCTGGCGGCGGCCGGAGACGGAGGCGGCACGGCTTCCAGCGAGCAGGCGCGCTTGGCGTAGAGCGGCGGTGGATGGGCCGGGCGGGCCCGCTTCGGGCTCGTCGGGCCGCTGCGGAGCTGAGTGCTGGCGACGGTCACGTGGCGCGAGCCGGTTGGCTCGGGGCGGCGGTGCGGCTGACGTGGCGAGCTCCCATTGGACAGAACGTGTGGAGGCGGGGTGGACATGTCCGGCTGCTCCGCGGACATGTCCGGCGGCGCGGGGAGGAGGATTTTTAGGGTTTCATCCACGAATTTGGACGGGGGAGACTCTTTTATAGGTAGAGGGAGCTAGGAGTGTCCAAATGAGGAGCCGTTCGCGGCCACGCGGTCGTGATCGAACGGCGAAATGCATGGAGGGGGTAGGATGGGCTTGTGGGCTGTGTGAAAGGGGTGCTGGGCCAAATGAGAAAAGGCTTCCGGCGGTTAACACGGTTAATTGATGGGCTATCGAATGAACTCCGAACGCGACGAAACTTGACAGGCGGTCTACCTATGCTATAATAAGACCACACGCCAAGTTTCAACCCATTCCGAGAAAGTTTTTCGGCCACTCAAAAATAAATATTCGGAGGTGCCGCGGGCGCGTGCAAGTGTGTCTGGGCTCAGAACGGACAATGGAAAGGACGAGCGGGCTCGGACGGATGCAAGTCTTGAAAACATGATGATGCAACACACATGATGACATGGTAAAATGCAACACGCAAGCAGATGACATGGCACATACAACGAATAACTGGCTGAGACCAGGCGCACCGGTCTCGGGGTGTCACAACACTCCCCTACTAACAAGAGATCTCGTCCCGAGATCTTAGGAATGAGACGGAAGGAAAAAAGGAGGAACAAAGTTCTTCGAGTACAAAAGAGTGAAACCAAAGAACCTTGAGAGGTTGAACCACTTGAAAGAAAGGATGCAACCGAGATGAACGAGATTTGTGAAGCTCCGGTAAAATAAGCAACAAGGCATAAGACGAGAACCAAGAGGATAAAAGACTAGAGAGACATTGAAACCACTCCAGTTAAACGAGATAGAAAAAGAACTTGAACGAAGTAATTCGGGCAGCACTCCGGCTGAAACAGAAAGAAATAGCACACCGGTTGACATGAATGGAATAGGACAAGAACCTGAGAAGATGGAATAAACATGACGAAATGAACAATACATGCCTCCGGAATAATTGCGATGATGGAATTAAAAGAATGGAGAAGAAGATGCCAACTTACACCATGAATGAATTCAAAGCATCCTTGCGAAGAAAGGGTGAACGGATATGTTGAAAATCAACAACGAAAAGAATTAACTTGTTGTGGACTTATGGAAATCATCCCGAAACTTGAGGTGATATTCTGCCACAACGAAAAGATGGAATAGTTGAGAATGAAGAAACAAATGCAAACTCCATTTCAAATGAATACGGAGAATTATTTGCATTTCGGGATGCACGAAGAATAAACTTTGAGCTGCTCCAGGAGAATTAGAAGAATATTTGAAGAATGAATTTAATGATGAAGAACCACCCTGAAGAACTCCGGTAACGAAAAAGGATGATGATATAGAAGTGAAGGCTGAAAAGAATAAGAATAAAGCCTTGCGATGATTAGACGGGGTTTCGACGAAAGAGCCGAGAAATACTGAGTTCCGGAAAAGAAAGATTAAAGCACATGGAACTAGAATTTATTCGTCAAGAATAAACTCCGAAGGAAGGAATAAATCAACTTGACGAGATGAATAAGAATTATGTTATGCTTATCCTCCACCAATTAAATTGATGAAAACAATGGATTCACATACTACTTATTCTCGTTGAAATTGATTAAAGAGGAATATATCGCGAACTCGAGAAGTCTTCTTGAACCACCGGTAGGATTGGAAAGAACGAAAGAATTGATAAGATAACACCGGAAAAGAATTCTTGAGCGAATCACCGTAAAGAATTAAAGCCGAAAGAAGAGAAAGGAACGAACCACCGTAAAAAAATTGAAACCTGGTGAAGAAAGGACAAGCCACCGGGAAGAATTAGAATCGAATGAAGAAAGTGAATGACCACCGTATGAATAAATTGACTGAAAACAAGGAAATGAATCTCCGGGAAGAATAAAGCACTTGAGGACAATTGAATGGCGAGAACGCAGAGATCGTGAACTGATTAAAGAATATTTGGACGAAGCACCGGAAGAATGTGAGACGAACGAAGAGGCATCAATGAAGAATATTTTGAGGACGAAGTTGAAAACTAAGAACGAAGAAATCTTCTGAAATGATGGCCTTCGGAGGAACACAATGAAAAGAATTCATGAAATGCTCTGGAAGAATAAAAAGAAGAAAGATTGAACCAACGATGAAAAGAATTAAAAGCGATCTTGGAGAAGGCACGTGACTGATGGAATCCATACTTACGTCACATTTGACAAGAATTTCGGAACACTCCGGGAAATTAGAAGAGTCGGGTAAGATCCTGGGAATAAACATGTGGGTTATGAGCCCACCGAAGAGAAAACCACCGTTGAGAATTTATTACAAGAGGAGATGATGCACCGAAAATGATTCAAAGACTCGAAGGAGGTGTCAACCTCGAATGAATTAGAACACAGACGAATATCCTGAGATGTCTTCGGAACTCTGGAATAATTAAATGACGAGAGGCGAATGAGCAAGAAGAAACAATTGAGCCGAGGAAAATAAGAACAACACCGAGAAACACTTGAATTGAAATCCACCGGAAAAGAAAAGAGATGAAGAATGACGAACTAGACGAGAATTCACAGTTGAAATAACTGTGGAAAAATGCAGAGGATTCACACGAGTAGGATGAATACTCGATTACGGACTCCGGCTCCGAGAAGAAAAAGGGTGGGCGGGTGGGAAAAAGAAAATCCACTTCGGAAGGGGAAACAACACCGATTGGTTGAAAAGAACTGAGGGATGAACTTGCAAAGAAGAAGAGGGTCGAGTCCACTTGACGAGAGATGCACCAGATGAAAGAACTGACAACGCAACAAACGAAAACTAACCGCGAGATCCTAAAAAAATTGAAGGGGAAGAGAAGTAATTCAAAACACCTACGTCAAGATTCCTCACCAGAGCGACGAAGGGGTTGAGGAGTAAAAAGAATTCCTACTCTCCGATATAACTAGACTCCGAAAAAAAGTTTTATGCTAGATTCGACAACGGCCAAACTACGATCAATCAAGGGGGCTCCTATGGTCGGTCAAGGCTCTGATACCAACTTGTCAGGCCCAAGATGCGATTCTATCCCAATCACGTGACACTTACGTGATTGGGGCACAACCGCATTTCGGGCGCTTAGCAAGATGGATATAATTACATCGTACCATTACATACATACATGGGGGATACAACAATACATACAAGTCACATGAACACAACATCATCAATACAAGGCATCCGACTACGGATGCAAACATGAAGTGCACAACGACATCCATCAGCTATCCCAGGCTGCCGACCCAGAACCTAACCCAAGACTGAAGAAGAAGAAGAAGAAAGAACTCCAACTCAACGATCATTGCTCTCACATCAAGACATCGGAAACCTGCACCTACAACTATTGTTGTAGTACCTGTGAGCCACAAGGACTCGGCAATCCCATAACCATGGGTAACAAGACTAGCAAAGCTTAATGGGTAGGAAGAAGGTAAGTGGTGAGGTTGCAGCAGCGGCTAAGCAAAATATATGGTGGCTAACTTACGAGTACAAGAATAAGATGACATCTATGCAAACGGTCGCAAACTAGTAATGATCTCTAAAGATCTTGGACTACCTACGAGTCAAACATAACCCCACCATGTTCTCTTCTCAAAATGAAAAGAGACAATCACGGTTACTCACACAGTTGTGTGTTTTACTTCGGATCCTCTGTCAAGTTTTCTACAACCGGAAATTAACAAATTCCAATATGCCACATAACCGGGGGCACGGCTTTCGAAAGATGATAACCTTGCAGGGGTGTCCCAACTTATCCCATCACAAGCTCTCACGATCAGCTCAAGTAATAATAATTATTACCCCTTATCTTAGGAAAATCCGATCAGGCTCGATATCCCGGTGCACAAGACATTTCGACAATGGTAAAACAAGTCCAGCAAGACCTCCCGGTGTGCCGACACCCTGATAGTAGCCGCGCGTATCTCATCTCAGGCCACGTCCGGATGGGCGATGCTACAGGTTATACCAGATACCTTGGGTTTCCCCAAGGCGGCCCTGCAGGACCCCCATTTGGGACCAACACCATCAGCACAGGCCCCCCTGCTATGTAGAAAAGAATCCCCGAGGGCGCGACCCCCTATGCAAATTTAATTATTTAGTTAAGTTGTTATTATGAGGCAAATTAAAACCAATGTTGGGCCTTGCTGGAGGAGTTTTATTCAAAGACGAACTGTCAAGGGGTCCCCATATACCCAACCGTGTAAGGAACGCAAAATCAAGGAACATAATGCCGGTTTATCGGCGCCTAAGGTGGCATAAGTGGAACAAAACACCGAGCAAAAGGCCAAGCCTTCCACCCATACCCAGTATATAGGTGTGTTAACACTAACAATAGATATTGTGATATTCCCAAAGCATCAAGATCCGGCCTGGATCAATCTTCATCTTCACCTGCAACTAACAACGCTATAAGAGGGGCTGAGCAAGCGGGTAACATAGCCAAACAACGGTTTGCTGGGAGAGGTGTCAAAGGTTAGAGGTTTCATGGCAACAAGGAGAGGCTGACAATAAAAGATGGGTAGCGCGACATGTAACGATAGCATCGAGACAACTAAGCATGGCAATGATAGTAAAGGTATCCAAGGTGATGGTCATCTTGCCTGACATCCCGCAAGGAAGAAGAACGGATCCATGAAGTAGACGAAGAAGAAGCCTTGAAGATGAACCATGGGTAGACGAACGAATCCTCACGTTCGCAATGGAAACAGCACTAACGAGAAGAAGCAAGCAATACGGTAAACACACAACACAAGAACATGACAATATGCGAAACCAAGTATGATGCAAAAAAAGTCTATATATGATTCAATACATGGCAAGGGATGAAGCACACAAGAACAACACCAAACAACAAGTTTAAATGAGGCCGGAAACTACATATAACAAATCCGGTAAGTCCTCATAAGCATAATTTGAAATTAGTACAGATCTGAAAAAACCTTAAGTTAAAGTGGTTACACAGCAAGTTAATATGCACCATGATGATCTACACGAAATTCCATTCAAGTTTCATATAAAGTTCGTTTAAATCGGAGCTACGGCCTAGAAGATATGAGCAAAACAAGTCAAGCAAAGCAACGGTGCAAGATGCACCCAAACATCAAGCAAACTCACTCCAAACATGAAAACAATATGATATTATGATTCTACATGCAAAACCACACAAGTTTCATATAGGACACACTCAAAACGGAGCAACGGGCTAAAAGATACACATGAAACAAGATATAACAACAAGCTGAAGTTAACAGCCACATAGCAACTTTGGAGCAAGATATATATAAGCTACAGAACCCAAACATGATAACAAGAAGCATGGATGTGAAATAGACATGATACTTAACAAGCATGAACTTAGAACACACCCAAAAGCTAGCTGGAACACAATTAACCAAGCATGGCAAGTTGCAATGAAATTATCCAGACATAGCCAAAATCTGGGAAGGCAAAAACATCATCACGATGCTGCCTTCGGAGGCAAAAAACAACAAGCATATCAACTCTAATAAGAACGTAAAGAGCATGGACATGTAGTAGACATATCCTACAGCAAACAACTCCATTGGAGCAACTCCATAGGAGGCATGGATCAATAGCAACAAGCTACACCAAATTGAACATGCTGTTAAAATCCTGACAAGCATAATTTATAGCAACTTGAGAGCAAGAAATAAATAAGCTACATCAGGTCATATGAGCAAGTAAGGGCATGAATGGATAGACAATAACATGGACAACTAGACATGATCATTGGCCACTCCAAAACAAGTATGGATTTGACTAGGGCATCAAGCAAACATAACATCAGGTTATAACAGATTCCAGACTTCGCAATTTTTTCACTAAGTATAAAACAGCAATAACAACATGGCATGTTTACAAGCATATTTAAGTCAACACAAGGCATATCATGGAAAGTTAAATGCACCACAGGAAGGACCATATGATTGTGCTTCTAAAACATCTAGACATGTGGCATGAGGACAAACACATCAATAGCAAAGAGCAATGTAAATCAGCATCTCATAACAAGTTTCAGCACTTAACAGCCAAATGCACTTTTGCAACAGAGATTAACATGTCAATATGAATTCAAACAAGCATGCTACAGGAACCATCATGTAGTACAATTCACAATGAACATTTTGACATATCATTTGCTTCATTTGGATAAACATGCACCAAGTTATCACATCTCAAACATGGCATAAAAATAACAAGTAACAGCAGTTTATAACAAGTAGCACTCTTGCAACAGAGATTAGAGCATCTAGATGATCTCAAACAAGCAAGGCACAATGGAACAAAGTGGAGAGCATATCACCACGATCATTTTGACATATCATTCACTCAATTTGGACATACACACAAATATTTACAGCCATGCAAACATGCAACAAAATACTGACAGAAAAAGGACTTAGCCAAAATTTACTGGGTTAAACTGAGCGCAAGATAGAATTATTGCCCGGGGCGAGGGATAGGGGGACGCTCACCATGGGCCGAGGCCCACAAGAAGAGGAGGCCGGAGCTGGGCCGGTGCGGTGGGCCTGGCCCACGTCGAGGCGAAGGCCGGTCCAGGACAAGGAGGGCACCGGTGGTGGCGGAGCTGGGCCGACCCGTGGTGGCAGGATCTGAGGCCCGGCATGGCTTTTGGCCCATGCGGCCGGTCCAGCTGGGCGTCGGTGCGGGAAGTCCTGCCGAGCGGGAAGGATCGGCGGTGGCTCGATCGAGCTCCGGTGATGTGGAGCACCGGCGAGGCCAGGGCCATGCGGCGGCGGGAACGGGGACCTCGGATCCAGCCGGCGGGTTGCCGGATCTGGGCGCAGGCGGAGAGGAGCGGCGAGCTAGGTGGCGGCGGAGAAGGAGCTGGGGCGGCGCCGGCGGGGAACTCCGGGCGGCGGGTCGGCCGCGCTGCTCGCCGGCTGCGGCCGGAGACGGAGGTGGCGCGGCTTCCAGCGAGCGGGCGCGCTTGGCGCAGGGCGGCGACGGATGGGCCAGGCGGGCCCGCTTCGGGCTCGTCGGGCTGCGGCGGAGCTGAGTGCTGGCGACGGTGACGTGGCGCAAGCCGGTTGGCTCGGGGCGGCGGTGCGGCTGACGTGGCGAGCTCCCATTGGACAGAACGCGTGGATGCGGGGTGGACATGTCCGGCTGCTCCGCGGACATGTCCAGCGGCGCGGGGAGGATGATTTTTAGGGTTTCATCCACGAATTTGGACGGAGGAGACTCTTTTATAGGTATAGGGAGCTAGGAGTGTCCAAATGAGGAGCCGTTCGCGGCCAAGCGATTGTGATCGAACGACCAAGGGCATGGAGGGGGGTAGGATGGGCTTGTGGGCTGTGTGAAAGGGGTGCTGGGCCAAAAGAGAAAAGGCTTTTGGTGGATAACACGGTTAACCGATGGGCTATCAAACGAACTCCGAACGCGGTGAAACTTGACAGGCGGTCTACCTATGCTATAATAAGACCACACGCCAAGTTTCAACCCATTCCGAGAACGTTTTTCTGCCGCTCAAAAATAAATATTCGGAGGTGTCGCGGGCGCGTGCAAGTGTGTCTGGGCTCAGAACAGACAATGGAAAGGACGAGCGGGCTCGGACGGATGCAAGTTTTGAAAACATGCTGATGCAACACACATGATGACATGGTAAAATGCAACACGCAAGCAGATGACATGGCACTGACAACAAATAACTGGCTGACACCTGGCGCACCGGTCTCGGGGTGTCACATGCGGGCTTGGCATCAGCAGAGTAGACGAACTTCTTCGCCAGCTTATCCGCTTGGGTCTTCACAACCACCACCGCAACAACACGTGATTCGCGAGGAATGGCGCCAAGCATCGCGTCGAAGTTGAAGTTGGTGTCGTTGAGGTACAACTGGATAAAGATGCGCGTCGCGGCTTCAAAGCAGAGGTCACGGCACTCCTTTTCCAAGATGGCATCCACCTTGGTGGCGGCACCCTCGAGCGCCTCAGCAAACCTGGAGGAGAGCTCCGCGTAACCATCTTCAGGGGCCTTGGGCATATCCTTGAAGCCTGCCCTGCAAAGGGAGCACAGCGCCTCACGGGCCTTGAACTCCACAGAGAGGAAGGCATTGTCTTCCGCGACTACTCTCCCCTCGACAGCGGCAAGAGCTCTCTCCCTGGCCTCCAGCTGCGCGGACACCTCGGGGACACCCTTGTCATGAGATGCCTGGGCTGTAGCTAATTGTGTGGGCGGGGGCCCCTCTGCATTCATGGATCCTTCTTCCTCCGTTCCTGACGGAGGTGCTCCCGGCTCGCGGCCGGGTGACGATGGAGCTGAGGCACGAAGGGTGTCGCCTTCCTCCTTCGCATGCCGACATGGAGGTGATTTCTTCTGGCTAGGTCTTCATGACCTGGGGTTGGGGTGTGGTGCGCCGTGCCTGCGCCCCCGCCGAGAGGCTGAAAGTGCAACTAATTCCCGGGTGGTTTTGGTAATTAATAACAACATATATATCATTGAACTAATAGTTACTTGAGAATCATTTCAGAGAGTTCAGTGATATGGGTATGGCAAGGACTGAAGAAGTGGACCCCCCAAAATGCTAAGGCAAGCATTGGCAAAAGCTCAAGACTCCATTTTTGGTTTAGTGATCCAAGATCACATTGAGTCCATAGGAAAAGCCAATACTATTAAAAGGGGATGAGGTTGTGATGATGATCTGGTTGCTCAAGTGCTTAGTGATACATCTCCTAAACTATCAGCAACTTTCCCTGCCATAGACACTCATAAGTAGTCTCGGTCCCACCGATATTCCAAACCCAGTCACACCGAGATGAACCACCTCAGCCATAAGCCAAACCCTAGTAAACTCGGATTTTCCGATTCTGAACTCTGTCTCACCGAAACATGAGTTGCCAAGTTTCTGTAACCTTCTGTCATCAAATCGGTGTCACCGAGATGATGAAGTCGGTCCCACCGAAACTGGCATGCTCTTGTCATTGCACGAATCGGACTAACCGAGATTGTATATTCGGTCCCACCGAAAATCCCAACGTTCACATTATTTGAACTATCGGTCTCACCGAGTTGTCCACTTTGGTCCCACCGAGATTGCTCAAATGTGTGTAACGGTTGGTTTTTGTGTGGAGGCTATTTATACCCCTCCACCCCCTCTTCATTCGGGGAGAGAGCCATCAGAAAGAACTACCACTCCTACCTTACATTTCTGAGAAGAGAACTACCTACCCTTGTGTTGAGATCAAGTTGCTCCACTCCCACCATATGAAGCTTGATCTCTAGCCTTCCCAAGTTGCTTTCCACTCAATCCTTTCTTCCACCACAGCCAAATCAGTGAGGAGAGTTGAGTGTTGGGGAGATTATCATTTGAAGCACAAGAGCAAGGAGTTCATCATCATCTACAACATCTATTACCTTTTGGAGGGTGGTGCCTCCTAGATTGGTTAGGTGTCGCTTGGGAGCCTCCGTCGTCGAGATGTGGAGTTGAACCAAGAAGTTTGTAAGGGCAAGGTGTGACGCCCGAGACCGACGTCCCAGAAGATTCCAGAAGCTTCCAGAAGATTCCGGATGTTCAGGGTTGCCCGTGTGGTTCTTTGTGCTTGTGTTATTTATTTATTTTGCATTGCATCATGTCATCATGCCATCATGTCATTTATTTTTTGCATCTCAACTTAAATAATTCGTGTGGACCTTCGGTCCATTTAAATCGAGGGAAGATGACTTCTCTTTATAACATATAAAAGCCTCTCACTATTTAGGGAGCTATATTTAAAATATTCCCTTTGTTGGAATTTACCGTAACACACTTGCATAATTTCTCCATGCCTTTTTCACCTCGAGTTTCTCCATCTAAACCCCCTATGTTCTTTTATCAATTTTTTCGAGGCTCCTCTAAAATCTAGACTCCTTTTAAACTCCTTTAAGACAAACTATTTATTTTAGTTTGCACTTCCCTTTTGTTGGAACTATTTTTGTGAGGTTGGAATTATTCCGTAAAGCCTTACAAAAATGTTCATCATTTAATTCTTTCTTTCCTTGCCTCTTTACTTTTATTTTTTGTCTCTCCCTATTTGTTTTATTTCTGCTAATAAATAAAATGAGAGAGCCTCCCAGCCAGCCTCTGGGCCTCCTCCTCCCCCTCTTCCCAGCGGCCCAGGCCTCCCTCTCCCTCCTTTGGGCCTCCTCCTCCCTCTAGGCCCAACCGCTTCAGCCCACTCCGGCCGCACCGAACCCTAGCGCTGACTCCCTTCGCAGCGTTCCCTCGTCCTCCCTCCGAGCCGCCGCCACTCACCCTTCGTTTTCCCTCGACCCCGCTCCTCTCCTCCAGGGCCTCGCCTCGCTCTCTGTCTCGACCTCGCCACACCCCTGTCTCCTTCCTCGTTCGATCTCCCAAGCCCGAGCGTCTTCGCGACCGCTCCCTCGCCTCCCGATGCGCGCAGCCGCGCCCCTGCCTCCCTTCTCCTGGCACCCGAGCGCACGGCCAGGCCAGCGCCTCTTCGCGACCTCCCCGCCCTCCAGCCCGCGACGAGAGCGCAGCCGCGCCAGGGCCGCGCCGCCCTCCCGTCGGCCGTCGTCTGCCGGCCAGGGGCCCTCGCCTCCGTCGCCTGGCCCTGGCCCCGAGCGCTGGACCTCCCTCCAGTCCCCTTCTTCACCAGGCTGCCGGCCGGATCCCGCGCGCCATGGCCGTCCAGGCCTCTTCCACGCCCCGAGCCGCGCCCGTCATCCTCCCGTTCCTCTCTGCGTCGCTGAAGCCCGGCGCCCGAGCCGAACAGAGCGCCGCCCCAGACCGAGGACGGAGCTGCTCCCTCCGACACCAGCGCCATGGAGGCCCTCGTCCTCCCGTCGCACCAGCGTCGAGGCCCCTGCCTTTGTTTCCGGCGCCGCCTAGCCCCGTGCTGTCCTTTTTGTTCTGATGCGTGTCATGTTTGTGCACTGTTGTTGTTTTTGTCAAGTGCACCGCAGGCAGACCCGATCTCCGAATACGCCAAGTTCCTCTACGGTTTTGTGTACATCTACGGGAATGAGTACGTCTACGAACAAGATCCGTGAACATCTACAAAACGCTCCGTGTACGCCTACACGACACAAGACGATGCGACAAGTACCCCTTCGATGCGCCGAGACCAAGTTCCACTACGTCCACGACGACCCGAACGACTACCGATGAACGTGAACAACTACCGCCGTCGTGGAACCGCCAAGACGAACGGAACAACTACTTCCCACTACGATCGTGTACCACTACCGTCGCCCCGTGTACCACTACTTCCTCTACTACGGCTACTTCCACTACGATCTCGAACCGTCCCGAAACGAGTGTTTCGAAGGTATAACCCCGTCGATGACCCGTGGAATGCATGCTTGTTGTGTTGTATGAAATGCTTCTCGTGTGTGCTTCGTGCCCGTTCCACCTTTGTCATGTTCCTCGGTTGCCTCGCCACCGACTCGTGGGAACCCGGCAACGGGATCACCCCATCATCTTGTTCAACTCGTTCACGCCACCTTCATCTTTTGCACCGGTCCCTCGACGAGTTACCGGGACCGAGATGTTGCGTTGCATCATTTTCGGATCGTTGCCGTGGCACCTTTCCATTCCACCATGGTGACAAATGCTTCATATCTCTTTTAAGTCAACCTTTTAATAAAAACTTGCATAAACTTGTTCATGTCATCCGCATCATGTTAACAACATCATATGTTAATTGTTGTTGCTTATAATTATTAAACTTGCTCATGGGGATTTTCCGGACATGTTGTTGTTCTTCTCCGGCCTCATTTAAAATGCCTTAATAGTGTAGTTTCTTATGCTTCACCTCTTGCCATGCTAAAAACAATTAAACTTGTCTTGTTAATAATGAGAGTCAACTAAATAATCAATGTGGTGTTTCGTCAATATGCAACTCGTTGCATATTGATCTCCACTTAACTTGTAGTATTTGTTTGTGCACTTTGCCATGCCATGCATATTTAAACCGGACATGCATCATGCTTGCTTGTGCATTGTATGCCATGTTTATGATATGTGTGTTTACCGTGTGGTTTGTTTCTTTCCGGTTTGCTTCTCTTGATAGCTTCGGTTCCGTTCCGGAGTTGTGAGGATCCGCTCGACTGTGTTGCTCCGTCTTCTTCTTGGATCCGTTCTTCTCCCTTGTGGAATCCCAGGCAAGATGACCGAACCCGGATACCATTACTATCTTTGCCTATTGCTAGAGTATCGCTCTATAGTTTTGCCTCGATGCCCATGTCTTTCCTGTCAGCCTCCTACTTGTAACCAATTGCCATGTTTAACCACCCTACCTATGCAAACCGTTGCTTGGCTATACGTAGGCTTTGCTCAGCCCCTCTTATAGCATTGCTAGTTGCAGGTGAAGATTGAAGATGCTTGCTTCATGTTGAAGTTTGGTTGGGTTATATCACTCTATATAAATGCATAAATGAAATCATCTATATACTGGCAGGGTGGAAGGCTAAGCCTTTTGCTTGGTGTTTTGTTCCACTCATGCCGTTAGGATCCGTATAAGCCGGTGTTATGTTCCTTGATTATGCGTTCCTAACACGGTTGGGGTGTATGGGACCCCCTTGATAAACCGCTAAGTGCTAAGTCTTTTCCAGCAAGTCCCAACATTTGGTACTATTTGCCTCATAATAACAACTTAATTAATTAATTAATTTTGCATAGAGGGTCGCTCCCTCGAGGATCCTTTATTTCTACATAGCAGGGGGGGCCAGTGCCAATGGTGTTGGTCCCAAACGGGGAGCCTGCGGGAACCACCACGGGGAAACTCGAGGTTTGGGTCCTGTAGCTTCACCCATCCGGTCGTGTCCTGAGACCTAGATACGCGCGGCTACTATCAGGGTGTCGACACGCCGGGAGGATTTGCTGGATTAGCCTTACCTTAGTTCGGTTTAACTTGAGCACGGGATTCCGAGAATACTCGGGTCTTCCCAACTATGGAGTTGCGACTCCGCGGATCGTGGGCTTGTAATGGGTCAAGTTGGAACACCCCTGCAGGGTTTGAACTTTCGAAAGCCGTGCCCGCGGTTATGTGGCAGATGGGAGCTTGTTAATTCCGGTTGTAGATAACTTGACACAATGTTTTCAATACACTACCAGCGTGTGTACCGTGACTGTCAATTTCCGAATAGGGATTCGGGAGTTGAACACGGTGGGGTTATGTTTGACCGGCTTTAGTTAGGATCACTTCGTGATCATCTTTCGACCGATGCATTTCTCTTCTCGCTCTCTTTTGCGTAAGTTAGTGCTAGTTGCTGCTGCAGACTCTTGTTTGTTCCTTCACCTCATATTTCTTTCTCCAGCCTTGTCCTCACCTAAAGGCTTAAATAGTCTTGTTACCCGGGAACGGGATTGCTGAGTCCTCTGTGGCTCACAGTTACTTCACCACACCAGATGCAGGTTCAGCCGAGTTTGATGCAGGAGTTGGATCAGTTCTTCATCGGGAGCTCGATGCAGAGTGTGGCCGTTTGCTTGAGACGTTTCGATGTTCAGTAGTGGTTTCTACTAGGATTCGATCCTGCCCTGTGGTTTTATGTTGTTTTGGTATCTTTCTTTTGGTTCTTACCCGTAGTCGGGCTGTGATGTTCTGTATGATGATTGCTTATGTAATGTTTTGTGTGAAGTGGCGAGTGTAAGCCAACTATCTCCTTTTGCATTTTAATCCCTCTTTTACATGAGTTGTGCAAAGATACCAAACTTGAGATCATTCTAGGATGGACTTATGCCTTTAAGTCGTGCCTCGACACGTAGGAGGTATAACTCCATCCTGGGCATTACAAGTTGGTATTCAGAGCCTTCTCCGACCTAGAAGCCCCCACTGTTTGATCGAACCGTTGACGGTTGAGTCTAGGCACACACTGAAAATGTTTTGAGTCCTATATTATATCGGAGAGTAGGATTTCTGTTTGTTTCTCATCCCCTTTCTCTCTGGTGAGGACTCCTGACGATTACTCTTTTCTCTTCTACTTTCAAAAATTGCACAAATTTTTTTTTTAGGATCTCGCGAGTATTCTGGGATTGTTTCGATGTTCTTGTGACAAGGATATTGTTCTCGATGCCTCCTGTTCCCGAGGAGTTGAGCTTCGGGGTATCGTTGTAACAAGCATATCGCGACAGTTCTAAATACTTAAGACGGCCGACATCGAAAATCTCTCCTATACGGCCAGTGGCAAGATAACCCCGACATCACCCAGTACTGGGGAGGTAGTTCGAGAGTATTGCCATAGCTTGTTATAGTGGATGCTTTTCGAAGGTCCGAGGTACGCAGTTTCCGAGAAAGACTGGTTATGTGTTGAAGGATGGATACACCTGGATGTAGGTTTAGAGTTGATTGCGCGGTGCTTCCCGTGTATCCCCAACACCTGATTGCATAACTGGAAACTTTCGGAAATCTATAGGTGGGTTCATCTAGTAGTTCTAGGCATTCTTCCAACGGATGCTCGATATGAAGTTTGGGGTTCTACACTGAGTGAAGTGGTTTTATGGACTTGTTCTGATCGGGAGTTGCATCTTAAAGGATCCTTGGCTATGCTGATCCGGGGATGACAAAACCCTTTTGTAACACGTTCCATGAGCTTTCAGCACGAAGATGTCGAACGAAACTTCTATCTTGTGTTTGTTCCCGTCTGTACCTTGTTGTTTTCTTATTTTATCCTTTTGTTCCCCTAAGTGGCTTCTCGTCAAGTTGATGTACCTGCAGAATTCATTCGTTCAATATCTACCCTTTGTTTTTTGTTTTGATTCTGGTATTCGAGTTGCTTCGATGATAAATGGTGATTCCATACCTTTCCTAATCGGTGTTCTCATATTTCTATGGGAGTGCTAATTCTTCTTGATCATCAAGATTTTCATGTTAATTCTTATCAACCGGTGTGCCTTCTCTTCAAGTTATTCCATACGGACACCGTTGAGAGATCCGACGATTTGTCTGTTTCATTCATTCCAAGTTGTCTTGTTTTTTCCCCACCCTCCCTCCCTTCTTCTTCTCGGAGCAAGAAATTCTCAAGTGGAGTATCCTTTTTATTCATGTGATGTTTCTTCATTCTTTCCTTCAATGTTCTTATCCGGTGATTTATCGTGAAGATGCTCGACAGCTTCAAGTTCATCATTCTTCGTTCTCGTTTCTTCTCTGGTGGATGTAATTCAAGATTTCAGTGTTGATCTTATCCTTTTCCTCATTTCACAATGCTTTCTTATTTTGGTGCACCAATTAATCATTCTCCTCTTGCTATTCATATCCGGAGTGATCAAGATTCATAATTCCATTCTTATCCCGTTCAACTATTTTTGAGCATTGTCTTCTTATTCAAGCCATTTAATTCAACCGGTGCCATATCTCTTAAGCTATCTTTTCCAACGGTGTTTTCTTTAGTGGGCCCTAACCCACAGGTCTTTTTCCAGGATCTTACCTGACTCTTCTATTTTCTGGAGTTTTACTCAAATTCCTTTCAAGCGTGACGTAAGAATGATTTCCATCAGTCACATGCCTTCTCCAAGTTTACTTTCAAATTCCTTTTCATCTTTGGTTCTACCTTTTTAATTCTTCATTCCGGAGTGCTCAACAATTCTTATGGCATTTCTCGTCTTCATTCTCACCATTTGAAGACCGGAGAAGTGTTTCTCTTAATCTTGGCCCGTTCTCTTGAAGATTCGTGGTTCTAGCTTCATGCCATCCTCATTATTGTTTCGATTGTGTGGAATTATTTTCATACCCACCCGAAGCATTTCATGAATTCTTTTTCTTGTGATCCTCCGAAGGCCATCATTTCAGAATACTTCTTCGTTCTCAGTTTTCAACTTCATCCTCCCAATATTCTTCATTGATGTCTCTTCGTTCGTCTCTATATCCTTACGGTGGTTCATTCAAGTTTAATCTTCCGTTGTTATCGTTTTAATTCATTTGTTCTTTCCATAATCCTACCGGTGGTTCGTTGAATACTTATCCAAGCTTGTGCTAGAACTCTCTTTAATCCTTTCCAACGAGAATAAGTAGTATGCCAGATCCTTTGGTTGTCATCAATTTAAATTGGTGAAGGAGATGCATAACATAATTCTTATTCTTATTCCTTCTAGGTGTTTTAATTCTTTTGTCTGGAGCTTGTTCATCATATCATATTCTCGGTTCTAAATTCTTCATCTTGTTTTCCGGAGATCCATATTGTTTCAATTATATCATTTTCAAGCTCCATCTAATTCATCGCAGGCCTTGAATCTTATTCTTTTCATCTCTGTTTTCTCATGCTTTCATTACCGGAGTTCTCATGGTGGTTCATCATCGTGTTTTAATTCATCCTCGAAGTCTTCATCAAGATTCTTGTTGGAGCTCAAGCATTCTTCTTCATGCTTTCTAAGTGCAATTCTTTCTACCTTGTCTTTTCAGGTGGTGTTATGTCATTCTTGACAATTCCTTCATGTTTTATGATTCACGAGTTATCAAGAATGAGATATTTAAAACCATCATTTCTTTTTCTTTAGGAGATCTTTTCAACCCTTCTTTTATTCGTTGGAGTTATCTTGGGTTGTATTTCACCTAAAAGCTTTCCCTGAGGATTGTTGCAATTATGGTGCTTATAAATGACCCAAGTTCTTCATTAATCCTTCCGAGGAGATAAGTTTATCGTCTCCTTGTTGATCTCAGTCCAATCAATTGTTTAAGTTAGTGGCCGGTTGTCACCTCATAACTTTGAGATGTTTTCCATAAGCCCACATCAAGCTTATTCTTTTCGTTGTTGAATTTCCAACAACTCTATTCAACCCTTCCTCGTAAGGATGCTCTTTCAAATTCATTTTTGAGAGAAGTTGTCATCTTCTTCTCCGTTCTTTCTTCCCAACGATCTATATTCTATTCTTTCATTCCGGAGGCTTTGTGATGTTGCTCTATCCAAACCATCATCTCGTTTTATCGAGATCATGTTCTTTTCCTTGCTTATCATTAACCGGAGTGTTGTATTCTTCTTTCTAGTTCCCTCATCTTATCAAGTTTTGCCTCTATTTTAACCGGAGTGCTGTCTGAATCTTTCTTACCCCTTGTGCCATTCTTTCAATTGTTTCGGAGGCAATATGTTGTTGTTTTCATCAAGTATCATCCCAACTTGCCTAATTCTTGTTATTTCCTTCCATTTTCAGACGGAGTGCTGTCCAAATTCTGTCATTCTTATTCCTTGGCTATACCATTGCGGTTTCATATTCTTTTCGTCCGTGAGCTCTTGCTTTATGTCTTCTTGTTCAACCTCTCAAGGTTCTTTAGTTTCACTCGTCTGTCAAAGAAGCAACTTTGTTTTACCCCTTCCTCTTCCGTTTTAACCGGTGATATCTCTAGGATCTCGGGTCGAGATCCTCTGTTAGTGTGGGAGAGTTGTGACGCCCGAGACCGACGTCCCAGAAGATTCCAGAAGCTTCCAGAAGATTCCGGATGTTCAGGGTTGCCCGTGTGGTTCTTTGTGCTTGTGTTATTTATTTTTTTTGCATTGCATCATGTCATCATGCCATCATGTCATTTATTTTTTGCATCTCAACTTAAATAATTCGTGTGGACCTTCGGTCCATTTAAATCGAGGGAAGATGACTTCTCTTTATAACATATAAAAGCCTCTCACTATTTAGGGAGCTATATTTAAAATATTCCCTTTGTTGGAATTCACCGTAACACACTTGCATAATTTCTCCATGCCTTTTTCACCTCGAGTTTCTCCATCTAAACCCCCTATGTTCATTTATCAATTTTTTCGAGGCTCCTCTAAAATCTAGACTCCTTTTAAACTCCTTTAAGACAAACTATTTATTTTAGTTTGCACTTCCCTTTTGTTGGAACTATTTTTGTGAGGTTGGAATTATTCCGTAAAGCCTTACAAAAATGTTCATCATTTAATTCTTTCTTTCCTTGCCTCTTTACTTTTATTTTTTGTCTCTCCCTATTTGTTTTATTTCTGCTAATAAATAAAATGAGAGAGCCTCCCAGCCAGCCTCTGGGCCTCCTCCTCCCCCTCTTCCCAGCGGCCCAGGCCTCCCTCTCCCTCCTTTGGGCCTCCTCCTCCCTCTAGGCCCAACCGCTTCAGCCCACTCCGGCCGCACCGAACCCTAGCGCTGACTCCCTTCGCAGCGTTCCCTCGTCCTCCCTCCGAGCCGCCGCCACTCACCCTTCGTTTTCCCTCGACCCCGCTCCTCTCCTCCAGGGCATCGCCTCGCTCTCTGTCTCGACCTCGCCACACCCCTGTCTCCTTCCTCGTTCGATCTCCCAAGCCCGAGCGTCTTCGCGACCGCTCCCTCGCCTCCCGATGCGCGCAGCCGCGCCCCTGCCTCCCTTCTCCTGGCACCCGAGCGCACGGCCAGGCCAGCGCCTCTTCGCGACCTCCCCGCCCTCCAGCCCGCGACGAGAGCGCAGCCGCGCCAGGGCCGCGCCGCCCTCCCGTCGGCCGTCGTCTGCCGGCCAGGGGCCCTCGCCTCCTTCGCCTGGCCCTGGCCCCGAGCGCTGGACCTCCCTCCAGTCCCCTTCTTCACCAGGCTGCCGGCCGGATCCCGCGCGCCATGGCCGTCCAGGCCTCTTCCACGCCCCGAGCCGCGCCCGTCATCCTCCCGTTCCTCTCTGCGTCGCTGAAGCCCGGCGCCCGAGCCGAACAGAGCGCCGCCCCAGACCGAGGACGGAGCTGCTCCCTCCGACTCCAGCGCCATGGAGGCCCTCGTCCTCCCGTCGCACCAGCGCCGAGGCCCCTGCCTCTGTTTCCGGCGCCGCCTAGCCCCGTGCTGTCCTTTTTGTTCTGATGCGTGTCATGTTTGTGCACTGTTGTTGTTTTTGTCAAGTGCACCGCAGGCAGACCCGATCTCCGAATACGCCAAGTTCCTCTACGGTTTTGTGTACATCTACGGGAATGAGTACGTCTACGAACAAGATCCGTGAACATCTACAAAACGCTCCGTGTACGCCTACACGACACAAGACGATGCGACAAGTACCCCTTCGATGCGCCGAGACCAAGTTCCACTACGTCCACGACGACCCGAACGACTACCGATGAACGTGAACAACTACCGCCGTCGTGGAACCGCCAAGACGAACGGAACAACTACTTCCCACTACGATCGTGTACCACTACCGTCGCCCCGTGTACCACTACTTCCTCTACTACGGCTACTTCCACTACGATCTCGAACCGTCCCGAAACGAGTGTTTCGAAGGTATAACCCCGTCGATGACCCGTGGAATGCATGCTTGTTGTGTTGTATGAAATGCTTCTCGTGTGTGCTTCGTGCCCGTTCCACCTTTGTCATGTTCCTCGGTTGCCTCGCCACCGACTCGTGGGAACCCGGCAACGGGATCACCCCATCATCTTGTTCAACTCGTTCACGCCACCTTCATCTTTTGCACCGGTCCCTCGACGAGTTACCGGAACCGAGATGTTGCGTTGCATCATTTTCGGATCGTTGCCGTGGCACCTTTCCATTCCACCACGGTGACAAATGCTTCATATCTCTTTTAAGTCAACCTTTTAATAAAAACTTGCATAAACTTGTTCATGTCATCCGCATCATGTTAACAACATCATATGTTAATTGTTGTTGCTTATAATTATTAAACTTGCTCATGGGGATTTTCCGGACATGTTGTTGTTCTTCTCCGGCCTCATTTAAAATGCCTTAATAGTGTAGTTTCTTATGCTTCACCTCTTGCCATGCTAAAAACAATTAAACTTGTCTTGTTAATAATGAGAGTCAACTAAATAATCAATGTGGTGTTTCGTCAATATGCAACTCGTTGCATATTGATCTCCACTTAACTTGTAGTATTTGTTTGTGCACTTTGCCATGCCATGCATATTTAAACCGGACATGCATCATGCTTGCTTGTGCATTGTATGCCATGTTTATGATATGTGTGTTTACCGTGTGGTTTGTTTCTTTCCGGTTTGCTTCTCTTGATAGCTTCGGTTCCGTTCCGGAGTTGTGAGGATCCGCTCGACTGTGTTGCTCCGTCTTCTTCTTGGATCCGTTCTTCTCCCTTGTGGAATCCCAGGCAAGATGACCGAACCCGGATACCATTACTATCTTTGCCTATTGCTAGAGTATCGCTCTATAGTTTTGCCTCGATGCCCATGTCTTTCCTGTCAGCCTCCTACTTGTAACCAATTGCCATGTTTAACCACCCTACCTATGCAAACCGTTGCTTGGCTATACGTAGGCTTTGCTCAGCCCCTCTTATAGCATTGCTAGTTGCAGGTGAAGATTGAAGATGCTTGCTTCATGTTGAAGTTTGGTTGGGTTATATCACTCTATATAAATGCTTAAATGAAATCATCTATATACTGGCAGGGTGGAAGGCTAAGCCTTTTGCTTGGTGTTTTGTTCCACTCATGCCGTTAGGATCCGTATAAGCCGGTGTTATGTTCCTTGATTATGCGTTCCTAACACGGTTGGGGTGTATGGGACCCCCTTGATAAACCGCTAAGTGCTAAGTCTTTTCCAGCAAGTCCCAACATTTGGTACTATTTGCCTCATAATAACAACTTAATTAATTAATTAATTTTGCATAGAGGGTCGCTCCCTCGAGGATCCTTTATTTCTACATAGCAGGGGGGGCCAGTGCCGATGGTGTTGGTCCCAAACGGGGAGCCTGCGGGAACCACCACGGGGAAACTCGAGGTTTGGGTCCTGTAGCTTCACCCATCCGGTCGTGTCCTGAGACCTAGATACGCGCGGCTACTATCAGGGTGTCGACACGCCGGGAGGATTTGCTGGATTAGCCTTACCTTAGTTCGGTTTAACTTGAGCACGGGATTCCGAGAATACTCGGGTCTTCCCAACTATGGAGTTGCGACTCCGCGGATCGTGGGCTTGTAATGGGTCAAGTTGGAACACCCCTGCAGGGTTTGAACTTTCGAAAGCCGTGCCCGCGGTTATGTGGCAGATGGGAGCTTGTTAATTCCGGTTGTAGATAACTTGACACAATGTTTTCAATACACTACCAGCGTGTGTACCGTGACTGTCAATTTCCGAATAGGGATTCGGGAGTTGAACACGGTGGGGTTATGTTTGACCGGCTTTAGTTAGGATCACTTCGTGATCATCTTTCGACCGATGCATTTCTCTTCTCGCTCTCTTTTGCGTAAGTTAGTGCTAGTTGCTGCTGCAGACTCTTGTTTGTTCCTTCACCTCATATTTCTTTCTCCAGCCTTGTCCTCACCTAAAGGCTTAAATAGTCTTGTTACCCGGGAACGGGATTGCTGAGTCCTCTGTGGCTCACAGTTACTTCACCACACCAGATGCAGGTTCAGCCGAGTTTGATGCAGGAGTTGGATCAGTTCTTCATCGGGAGCTCGATGCAGAGTGTGGCCGTTTGCTTGAGACGTTTCGATGTTCAGTAGTGGTTTCTACTAGGATTCGATCCTGCCCTGTGGTTTTATGTTGTTTTGGTATCTTTCTTTTGGTTCTTACCCGTAGTCGGGCTGTGATGTTCTGTATGATGATTGCTTATGTAATGTTTTGTGTGAAGTGGCGAGTGTAAGCCAACTATCTCCTTTTGCATTTTAATCCCTCTTTTACATGAGTTGTGCAAAGATACCAAACTTGAGATCATTCTAGGATGGACTTATGCCTTTAAGTCGTGCCTCGACACGTAGGAGGTATAACTCCATCCTGGGCATTACACAAGGAGATCGCCTAGTTCGTGAAGATCTACCCCGAGTAAGGCTAGCCCTCCGTGGGCGTAGGCCATGATGGAATAGACAAGGTTGCTTCTTCATGGACCCTTCGTGGGTGGAGCCCTCCGTGGACTCGCGCAGCCGTTACCCTCAGTGGGTTGAAGTCTCCATCAACGTGGATGTACGATAGCGCCACCTATCGGAACCACGGGAAAAATCACCGCGTCTCCAAAATTGCGTTTGCTCTTCTCCACCTCTCTTTACTACATGTGCAATTTACTTTCCGCTTCCTATACTCTAGAATTGCATGTGTAGGGTGATGCTTGACTTGATCATAATTGTGAATCTGCCAAAAACTGTTCTTTGTCAAAAGGCAGAATTTTTATATTGACAAGTACTCTAATCACCCCCCCTCTAGACATACTTTCGATCCTACAGAGGCACATTCTTCATTTCGTGCTGGATATGACGGGCACGATGACCTTCAAAGTCTTCGGGGCGGACGGCCGCCGACTGCCGTGTGGCGCGGGGAATGGGCTCACCAGCGACCGTTCCCCACGCCGTCAGGGCAGCGAGGTGCTCGCCGTTGGCTGCGCCTCCGACTCTCCAGGTAGTAGTTACGCTACCCCTGAGACGGCCTCGAGCTCCGATGAGAGCTACGAGCTGCCAATTCGCCGCCCCTATCGCCGGAGGGAGACGGTGTCTTCCGGGCGTCGTCGCTGTTGAAGGAGGTCAAGCCACGCTCCTCGAGAGTGACCTTCTTAGCTTAGTTCCTGCGGGACATCATGGAAGGCTCCACAAGGGCATGTAAATTCTTGTAATACTTTTGCTATTGCTTGGCGTTATAAACTTATGTCCTGCATGAGACCCTTGCTAGAGCATGACTTTCCCTTCCTTCTGTTCCCGCGGTAGTTTAGGGCCCTACGCCTGCGAGACCCAGCCCGGGACAAGCCTCAGCCTGCGCTGGTATACCAGGTCACGATGCCGTGGTCAAGGCTAGGAGGTGAGGGGTCCAGGGTCCGGTAGGAGCCCCCGAGGCGCGATGCTCAGGAGGTCCCTCTTGGCGTGCAGGCAGCCGCCCACCGGTCCATCGGGAAGGTTTTTCATGCCCTAGCGGATTCGTGATCATAGTAGATGGTGGTGTAGGTACGCGAGTAGGTGCGGCGTTGAAAACTTATCTTAGCAATTCCTGTGGTCAGGTGGTGGCACTTGATTTCCTGTTGCCCTTCCCTTTTTGCGTCTAGGTGCCTTCATGAGGAGGCGGCAATGGTCGCTCCTGAGGCCCTGGGGACAAGGGTCACGGGGCTAGTGGAGACGTTTCTCCAGGCTGCTACCATCGCATCCGAAGAGGAGAAGACCGGTGATGCTGCGCTTGGCAATGCCTGGTCCGTTCCTATTTAGCGAGAGAAGTGCGAGTGCCTCGAGGAGGCGTAAGAACTTTGCTTGAATTTGAAAAACTTGGCATTATTGTAATAGCTAGATGATTTCCATGCTTGCTTCCTTTCATGTTTCCTTAGGTGCTCTGCGTCGGCAAGGCCCAACCCCGCGCATACCTCGATCGCCATTGAGCCCTCCGGATGACCGGGGTTACCGTAGTAACTAGACTCAAGGGATGAGGGGCTACGTGGCTAGTGAGGCCCTTGGGTCGCGATGTCCTAGGGTCCCCCTTGACGTTCAAGCGATTCCGTTTTCGTTTTGCGTCGCCAGGGCCCAACCCCGCGCATACCTCGATCGCCATTGATCCCTCCGAATGACGGGGGTTATCGTCATAACTAGGCTCAAGGGATGAGGGGCTACGTGGCCAGTTAGGCCCCTGGGTTGCGATGCCCAGGGGTCCCCCTTGACGTACGAATGGCTCTCATGAAGGAGAACGAGCACCATACCTTGCCCACGAGCCTTCGCCTGGGATGGGGGCACGAGAAGGCCAGGTGTCTGGGCACTTGGTAGGGTGGCGTCTACTAGGCGTAACCTGAGCATAGCCCCCATTCCTAGCCCCCATCGCGACACCCATCCAAGGTGAAGTTGTGAGCGTCGTGAGCTGAAAAGCTCCCTAAGGTTGGTGCGACCACTGGGGGCCACCCTCAGTTGTTTATAACTAGCGCGGAGCATAGATCTACCACACTTGCGCGGAGTGTGGGCATAACCACGCCTCGGTCGTAGTGGCAAGCGCAGAGCTTGGTGCTTCCACTGGACCGTGGGAGGGAGCCTCCCACCGGGAGAGACTCCGGGGCATGTACAGCCCCGTCCTGACACGTGGCTTGCACGGTAGGATAACCAAGGTGTATATGGGCCCTCCTCAGGACGATCTGAACGACTCTGAGGAAGTTCTCGTGAGCTTACGCATCACTCACGAGACCCTACCCTGAGGCGGGTTGCGCCTGAGTCTTCTTCTGCAAAATGTGAAAAGAGAAGTGTTGTGTCGACCTGCGCCGAGTGCATCTCTAGAGGGTATCGCATGAGAAGGCCGCAGCACCAGCAACCCCAGGAGGTGACGTCATGGGAATGGCTCGCGAGACAGAGCTCAGCCACTAGATTTGTCGACGCTGCAGGGACGGACCCGAGCACAGACGTCGTGCCCAGTCTTCTCATGCAACGATCCAAAAGAAAAACAACCGGCGCGCGGTTCCCGCGTGAGCGAGGCACCTGCCACGGGCCCCTACTTACCCATCCGCGATTAGCCCATGCGAGAACAAGTCACCAAAGACCATGGGAGGTGATGTCACGGGAATGGCTCACGAGACAGAGTTCAAACCTTGGGTTTATCGACGCTGTAGGCACGGACCCGAGCACAGACGTCGTGCCAGTCCTTAATCATGGGGCGATCGCGAGTGGGCTCACAAGGGCTCATGAACTTAGTGGCGGTGAGAACGCCAAGCATGTAGATAATGCGAATGGAAAGAAACAACTAGCCTTGATCATGCAAAAAGGGAGATAACTGTGGGGGAATAGCCCCCAGCAGTCCGAGGATGATGCAGCCCGAGGGGCGCCCTCGATTGGATACCTGAAGCGTCACCTGATACTTGTTCAAGGAGATTTGGGGTAGCTGAAGACACGAGCCACGCGGGTCGCTCCTGAGGATCGTCGGGGTCCTGGGGCCCACGGGCTCTAAAGGATCTCAGTGGTCGCGTGGGTCCGGTTCTCGCTCCGTCCGGACCGCCTGCCACTGAGCCTCCCGAGCCCCCAAGGCCTGCTGCGCAAGGTGCTGGAACATGGTAGCTGCGTTGCGGAAGCCGAAGAGTGTGCGGACGTAGCTGCAGGGGAGGGCCCTCCTCCGGCCGACCGCCGTCGACCAGAAGGGCTCCTGAGAGGCGGCTCGGTTGAGACCCGCGATGTCGATGCAGACGCAGAAGCGGTCGCTCGGGCTGCGGGCAGGTGAACTTGGGGTTGTGCGGTTACGCCCACCGCAGATGAGTCTTGCATACTGAAGTTCCTCAGTAACTTGGTTGATGAAGTCCTGAGCCCCCAGCGTTGAATGGCTCACACTGGGCTCACAAAAACGTGTGTCAAGACACGCTTGCAGGTGGTGCTCGAACACCTCCCTTGAGACGCCGGCCAGCCCGAAGACACTCCAGAGGAGAGCCCCCGAGCCCGTCACAAGAGGGGCGTCGAGCGCGCCTCCCTATGCGAGTGTGGAGGGTGCCTCGTCAGTAGGCGCAAGTCCTGAGGCCAGGCCGTCGGGAGCCCCTGCGTCCTGAGGTCCGTTGATGGGTAGGTTCTTCTTCTTCTTGGGGGCGGCCTGCAGGGCGAGGATGGCTCCATCCTCATCGGAACACTCGACCGCCGCGGTCTGGTAGGCGCGCTCCAGGGAACGCACCGCTTCCTTCTTGTCGGAGGCGATCGTGATGACTCCGCCGCTCCCGGGAATCTTGAGGACGTTGTAGCCGTGATGGGTCGCCGCCATGAACTTGGCGAGGGCAGGATACCCTAGGATGGCGTTTTACGGGAGGTGGATGTTGGCGACGTCGAAGTCGATGAGCTCTGTGTGGTAGTTGTCGCGGTGGCCAAAGGTGGCGGGGAGAAGGACCTGCCCCATCGGGAGTGTGGAGTGATATGTCTCCAACGTATCTACTTTTCCAAACACTTTTGCCCTTGTTTTGGACTCTAACTTGCATGATTTGAATGGAACTAACCCGGACTGACACTGTTTTCAGCAGAACTACCATGGTGGTGTTTTTTGTGCAGAAATAAAAAGTTCTCGGAATCGCCTGAAAATCAACGGAGATTTATTTTAGAAAATATAAAAAATACATGCAAGAAGATCCACACAGGGAGGCCCACGGGCTGTCCTCGAGGGTGGGGGGCGCGCCCCCCTTCCCAGGGCGCGCCCCCTGCCTCGAGGGCACCCCGATGCCCCACCGACGTATCCTCAGGTCCTATATATTCCGTTTCATGGAGAGAAAAATCAAGGAGAAAGAATTATCGCGTTTTACGAGACGGAGCCGCCGCCAAGCCCTAATCTCTCTAGGAAGGGCTAATCTGGAATCCGTTCGGGGCTCGGAGAGTGGAGATCGTCGCCATCGTCATCATCAACCTTCCTCCATCACCAATTCCATGATGCTCACCGCCGTGTGTGAGTAATTCCATCGTAGGCTTGCTAGACGGTGATGGGTTGGATGGGATCTTTCATGTAATCAAGTTAGTTTTGTTAGGGTTTGATCCCTAGTATCCACTATGTTCTGAGATTGATGTTGCTATGACTTTGCTATGCTTAATGCTTGTCACTAGGGCCCGAGTGCCATGATTTCAGATCTGAACCTATTATGTTTTCATGAATATATGTGTGTTCTTGATCCTATCTTGCAATTCTATAGTCACCTACTATGTGTTATGATCCGACAACCCCGAAGTAACAATAATCGGGACCACTCCCGGTGATGACCATAGTTTGAGGAGTTCATGTATTCATTATGTGTTAATGCTTTGGTCTGGTACTCTATTAAAAGGAGGCCTTAATATCCCTTAGTTTCCAATAGGACCCCGCTGCCACGGGAGGGTAGGACAAAAGATGGCATGCAAGTTCTTTTCCATAAGCACGTATGACTATATTCGAAATACATGCCTACATTGCATTGATGAACTGGAGCTAGTTCTGTGTCACCCTAGGTTATAACTTCTACAAGATGAATTGCATCCAACGTAATTCCCCATCACCGATCGAATGCCTACGAGCTTTACCTATATTGCTTGTCGCTTATTTACTTTTCCGTTGCTACTATCACAAAAACTACAAAAACACTATCTTTACTTTTATTGTTGCTACCACCACCATCATATTACTGTGCTACTAAACTATCTTGATGCAGATACTAAGTTTCCAGGTGTGGCTAAATTGACAACTCAGTTGCTAATACTTAAGAGTATTCTCTGGCTCCCCTTGTGTCGAATCAACAAATTTGGGTTTAATACTTTACCCTCGAAAATTGTTGCGATCCCCTACACTTGTGGGTTATCAAGACTATTTTCTGGCACCGTTGCCGGGGAACATAGCTCTATTCTTTAAGTCACTTGGGATTTATATCTGCTTATCACTATGAAGAATTTGAAGGACTCAAAAACCAAGATCTTACCATCAACTACAAGGGGATGTAAGTAACTGCCATCTAGCTCTGCACTTGATTCTCCTTCTGTTATGAGTAAACTTGCGACACCTACTCCTGCTATTGAATCTGATATGTCGTATGTTCTTGATGATGCTACTTCTGCTATGTATGATGAAACTACCTCTATGCCTGATACTGTGCCACTAGGTGAATTTCTAGATGAACAAATTGCTAAGGTTACGGAGAGTGCAAATGTTGATGATATTTATGAAAGTGATGATGAAACTACTCCCAACAGATATGAATTGCATGTTGTGCCTGAGGGTTATGTTATGGATGAAGAAACTACTAGAGACTTTCTTGCTTGCAATGATAGATATGATCTTAAGAAGTTATTAGCTAAGCTGAAAGAAAAGTCCTTGAATGCTAGAATGAAACATGACCCTGCTTTTGCTACTTCACCTATTTGTGTCACTGATAAGGATTAGGAATTCTCTGTTGATCGTGAGTTAATTGCTTTGGTTGAATCTGATCCTTTCCATGGTATGAGTCTGAAACTGTTGTGGCACATCTTACCAAGTTGAATGATATAGCTACCCTGTTTACCAATGATGAAAAGATTCGCTACTACTATATCCTTAAGTTATTTCCGTTCTCGTTAAAGGGTGATGCTAAGACTTGGTTCAATTCTCTTGATCCTAGTTGTGTGCGTAGTCCCCAGGATATGATGTATTACTTTTCTGCTAAATATTTTCCTGCTCATAAGAAACAAGCTGCCTTACGGGAAATATATAACTTTGCTCAAACTAAAGAAGAGAGTCTCCCACAAGCTTGGGGGAGGCTTCTCCAGTTACTTAATCCTTTGCCTGATCATCCTCTTGAGATGCATGATATACTTGATGTCTTTTACAATGGACTAACCGATGCTTCCAGAGACCACCTGGATAGTTGTGCTGGTTGTGTTTTCAGGGAAAGAACAGTTGAACAAGCTGAATTACTATTGAATAATATGCTGGCCAATGAAAATAATTGGACACTTCCTGAACCAGCCCCTAAGCCAACTGCGAAGAAGAGAGGTGTTTTATTTCTCAGTCCTGAAGATATGCAAGAGGCAAAGAAATCTATGAAAGAAAAAGGTATTAAAGCTGAAGATGTTAAGAATTTACCGCCTATTGAAGAAATACATGGTCTTAATAACCCGACACACGTAGTAAAGGTAAATTCTCTTTATAGATTTGATGAAAGTGATATTCCTCGTTATAAGTCTGCTAGCCAATGCTTAGCTGAGTTTGACAATTTTATTGTGAAACAAGAAAACTTCAATGCTTATGTTGGTAGATAATTACAACACAATGCTCATATGATTGAACGCTTGAGTGATTATCTGTCTAGTGCTAAAGATGAACTGAAACTTATTAGTATACATGCTTCTATGGTCACCACTCAAGTAGAACAAGTACTTAAGGCTCAGAATGATTTGCTCAATGAATTAAATAGTAAGAATAATGATAATGCCATTAGAGTTGTGACTAGAGGTGGCAGAATGACTCAGGAACCTCTGTATCCTGAGGGCCACCCTAAGAGAATTAAGCAAGATTCTCAAAGAGCTAATTTAGATGCACCTAGTTCTTCTAAGAAGAAGAAAAAGAAAAATGATAGAAATTTGCATGCTTCTAGTGAACTTGTAGCTCACCCACCTGAGAATCCCAATGATATATCTGTTTCTGATGCTGAGACACAATCCGGAAATGAACATGAGCCTAGTGATAATATTAATGATGATGTTCATCTTGATGCTCAACCTAGCAATGATAATGATGTAGAGATTGAACCTGCCGTTGATCTTGATAACCCGCAATCAAAGAATCAACGTTATGATAAGAGAG
This sequence comes from Secale cereale, assembly GCA_902687465.1. Lineage (NCBI taxonomy): Eukaryota > Viridiplantae > Streptophyta > Magnoliopsida > Poales > Poaceae > Secale > Secale cereale. The sequence continues at coordinate 167,469,413 of LR738715.1, forward strand.
ACTTTGTTGCTAGGAAGCACGGTAGGGAAAGAGAACCCTGGGTTCAGAAACCCATGCCTTTTCCTCCAAAACCATCCAAGAAAAAGGATGATGAGGATTTTGAGCGCTTCACTGAAATGATTAGACCTATATTTTTGCGTATGTGTTTGATTGATGTGCTTAAAACAAATCCTTATGCCAAGTACATGAAAGACATTGTCACCAACAAAAGAAAAATACCTGATGTAGAAATCTCCACCATGCTTGCAAATTACACTTTTGAGGGTGGAATGCCTAAGAAATTAGGAGATCCAGGAGTACCTACTATACCTTGCTCCATTAAGAGAAAGTATGTTAAAACTGCTTTATATGATCTTGGAGCCGGTGTTAGTGTTATGCCTCTATATATATATATATATATATATATCGTAGACTTGACTTGAGTAAGATGACACCTACTGAAATATCCTTGCAAATGGCCGATAAATCAACTGATATACCTGTCGATATTTGTGAGGATGTGCCTGTTGTAGTTGCAAATGTTACTATTCTAACGGACTTTGTTATACTTGATATTCCTGAGGACGATAGTATGTCTATTATTCTTGGAAGACCTTTTTTGAATACTGAATGGGCTACTATTGATTGCAACAAAGGCAATGTCACTTTTCATGTCAATGGTAATGACCATACGGTACACTTTCCTAGGAAACAACCTCAAGTCCATAGTATCAATTATATTGGAAAAACTTCAACTATCACTATTGGAGGTTTTGAGTTTCCTATTCCTACTATCAAGAAGGCATATGACATACTTATTGTTGGGGACATACATATCCCCATGGAGGTAACATAGTGTTATTCGAAAATTCTCCGGTTTCATGTTACTCGGAAAGAGTTTATTAACAAGACCTGATCAACCTTGTTAATGGATTCCTTTTGATGAGCATGGGATAGGTGAATCTAGATGGCACAAACCTTCTATACCCTCCTTTTACCTTCTGTTAATTAGGTTAAATAAAAGAAAAATAGCATTATTTGTCTGTTTCCAGACTTATACGTGCAATAAAAAAATATTCCAAAAATAAAAGTTCTCCAAATGCCATGAAAATGAAATATGATTTTTTTCTAGAATATTTAAGAAAATATGGCACTAAACACACAGCGAGGGGAGCCAGCACGTGGCCTTGAGGGCATAGGGTGCGCCCCCAACCTCGAGGGCCCCACATGGCCCCCTCCACTTATCCTTTCACCCATGCTCTCCTTCTTCCTCCCAAAAAAATCCCCAACCAGCTCAAACCCGAGTTCTAGCTCATTTTGCTACCATTTTCGATCTCCTTGCTCAAAGCACCATTCACCAAACTGTTTGGGGAGCTTGTTCCTTGGTATGTGACTCCTCCATTGGTCCAACTAGTTTTTGTTCTAGTGCTTTATTTGTTGCAAATTTGTGCTGCTGTGGTGACCTTTTTCTTGAGCTTGCATGTCAAATTTTCTTGGTCCCAAGTAGTTCTAATGCATGATATAGTCTCTAGGCACTTATAGGAGTTGTTGCTATCAATCTTGTTGAGCTTGGTTAACTTTTGTTGTGAGTCACTAAAATTTTCAGAAATTTTCAGAAAAGGAAAATGTTAAAAAGAATATTGAGGGGCTCTTCCAGCAAGAGCTCAGAGGAGAAGAAGAAAGAAGAAAATAAGAAGCCCAAGTATCATCTTCCTCGCATGGCGGAAGTTCGACCGTGCGAATGGCCTTGTAATAATTTCATGATGTCCGCCGGTATTTACGAAGACTTTTATTGGATGGCGAATAATGCGGGCCTCACCGACTTCCTCAACGACCAAAAAGAGCAGTATCTCTTACTCACCAATATTTTTACGCAAAGCTTCCATTTTCATTCTAGGAAAACACCACCTACGGTGGAGTTTCACTTACATGATGTGGTTAAGGAGATATAACTGTTAGATTTTTGTGAAATATGCAAAGTACCCTTTGAAGGTAGACTAGATGAACCACGTCATGAAGACGTCAAAGGATTTATTGATATGATAGCTGTAGGAGAAACTAGACAAGTTTCAGGGGCAAGAATCACCAGTATACATTTCCCTGTTCTGTGCTACTTTGCTTTATTTGCTAGTAGGTGTTTAATTGGTCACGGGAACAGTGGGAATCTCAGTGCCCCTGATATTATCATTTTACGCCATGCCTTGTTTCGTGACACAACTTTTAGCTTGGGCGCCATCGTTGCCAAACGATTGAGTCTGAACCGCTCAAAGGGGCCCGTCTTTGGAGGCATCTTTGCTTCTCGCCTTGCTGAACATTTTAATATACCTATTAGGCATCATGAGAAGGAAGAAAAATTGCTTGCCCCTGTTTATCTAGACTACAAGAGCATGGTAGCTCATGACTTTATTGTTAAAGACAAAAATATGCAGCTACATTATAAATTGAGGTTTGATGAAATATATTGTGAAATTGTTACCTTGCCTGCACCATCTCTGTTTGATCTGTCCACAGGCAAATACCTCATTACCTCAGATGTCTTCTACCAGTACCAAGGCCAGGCACAAGCTTCAGAGCCTGATCCAGAACTACCACTTGTTCCTTCTCGTCAATATGTTTATGGGTGGGAGCTGGACGAGCTCGCCAACCAGTGGCGCCCAGAGGACACATCTCAGTACACTGGAGGGAGTGGCTTCAATCCGTGGCCATAGACCAACTTAGGCCAAAAGCCTAAGCTTGGGGCAGTACGTGTTTCTCACTGACTTTACTTTCATGTTCACACTTATTCTAGTTGTCGGTGCTCACACTCTTTCACTGTGCCATCCATGCTTAGTTTAATTTTCTTTTTCTTAGTATTTTTCTTGTGTGCTAGAAAAACCAAGAAAAACAAACAGAAATAGTTGTAGCTTCTAGCTAGTTTACTTTCCTTGCTTGTAGTAGTAACAAAAAATGAAAAACCAAAAAGATTTCTTGTTCTTCTTTTGCTTGTTGGGAGCTTTCCCGTGTAAATAGTTTCTTTTCTTTTTTTTAGGGGTTAAGAGTAGAAGACCATGATTGAAAATGCTTAGTGGCTCTCATATGCTTTGTTGTTGATTTTATCTTGAGCCATATTACCTTGTCTTCCCTCTTGTGTTAAATGTCTACAGATTCTAGCTTAGTCCAATGCACGTGCACTATTATTATTATCCACACCGTTCGGTCGTGCGAGTGAAAGGCAATAAGGATGATATATGATGAACTAATTGAGATGAGAAAAGCTGGTATGAACTCAACCTCTCTTGTTTTTGTAAATACGATTGCTCGTCGTTCTTGATTCTGCTTGTTATGAATGAAACATGTTTGCAATGACAATTAGAGATCATAGCTGCTTATGCCATGCTTAATTAGCTGAGAGTTTATAATGGTCTATCTTGCGTGCCAACATGATATTAAAATGGTTGTGATGTGGTATGATGGGTGGTATCCTCCTCTGAACGATTTAAGTGATCTGACTTGGCACATGTTCACGCATGTAGTTGAAACCAATCAACATAGCCTTCACGATATTTATGTTCATGGTGATTTATATCCTACTCATGCTTGCATTCATTGTTGATTAATTTTAATGCATGTTCATGACCGTTGTTGCTCTCTAGCTGGTCACTTCCCAGTCTCTTTCTAGCCTTCACTTGTACTAAGCGGGAATACTGCTTGTGCATCCACTTCCATAAACCCCAAAGTTGTTCCACATGAGTCCACCATACATTCCTATATGCGGTATTTACCTGCCGTTCCAAGTAAATTTGTATGTGCCAAACTCTAAACCTTCAAATGAAATTCTGTTTTGTATGCTCGAACGGCTCATGTATCAACTAGGGATGTCTATATCTTCCATGCTAGGTGGGTTATTCTCACGATGAGTGGACTCCACTCATCATTCACGAGAAAATGGCTGGTAACCGGGACGCCCAGTCCCATGCTCAAAATCATAATAATTAAACAAAACTCCCCCGGGGGTGTTGTTTGTTTGGACGGTAACCCGTGGATTCGGCTGGCCGTGGAGTGTGCTTGTTGGTGGTTGGGGGAGTATAAACTTTACCCTTCTGTTTGGGAACCGCCTATAATGTGCGTAGCATGGAAGATATTGAGATTCTTGGTTGTTATGTTGACAATGAAAGTATACCACTCAAAATGTTATTAACCTCTATTTAAAAATCGAGCTCTGGCACCTCTACAAATCCCTGCTTCCCTCTGCGAAGGGCCTATCTATTTACTTTTATGCAGAGTCATCATCCTCTTATCAAAAAGCACCAGTAGGAGAGCACCTCTATCGTTTCATGTATTATTATTAATTTGCATTGAGTATGATCATGACTGGATCTCTTTTACCATGAATTACAATGTCTAGTTAGTCCTTGATCTTTAAACGTGCTCTACATTTATGTGTTGCGGTCTCAGAAAGGAATAGCGAGATACCATCCTGTTATATCATATCACGATTGTTTTGAGAAGTGTTTTCATCCAAGGTTTATTATTATTGCTCGCTAGTTGATTATTCCATTGATGTGAGTAGTCTTGAGACCTGAAAGTTATTGTGAATGTGGTTAGTTCATGATCTTGTTGAAAACCTGAATGCTAGCTTACATATTTGCAACAACAAGAGCAAACGGAGTTTGTCAAAGTTTTTCTTTATCACTTTCAGTTTATCAACTGAATTGCTTGAGGACAAGCAAAGGTTTAAGCTTGGGGGAGTTGATACGTCTCCAACGTATCTACTTTTCCAAACACTTTTGCCCTTGTTTTGGACTCTAACTTGCATTATTTGAATGGAACTAACTCGGACTGACGTTGTTTTCAGCAGAACTGCCATGGTGTTGTTTTTTGTAGAAATAAAAAGTTCTCGGAATCGCCTGAAAATCAACGGAGATTTATTTCAGAAAATATAAAAAATACCTGCAAGAAGATCCACACAAGGGGGCCCACGGGCTGTCCTCGAGGGTGGGGGGCGCGCTCCCCTTCCCAGGGCGCGCCCCCTGCCTCGAGGGCACCCCGATGCCCCACCGACGTATCCCTAGGTCCTATATATTCCGTTTCGTGGAGAAAAAAATGAAGGAAAAAGAGTTATCGCGTTTTACGAGATGGAGCCGCCGCCAAGCCCTAATCTCTCTCGGGAGGGCTGATCTGGAGTCCGTTCGGGGCTCTGGAGAGTGGAGATCGTCGCCATCATCATCATCAACCTTCCTCCATCACCAATTCCATGATGCTCACTGCCGTGTGTGAGTAATTCCATCGTAGGCTTGCTGGACGGTGATGGGTTGGATGGGATCTATCATGTAATCGAGTTAGTTTTGCTAGGGTTTGATCCCTAGTATCCACTATGTTCTGAGATTGATGTTGCTATGACTTTGCTATGCTTAATGCTTGTCACTAGGGCCCGGGTGCCATGATTTCAGATCTGAACCTATTATGTTTTCATGAATATATGTGTGTTCTTGATCCTATCTTGCAAGTCTATAGTCACCAACTATGTGTTATGATCCGGCAAGCACGAAGTGACAATAATCGGGACCACTCCCGGTGATGACCATAGTTTGATGAGTTCATGTATTCACTATGTGTTAATGCTTTGGTCCGGTACTCTATTAAAAGGAGGCCTTAATATCCCTTAGTTTCCAATAGGACCCCGCTGCCATCGTAGCTGCAGCCACGCTTCACTTCTGGCTCTGCAGCCAGCACGGCGGGTCCCTTGCGCTTCAATTCCTTGGCCTTGGTCCTCTTGTCGTCCGCCTCCGCCTCAGGCAGCTCCTGGAGGGAGAGGCGGCCTTCCTCCGCCCTGGCGCACTTTGCCGCGAGCTTGAACATCTCGAGGGCTGTGCACAGGTCCTCGTGAATGGCGAGCTCTTCCCTCATCTTGACGTCGCGGACGCCATCGGAGAACGCGAAGATGATGGCCTCGTCTGAGACCCTAGGGATCCGGAGGCGCATGGGGTTGAAGCGTTGGATGTACTTTTGTAGGGTTTCTCCCGGCTGCTGCCTCACGCGGCGCAGATCAGCAGCTGTCGGGGCTCGGTCGCGGGTGCCTTGGAAGTTGGCGATGAAACGCTCGTGAGGCTCTTCCCAGGAGGAGATGGATCCCACGGGGAGGTTCAGGAGCCAGGAGCGTGCGCCGTCTTTCAGAGCCATGGGGAACCAGTTCGCCATGACCTGCTCGGTGTCGTTGGACGCCTCAATGCTCAGCTTGTAGAGTTGGAGGAACTCAGTGGGGTCGGTGGCGCCATCATAGCGTGGAGGCAGGTCCGGCTTGAACTTGCCGGGCCAGACGAGGCGTCGTAGCTCAGGAGCTAGGGCGCGACACCCAGCCACGCTCATGATTGCAGGCGCCCCCTGCGCCTGTGGTGCTAGTTCTTGGGGTGCTGGCGCCACCACCTCCTGTGGCGCGCGGTCTGGGCGCTGCAGGCCAGGGGGCGCGAGCCCCTGCATGAGGGTGCGGAATCACCTGGCAGCTCTCCTCATCGCGCGCGTGGGCTCTGCGGGGTTGCTCACGTCGAGGGGCCTCGCGCCGGGCCTCCTGGCTGGCATGGTGTAGTGGAGGCGGGGCCGGGACCCCGTGGCCTTCGCTCCCCACCGGGGCGACGGAGGACGTGAGGAGTGCGTTGATGCGGGTGCTTCCCCAGCGGCGTTGACGAGCTCGGTGATGCGGTGGAGCTACTCGTCGTAGAGGTCATCTGATGGGCGGTTGATACGTCCAAAACGTATCTATAATTTCTGCTTGCTCCATGCTTCTTCTGTGTGATATTGTTGTGATATTGATGCACTTCCATACACTTTTGATCATATTTGGACTAACCTATTAACTCAGTGCACCCCAGTGCCAGTTCCTGTTTTCTACTGTTTTTCTATTTCAGGTTTCCCCCATATTAAAAGTGCTCAAACAATTCCGGGAAAATACAGGAAAAATCAGCGTACAGGAAGCTTCGCGAATAACCAAAGCGGGGCCAGAGGGGAGCCAGGGGTGGCCCAGGCGGCCATCCGGCGCGGCCCCACCCCTGACCGCGCCAGGGGGGCGCCTGGGGCCCCGGCTCCACCTCTGGTGACCCCCCTTCGCATATATATTCCTCGCGTCCCGAAACCCTCGAGGACGGAACCCTTTTTCGTGATCTCGCCTCTGTTCCGCCACCGCAGCGCTTCCAAGATCGGGAGCATCAGGAGAACTCTTCCTGGCACCCTGCCGGAGGGGAGAACCACCACCGGGAGCTTCTCCACCACCATGGACGCTTCTCGGATGAGTCGTGAGTAGTCCACCTTGGACCATGGGTCCATGATCAGTAGCTATGTGATGTTCTCCTCCCCTCTTTGTTCTTCATGGTTTAGACCTCGTGACCTGCCCTACATGATCGAGGCACATATGTAATCTTTATGCTGTTGCTCTGCTGAGTTTGCTGGGATCCGATGGATTATGAGATTATGTTCAGATTGTGTGTGAGTAATATATTTGATTCACCTCTTTTATATTTATGTTCTTGAGTAATTCTTGCATGTTCTCCGTTGCTGCTTATTGCTTTGGCCAAGTAGTAGGTAGTAACTCCAAGAGGGAGCGTTATGCTTGATTGTGGGTTCATGCCCCCTGATGACTAGCTTGAATGACAGAAACATGAGTCTAGGGGATGTGATGTTGCCACAAGGGGGAAAACAACGGTTCTTGTACTTGCGGGTGCAAGGATTGTTTACTTTACGCAAAGTTCTTTTAATGCAGTTGTCTGTTGCTTTGAGTTTACACTTTGGGTGGGATTCGCAACTTAATACCAGCGAGATGTTCTGGATAGATATCTCAAGGTGGATGATTAGTAGTAGATGCAGATGGATTTCGGTCTACTTGCCTTGGCGTACCGCCCATGCTTTTGAGCCTCTACCTTTCTTTGCAGCATAGTTAGCATTGGTTTGCGCACATAATCCTGTCAATTGCCCAGCTGTAATTTGTTTACCTCGCTTTGCTGTTTTATCGTCTTTTGGGAGAGAGACATCACTAGTGAACATCATGGGACCCCGGTCCATATTACCACCACTTATCACACCCGCTATTTACTTCATGTTTCCTAGTTGCAGTCATACCTATCATTATTATCTCTTGTGTTTGATCCTTTGTAAACAACAAGGCCGGAGGGATTGACAACCTCTCTGTACTCGTTGGGAGCAAAGTTATTTATATCTGTGTGCAGGTCCTGTCAACCGCTAAGTTTCTGGCGCCGTTGACACCTTCTTGTCGACCCTCGGAGTCTCACGGGATTCGATCCTTGGTACCTTTGCCAAGGGAAATTTGCTGCTACGCTACATCTCAACCTTCCACTTGGGGTAACCAACGAGGGGCGTGAAGCCATCAAGCAAAGTTTCTGGTGCCGTTGCCGGGGACTCCACTCTTCAAGATAGGGGAGTTGCACGCTATCTTTTATCTTTGCTTTTTAGTCTTGTTAGTTTACCTTTCAGTTTTTGCTTTAGTGTCCCTTACCAAAAATCACAAAAATAGTTATCTTGCTTGCTGCTGCTATGGGTTCCACCAAGAACACCAAGTTGTGTGACTTCACTAGTCATAACAACAATGACTTTATCTGCACGCCTATTGCTAAACCTGCCACTTCAGCACCTTCTTATGAGATTAAACCTGCTTTACTGAACCTAGTTATGAAAGATCAATTCTCCGGTGCTGGAGATGATGCTGCTTTGCACTTAAATAATTTTGTTGAGCTCTGTAATATGCAAAAGTACAAAGAAGTAGATGGTGATATTGTTAAGCTTAAGCTTTTTCCTTTCTCCTTGAGAGGAGGAGCTAAAATCTGGTTTCAATCCTTGCCTAGGAATAGTATAGATTCTTGGGACAAGTGCAAGGATGCCTTTATTGGGAAGTACTATCCCCCTGCTAAAATTGTCCAATTAAGGAGTAACATAATGAGTTTTAAACAATTGGATAATGAACACGTTGCCCAAGATTGGGAACGCATGAAATCTCTTGTCAAGAACTGCCCTACTCATGGTTTGACTACTTGGATGGTTATCCAAACTTTTTATGCAGGCTTGAACTTTACCTCGCGGAACTTGTTAGATTCGGCCGCGGGAGGAACCTTTATGTCAACTACACTTGGTGCTGCCACGAGGCTTCTCGACGATATGATGACCAATTATTCCCAATGGCACACCGAACGCGCTCCAACAGGTAGGAAGGTAAACTCTGTCGAGGAGATTTCCTCCCTAAATGAAAAAGTTGACTTGATCATGTCTCTACTTTCCAAGCAATCTTCTATTGATCCTCATGATGTTCCTTTAAATTCTTTGATTGCTCAAGATCAAGTAGATGTGAACTTTATCTCTAGAAACAATTTCAATAACAATGCTTATAGGAGTAATTTTGGTAGCAACCCTAGACCGTTCCCCTCTAATTCCTATGGGAACAACAATGCTTATCCTAGCACCAAGAACTCCACTTCTGAACTAGAGATTATGCTTAAAGACTTCATCACTACCCAAAAGGCCTTCAATAAGAGTGTAGAAGAAAAACTAGACAAACTAGATAATCTCTCTTCGAAGGTAGACAATTTAGCCCATGAGGTAGAGTTGCTTAAAATTAGAACTTCTCCTCTTGAGGATAGGAAGACCACTCCTATGAATGTTATTCAAGTGCAAATTAATGAAAACATTAGGATTATGGCTAAACTTAAAGAGAGATGGGCTAGAGAAAAGAAGGAAGAAGATAGAATTAAGAGCCTTCCTACCCACCACATAGTTGCTACTATCCAAGTTGTTGAGGATATCCAAACTCTTAGCACCCAATGCACTCCTAGTCCCATTGGACCTATTAATGGTGATGCTATGACCTCAACCGTAGAAGAAGAAACTCCTATGACCATAGAAGCTACCAAAAAAGTGAGCCTAAAGGACACCACTGCCACTTTACTTGATAGTAGTGACCTTGATTTTGATAATTGCACCCTTTCTGAAGTTATTGGTTTTCTTCACAAGATGTCTAGAGATCCCCACACTAGCACACTTAATCTTGCCTTCATGGAGCATATCACTAATGCTCTTATCAAAGCTAGGGAGGAGAAGCTTAGGGTAGAAGCCTCCATACCTAGAAAGCTAGAAGATAGTTGGGATCCTATGATTAAAATTAAGTTGAATAACTTCTCTTGCTATGCTTTATGTGATGTTGGAGCTAGTACCTCCGTTATGCCCAAAAGAATATATGATACGTTTAAATTGAAATCTTTTGATCCTTGTTCTTTTGGTGTTCGTCTTGTTGATTCTTCCATAAAGAAACCTTTGGGGAAGATCAACGATGTTCTTATCATTGTCAATGACAATTATGTTCCCGTTGATTTTACTATTATGGATATTGAATGTGAACCTTCATGTCCAATTATTTTGGGACGTCCTTTTCTTCGCACCGTTGGTGCTATCATTGACATGAAAGAGGGGAATATAAAATTCCAATTCCCTCTCAAGAAAGGGATGGAACCCTTCCCTAGAAAGAAGATTAAGTTGCCTTTTGAGTCCGTTATACGGGCTAGCTATTCTCTTACTCTTGATAAAACTTGATCCTCTCTTTTTGCATCATGCCTAGCTTAAAGGCATAAAAGAAAGCGCTTTTGGGAGGCAGCCCCCAACGAATTAGGTTTTATTTTGCTTTTGTTGTGTCTTGATGTTTGTTACTACAGTAGCATCATCATTGTATCTTTTCTTTTCAGCTTTGTGCCAAGTTTAGCCTCCGATTGCAAGAAAGTTCAAAAGTTGTGACGTGCTGTCCAGAAAACAGATTTTGTCCTTGGACCGAAAAATTCGAATAAAATCACCAGATCATCTTTTTGATCTGAATTTTTTTGACAGCGTGCTCTATACAATTGGCTTTCGGGTGTCTGTTCTGAGTTTTTTGATTTGAGTTGCAGAAGTGCCCCGAAAAAATTATTTACTACCTGCTGGTCTGTTTTTCACAGATTCTGTCCTGTTTTGCCTTTTCTTCGTTTTGCAAACCTTGAGCTTGCTTTTTCTTTGCAAAAACCTTTTGGCATTCTTGAGAAACAGTAGCTCTTCAAGATTATCCTTATTTCCAGTAGGGAAAAATTATTTTATTATGGGTACTAACCTCGCTAATCAGATTATGATGAGTTATGTATGAAGGGAGTTTTCAAGTGTGCGAGGGAAGATGATAAAAAAAAGGTTCAGGAGGGTCAAACGCTCAAGCTTGGGGATGCCCCCGTGCACCCCCAAGAAATATTCAAGAAGACTCAAGCGTCTAAGCTTGGGGATGCCCCCATGCATCCCCTTCTCCATCAACAATTATCAGTTCGTCTTTCGTTCGACTATATTTTAATCACTTCATGCGTTATGTGCTATGCTTGGAGCGTCTCACTCTTAGTTTCCTTTTTAGTTTTCTTTAGCTTTGCTTGCTGTTCATAACAAGTTAGAACCCAGCTTTTTCTTTGTGTGGGAGAGAAATATACTCCACTTCAACCTAGAACACAACATAGGATTTTCATGCTTATCTTTGCTGTGTGTGTTCTTTGTCTTTCCATAGCTGTTGTCATGTTTAGCTCTTATTTTCATGCTTTTCTTTTTAAAAAGAGCTTTTGTTTAGTTGGTTGCTGAACTCTCTTGAGTTTTCATGTTTATCTTGTTAAGAGAGTTTGCCTGTTGCACTGAGTTGTGTGTCTTAACTTAAAGTAGGTAATTGAGGTTGCTATTTAATTTTAGTAGTAACTTGCAATAGTTTTGAGGTATTACCATGAGTAATGTCTGAACTTTTGGTGTCAAGAGCTTTAGCCTATTAGTGATAGATGTCGTATTTTGGGCAATCCGTGTTTATTTTCGAAAACCTACAAAATAGTTGAGAACTTTAGCTACTAAATGGATCACTAATCTTTGGAGGGATCGAATATTAGAGTACACTCACGTACCATGAGCCGAGGATGCGCAAGGATAACCAAACCCCCATAAACTCCTCCTCGGGGTACTTGTCTCTTTGTGAACCTCCTAATTAGATTGAGAGTTACCGATAATAAGTGCATGAGTTCTTCGGACTAATGTGAGTATTCGAAAGTTGACACTTCCACCTAGCCATATTTTTCTAGCCTCTTCGGTACCGTGCATTGCCCTTTCTCACCTCGAGAGTTGGCGCATACTTCGCCGGTGCATCCAAATCCTTGGCACGATACGCTCTGTCATCATAAGCCTCATTATATCCTTCCTCAAAACAGCCACCATACCTACCTATCAAGGCATTTCCATAGCCTTTCCGAGATACATTGCCATGCAACATCCATCTTCTCATGACTTGATCTTCATGTCATACGTGCTTTTTGCTTGATCGATGAGCCGCATGCTAGTTGGGCCTTGCCCTAATCATTGCTACATGACGCGCTAGTATCATTGCATATCCTGCTACACTGGCAGAGGCATACATTTGCATACATCATGATAGTTTCATTTTCTCTATGTTGAGTACTTTTGTAAAGTGTGAAAGATCTTCTATACTCTTTGTAATATATTGAGTGTTGCCCCTAAAGTGAGGAAAAGATCCTAAAGAGGACAAAATCAAAAGATCCCAAAGAGGACAAATGAGAGTTAAATAGAAAGAGCCATGGAAGCCACAAAAAAATAAAAAAAAATAAATAAAGAAAGAGAAAAAGAAATAAAAAGAGAGAAGGGGGCACACTACTATCCCTTTTTGAGAGATCCACACTCGTACTCCATCTTATACCTTGTACTCCATAGAGATTATCATTTATGCATATAGCTATGTGGGGACCTTCACACTATAGAACTTGGCTTGTATATTCCAATGATGAGCCTCCTCAAAAGAGCTCTAGGTCTTCTTGAGCAAGCAAGTTGGATGCACCCCCACTAGTTCCATTGGAGAGCTTACCTTAGCTCATATGTGCATCCGTTGCATGGCAATCCCAACTCCTCACATCATATCTATCATTTGGCTTTCTCTCGCCTATGATTGTCCTCATTGATGTGAGCCTTTCACACCTTTTTTTTGTCTTCCCCCTCCATCATTTTTCTCTCTTTGCCATCCTAAGTGTCAGCTTTCTTGCTTACGCTCATCCATTGCATGAGTGCTCAAAATATCGAAAGGGAGTGGATCATTTTGACTTGTACCTGGATGTTGGTCTGGGGATGAGTCAAGATAAGATTCCAAAGAAGACCAAGTGTGAAACTTTAGTAGATTAAGTTCTCAACAATACAAAAACTATGTTTTACTCTCTCGTATATCCCTATCCCCTTTCTTGCACGCAAACACCATTTGGAGACATTCGAGTCACGGACAGCGAGAGATCTTGCACCTTTATGTTCTTATGTTGCTTGTTACAATGCTAATATAGACTCTTGCTTGTTATGACTTGAATTGAATTACATGCCTTGATTGCTTTACTTAAAAGTTCTTATATGGTTGGTAGCATGTCACCACAGAAATTATGTTTGTTATCATTTACCTACTCGAGGACGAGCAGGAAATAAGCTTTGGGATATTGATACATCCAAAACGTATCTATAATTTCTGCTTGCTCGATGCTTCTTTTGTGTGATATTGCTATAATATTGATGCACTTCCATACACTTTTGATCATATTTGGACTAACCTATTAACTCAGTGCACCCGAGTGCCAGTTCTTGTTTTCTGCTATTTTTCTATTTCAGTTTCCCCCATATTAAAAGTGCTCAAAAAATTCCAGGAAAAATACAGGAAAAATCAGCGTACAGGAAGCTTCGCGAATAACCAAAGCGGGGCCAGAGGGGAGCCAGGGGTGGCCCAGGCGGCCACCCGTCACGGCCCCACCCCTGGCCGCGCCAGGGGGGGCGCCTGGGGCCCCGGCTCCGCCTCTGGTGACCCCCCTTCGCATATATATTCCTCGTGTCCCGAAACCCTCGAGGACGGAACCCTTTTTCACGACCTCGCCTCTTTTCTGCCGCCGCAGCGCTTCCAAGATCGGGAGCATCAGGAGAACTCTTCCCGGCACCCTGCCGGAGGGAGAACCACCACCGGGAGCTTCTCCACCACCATGGACGCTTCCCGGATGAGTCGTGAGTAGTCCACCTTGGACCATGGGTCCATGATCAGTAGCTATGTGATGTTCTCCTCCCCTCTTTGTTCTTCATGGTTTAGACCTCGTGAGCTGCCCTACATGATTGAGGCACATATGTAATCTTTATGTTGTTGCTCTGCTGAGTTTGCTGGGATCCGATGGATTATGAGATTATGTTCAGATTGTGTGTGAGTAATATATTTGATTCACCTCTTTTATATTTATGTTCTTGAGTAATTCTTGCATGTTCTCCGTTGTTGTTTATTGCTTTGGCCAAGTAGTAGGTAGTAACTCCAAGAGGGAGCGTTATGCTTGATTGTGGGTTCATGCCCCCTGATAACTAGCTTGAGTGACAGAAACATGAGTCTAGGGGATGTGTTGTTGCCACAAGGGGGGAAACAACGGTGCTTGTACTTGCGGGTGCAAGGATTGTTTACTTTACGCAAAGTTCTTTTAATGCAGTTGTCTGTTGCTTTGAGTTTACACTTTGGGTGGGATTTGCAACTTAATACCAGCGAGATGTTCTGGATAGATATCTCAAGGTGGATGATTAGTAGTAGATGCAGATGGATTTCGGTCTACTTGCCTTGGCGTACCGCCCATGCTTTTGAGCCTCTACCTTTCTTTGCAGCATAGTTAGCATTGGTTTGTGCACATAATCCTGTCAATTGCCCAGCTATAATTTGTTTACCTCGCTTTGCTGTTTTATCGTCTTTTGGGAGAGAGACATCACTAGTGAACATCATGGGACCCCGGTCCATATTACCACCACTGATCACACCCGCTATTTACTTCATGTTTCCTAGTTGCAGTCATACCTATCATTATTATCTCTTGTGTTTGATCCTTTGTAAACCACAAGGCCGGACGGATTGACAACCTCTCTATACTCGTTGGGAGCAAAGTTATTTGTATCTGTGTGCAGGTCCTGTCAACCGCTAAGTTTCTGGCGCCGTTGACACCTTCTTGTCGACCCTCGGAGTCTCACGGCATTCGATCCTTGGTACCTTTGCCAAGGGAAATTTGCTGCTACGCTACATCTCAACCTTCCACTTGGGGTAACCAACGAGGGGCGAGAAGCCATCAGCGGTAGCGCAAGAGCTCCCACGCCATGAGCAGTGCAGGCTGCTGGTAGACCAGCACGCGGCGGACCAGCAAGGACGACGCCGCGGCCGGCGAGGGTGAAGGCCTTGTCGTGCGGCCATCCCGCCGCATGGACGGTGGCAGCGATGAGTCCTTCTGCTCGTGGATAGCCGGGTCGGTGACGGCGTTGGCGACCGACGAGTTGGGGCGGAGCGGTGCGCCATTGCTCGCGGGCATCGTCTGAGGGACATTCGCAGCGTGGCGGGCAGCGCGAGCTCGGCGTGTGTCCACCATGGCTGTGGGGCAGAGTCGACGACAAGAGCGCGATGAGGTCGTCGGAGAGGCGAGATTTAGACATGCCCCCTACCTGGTGCGCCAAATGTCGGATTTAGGGCTCCGCAAAACCCAATAAGTTCGAACACACGGGCTTGAACGAAGATCTCTCTCACTCACGTCTACCTAGCGCCTCGCTCTCGTCTCGGTGGAAGGATTCAAGCAAGCAACAGACAGGACACACGAGAGTTTATCCAGGTTCGGGCCACCGTGTGGTGTAAGACCCTACTTCCTGCTTTGGTGGATTAGCTTCGGGCGAGCTAGAATATGAGCTAGTACAACGGTTCCTCGGCTCAGGAGGCAAGCTCAGGAGGGTCAGGAGCAAGTGTTCTTGCTCCTTGTGTGGTGGCTGTGTGTTGATCCCGAGTGTATCCGTCGATCGATTGGTCGATCCCCCTACAGTGGGAATCCTAGCTAGTTATATAGGCGGCCACGGTCCTCTTCCCCCGAAATGTTTAGGCGGGAAGGGATCCCACAACGGCCATTTTTGAGTGGGAACACAAGGACGTTCCTACCCTGACAAAAGTGGTCTTCGCCAGCAAAAGGATCAGGCGGTGACACGGTGGTGGGCTCGACGGTGACATCCTCCTTATCGTCCTTGCGGTCTTCAGTCTCGTTGCACCAAAGGGGAAACCTTTGCCCCGCTCCTTGGGAACCAACGGCTACATTGTCCCCTTTGCAACGAAATGGCAACTGCGCCACTGGCACACGCTGGCACGGTGCGTCACTCCTGACATCACAGCCTGCTCCTGAGGCAGGCCTGGCCTTGGATTATCCGCCCCTCCGGAGCACCTTGCTGAGGCTGCTCCCGAGGAAGTCTTGACGTCGTTCTCCTCGTGAGGCTTAGCCCCCTCGCGAGGGTCTTGGACAGCTGGTCGATCAGCTGGGCCATACCAGGCCGCTTGTAGGAGCAAGTCGCGGCCCGCAGACAGGCAAGCCTGGGTACCCTGGTTCCCAGGACGCCGACAGATTCCACGAGGATCTGGATATATTTATAGCGCTTGTTGATGGTGTCTTTTATCAAGCGAGCCTCGATGGCTCGGAAGTGGCTATTATGGCCGATTATCCCAACCTTCTCCCTTCCTCTGATGTAAGTACCCAGAAGACATCCTCAAAAAATGAGCCCTCCCCTTGTGCCTCACCCAGTGCACTGACTCATCCTCAAAAGGGTCGGCGCTCAGCACGCCGCACTGCATCGAGGGCGGCTTCTAAGAAGATAGCGCCTACGCAGGGCGAGCCTTCAAAGCGGAAAGAAACGGGGAGCATCGTCGAGCCTCGTCCTTCATCAAAGAGGTCTAATCTTTAATATGTGCTTAGGCATAAGACCAGATTGTCACACTTCACCTCCCGTCTTATTTTAGAAGGAGCATACAACGAACCGCGTCCGAGGACCCGGTTGGCCGATCACCAGCTAATTCTGCCCCGGACTCATCAACAAGGACGAGAGACAATACGGATGCAGCACCATATTATCCACCTCATGAGGATTCGGATGATGTATCTGTCACCAATTTTGAAGTGGAGAGCGTGATGAATCATCGACGCCGCAAAGAGGCCATGCATGCTCTAGCTTTCACTAATCAGGAATTCAATGCCCTCAGTTCCATGGATGCATATATCCGAGCTACCCGGGATGGACTTGCGGGAGTCACTCACCTATTTTCAAAAGATATGCAGGTAAGAGTTTGTGTAAATTTAATAGGTATATGCCAGTAGCCCCCGAGACTTGAAGTGGTTAGTCCAACCGATTTAAGGATCGTTATGTCCGCGGGTTCTCAAAGAGAAGAACAACATGCTGCCCCAGGAGCTTGAAACAAGCCGGACAAAGCTAAATGCCGCCACAACAGAGCTAGAGGAAATGAAGAAATCCACAAGGGGAGCACATGGTAAGGAAAAATAATATCTGTCGCAATGATGTTTTAAGCATACATTGTTGTATTTTAGCAGCGGGTTCTATAGGTCAACTGGAGGAGAGCTTGACAACTGCCAAGAAAGCCCAGGAATATGCTGAGAGGCAAGAAGCAGCCGGTCACCGAGTACTAGCACGGGCCATTAACCAAAAGAACAAACTAGAAGAGGAAAAGGATAAGCAAGCTGAAGAGATAGAGAGCTTAAAGGCTCAATTATCGGATGCACCAAAGGAGAATAAAAATTTGAAAGATGGCATATTCTGTATGACCTTTAAACCATCCAGGGAACTCATATTGTCCGGTAATTCAGAGTACTATAATGATGTTCCTACAGGTGTGTTAACCGGGCGTCCTGAAGAAGAAGTGTCCGGATTCTGAGGCGATGTGCTAAAAGAGTTTTCCATAGTGCATGAGTGGGACCGAAAAGCCATGAAGAGTATGGTCAAAGCCTTATGGCCGTCCGATGCCCCTCCAGAAAGTATGGAGGATTTGGCGAACCTATTCAAAGGTGCCCGGCGCCGCTTTGAGCTATGGAAGGCGTCAGCATGCCGGGAAGGTGCCTGAGAGGCATGGGCCATGGTGAAAACACGCTATACTGGGCTTGAGCCGAATCATATGGCCCGAGTTGGACCTCGGGGACCAGACGGGCAACAGATTCCCGTGAGCTTGGTATATGACCAAGTGATAATAGCTGCGAAATATTGGCAAGAAGACTATAACTTAAGTAGTCTTATGGATGGCATAGATAAAGAGTAGGCGTTTGATTCGATGTATCAATGTACTTTATCATCAAACTTATCTCCAACCAAACGTGACAACATATGTCATGGCAGGCCTTCCGCTTCAACCTCAAAACCAAAAGGTTGGAGTGTTTTCGTATAATATGTTTGAATGTAATAAACACTCATTATGTTCAGAAACCAGTCAATCCGGTCATATTGCTCGAGCAGACAAAATTTGTTAGAGGAGTTATGTTATATTACTATTTAACATAAGAAACATCTTCCAGGGAAAATAGTTCCATCAATGGTTCCTTTCCTTGGGTCAGCGTGCTTGATTATGCATGCGTAGGCTTTTGATCTGAAAGATGGAATTACGGGCAGCCTATCCCTTAGAATTATGTAAACATAGATATTTTGTCGTTCCTTGCCGACCAATCATTCCCTTAAGTATGCTAGCTTTTGGATTCACCCGTCTGAGTTACAGATCCAGATTACCCGATTGTAACAATTGCAAAGGTGCTCCCTTTACACCCTAGCCGAACAATAGGGAACGTAGGGTATAAAAATAGGAGCGAGGCAACCCAGCTTGGCAAAAACTTAAGTCATAGAGGTGCATATAATGGCGACAAAAAGGAACAAACGACATGAAGAATATAAGCAACAAGCTTTATTAGTAAGCTTCGTCGAAGAAGCCCCCAGTTATCGTGGGGTATGTACATTTAAAGATGTGTACCCCTCATAGTTCGGTAGATTCGAATACATCCGGGGATATTAAAGGGAAAATTAAAAAATAAGAGAGGAAAAAGGAACCTAGTCAAGATAAAAGAAAAGGTGCTACCGAACTATCCGTAGAATCATCGAAGCCGAGCAGCGTTCCATGGATTCGGCTCTAGGCGATTATCCGATGCATTGCAAAGGCGATAGGCTCCTCCTGTAAGAACCTCATATATGATGAAGGGACCCTCCCATCTTGGTTTGAGCTTATCTTTTTTCTTCTCTGGGAGACGTAAGATGAGATTGCCAATGTTGTATGTTTTAACCCGTACTTTTCTGCTTTGGTACCGCCTGGCCTATTATTGATAGAATGCGGAACGAGCTTGTGTGATATTGCGCTCCTCTTCAAGGCCGTCTAGGTCATCCTGACAATCGAGCTCGGCTTCTCACTCTTCATACATGCGCACTAGAGGTGAGTCGTGAATAATGTCGCAGGGTAGAACAACTTCTGCGCCGTACACCATGAAGAAAGGTGTGTATCCGGTTGTTCGGTTAGGTGTAGTTTGCAGCCCCTAGACTACCGAATCGAGCTCCTCAACCCAGTGTTTATCTCACTCCCATAGGGAGCGCACCAGTCGGGGTTTAATGCCGCTCATTATTAGGCCATTGGCCCGCTCGACCTGACCGTTTTTTTAGGGTGTTAGACGGATGCATAGTCGAGTTTAATGCCCAATCTAGGACGCCAGTTTTTCACCTCATTGGCCATAAAATTGGAACCATTATGAGT
Source organism: Secale cereale (assembly GCA_902687465.1). Taxonomy (NCBI): domain Eukaryota; kingdom Viridiplantae; phylum Streptophyta; class Magnoliopsida; order Poales; family Poaceae; genus Secale; species Secale cereale. Next base: position 167,488,989 of record LR738715.1, read on the forward strand.
GATGATGTTGTGCGGGACGCCGTAGCGGTGTACCACGCTGGATATAAAGTCAATTATTGGTCCTGTTTCGGCCGTTTTTACTGGTTTGGCCTCTATCCACTTAGTGAATTTATCCACCATAGCTAATAAATATTTCTTTGAGGGGTCCGACCATATCGAGCCCCCAGACCGCAAAGGGCCAACTGGTGGGGATTGTCCGCAAGGCGGGGGGGCATATGACTTTGATTGGCGAAAAGCTGGCATCCCACACACCGTTGGACAAGGGCTTGTGCATCTGCCCGGGCCATTGGCCAGAAAAAGCCTATCCAAAAATCTTTGCTTACGAGGGCCCGAGCTGCAGTGTGATGGCCGCCCAGACCAGCATGTATTTCGGCCAAGATTTGTTGTCCCTCCTCTTAGGAGATGCACCTTTGGAGAATCCCAGTAGTGCTTTTCTTGTACAGCTCACCTTCGTGAACCTTGTAGGCATTAGAACGCTGAACTATGCGACGGGCCTCATTTTGGTCATCAGGAAGTTCTTGCCTATTGAGGTAGGCCAGGAAGGGTTCGGTCCAAGGAGCAATAACAGCCATGATCTCATGAGTAGACTGTGTTATTTCAATATCTGAACCCCGAATGATACATGTATTGTGTTTGGTTACTGGGGGCATGGTCAGGTCTGAACTGGCGTCTTCGCTCTCGTCCCACCATACTATAGATGGCTTGAAGAGCCTTTCCAGAAAGGTGTTGGGCGGGACGGGGTCGCGCTTGGCGCCCATGCAAGCAAGTATGTCCGCTGCCTGATTACTGTATTGAGCAACGTGATGAAATTCGGGCCCCTCAAACCGAGCCGATATTTTAATATGGCGTTTCAATATGCCAGCATTTTTGGATCTTTTGCATCGAACTCTCTGTTTACCTGAGATATTGTGAGGTTTGAGTCTCCGCGCACCTCTAGGCGTTGTATGCCCATGGAGGCGGCCATGCGGAGACCATGTAGCAGTGACTCGTATTCGGCAGTGTTGTTGGAGTACGTGTACATGATTTGTAACACATAGCGGACTGTGTCCCCCGTGGGGGATGTCAAGATGACGCCATCCCCCAGTCCGGCTAGCATCTTGGAGCCGTCGAAATACATGTTCCAGTTGGAGTATGAACTGTACTCTTTAGGGGGCTCGCCTTCCATCCATTATGCAATGAAATCGACCAACACCTCAGATTTGATAGCTCGGCGTGGCTTGTATGTTATTTCAAACGGTAAGAGTTCAATGGCCCATTTGGCTATGCGGTTGGTGGCGTCCTTGTTATTTATAATATCATTAAGTGGTACTACGGATGCCACTATGATCGAACACTCTTGAAAATAGTGTAGGAGTTTTCGGGATGCCATAAAGACCACGTAAGCTATCTTTTGATAACGAAGGTATCGTGATTTGTATGGTGTAAGGACCTCCGATACGTAATAGACTGGTTTTGGGACGGGGAATTTATGTCCCTCTTCCTCTCGTTCGACAACGAGCACAACGCTCACCACCTGGTGAGTTGCTGAGATGTAAAGCAACATAGGCTCGCCAACACTTGGAGCGGCTAGGATTGGGTTGTCTGCTAATAAGGTTTTAATTTCTTCCAATCTGGCTGTGGCCGCTTTCGTCCATTCGAAGTTGTCGGTGCGTTTGAGCAGCCTATAAAGTGGTAATGCTTTTTCTCCTAGTCTGGAGATGAAGTGGCTCAAAGCCGCCACACACCCTGCTAGCTTTTGGACCTGCTTTAGGTCGGTTGGTGTAGCCAATTGTGACAAGGCTCGGATTTTAGCTGGGTTTGCTTCAATTCCTCTACGGGAGATGATGAACCCCAGTAGCTTTCCCGCCGGAATGTCGAAGACACAATTTTTGGATTGAGCCGTATGTTATATGTTCGGAGGTTATTGAATGTGAGGCGGAGATCGTCCACCAATGATTCGGCGTGTTTAGTCTTGATGACTACGTCGTCCACATATGCCTCCACTATCTTACCAATTTGTTTTTCCAAGCATGTTTGAATCATGCGTTGATAAGTGGCGCCAGCGTTTTTAAGCCCAAAAGGCATAGTGTTAAAACAGAAAGGTCCATACGGGGTGATAATTGTTATTGTGGCCTGGTCGGATTCCTTCATTTTAATCTGATGGTATCCAGAGTAAGCGTCAAGGAAACATAGTAAGTCGTGTCCCGCAGTCGCATCAATGATCTGGTCAATGCGGGGCAAAGAAAAATGGTCCTTAGGGAAAGCCTTGTTGAGGTCTTCGAAGTAGACACAAAGGCACCATGATTTATCCTTCTTCGGCACCATGACCAAGTTGGCTAGCCAATCGGGGTGTTTAATTTCTCTGATGAACCTGGCTTCCAGTAATTTGGCTAGCTCCTCCCCCATAGCTTGTATTTTGGGTTCGGAGAATCGTTGCAGTGATTGCTTGACTGGTTTGAACCCTTTGATTATGTTGAGGCTGTGTTCGGCCAGTCTGTGTGGGATCACAAGCATGTCTGAAGGGTGCCAGGCGAAGATATCCCAGTTTTCACGCAAGAATACGCGTAAGGCGGTGTCTATCGTCGGGTCCAACTATGCTCCAATGGATGCTGTTTTATTAGGATCCGTCGGGTGCACTTGAAATTTAACTATTTCATCTACTGGCTTAAAAGAGGTGGATTTTGGCCTTTTGTCAAGGACCACATCATCCTTGTCCACCATGGATCATAGGATGGTTAATTCTTCGGCCGCAAAGGCTTCGGATAGTGCCTCAAGAGCCAAGGATGCGGTTTTGTTTTCGGCGTGAAGTGCTTTATCAAGATCACTTGTGACTGTGATTATTCCATTGGTCCCTGGCATTTTAAGCTTCATGTACCCATAATGGGGTATGGCTTGGAAGCGTGAGAAAGCATCCCGCCCAAGAAGGGCGTGGTACCCGCTATTGAAGGGAACAATATGAAAGAGCAGCTCTTCTAACCTGTAATTTTCAGGCATGCCGAATATTACATCAAGTTTAATTCTCCCCGAGCATTGTGCTTCTTGACTGGGGATAATGCCTCGAAAGGTGTTATTACTTTGCTCAATGCGGGTTCTATCAACCTGCATTTTGTCGAGCGTGTCTTCGTAGATGAGGTTAAGCCCATTGCCGCCATCCATGAGCACTTTGGTAAGTCAAAAGTCGTCCACGGGAGGGTTCAGTACTAAAGCGGCGGGTGCTCGGACTGATTGGGCCCTTGGTTCGTCGTCAGCGGTGAAGGTTATTGTCGTGTTGTTCCATGGGGTCACTTCGCTTACTTGGTGGACCTCGGCGAGTTCGCGAAGTGTCCTCTGACGCCGATTATTTGAAGAGAAGGTATCAAAGACCGTAAGGACATTAAAATCGTCATCTTCCGGAGGGTGTCTCTCTGGAGTGGCGACGGCGAGTATGGCATCACCACTTTTAGCTACCTGCCGGAATACCCAACACGCTCGAAGGTTGTGAGTTGAGACTGTGCCAGGAATCGCATGTATTGGACAGGGCTTATCCAGGAGTTCATCAAGAATGGACATGTATCCCGCAAAGGGTTTATTTTTCTTGCCGACGGGCTTGTGATTGGAGGCCCCGTTAGGGCGTATTCATTTTGCCCGAGCAGTACATTGCCCAAAAGCAACAGGTTCCAAATGTGTGGTCTGGGCCTTCCATGTGCTTTCCATCACACAGTACTTCCGTACTAAGTGCGATAATTCCGTGAAACTCTGTATATGATGGCGGTCGAGGGTGTTCAAAATTCCCTCGTCAATACAATTGCGATGAAAAACCGAAACTGCATAGTCATCACAGCTATTATTAATCTTGTTTTTAACAAGTAGGAACCTGGCTCAGAAGTGATGGACCGTTTCCTAAGGTTGTTGCCATACATACATCAGGTCATATATGTCTGGAGGGCCAGAATTACTTGGAGAGTATTGATTGTGGTGGATGGGCATGGCAAAACTTGAATCCTGACCAAAGATAGTATCCGGAGTTAGCAAAATGTCTATGGTCATCAGTTCAGGTCCGGGAGGATCCAAGTGCTCCCCAGACTCTATATCCGACCCTGAGCTCAGAAGGTGCGGAGTCCCGCCCAGAGGAAGGGTATCCGGCTCAACGGGTTCGGAGGTACAAACATAGCTGGTCTCCAGTTTAGGAGAAGAAGCGTTTTCGGCTCATTCTTCGATGACCGCTACCAGGTGAGTGATCGGCGAGGAATTGCCTCCCCCCTAGTCAGGTTTAAGCCCGATCCGATCATTGGCCGTTGAAAGCCCTAGGGTGGCGATATGATCTAGCAACTCGTTTAAGGACGAGGTGTCCGCCTGATCTGTCTTTTCAGAGTATTCGAGACCGATGTAGGGGTGGTGCTTGGACATTACAGGGGACGCATTCAGCTTCAAGGCCATGCGGGCACACACAGTGCAACTGCCGAGCTAGAGGACATGTCCTAAAGTCAGGCTCCTTTCGGAAGTGATTTCGTCATTGATGACAAGGCGAGCCATAGACCGCTTTTCGCGACTACACAACGGAGCTCTCAATGGAAGGACCATTGTTAGTGTCAAAATCGGCAGATCTCGGGTAGGGGGCCCAAGCTATGAGTCTAAGGATCGATGGTAACGAGGGATAGTAGGGACATGATGTTTACCCAGGTTCGGGCCCTCTTAAAGGAGGTAAAACATACTTCCTACTTGATTGTATTTGATGAGTATATGGGTTACAAGAGTTGATCTACCTCGAGATCATAATGGCTAAACCCTAGTCGTCTAGGCAATGATTATTCTAATGATCTCTACTGACTAAACCCACCGGTTTATATACATATCAGAGGGGCCTAGGGTTGTACAGAGTTGTCTTGCAGAGGAATAAAACATTACACATGGACATCAAACTTGTCGTTCTACACACATAGGAGTCCTACCCAGACACGGGGGACGGTCTTCTGCTTTATCTTCACGGCCCATTAGTCCGGACACCCGAGGACCCCCATATCCAAGACTCCCTCACCTAGTCCTCCGTAGTTGGGATTGCCAGTGAGTGAAGGTGTGCTTGGAGCTATAAGGTGAGGTGAAGAAGAATATCCCCCTCTACAATGGCCATCCTCCCTTCTTAAAGTGCATTGGGCCTCTTCCCCCAAAATATGAGCGGGAAAGGGCTTCCACAGGGCGGCAAGTTTAAAGGGGGGCAAGGGCGCAAGCTTATCCTGGCCAAAGGTAGTCTTCGCCGGCTAAAGGTGTTATCCCAATGTTGACGTGGGCTCGGCGGCGACGTACGTCCGAGCGTCGAGCTTCCTTGGTCTTCATTCACCAAAGTAGAAAGCTTTGGGACTTGCTTTTGAGAGAGGCAGCCATCGCTGCTCCCTTAGCACCGAAGGAGAAACCGGTCTTAGTCGTACCCTGACAACCTTATCCTGACAACAAGGCGTTACCCATGTGATAGGCGAGAGCTTCACGGCTGGAGCCTCGAAACTTGATACGTCTCCAAAGTATCTATAATTTTTTATTGTTCCATGCTATTATATTATCCTTCTAGGATGTTTTATGTGCTTTTATATACACTTTTATATGATTTTTGGGACTAACCTGTTAACCCAGAGCCTAGTGCCAGTTTATGTTTTTCTCCTGTTTTAGGGTATCGCAGAAAAGGAATATCAAACGGAGCCCAATTGACCTGAAATCCAACGGAGGCTGTTTTTGGACCAGAAGAAGCCCAGAAAGTGCCGGACGGGGGCCAGAAGATCCACAGGCTGCCCACGAGGGTAGGGGGCGCCCCCCTACTGGGCGCGCCCCCCTGCCTCATGGACAGCTCGGAGACCCCCTTTACTTGCCCCCTGACTCCAACACCTCCTATATACACTGAAACCTCCAGAAAATAACCTAGATCGGGAGTTCCGACGCCAAAAGCCTCTGTTGCCACCGAAAACCAATCTAGACCCGTTCTTGCACCCTGCCGCAGGGGGGATCCCTCTCCTATGGCCATCTTCATCATCCCGGCACTCTCCATGATGAGGAGGGAGTAGTCCACCCTCAGGGCTGAGGGTATGTACCAGTAGCTATGTGTTTGATCTCTCTCTCTCGTGTTCTTGAGATGGCACGATCTTGATGTATCGCGAGCTTTTCTATTATAGTTGGATCTTATGATGCTTCTCCCCCTCTACTCTCTTGTAATGGATTGAGTTTTCCCTTTGAAGTTATCTTATCGGATTGAGTCTTTAAGGATTTGAGAACACTTGATGTATGTCTTGTGTGGGATACCTGTGGTGTCAATGGGGTATTCTATTAATTCACTTGATGTATGTTTTGGTGATCAACTTGCGGGTTCCGTGACCTTGGGAATCTATGCATAGGGGTTGGCACACGCTTTCGTCTTGACTCTCCGGTAGAAACTTTGGGGCACTCTTTGAAGTACTTTGTGTTGGTTGAATAGATGAATCTGAGATTGTGTTATGCATATTGTTTAATCAAGCCCACGGATACTTGAGGTGATAATGGAGTATCTAGGTGACATTAGGGTTTTGGTTGATTTGTATCTTAAGGTGTTATTCTAGTATGAACTCTATGATAGATCAAACGGAAAGAATAGCTTCGTGTTATTTTACTACGGACTCTTGAATAGATCGATCAGAAAGAATAACTTTGAGGTGGTTTCGTACCCTACCATAATCTCTTCGTTTGTTCTCCGCTATTAGTTACTTTGGAGTGACTCTTGTTGCATGTTGAGGGATAGTTATATGATCCAGTTATGTTATTATTGTTGAGAGAACTTGCACTAGTGAAAGTATGAACCCTAGGCCTTGTTTCCTATCATTGCAACATCGTTTATGCTCACTTTTATCTTTAGTTACCTTTCTGTTTTTATATTTTCAGATTACAAAAACCTATATCTACCATCCATATTGCACTTGTATCACAATCTCTTCGCCGAACTAGTGCACATATACAATTTACCATTGTATTGGGTGTGTTGGGGACACAAGAGACTCTTTGTTATTTGGTTGCAGGGTTGTTTGCGAGAGACCATCTTCATCCTACGCCTCCCACAGATTGATAAACCTTAGGTCATCCACTTGAGGGAAATTTTCTACTGTCCTACAAACCTCTGCACTTGGAGGCCCAACAACGTCTACAAGAAGAAGGTTGTATAGTAGACATCAAGCTCTTTTCTGGCGCCGTTGCCGGGGAGGTGAGTGGTTGAAGGTATATCTTTAGATCTTAGAATCGAATCTTTTAGTTTCTTGTTTTATAACTAGTTGAGTTTATAAAAGAAAACTACAAAAAATGGAATTAAGGTTGCCTCATATGCTTCATCTTTTTAATATCTTTCGTGAAAATGATGGGAAGGAAAATTGTGCTCAAGTACTAGAAGAAGAATTACATAGAATTCTTGGCATAAAATATGTGCATGATGAGCATGATTGCAATGTTGTTAGTATGAATCCTTTGAATATCCATGATGCTAATTATATGCAAAGCCACAAGCTTGGGGATGCTATGTTTGATTAACTAGATAATGCCCCGCGCGTTGCTGCGGGAAAATTAGTATACCAAGTTGTAAAAACTCATGAGGTGGGATGAGGAAATGTAATCTACCACTGAAGTGGGATGCTTGTGAGCTAACACAAACCACATTTCGAAAAGTATACTCTACATTGTTTCGATCTTATAAATTACTGAAAGCTTGTCAACCCAATGAAACACAATGTGGCTAGCTTTAAACATAAATGTGTAGCCAATGAAATCAGATTAATCAAACTTCGATATATTGTACAAATATGATATACCATATAAAAAACAGGATGCCAACATTTAAATAACATGAATGGGATAACCAAACTCCATACATGCAGATCAATTTAATACGCATAATCTATTGCATGGGGAGATATTACTCTAAATCTTCTTTTTGCGAGAATATTACTCTAAATCTTAGGACATAAAAACATTAGAAAGAATTAAAAAAAATCAATGTCCTGAGTCCTGCTGCACCACATACAAAAAAATACACCATGTGTTGGCAAGTCTGCTTGCATAATCTTTGTTTGCCGTAGTGTGTCTTTCACCTATATATGTTACTGCGAATAAGGTATTGGGTCGCTGATACAAAATAGAGATGGCCTTAGTATAATGAAGCAAGGAGAAATATGACTATAGATTAGCATGAATAGGACAGTGGGCATAAGACGTCTTGTAGTGTGTCCTTATATTTAGTGCCTTTGAAGAAACTTTTTAAATCACATGCTTCTTGGATGCATGCATCAGAATTAGAGGAACAATGGAAGGTGAAAGTAGTATAAGTCTTAAGCAAGATCGCTCACCTACTTCATTATCTCATCAGACAACGTGTTGATAGCCATTAGAAAATAATCTGCCAAGAGGACGTGCATCAATAATATAAGTATAGAATAAAGCTTTTCTCAACAACAACAAAAACTCAGCTCAATAATCAACTATGGCTGCACAGATCGTTCAATCTGTATAATGCTAAATATTATGAATATAGCAATATATCATACCTATCAAGAAGGGACACTCAATGTTATTTTGAACTGCTATATGAACTAATGATTTTTTTATCAATGGTTGCATATCGATCATAGTTTCAAAAGACATATAGGGTAGATAGTTGAGAATCAAAAAGTACCTAGATTTATTTTCAACGTAATCTGCAGTACAATTTTCACCAAAGACATATTAAAATATATGTGCAAACAAACGTCAAAAAGATTGGGGGTTCTAATTTGTCAGTCACTACAGCCGGAGATGTTGTGCCATTGCCGCGAAAAATAAAAGGTAAACCAAAACTTCTCCAAAGAATATACTGTAAGTCATTTGTGGGTAATTTTGAGAGAGAGAAACAGGGGGTGGTTACATACAGAAAGGGCAAAAGGAGGTGAGGTAATTGGGATCCATTTCTTCTCCATTTGTTGAGCCAAATCCGCTTCATAATAGATGGAAGCAGAAATACTTGGATCATAAATCACTCAGAATATCATTACATGGATTCGTCCATATATGCCTTCACGACATCTTCCGCTTTCCTACGAGCTGGGCAAGAGACATTACAGATTCTATCGATCAGGCTGGTATGAGTTGCTGCATAGTAAGGACACAAAGTTCCTTTGTAGCTCATGACGTAAAAGGTAACACAGAGGTCTGATCCAAGGGATGACGAAGTACCTAGAGTAGGTCATGCATGTTGGGGCAATCCCTTGACATGTGGCTATCCTTGCCGAAGTGGTAGCAACCATGGCCGCCACCAGCGCCATCACCGCCGCGACGACCATCACGAGTTAGCCTCCACCACCACCTTCACATGGATGCAGTGCCTGACTTGTACCATCCACGGACGCCTCCATAGCCTCCATAGCAGTCGTTGCCGCTTCCACCATAGTAACAGTCGTCGTTGTATTTAGCTCCTCCGTCGCCAAGACGTGAGGTACCAGGAGACCAGCGCTCGATCTCGACCCAATCTGACATCTTGACCCTGGAAATCCTAGATCGGTGTGGATATGGGGAAGAGTAGAGGACTCGAGGAACATGGCAGTGACAGTGGAAGGAGTTGTTACCTGGGTGCCAGAGCGTTCGGTTGTTGGGCATCATCCGGTGGTCCATGGGCGGTGTGGTTGATGTCGTCGCCTCATCTGCTTCTCGGATGCATATGGAAGAACAATACATACAGAGAGATGGACCGATGCGCTTCTCTTCTTTATTGGCTTTTACACCTCATCGGTAATGGAAGACGGAAAGAGATCTGTTTCGGTTATCAGAGTTGAACCACAGAATTCGTTGAAAAATTGCTGAGGTGGCAAGTGGATGAGGTGAAAAAAATGCTGAGATGGCAAGTTGATGATGTGGATAGGCTGCATGTCAAGAGAAATAACATAGAGGGGATGAACTATTTAGGTATTATAGATATGATATTTTTAGTCCCCCAAGTTTTGATGAGCAAATTTATTATGATGAAAGCATGCCTCCTATTTATGATGATTATATTTATGAAAGTGGATTTGGAGAGGTCATGACTTTATTTAGTGATGAATCCGCTATTTCGGAAGAGGTTCCAATTGCTTATGAGAACAAAGTTGCTATCTATGATGATTATTGTGATGACACTTATGCTATTAAAAGTAGTGATGATTATATTTATCAAACTTGTCATGATTATGATTACCCCTTTTCTGAACTTAATTCTTTCAATGTGGAAACAATCTATAGTATTCAAGTCTCTTATGATACTCCCACTATTTAGAATGAGAAGAATTTTGCTTATGTGGAGAGTAATAAAATTTATATGCTTGGGGATCATGACAAAAATGCTTTATGTGATAGTTATATTGTTGAATTCATTCATGATGCTACTGAAAATTATTATGAGAGAGGATCTTATGTTTGTAGGAATTGCAATAATATCAAGTTCCCTCTCTATGTGCTTAAAATCTTGAAGTTATGCTCATTTTCCCTTCCTATGCTAGTTGGTTATCGTTCCCATAAGTTGTTTGCTCACAAAATACCTATGCATAGGAAGTGGGTTAGACTTAAATGTGCTAGTTATATTCTTCATGATTCTCCCTTTATGTTTCAATTCTTATCTTTTACGCGAGCATCATTGAAATCATCATGCCTAGCTAGGGGCGTTAAACGATAGCGCTTGTTGGGAGGCAACCCAAATTTATTTTTGTTCTTTGCGTTTGCTTCTGTTTAGAAATAATTATTGCATCTAGCTTCTGTTTAGATGTGGTTTTGTGTTTTAATTAGTGTTTGTGCCAAGTAGAACCTTTGGGAAGACTTGGGTGAAGTTTATGTGATCATGCTGTAAAAAATAGAAACTTTAGTGCTAACGAGATTGGCTACCATTTTTTACTGGAGAGTGCTTTTCAGTTGAATCTTTTTGCAGATGATTAATAGACAAATTCCTGACGTTTAACAATTTATTTCAGAATTTTTAGAGTTACAGAAGTATTCGAAAGTAACAGATTGCTACAGATTGTTTTGTTTTTGACATATTCTGTTTTTCGTGTGTTGTTTGCTTATTTCGATGAATCTATGAGTAGTATCGAAGGGTATGTGTCGGGGAAACTGATCGCCCACGAACACCTATGGGACCGGAGCCCCTTTTCGGTACGGTGAGGGAGCGGAGGGAGCTCAAAGAGCAGATCGAGGGGCACACGCGAGCAGTTTACCCAGGTTCGGGCCGCACGGATGCGTAAAACCCTACTCATGCCTTAGATGTATTGAGTTCTTGAGCTCGGGAGCTTGAAGATCTACAGTACTAGCTACACCGAGCGTGGGAGTGATCAAGTTTCTGGAATCGAACCCCCTCTACGTTGTGCATGGGCCTCCTTTTATAGCTCAAAGGGGTCACCGACAGGTGTCAACGTAGATGAGGGTAAAAGCGTAAAATTGGTGGTAGTTGTAACTATGCATGAACAGTGTATGCACAGTGGTCTATACCTAACCCCGATGGTGGGGGACAAGGGCATTGAATGCCCGTTGCCATCGCCCCCAAACAGTGCAAAAAGCGTCCGTCCGGGCGTCTCCGTTCGCCACGACGGTGGCCTCGTCACCGTGGCTCGCCACCGTGTACCCCAGGCTGCACAGCCATCTGCCACGTGCCCCTGGAGGGGCCCCAGGGCGACGCGTGGACAGATGAGCTGGAGCGCAGGCACACAGCGTAAGCTTCCCCCGGCAAGCACCTTGCCGGGGTTGCTATCTTGCCGGGCCCGGAAGCTTGTCGCTCTCCGGGTCCTGCCGGGGCACATGATGCGCCGCGATATATCTTCTGAGGTGCTGTTCTTTGGCCTTCCTGGCAAGCTCCTCTTGCCAGGGTCTTGTGCTGAAGTGATAACCTTGAGCCTGGTGCGGCCTTCCCGGCAAGCTCCTCTTGCCGGGGCCTTGTTCTTCTGACTTGTATACTTTGTTCTTGAATGGCTCCAAAGGAACTAGAGTGGGCCTTGGCGGGCGCGTGGTGAGCCTGACCATGGGACGCTGCTACTGCCCATGCACAAGTCGGGATACTAAGGTACCCCTACTTTAGTACACCGACAGGAGCCCCCGGGCCTGGGCCACAGACGGTGCCGAGCGCTATTGGGCCAGGCCCAAAACAGTGCACGGGCACACGCGGCCCACGGCACGCCGTTTCCCACTCCAGATTCGCCGCATCCCTCCCTAATGGCACGCGTCGATTGCGGCATCGTGGGAGAGATCGTGGCCTGTTTCTTTAATGGGAAAATGCGGAACGTCCCCCACTTCCCCCTTAAAAGCACAGGAAGCAGGGGCAGTTTCCCCCCCATTGCTTTCATTGTGTCTTCAATCTCCAGAAACCCCCGCCGTTCCCCGCCTCCCCAAAGGTCGACAGAGAGCCAAGCTCCGCCCTGCTTCCGCCGCCGCCTGCCTCTCCGGCACCGTCGACCCTTCTCGCCGTCCCCGCCATGGCCCCGAAGAGCAGCAAGGCGAAGAGCGATAAGTCCGACAAGGCGGCGAAGCTGGCAGCCATGCGGAAGAGGATGGTGGTCTTCCCGCCGAGGCTCGGCGTGAGGGAGCTGCGGGACAAGTATTACCTGTTCTGGGCGAGGGAGACGAAGGCTCACCCGCGCACCAGAGTCCTCCCCGCTGAAGCCATCGACATGTACCCGGGAGGTTACTACTACTTTGCTCTGTTCTTCCACTGTGGTCTTTGTCCTCCGTACTCCGAGTTTTTCTGCGATGTGATGAACACATACGGATTCCACCTCCTAGATTTCACCCCGAATGCTGTCCTTACTATGTCCGTTTTCGCACATCGCGAAAACTTTGTCGGGGTCCACCCCAACGTAGTTCTCTTCCGCCACTTCTTCACGCCTAGAGTAGATTCTGGATCCCCACTCTCCGACGGCATCTCCTGGATCTTCAGGCTCAACAAGAAAGAGGCGTACTTGATTGGAGAGCTCCGCGGCAAGTGGGAGGAGTGGAGAGCTGATTGGTGCTGGGTTATGGAAGAGGAACCCCAGCAGTTTACCTCCCTGCGCCGAGCGGCAATAGTGCGCGGCAAGGATTGGAGTGACTTGGCTCCGGAGGACGACAAGCTGCAGATTGCCCTTATTAGGATCCTCCGCCTCCGGGCCGCCAACCTTACTGTAGGGGAGGTTGGGGCTGATTTCCTTCATCGCCACATTGCTCCCCTGCAGGACAGGAAGAGGCCTGCCTGGGAGTTCGGCAATGCGGCAGACTGCATGAGGTTGCGCCCCGGGCTGAATTACAACTTCACCGTCTTGGAACTCAAGGGGATGATCCGCTCGATGTTCAAGCACGACCCCAAGCACCCGGAGTGGTTCACCCCGTCGGACGGAGTAGTTCCATTATGCAACAACTCTGCCCTTAGTGCCATTCACGCGGCAATGCCTGAGTGCGACTCCCACGGGGTTGTTCCCACTTGGCTGACGCCTTCAGAAGATACCGTGCAGACCATCTTCGACAATCTGGTTGAACGGCCACGCAACCCCGAAGAGAAGAAAGGACTCACCCGCGCGACCACCGAGCGGGATGTGGCATACATAGCCACTAGAATGGAGGAGGCCGTCGCAGCTGCGGCTGCGGGTGAGTTTGGGTACACCGTGGATGAAGCCGAAGCAGCGGACGCAGTGAGCCGGGCCGAGGAGAAGGAGATCCTCAAACTGTTGAGGCCTGCCGGGAAACCTGCCGGGGAGCCTGCCGGGACGAGCGAGGCTGCCGGGCAGGGCACTGAGTCCAGCGAACCCGCCGAGGAGGACGCCGAATCGGGCGATTCTGACGAAGACTCGGGCGGGTCACTGAACCTCGACGACGTCTCCTCATCCTCGGAGAACTCTCTGCCACCGCCAAGTCCTCCGCCGCAGCCGAAGAAGTGCCCCCGCAAGACCACCGAGATGGTGAAGCAGCCGGCGCCCCGACAGCAGCCGAAGCGTCGTGCGACGCGTGCCACCACGACGAGCAAGGTCGTCAAGGAGGCGCCCCGTGTTCCAGCGGCAAGCGGAGGGGGATCCTCCCGAAGCGGCTCTGGTGTTCCTTCTGCCCCTCGGTCCTCGACGACGACCGGAGCGGGGTATTCGCAACCCATGGCTCCGGAGCCCGCCAAGCGCCCGAGGGAGCCTACTCCTCCAGCTCCTCGCGCTGGGACACGCGAGGCGGAATTTGACTTCTCTGCCCTTAGCTCTGACGAGGAGGAGGAGGAGTAAGCACTTGCAACTTTCATTTCTTCTGATTCTTGTTGTTCTTGTCTTGATTTCTCTTTGCCTAACTCTGATCTTGTTTGGTTTCCAGGACCTTGACCCAGAGGATGGCGAAGAGGGCCAAGATTCCTGTGGTTGACCTTGAGGACGATGAGCCCGTCGCCGTGGCAGGGGATGCGCCCGCGACAGGCTTGCCGGACCAGTCGGCTGCTCCGGAGAGCAGCCCCCAGCGCAGCCCCCAGCGTAAGTTCCTTATTCACTTTTCTGCTTATCGGGCGCGCTTGAGCTTCTTATCTTTACTAACGTCTTGTTGTCTTGTGCAGAAGTGGAGCCACAGCCGCAGGAGCACCAAGAGACCGCCCCCGACGAGCCGCTTGTCCCACCATCCCCGCCAAGGAGGAGCTCCCCGGCGAGGGAGGATGCTCCGCCAAGGGCGGGTACTCCGCCAAGGGCGAGTACCACGCCAAGGGCGAGCACCCCGACAAGGGTGGACACCCCGCCAAGGGAAGGCGCAGGCGGCCCTCCGCCGGCGGGGGCCACTACCACGCCGCCAAGGGAGAACTCCCCGGCGAGGGACCCCGTTACCGAAGAGGCCCGCGCAGGTAACTCTTGTACTTTCCTTCTTTCGAATTCTTCTTTTTTGGATATTTGCTTGACCATTCTTTCTTTTCTTTTTCTTCTGTTAGATCCGCCCACCCAGGAGCCGATGGAGACGGAGACCATCGCCGAGGAGGAAGTGCGCGGCGATGCTGGCGACGCCGCCACCGCTGAAGGAATGGCCGGCGCTGACGAGCCAGCCGCCGAGGAGACTGCCCCGACCGCTGACGCGGCAGCTGGGGAAGGGACCGGCGACCGTACTGCTGGCCCTGAGGCCGCAGGAGCACCGGACGCTGCACCGGCCGCCGACCCCTCCGCCCCCGCGGCTGGGTCGGGCGTCTATCTGGAGGCCGCCAACGGGGTCTTCATCCAAGTCCCGTGGGCGTCCTCATCAAGGGCACCCGCGGAGGGGGAGAGCTTCGACGGAGAAGTTCTCGCCTCCGCCGGGCTGAGGGTTGTCGACGCGCCCGGCAGCAGCAATGAGCCCGAAGAGGAGCAACTCCTACATCGACTCCTGGGCTTGTACCGGGCTAGGCATGCCAAGCTGGAGTCCCAGGAGGCCCTGGCTGCCAAGGCCGGTGCTGATCTGGAGAAGTGCGCCGCGGAGCTCCGTGCCGCCAACCAAGCGGCCCTCCGGAACTTGGCGGAGGAGCGCGAAGAGCTTGCCGAAGCGCACCAAGCATTTGTCCTCGAGAAGGCTGAGGTCGAGGAGCAGCAGCGACTGGCCGCCGAGGATCTGGCTCGACGGGAAGGAGTGCTGAACCAGCGGAAGGTCGACCTCGATAGCCACGAGGACGACCTTACCGCGCGCGAACAGTCCATTGGCTGGGCTCTGCAGGAGGCGAGGGATGCCACTACTGCCGCAGAGACCGCCAAGAGGGACCTGGAGGCAAGGGTGGCGCAGCTGGAGTTGAGCTTGAAGACGAGCGAGGAGAGGGTTGCCGCGCTCAACTTGGCGTGGGAGAAGGACGCCCACACCAACTCGGAGCTGCAAGTCCGTCTCTCCGAGAAGGGCAAGGAGCTCAACGACGCCAGAGACTCCATTGCAGATTTGGAGCTGAAGGTTTCCACCCTCACCGACTCACTTGACGCCGCCCAGGATCGCAAAACGCAGCTGAAGGATGATCTCCGCGCCGAGAGGGCCTTGCTGGACAGTGCCGCCGTCTCGCAAAACAACTTCCAGCGGACGGTGGAGCAGTGGACCGAGGAGCTTGTCGCTTCCGCCGTCAACATCGACAAGGAGATGGTGGCGTTGAGGACGGAGCACCTTGCGTACTCTCCCGACGAGAACCTCCCCCACAGCGCCAAGCTGAGCCTGTTCTTCAGAGGAGTGGCGCCGGCCCTCGCGCAGCTACGGGAGAGGGTCCCCACGCAGCTGGCTAACGAGGCGCGCCGGCTTTGTATGGGTACCATGGAGCGGGTGTTGACGAAGATCGTCTACCGCAACCCCGGGATTAATCTTGAGAACGTCCTCCGGACCTTGCCGCCCGAAGCTGACCTGGAAGCGTTGAAGGCACAAGTTGCCCACATCGTGGCCAAGGCGGGCAAGATCAAGAGGGTTGACGGAGACCGTGTAGACTAGGCTCCCTTCTTTCTGCTTCCCTTGCCGCTGTCAATTAAGTCATGGGTAGTAGTTTGTTAGAACAGCGGCAAGTCTTTTTTGTAATATAACTTTATTTTGGATAGTCAATGCAGCGTTATCCCCCTTGTTTGGTTCCTTCACTTTGTATGCTTCTCACCCTACGCTTCTAGGGAACTTACCGGCAAAGGGGCCCTCGCCGCGATCGCTGAGTGCGGGACTCTTAGCAGCCTGCTGGCAATACCCTTGCCGGCAAGAAACCTTGCCGCAGCTAGTCGCAGCACACTTAGATTGTTGAGCGAACTCGAAAACGAAGTAAGGGCGCGACACTTGTCGCAGCTCACTTAAGCCGTTGAGCGTGCTCGAAACAAGGTAAGGGTGCGGCTAGCCACGGGTAGGTTCCTCCGCGCACAGGTTTTCCATACAAAGTGTGGCCGTTCAAGGAAGACAACCAAGATTTTAAAATTTTGAATGCTCAAACTTTGGCAACTTAGCTTTCATGGATTGTTTGCTTCCCGGCAAGGCCTTCCTTTCTTGAACAGCACTTGGTCCATACCACTGTCTCCTT
>LR738715.1:167506009-167553727 GCA_902687465.1 Secale cereale
CCCCCGGCAAACTTGTGCGCGAGGAACCCCTCTTCTGCTTGAGAGAAAAAAAAAGAAGGGACGAAACATAGATATGGAGCCTTGCGGCTTGTTATTGCTTACCGGGATCTTGTGTTGCACAAAGTGTCAGATAATGCATGCAATGAAAACAAGAATGCATGAAACGACAAGCCGTGCGAAGCACAAAAGTTTTACTGATGCACGGGGTCTGCGCCCGGCTTTGTACAAAGGTTTACATGCAACAGCGGCAAGACTTGTACAAAAAGGTGGTTGCCGGAGCGGATCACGGCAACCGCGCCTTATGGGTGAAACTTGCGAAGATGCTCTATGTTCCAGGAGTTGCTCACCGGTAAGCCTTCTTCGGTCTCAAGCCGGACAGCGCCGGGCCTTGTGACTTGTCTCACCCGATAAGGGCCTTCCCACTTCGGCGTCAACTTGTTGGAGTTCTTGGCGGACTGAACGCGCCGAAGAACAAGGTCGCCTTCCTCGAGACTCCTGGCCTTGACTTTGCGGCTATGATAGCGGCACAAAGCTTGCTGGTATCGAGCAGCTCGTACAGCAGCCTGGAGACGGTCCTCCTCGAGGAGCAATGCATCATATTGGCGCAACTGCTCTTGCTCAAGCTTGTCGTAAGCGAGCACTCGAGGAGATCCGTATACGAGTTCCGTGGGGAGAACTGCCTCTGCTCCATAGACAAGAGCAAAGGGTGTCTGCCCGGTGGCTTGATTTGGTGTCGTCCTGATTGACCAAAGAGCCGCCGGCAACTCCTCGATCCAGTTTCTTCCGCACTTGTGCAGCCTGTCGAACGTTCTTGTCTTGAGCCCGCGCAGCACTTCAGCATTGGCCCTCTCCGCTTGACCGTTGCTCCTCGGGTGAGCAACAGAAGCGAAGCAGACCTTGGTGCCAAGGTCTTGGACGTACTGCATGAAGGTGCGACTTGTGAACTGTGTGCCGTTGTCGGTGATGATCCTGTTAGGGATTCCGAAACGGCAAACGATCGATATGAAGAACCTGACTGCTGACTATGCGGTCACCTTTCTCACTGGTTCTACTTCCGGCCACTTTGTGAACTTGTCGATTGCAACGTACAAGTACTCAAAGCCCCCGACTGCGCGGGGAAAGGGGCCGAGGATGTCGAGCCCCCAGACCGAGAAGGGCCAGGACAAAGGGATCGTCTGGAGAGCTTGAGCTGGCTGGTGTATTTGCTTGGCATGGAACTGGCACGCTTCACACTTGGTTACTTGTGCAGTTGCATCTTGGAGGGCTTCTGGCCAAAAGAAACCTTGCCGGAACGCCTTCCCGGCAAGTGCTCTTGCGCCAATGTGGTGGCCACATATGCCTCCGTGTATCTCTGCCAACAGCTTCTGTCCATCTTCCCGGGAAATGCACTTTAATCTGACACCATTGAGTCTTCTTCTGTATAGTTCGTTGCCGACGAACTGGTACATACTTGACTGCCTGGTTATTCTTTCTATCTCTTCTGGCTCTTCGGGAAGTTCTCCAGTTTGAAGAAAACGGATGATTTGCTGTGCCCATGCTAGAGCCTGGGGCTCAACAACAAGGATCAAAGGCATCAGGGCTGCTGCGGGAACGTCAGCTTCTACGGCAAGAACCTACGGCTCTGCCGGAGCTGAGTGTTCCCCGGCAAGCCTGCCGGAACAAGACTTGTCGGGAACGCATGCTTCAACTGTACAAACCCTTGGGTCCGCAGGAGCAGACTGTTCCTCAGCATCTTGGTTGTTGATCTTGGGGACCTTGGCGGCGGCTTCAGGAAGTTCCGCCGGCAAGTAGTCGCCGGAGACCAACTTCCTCTTCTTGCTTTGTCCAACTGATGGTGTAACGGATGGTTGAGTTAGCTTGAGCACGAAGACCCCTGGTTTCACAGGTAACTTCATTGCAGCACACTTTGAGAGGCCATCTGCGATATCATTTTGAGCTCTTGGAACGTGCTCCATCTGCAGGCCTTCAAAGTGTTCTTCAAGCTTTCTCACTTCATCGACATAGGCTTCCATCAAAGGACTCTGGTAGCTCTTGGTTACTTGTCGGACCACCAACTGTGAATCTCCCCGTACAATCAGCTTCTTGATCCCAAGTTCGGCTGCAATTCTGAGGCCGGCAAGCAAACCTTCATACTCTGCGGTATTGTTTGTCGCTTGCTCCTTGGGAAAGTGCATTTGAACAACGTACTTGAGATGCTCCCCGGTGGGCGCTATGAGTAGCACACCAGCATCGGCGCCTTGCAGTGAGAAGGCACCATCAAAGTACATTATCCATTCTTTGCTTGCTTCTTGGACGGGGATGTTTGTCTCTGGAACTTCTTCATCTGGTGTTGGTGTCCACTCTGCTACGAATTCTGCCAAAGCTCTGCTCTCTATAGTTGAAGTACTTTCAAACTTAAGACCAAAGCTTGACAGCTCTAGTGCCCACTCGACAATTCTACCTGTTGCTTCTGGGTTTTGCAATATCCTCTTCAACGGAAAGCGAGTGACCACTGTTATCTCATGTGCTTGGAAGTAGTGGCGCGGCTTTCTCGAGGCCATGAGGAGGCCGAAGAGCAGCTTCTGCACCCCAGAGTATCTTGATCTAGCCCCCTGCAAGAGGGAACTTACAAAATAAACTGGGCGCTGCACCATCTTCTTTCGCACTTCTCCTTGTTCCTGCGCAGACTTGTCCTTGTCGGGGTCAGAGCTTGTCGGGGAAGCCCCCTGCTTGTCGCTGGATGTGCTTGCCGGGGCTGTGGGCTCCTCATCTGCCTCCCTCTCTGCTACCAACGCAGCACTAACCACTTGATTGGTTGCTGCTAAGTACAGCAGCAACTTCTCTTGTGGCCTAGGTGCGACAAGTATTGGAGTGGAGGACAGGTATCCTTTCAAGTCTTGCAGTGCTGCCTCCGCTTTCGGAGTCCATTTCATAGGGCCCACCTTTTTCAAGATTTTGAAGAAAGGCAGGGCGCGTTCTGCAGACTTTGAAATGAACCTGCTGAGAGCAGCCACACAACCAGCAAGTCTTCGTACATCCTTGACGCGCTTCGGTGCTTCGATCTGCTCGATGGCCTTGATCTTGTCGGGATTGGCTTCAATCCCCCTCTGGGACACAAAGAACCCGAGAAGCTTGTCGGAGGGGACTCCGAAGACGCACTTCTCGGGGTTGAGCTTGAGTTGTATCTTGCGCAGATTTGCAAAAGTTTCTTCTAGGTCTTGTATCAGGGTATCCTTGCTCTTGCTCTTGACCACTATGTCATCCATGTAGGCTTCTACATTCCTGTGTATCTGTGGCTCAAAAGCAGTGTGGACCACCCTTGCAAATGTCGAGCCCGCATTCTTTAGTCCAAAGGGCATGCATATGAAACAGTAAGTGCCACATGGAGTAATGAATGCGGTCTTCTCTTCATCTTCCTCAGCCATGAATATCTGGTGGTACCCGGAGTATGCATCAAGAAATGAAAGCAACTCACATCCGGCTGTGGAGTCAACAATCTGGTCAATGCGCGGCAAGGGAAATGGATCCTTGGGACAAGCTTTATTCACATCAGTGAAGTCTATACAAAGTCTCCACTTCCCATTAGCTTTGCGCACGACAACTGGATTGGCCAACCATGTGGGATGAAGCACTCCCCTAACCAGGCCTGCCGCTTCCAACTTCTTGATCTCCTCGGCAATAAAGTCTTGGCGCTCCACAGCTTGCTTCCTGACCTTCTGCTTGACGGGCCGCGCGTGAGGACAAACAGCAAGCTTGTGCTCAATTACCTTCCTGGGAACGCCGGGGATGTCAGACGGTTGCCATGCAAACACGTCAACATTCGCCCGCAGGAAGGCAACGAGCGCGCTTTCCTATTTGGGGTTGAGTGTAGCACTGA
This sequence comes from Secale cereale, assembly GCA_902687465.1. Lineage (NCBI taxonomy): Eukaryota > Viridiplantae > Streptophyta > Magnoliopsida > Poales > Poaceae > Secale > Secale cereale. The sequence goes on from LR738715.1 coordinate 167,509,866, forward strand.
TGGTGAAGGTACCACCAGTGCCGTCCTCCTTGGCGGACACCTTCTTGGTTGCAGGTGGAGCTGCTATTCCTTTCTTGCACTTGCCGGTGGAGCTCGATGGTGCGTCCTCGACGGCAGCGCAGCACTCCGAAGAGGTGCGTTTGCCAGAGTGGGCCCCAGAGCTCTTGCCGGACTTGGTCTTGTTCTTCCCCCCGGGAGCTTCAGCGGCAAGTGTCTTGTTGTCTGCCGCGGCTGCTGCATCCCGGTAGATTTTGTCGGCGCAAATAAGCACATCTTTCTTGTCGCCGGGGACAGAGATGACGCTTATTGGCCCTGGCATCTTGAGCATGTTGTAAGCGTAGTGAGAGGCTGCCATGAACCTGGCGAGCGCAGGACGGCCAAGTATCCCATTGTATGGCAATGGGATATCGGCAACGTCAAAGGTGATCCTCTCAGTCCTGAAGTTAAGCTCTCCGCCAAAGGTCACCGGCAGTGTGATCTTCCCCTTCGGCTTGCTCCTTCACGGGTTGATTCCTTGGAACGTCCAGGTTTCTTCGAGCTCGCTATCGGGGATTTGCAGCTTCCGGATTACAGCAGAGGAGATTAAGTTGAGGCCAGCCCCGCCGTCAACCAACATCTTGGTGACCTTGAGGTTGCGGATGGTTGGCGATACCAACATCGGCAAGCACCCGACCGCAGTTGTGCGGTCAGGGTGGTCCTCAAGGTCGATGATGATGGGCGTGCTGGACCACTTCAGCAGCTTGCGCGACTCAACGGGTGGCTCTGCTGCATTCACTTCCCGCACCCATTGCTTGAGTTGGCGGTGGGAAGTGTGCAGAGAGGCACCTCCGTCGACGCACAGAACTTCTGTGGCCTTCTGGAACTCCTGCTCGCTGTTGTCTCCTTCATCCATGTCCTCGTCATCGTCTTCGCCTTCATCCTTGTCGCGGCCCCGGGGAGGTCTGTCTCCTTGCCGCTATTTAGCCTTGCCGCGGCGTCCTCCCCGGCCATTGAACGGCCGCTTCTTGCCGAACTCTCCTCCGCCTCCTTGGGCCTTCTCCTTGTCGCGATACTCGTATTCAGCCTTCTGCTGTTCCACGAGGTACTCTACCCTTTTGCAGTTCTGGAGATCGTGGCCCTTGGTGCGGTGGATCTTACAGTACTGCTTGTCGGAGCCGTCCTGCTTGTCGGCTGCCGCTACAGGGGTGGCCTCCTTGCCGGAGCCACCAGCCTGTGTCTTCTTGGCGGCAGCCTCCTTGCCGGACTGCTCGACAACCAATACTTCCTTGTTCTTCTTCTTCTTATTGTTCCGCCGCCGGTTTTTCCTTGCCGGGGCGGCATCCTCGCTGTCCGTTCCTCCTGCTCCAGCATCCTCTCCGGGGAGTCTCCTCCCCTCTTCAGCGCGCGCACACTTGTCAGCCAGAGCGTAAAGCTCGCTGACGTCCCGTATCTTGGTCATCGCCATCTCCTCCCTCATCCGGCGGTTACGCACGTTCTGGTGGAACGCGCTGATAACCGCGGCAGGGTGGACATCCGGGATGTTGTGTTGAACGCGGCTGAACCTTTGGATGTACTTGCGCAGGGACTCTCCCTCCTTCTGGGCAAGAATGTGGAGATCGCTCTCCTGGCCGTGGGGTTTGTGGCCGCCCGTGAAGGCGCCGACAAACTGGTGGCACAGATCTGCCCAAGAAGAGATGGAGTTCTCCGGCAAATGCATAAGCCAAGATCTGACGTTTGGCTTAAGCACGAGCGGGAAGTAGTTCGCTAAGATCTTCTCGTCGCGTCCCCCGGCAGCCTGCACCGCAATGGTGTAGATGCTGAGGAACTCCGAGGGGTGTGTCTTGCCGTCGTACTTCTCAGGTACGTCGGGCTTGAAGTTCTTCAAGCTGGGCCACTGGACTTGCCGCAGCTCACGGGTGAACGCAGGGCAGCCTGCCGCGTACGGCAAGTCGCCTAGTTCATCGGGCGCGTGCATGTCGACAGCGGTCCCAGCGCGCTGGTCGGACTGTCGCCGCGCTTCTCTTCGACGCTCGATGCGAGTTCGAGCGTCCTCTTGTCGCCTGTCGTCGAGGACTTGGCGCTGATCGCGGCGAGCCCGCGGATCCGACGACGCCGTGGAGTCATCGTCGACATTGATCCGGCGAGTCGGCGATTTCTGCTTCCGCGGCGGGGAGTGCACGGTAGTGGCACCCCCGGCGGTCTTGTCTCCATCGGCCTTCGCTTGGCTGACTTGCCGCGGCCGTGATGTTGCCGGCTGCTGCGGCGTATCGTTATTGGCGAAGGCGATGAGGCTTTGGATGGTGGCCCTCCAGTCTTCGGCCTTGTCTGCCGCTGGAGGGAAGTCGAGGAGCAGCTGAGCTCTAGCGAGAGCTTCAGCTGGAGTGGAGGGGAGCGGTGGCGAGCGGTGCGAGGAGCGAGATATGCTCGGACTTCTAACAATGTTAGAAGGAGCAGGTTCTCGTCCCGGCGACCGCGCCTTGCTCGTGCCAGCACGCTGGCCTTGAGCGTCCCACGACCCGCCAGCTTGGCCTTGTCCCAGCAGGCGGATGGTACCGTGGGTACCACGTCGCTGCTGGCCCGGCACCTCCTGAGAGGGACGGGGTGCGTGCACGGACGCTGAGGCTTTGGAGTTCGCCCGGTCGTCCGTCTTGTCCTTGGACTTGGCGGCGCCGTGAGTGTCCTCGCCGGCGTCCACCCTTCCGCCAGCGTCTACCCCACCAACCGTTGGTTCTGGTGGTGGTGGGATCGACGCAGACGGGCCTCCAACCTCCGAAGCCTTCTTCTTCGGCGGCATGTTGGTGTAGTCGATGAAGCTGCTGAAAGTTGCGCCCGGGTGAGCGCCGGATCAGGTTCGCACAACCTCGACGCCCCCTACCTGGCGCGCCAAAGATGTCGGGGAAACTGATCGCCCACGAACACCTATGGGATCGGAGCCCCTTTTCGGTACGGTGAGGGAGCGGAGGGAGCACAAAGAGCAGATCGAGGGGCACACGCGAGCAGTTTACCCACGTTCGGGCCGCACGGATGCGTATAACCCTACTCCTGCCTTAGTTGTATTGAGTTCTTGAGCTCGGGAGCTTCAAGATCTACAGTACTAGCTACACCGAGCGTGGGAGTGATCAAGTTTCTAGAATCGAACCCCCTCTACGTTGTGCATGGGCCTCCTTTTATAGCTCAAAGGGGTCACCGACAGGTGTCAACGTAGATGAGGGTAAAAGCATTAAATTGGTGGTAGTTGTAACAGTGCATGAACAGTGTATGCACAGTGGTCTATACCTAACCCCGACGGTGGGGGACAAGGGCATTGAATGCCCGTCGCCGTCGCCCCCAAACAGTGCAAAAAGCGTCCGTCCGGGCGTCTCCGTTCGCCACGACGGTGGCCTCGTCACCGTGGCTCGCCACCGTGTACCCCAGGCTGCACAGCCATCTGCCACGTGCCCCTGGAGGGGCCCCAGGGCGACGCATGGACAGATGAGCTGGAGCGCAGGCACACAGCGTAAGCTTCCCCCGGCAAGCACCTTGTCGGGGTTGCTATCTTGCCGGGCCCGGAAGCTTGTCGCTCTCCGGGTCCTGCCGGGGCGCATGATGCACCGCGATATATCTTCTGAGGTGCTGTTCTTTGGCCTTCCTGGCAAGCTCCTCTTGCCAGGGTCTTGTGCTGAAGTGATAACCTTGAGCCTGGTGCGGCCTTCCCGGCAAGGCTCACCACGCGCCCGCCAAGGCCCACTCTAGTTCCTTTGGAGCCATTCAGGAACAAAGTATACAAGTCAGAAGAACAAGGCCCCGGCAAGATCCTCTACTTTAGTACACCGACAGTATGAACCATAGAGAAGTTGGAATACAGTAGATATTACACCAATTTGAATTTAGAATGAGTTCATTACAGTACCTAAGTGGTGGTTTTATTTTCTTATACTAACGGAGCTCACGAGTTTTCTGTTAAGTTTTGTGTTGTGAAGTTTTCAAGTTTTGGGTAAAGATTCGATGGACTATGGAATAAGGAGTGGCAAAAGCCTAAGCTTGGGGACGCCCCGGGAAGGCATCCCCTCTTTTGTCTTCGTTCATCGGTAACTTTACTTGAGGCTATATTTTTATTCACCACATTATATGTGTTTTGCTTGGAGCGTAAATTTATTTTACTTTGTTTTGCTTGCTGTTTGAATAATATCCCAAGATCTGAAATTCTTAAATGTTAGAGAGTCTTCACATAGTTACATAATTATTCAACTACTCATTGATCTTCACTTATATCTTTTGGAGTAGTTTGTTGTTTGCTCTAGTGCTTCACTTATATCTTTTAGAGCACGGCGGTGGTTTTATTTTGAAGAAATATATGAACTCTCATGCTTCACTTATATCTATTTGAGAGTCTTTTAGAACAGCATGATAATGTGCTTTGGTTATAAAACTAGTCCTAATATGATAGGCGTCCAAGTTGGGTATAGTAAAAACTTTCATACAAGTGCATTGAATATTATGAGAAGTTTGATACTTGATGATTGTTTTGAGATATGAGGATGGTGATATTAGAGTTATGCTAGGAGGGTAATTATGAATTCAAGAAATACTTGTGTTAAAGTTTGTGATTCCCGTAGCATGCACGTATGGTGAACCGCTATGTGACAAAGTTAGAGCATGAGGTATTTATTGACTGTCATCCTTTGTGTGGAGGTCGGGGCGTGCGATGGTTAAGTCCTACCAACCTCCCCCCTAGGAGCATGCGTTCATTGCTTTGTTTTGATGACTCGTAAATTTTTGCAATAAGTATATGATTTCTTTATGACTAATGTTGAGTCCATGGATTATACGCACTATCACCCTTCCACCATTGCTAGCCTCTCTTGTACCGCGCAACTTTCGTCGGTACCATACACCCACTATATACCTTCCTCAAAACAGCCACCATATACCTTCCTCAAAACAGTCACCATACCTACCTATCATGGCATTTCCATAGCCATTCCGAGATATATTGCCATGCAACTTTTCACCATTCCGTTTATTATGACACGCTTCATCATTGTCATATTGCCATGCATGATCATGTAGTTGACATCGTATTCGTGGCTAGGCCACCATGCATAATTTTTCATAAATGTCACTCTTGATTTATTGCACATCCCGGTACACTGCCGGAGGCATTCATATAGAGTCATACTTTGTTCTAGTATCGAGTTGTAATATCGAGTTGTAAATCAATATAAGTGTGATGATCATCATTATTAGGGCATTGTCCCAAAAGAAAAAAAAGAAAAAAAGAAAAAAAAGGAAGGAAAGGCCAAGAAAAAGAAAGGCCAAAAAAAAGAAGAAAAAAAAGGGACAATGCTACTATCTTTTTCCACACTTGTTCTTCAAAGTAGCACCATGTTCTTCATGATAGAGAGTCTCATGTTTAGTCACTTTCATATACTAGTGGGAATTTTCGTTATAGAACATGGTTTGTATATTCCAACGATGGGCTTCCTCAAATGCCCTAGGTCTTCATGAGAAAGCAAGTTGGATGCACACCCACTTAGTTTCTTTTGTTGAGCTTTCATACATTTGTAGCTCTAGTGCATCCGTTGCATGGCAATCCCTACTCACTCACATTGATATCTATTGATGGGCATCTCCATAGCCCGTTGATACGCCTAGTCGATGTGAGACTATCTTCCTCCTTTTTGTCTTCTCCAGAACCACCACTCTATTCCACCTATAGTGCTATATCCATGGCTCACGCTCATGTATTGCGTGAAAGTTGAAAGGTTTGAAAAAATTGAGTATGAAAACAATTGCTTGGCTGAAACCGAGGTTGTGCATGATATAAATATTTTGTGTGATGAAGAGGGAGCATAGCCAGACTATATGATTTTGTAGGGATAACTTTTTCTGTCCATGTTATTTCGAGAAGACATGATTACTTTGTTGGTATGCTTGAAGTATTATTATTTCTTATGTCAATATAGACTTTTGTCTTGAATCTTTCGGATCTGAACATTCATGCCACAATAAAGAGAATTACATTGAATTATGTTGGTTAGCATTCCACATCAAAAATTCTATTTTTATCATTTACCTACTCCAGGACGAGCAGGAATTAAGCTTGCAGATGCTTGATACGTCTCCAACGTATCTATAATTTTTTATTGTTCCATGCTATTATATTATGCTTCTAGGATGTTTTATGGGCTTTTATATACACTTTTATATGATTTTTGGGACTAACCTATTAACCCAGAGCCCAGTGCCAGTTTATGTTTTTCTCCTGTTTTAGGGTATCGCAGAAAAGGAATATCAAATGGAGCCCAATTGACCTGAAATCCAACAGAGGCTGTTTTTGGACCAGAAGAAGCCCAGAAAGTGTCGGGCGGGGGCCAGAAGATCCACGGGTTGCCCACGAGGGTAGGGGCGCCCCCCCCCCTACTGGGCGTGCCCCCAGCCTCGTGAACAGCCCGAAGACCCCCTTTACTTGCCCCCGACTCCAACACCTCATATATATACTGAAACCTCCAGAAAATAACCTAGATCGGGAGTTCCGCCGCCGAAAGCCTCCGTTGCCACCGAAAACCAATCTAGACCCGTTCTGGCACCCTGCCAGAGGGGGGATCCCTCTCCTGTGGCCATCTTCATCATCCCGGCACTCTCCATGATGAGGAGGGAGTAGTCCACCCTCAGGGCTGAGGGTATGTACCAGTAGCTATGTGTTTGATCTCTCTCTCTCTCTCGTGTTCTTGAGATGGCACGATCTTGATGTATCACGAGCTTTTCTATTATAGTTGGATCTTATGATGCTTTTCCCCATCTACTCTCTTGTAATGGATTGAGTTTTCCCTTTGAAGTTATCTTATCGGATTGAGTCTTTAAGGATTTGAGAACACTTGATGTATGACTTGCGTGGGATACCTGTGGTGGCAATGGGGTATTCTATTGATTCACTTGATGTATGTAGGATCGAAAGTAGGTCTAGAGGGGGGGTGATTAGACTACTTGACAATATAAAAAATCTGCCTTTAGATCATGCAAAGTTTTTGGCAGTTTCACAAACAAGATCAAATCAAGTAACACCCTACACATGCAATTCTAGAGTATATGCAGCGGAAAGTAAATTGCACATGTAAAAGAGAGGTGGAGAAGATCAAACACAGTTTGGTGACATGGAGATTTTTGTCGTGGTTCCGATAGGTGGTGCTATCGTACATCCACGTTGATGGAGACTTCAACCCACGGAGGGTAACGGCTGCGTGAGTCCACGGAGGGCTCCACCCACGAAGGGTCCACGAAGAAGCAACCTTGTCTATTCCATCACGGCCTACGCCCACGGAGGACTAGCCTTACTCGGGGTAGATCTTCACGAAGTAGGCGATCTCCTTGCCCTTACAAACTTCTTGGTTCAACTCCACATCATCAAGACGGAGGCTCCCAAGCGACACCTAACCAATCTAGGAGGCACCACCCCCCAAAAGGTAATAGACGGTGTTGATGGTGATGAACTCCTTGCTCTTGTGCTTCAAGTGATAAACTCCCCAACACTCAACTCTCCTCACTGATATGGCTGTGGTGGAAGAAAGATTTGAGTGGAAAGCAACTTGGGAAGGCTAGAGATCAAGTTTCATATGGTAGGAATGGAATGGCTTGATCTCAACACAAGGGTAGGTAGTTCACTTCTCAGAAAGTGTATGGTAGAAGTGGTGATACTTTCTGATGGCTCTCCTCACGAATGAGGAGGGGGTGGAGGGGTATATATAGCCTCCACACAAAATCCAACCGTTACACACACATTTGACCAATCTCGGTCAGACCGAAGTGAAAACTCGGTTAGACCGAAAGTTCAAATATAGTGAACGTTGGGATTTTCGGTGGGACCGAAAATACCATCTCGGTGAGACCGAAGTGAGTCAAAGGTTAGGGTTTGCCATCTCGGTGAGACCGAAAATATAAACTCGGATATTCCGAATTGATGTCAACTGATCACAGAAGGTTGGCAGCCCTTTTTCGGTGAGACCGAAACTCAGAATCGGTTTGACCGAGAAGCTAGGGTTTGGAGAAACAACTGAAGTGGTTCATCTCGGTGGGACTGAGTTGGAGAAATCGGTGTGACCGAGATGTTAGGGTTTGTAGAAATAACTTCATCTCGGTGGGACTGAGTTGGTTTGACCGAGATTACTTATGGGTGTGTGTTAAGTAGTGAATAGTGCTGATAGTTGAGGGAGTTAGATCACCAAGCACTTGAGCAACAAGAACATTAACACAACCTCATCCCCTTTTAATAGTATTGGCTTTTCCTATGGACTCAATGTGATCTTTGATCACTAAACCAAAAATGGAGTCTTGAGCTTTTGCCAATGCTTGTCTTAGCATTTTGAGGGGTCCACTTCTTCAGACATTTCCATACCCATATCATCGAACTTCTCTGAAATGATTCTCAAGATAATATTAGTTCAATGATATATATGTTGTTATTAATTACCAAAACCACCCGGGGATTAGTTGCACTTTCAATCTCCCCCTTTTTGGTAATTGATGACAACATATAGATCAAAGCTTCGACAAAAGATATAATCAATGAATAACATCGTCGCTTTGAGAAGTATGTGATAAACAAGAGCTCCCCCTAAATTTGTGCATTATTTAAAATTTGCGTTTGAATGCAAATGCACAATCGATTAGGATTATGGGTCACTCTTCCATGTCACATACATCTTGATGGAGCGCACAAAATGATAAGAATGAATAACATGCACTTAATCACCAAGACAAGAGTAAATAGCCATACAACAAGGAATAGCATAGGATAAGCAATGAGCACACATTAAAGCATAGTATGGCTAAGCACTCATTAAGGTAGCATCAAACGTAGTAGCAAGCACACATAAAGTATCTGGAACCAAAAGAAACCAATGTATCTCAAGGAAAAACCGGCAAAAGAACGAAAAGACGAAAGAGCACTCTCTCTCTCTCGAAGCCCTATGATCTATAACAGTTTCTCCCCCTTTGGCAACAAGTTACCAAAAAGTTCGAAAAAGTATAGAGCTAAACGTCACTGCGGGCTCGGCTGGCTGCTCCCGTCTGGGTCGATGTCGGTGTAGAGATAGCTGCATCTGCGAAGACCTCTGCTGATGTCTGCGGTGGAGGAGTGGATGCTGGAGCTGTAGGAACTGCTGGAGCTGTAGCTGGTGCTGAAGTGGTAGCCCTGGAGTCTGTCACTGGGATAGCTGCAGATCTGGATCCTCTGGGAACCTGAGCAGTCTGGCGATGAGAGTCCTGGACTAGATCAGCCTGCATAAGCTCTGCTCTCTCCTGCCTAGTCTCCTCCATGTCTGCCTCAAGCTTGTTGACAGACACCTGAATCTCAGTCAGCTTCACGTCTAGAGCGTGGATCTTGTCCTCGACAATCCTCTCAAGGCTCTCCTGAGATTGCTCAATGCTGGCCAGGCGTTGTTCAATTCTCCGGGTTGCTTCAAGAATCTGATCTCCGAAGCTCTTTGGCTTAGCTGCTGCTGCTGCTGCCTCTTTGTCAGCTTTGGCTTTCTTCGCAGCTTCAATCTTGGCTTGCCCTTCAACTGAGGTGGGATCCTCTTCATCCATCACAACTACGTTGTCCTCATGCTCTGGCTGCAGTGGCAAGTGCTTCCTATCCAACATGAATTTGCCCGTGCCAAACTTGGCGTTGATAAGCATCTGTATCTGCGGAGCAAACCCACCCGACCTCTTCTGGTCAGCTGCAGTCCTCTTAATGGTCTCTACCATCAAGTCCATCACCTTAAAAGGTGCCTTCTCATCGAGAATGTGCAGCATGTTGATAGAATAGCCTCGTATCATCCGGTGGTCACCTGACTTAGGCATCAAAGTATGCCTCAGAATGGTGTTAGTGGTGGTCAGACCAGCCTGGAGATAATACACTGAGCCGAGCTTCCATCCCTCCAAATCAGCAGCTGGGATCTCCTTGTACATATTCTTCATAGAATCATGACTCTTCTTAGGAATCCCATAGACATCAATGTCGTCCTCTCTCTGCACAGGAGCGTTCAGAAGTTCTGCCCATTCTGCAACAGTTGAAGAAAACCTTTGACCTTCAGTCATCCAGGTGATCTTGCCATCAGGGTAGAAATGGGCTGTGGCATAGAACTGCATGATCATCTCGTCATTCCATGCTGTCAGTTCTTGACCCACAAAATCAGCAACTCCACATGCAGTAAAGCTCTCATGCACATGGGGAAAGAAGTCTCGGTGCTCTCTACTGTCAATGTACTTCCAGTCAACATACCTGGTGTCAGCAACAATGGGCTTCTTATCCATTAGCACTGTCTCATAGAAATCCTGCTGCTCTCTGGTGTGGAATCTGGGGTCAACAGCAGTCCTTCTTCTTACGGCATATGGATCAGACTGTCTCCATAGCCTGAGACCTTTGTCCTTCCTTGCCTTCATGTCCTCAGCTTGAGGATGAGCATCATTGTGGAGTGGCAACTTGGGACGGAGCTTGAGCAACACATGCTCTTCATCTGACTCATAAGGTGGCATCTCACCTTTGTTCTTCTCAGAAGCTGGAATGCTTCTGGTTGTCCTCTTGGGCTTCTCTGGAGCTGCCTTAGCTGGAGCAGGCTTCTTGGGCTTGGAGGAGGCTTGAGCCCGAATAGCATCACCCATGAACTTAGCTTTCTGAGGAGGAGGCTGGGGTGCATCTTCTTCTTCTTCTTCAGCAACATCAACTTGAGGTTCAGCATAAACAACTCTCTTCCTCTTGGAAGTCTTCTTCACCTTGCTTGGAGCAGGCTCTTCCAAGATGAGCTTCTTAGCAACTGCAGACTGTTTTACCTTGCTTGTACCTTTCCTTGGCTGCTGCCCTTGGTGCTCTTTGGCAACCACATTCCTCTTGGGCTTGGAGGTAACTTCCTCAGCAACAAAGTCGGAATCCTCATCATCAGAAGTTCTCTTCTTCCTGGTTCTCGTAGCTGCGGGAGGCAGACCACTAGGGGTGCTCCTCTCACCATCATCACTAGAGCTGCTAGCAGGACTTGTTTCTGCCTCTGGGATTTCAGCAAATGGTGATTCAGACCTGTTCTGGCTGTCACTGACATCTGACATGGCTGAAAGACCTGTGAAAAGATAAGGTATAGGCAGAATGGAAGAGTTATCACAACTGCAGAAGTTTTTGCAAAAAAAAATGAGTTAAAAACTTAGTTTTGAGTTTTCACAGAATGTATTTCGGTCAAACCGATTTCAAGTTTCGGTGTAACCGAAGTGTTCAACAGAACCTACACACCACTTTTGGTCAGACCGAAATGGGTTTCGGTCCTACCGAAAACTTAGGGTTTCACAGAAACTTCAATTCGGACATTCCGATTTTCACAACTCGGTCAGACCGAACTATGTAGTGCAATGGTCAGAGACCAAATCGGTCAGTCCGAGTTTCAGGAATCGGCTTCACCGAGATGCATTCCGTGGAAACCTAAACCTAAGAATTTTCCTCGAAACTAGAAGATCTTAACTAAGTATTGGGATCATATCAAACTTGGATTGAATCAGGGCAGTCCTATCATGCAAGAATCAGAAGTGGAGCATGAAAAGGGATCGGGACACACCCTAACTTGGTGGTGTCCCTCTACGGCGGCAACGGCGGAGAAGATTACCGTTGACGGCGGCGGAGACCTGCGGCGAGGACGCACAGGTGATGAAGGCGACGATCCGTAGACCAGGGCGGCGGCAGCAGGGGTCTTGGAGGGCGAACGTTTGAAAGGAATAGATCGCGCGCAGCCCTCAGTATATATAACCCCGTGCTGTCGGTGGGACCGAGTTGAAAAACTCGGTGTCACCGAGATGCATAATTGCAGTGCAGTTACGCATATCGGTCAGACCGAGATTTTGAACTCGGTTTCACCGAGATGAAACCTAGATCAATCTAAGTGTTTCGGTTGGACCGAGATTGAGAAGCCGGTCAGACCGAAATGGACTTAGAAGGTTTTGGAAGTCAGCCTTAGACGAATCGGTGGTTCCGAGTGCTCCTCACTCGGACTGTCCGAAAAAGACTTGTTCAAAGTTGTGATATAAGCATGAATGGAATTTTGAGACAAGATAGCATAGATAGCTAGGGAAGGTGCTTAGGCATTCTTGTCCATCCATTTGGCCAGAAAAAGAAACCAAAACAATCAAAACTACAAATGGATGTCCTTGAATGAATAAAATCATGCATTCAACATGCTCACACAATAAGATAGCAACTGAAATATGTGTCAAACATGCACAACCAAAACTCTAGCTACTAGCACACAATTTGTCGATGACTAGGTCATCTATATATGAGTATATTGACTTAGGAGCCAAATGAGAACATTTGATCATAGGTCATACTCATCGTTTAAGCACAAGTGGGGTTACCACTTTTACATAAAGCATTTATGTGTTCACATCATTTGGAGATGCTTTAGCTCATTTTTTAGAGCAAAGCTCCCCCTAGATGTGAGAACCCCTTTTAAAGGGTCAAACTAACCTTGGGTTGTCGTAGTAGACTTCATGTAGATGTTGAAGATGTGGATGCTCAATGTTGATGTAGATCATCAAGAGTTGAGAGCTATCCTTGGATTAGGGCACTTTCAATACCTACATGGGTTAGTCCCACAAGGAACAAACAAGAATATCCATGGACATAGAGTGAAGTACACAAAAGATAATGTCCATGAAAGCAATGATTACCTTGTCCCTTGACTTACCAACAAAGAGGGTTTGTGACTCCATGAACTAGTGCATGATGTGGAAGTTGATTGCACAAGTTCTTGCCAAAATGAATATGAGTGAAGTTTGTTGGCGGAGTCACCCTCAAGAACCTACTAGTTCTTCTTCTTTGGGATCCACATCATCTTGATGGGAATCCTTGGTGTTGTAGTTGAGCTTGACGAAGTAGAACTTGATGTGTCCTTGGGAACCCACTTGACCATGGCTTGAGGTGCTTCAATGAATGCATCAATCTCCTCTTGAAGCTTGTCCTTGGCCTTTAGCTTGTGGTCTTGTGGTGGAAGGTCATCTTGAGCTTGTTCCACATTGGAAGAAGTAGGATCATACTTCTCCTTTTGTGAGGCAAACTGTGGAGTAGGGTATTGACCTTCTTCCCACTCAACACCTTTGGCGTTGAACTTTCGCTCAAAACCAATCCCTTGATTCTTCCGGTGTCTTCCTTGTTTGCGAACAATCTCCTCAAAGTTCTTGCTTCCGGCAAGACTCTTGTAGACACCTTTCTCTATGATTTCCTTCAATAAGCTATTTTCTTGCTCAAGTGTAACTTGGCTTGAAACATTGTTAGTGGAATCAAGAGAACTACTAGAAGCAACAATATTGGATTTAACATTGTTATTGTTACTACTAGAGGAAGAATTTTTCTTATGCTTGTCATGCTTAGTCTTAATAGGTGGCAAGAAATTAGACAAGAGAAGTCGTTTGGCAAGATATGAAGAACTCTTCTTTCGAAGATCGTCATTGATCGCTTTTAGAAGCTCATGTTCTTGCTCTAGAGTGAGCTTCTCGAAGCGTAGCTTCTCATGAGATCTTAGGAGCTCTCTATGATCTTCTTGAGTTGTTTCATGAGCTAACTTAAGAGTGTTTAGTTCTTTAGTTAGACGCTCAATCTCCTTCATAGCATTGTCATTCGACTCTTCTCGACTATAAAGACTACTAGCATTTTCATCATTACTAAGCTCACTAGATTTATCATGCAAGAGCTCATCTTCACCAAGTAAGTCATCCTCATCACTATCAAAGTCAATGAATTCAGGGTGTTTTACCTTGGGGCCTTTAGCCATGAAGCATCTTCCAATTCCCTCATTTGGTGAATCAAATAAGTCGTAGGAGTTGGAGTTGGAGGATACTAGTGCAAGTCCGGCAACACCTTCATCTTGACTATAGTCGAAGTCGGAGTGATAGCTTCCATCTGATTGACTGTCAGAGTCGGAGCCGGAGACCCATTCACCAACATGAGCTTGATGTCTTCTTCTTGTGTAGCTCCTTGATGACTTGTCTTTCCTCTCCGAATCTTTGCTTCTCCGAAAAGGTCTTCGTTCATAACGATCATCTCTACTCCTTCTCTCTCTCCGAGGTGACTCATCTCTTGCTCTTCTTCTTGGAGATTCTTCTCTTCTCTTGTGGGGAGCCGTACACTCATTTGAGAAGTGTCCGGGTCTTCCACAATTGTAGCAGTTTCGATCACGACTAGAAGATCTCTTTCCATCATATGATCTAGACTTTGAGCTTCTTTCTTTGCCTCTATTCTTGTAGAACTTGTTGAAGTTCTTGACCATTAGGCTTATCTCTTCATTGGAAACTAGCTTGTCACTTGAGGTAGTAGGAGCATCACTTGTAGCTTTGTAAGCACCACTTGACTTGTTGTGAAGCTCTTCCTTGTCCTTAAGTGTCATTTCATGAGCAACAATTCTTCCAATGACTTCAGTTGGCTTGAGAGTCTTGTAGTTTGGCATCATTTGGATCAAAGTGCACACGGTGTCATACTTTCCATCCAAAGCTCTGAGAATCTTCTTAATGATGAATCGGTCGGTCATTTCTTCGCTTCCTAAGCCAGCAATCTCATTTGTGATGAGAGCAAGCCTAGAGTACATTTCAGCGACTCCTTCACCATCCTTCATCTTGAACTTGTCAAGTTGACCTTGAAGAATATCTAGCTTTGATTCCTTCACAGATTTAGTACCTTCGTGCATTTCAACCAAAGTATCCCAAATCTCTTTAGCATTCTCAAGACGGCTGATTTTGTTGAACTCTTCGGGACACAAAGCATTGAAGAGAATGTCACAAGCTTGAGCATTGTTTTGCAACATCCGAAACTCTTCGGGTGTAGCTTCGCGATCCGGAACTTTTCCTTCTTCAAAGAAATCACCTTGCATGCCAACACAAATAATGCCCCATGCGGCAGGATTATGACCAAGAATATGCATTTTCATTTTATGCTTCCAACTAGCAAAATTTGTACCATCAAAGTAAGGACCTCTACGATAATTACCCTCACTAGACGCCATACTCTCCTAGGTTGTGAAACCAAGCTTATGGAGTCCAATGCAATGGAAACCAAGGCAATGGAGACCAAAGCTCTGATACCACTTGTAGGATCGAAAGTAGGTCTAGAGGGGGGGGTGATTAGACTACTTGACAATATAAAAAATCTGCCTTTAGATCATGCAAAGTTTTTGGCAGTTTCACAAACAAGATCAAATCAAGTAACACCCTACACATGCAATTCTAGAGTATATGCAGCGGAAAGTAAATTGCACATGTAAAAGAGAGGTGGAGAAGATCAAACGCAGTTTGGTGACACGAAGATTTTTGTCGTGGTTCCGATAGGTGGTGCTATCGTACATCCACGTTGATGGAGACTTCAACCCACGGAGGGTAACGGCTGCGCGAGTCCACGGAGGGCTCCACCCACGAAGGGTCCACGAAGAAGCAACCTTGTCTATTCCATCACGGCCTACGCCCACGGAGGACTAGCCTTACTCAGGGTAGATCTTCACGAAGTAGGCGATCTCCTTGCCCTTACAAACTTCTTGGTTCAACTCCACATCATCAAGACGGAGGCTCCCAAGCAACACCTAACCAATCTAGGAGGCACCACCCCCCAAAAGGTAATAGACGGTGTTGATGGTGATGAACTCCTTGCTCTTGTGCTTCAAGTGATAAACTCCCCAACACTCAACTCTCCTCACTGATATGGCTGTGGTGGAAGAAAGATTTGAGTGGAAAGCAACTTGGGAAGGCTAGAGATCAAGTTTCATATGGTAGGAATGGAATGGCTTGATCTCAACACAAGGGTAGGTGGTTCACTTCTCAGAAAGTGTATGGTAGAAGTGGTGGTACTTTCTGATGGCTCTCCTCACGAATGAGGAGGGGGTGGAGGGGTATATATAGCCTCCACACAAAATCCAACCGTTACACACACATTTGACCAATCTCGGTCAGACCGAAGTGAAAACTCGGTTAGACCGAAAGTTCAAATATAGTGAACATTGGGATTTTCGGTGGGACCGAAAATACCATCTCGGTGAGACCGAAGTGAGTCAAAGGTTAGGGTTTGCCATTTCGGTGAGACCGAAAATATAAACTCGGATATTCCGAATTGATGTCAACTGATCACAGAAGGTTGGCAGCCCTTTTTCGGTGAGACCGAAACTCAGAATCGGTTTGACCGAGAAGCTAGGGTTTGGAGAAACAACTGAAGAGGTTCATCTCGGTGGGACTGAGTTGGAGAAATCGGTGTGACCGAGATGTTAGGGTTTGTGATAAGTAGTGAATAGTGCTGATAGTTGAGGGAGTTAGATCACCAAGCACTTGAGCAACAAGAACATTAACACAACCTCATCCCCTTTTAATAGTATTGGCTTTTCCTATGGACTCAATGTGATCTTTGATCACTAAACCAAAAATGGAGTCTTGAGCTTTTGCCAATGCTTGTCTTAGCATTTTGAGGGGTCCACTTCTTCAGACATTTCCATACCCATATCATCGAACTTCTCTGAAATGATTCTCAAGATAATATTAGTTCAATGATATATATGTTGTTATTAATTACCAAAACCACCCGGGGATTAGTTGCACTTTCAATGTATGTTTTGGTGATCAACTTGCGGGTTCCGTGACCTTGGGAATCTATGCATAGGGGTTGGCACACGTTTTCGTCTTGACTCTCCGGTAGAAACTTTGGGGCACTCTTTGAAGTACTTTGTGTTGGTTGAATAGATGAATCTGAGATTGTGTTATGCATATTTTTTAATCAAGCCCACGGATACTTGAGGTGACAATGGAGTATCTAGGTGACATTAGGGTTTTGGTTGATTTGTATCTTAAGGTGTTATTCTAGTACGAACTCTATGATAGATCAAACAAAAAGAATAGCTTCGTGTTATTTTACTACGGACTCTTGAATAGATCGATCAGAAAGAATAACTTTGAGGTGGTTTCGTACCCTACCATAATCTCTTCGTTTGTTCTCCGCTATTAGTTACTTTGGAGTGACTCTTGTTGCATGTTAAGGGATAGTTATATGATCCAGTTATGTTATTATTGTTGAGAGAACTTGCACTAGTGAAAGTATGAACCCTAGGCCTTGTTTCCTATCATTGCAACACCGTTTAAGGTCACTTTTATCTTTAGTTACCTTGTTGTTTTTATATTTTCAGATTACAAAAACCTATATCTACCATCCATATTGCACTTGTATCACCATCTCTTCGCCGAACAAGTGCACCTATACAATTTACCATGTATTGGGTGTGTTGGGGACACAAGAGACTCTTTGTTATTTGGTTGCAGGGTTGTTTGAGAGAGACCATCTTCATCCTATGCCTCCCATGGATTGATAAACCTTAGGTCATCCACTTGAGGGAAATTTGCTACTGTCCTACAAACCTCTGCACTTGGAGGCCCAACAACGTCTACAATAAGAAGGTTGTGTAGTAGACATCGAAGCTCACCTCGCAAGGTGGGCCTCAAGAGACAGACCCGCGGTCCGTCCTCGGGGGACTACCAAGGACTTAGTGACACTTGCTCTCTCTTGCCTCTCGGTGGGGGAGCCTTGCGAGGTGTCTTGCTTCCCAGGGGGCCCAGGCTTGGGCCGCGATGGCCGCCTCCTGGGTCATAGGCAGACGGGCCATGGTACCTCCAGTATCCACTGGACCGACAATCACCCGTGGCACCGATCGTTTCACGCGCGCTTCCCTCCCAAAATGCTCAGTGTCACATTCATGCCCGACCAGAGCAAACGCAACCTCTCACTGCTGCTAGCATTGAAGCGGCATGTCGACTAAGAGAGTGCCGCCCGTGTTGCTTCCCGCTGCACGTGATTGTTCTGTGTTCAAACGACACCGCGGACGGCCACAACTTGCATGCTAAAAAGTTCTTGGGAGTTCGTACTACAGCTAGCTGCCCCCCCCCCCCTCATTTATCTCTTCCGGTAGTGGTAATCCATGGCGCGTTCGATCGACAAGCGGGCGAGAAAGTTTGTGTATAATCGTTTTGCGGTGAGTGGCGTGCCGAGCGACCATGTGGGGTGAGACGCGAACGCGACACACATGATATAAACATTGGTTTTGCTCCATGGCACGATCCATCTAAACGGAACTTTGGTATCCAAAAGAATACTATAATATACTATACTGCATGAGGGAGAAGTCGATTCAACGAAGAGTGATGGTTGTTTCTTCTGTCCAACTTACTGTCGGGTCTATGCGATTTGATGGCTCATTGGTCATTATTACTGCGGTGGCACGACAGTGGTTATTCTCAGTTGCAGTACTGCACTCTACTTTGGTGCATGACACGTGGAGCCCGGATGCTGGATGTCCCATGTTTCAGTGAAAGGAGTTAGTAGAATGATTTCGTAGCAAGGAATCGCACCATAGAGCGTCTGCACTCTTATTTATTTTATTCTGTGATAAAACTAATTTCTCCACTCTTACACCGGAAGAATGCGAAACAAGGCAGCCCAGTGAGTACATGGCCCACCTCACACTATCACCATAGTCATTGGACATTGCGCGACACCTCAGGGTCCTTTTTTCGTCGCATTTAACACCTATGTTCGTAGCCCGCATGCCAAAGAGACATGCGCTCAGAAAAAATTACTAGACTATTTTGCCCCTGGATTTGCTATGGAGGAAATGTGGGTAGTTGCGCGCATGCAAAGTATTGGCTCAGCCTACAACCCTCAATTCTCAAGCACGATTACTCCTCTCTCCATCTCTCTGGATGCAGGATCTCTCTCTCTCTCCTCTTCATCTATCTGCATGCAGCTCTCTCTTTGTCCGATTTTCCATGCATGTGATTGTCTCTCTTGGTGCAAGCATGCCTTTGGAAGGGATGAGGAATATGGGAGATAGATGGGAATTATTGTGGTTGCGCGTGCGATAGAAAAGGAAGGGATTGGAGAGTGTACTATTGGAAAGAGCAGCATAAAGATGCTAAGGCGCAGACCATTGCAGGAAAAATGAGATTTTCTTATACGCATACAAAAAATGACGGAGGGAGAACTAGATAGATCATGGTTAATAGTATAGCCAACAACGGGCTATATAGAGTTGCCATGTCACATATAGTAAACCTGATAGTCAACACGTATAGTAGCTGGTGACTAAGTAGTACTACTCACAAGTTACAAATGCATGGCCCACAATACACTCTCACAATATTTCTTGGAGTCTAACATGCATGTTGATGCATCTCAATGATTCCCAGATCATAGCCAATATTTACTTCACAACTAAAGACAAAAGTTGTGATAATGTGTACAAATATAGAAACAAAACAATTGATGCAGTCCCTAGGCCTTAAACCCTAAACCCTAAACATGCTTTAATTTCCTGGCAAGGTTGAACCTGTCAAAGGAAAGAAGCCTGGAACCCATGGGTCATCAGATAATTTTGTGCAGTTCTACTAAAATCGAGCTAAGCATCCCTGTTGGCAAAGATATTGAAGAAGTGTGATTAGAATAATAGTAGTGGTACTAGTTTATGAGACATAAATTGATCAAAAATAGAAGCCGTTAGAAGTAGAGAAAGATCCATATGGAGAGACGTGGGGAGCTGGGGCAGTGGAACAATTGAGAGGATCGAAGAAAAGGTGTCTAGAGGGGGTGATTAGACACTACAACAATAAAGATAGCAGTTTTTAATTTCTTTGAGTTGAGGTAGATTTTTTAGCATAGTTTCAAACATTTACAATACATTTCAAGCAAGCATGCCAAGAGTGTATGAGCCGCGGAAAGTAAAGCATGCAAGTTGCAAGAAAGTAAAAGGATGGGATTGGAGTGTGCAAACGCAATTGGAGACACGGATGTTTTTGTCGTGGTTCCGATAGGTGGTGCTATCATACATCCACGTTGATGGAGACTTCAACCCACGAAGGTGTGGCACCCCGGCTCAGAGAAATCAGAACGCCCCTTATTCCAGCCCAGAGATCGAGAAGAAGTCTTCTGGAATACGGCACTGCTTAGCATAGAACAAACCAGCCTTCTATTATTACACGAATATGGATACAAGGTCCCCGATATTACAAGGGATATTACACCGGCACGGCGACACTACGCCTGCCACGGTTGCTCTATGCAAGCAGCAGAACAACTCGAAGCAGCGGAACAACGAACGGCGATGATGGACTCCAATCCGCACGGACTCTGGCTGGAACGCTTATCCTAGCTCGCAAACACAGGAACAACACCAAACAAGCAAGCAATCCAGGCATGACCTGCAAACAGGCATGACACGCCAGGTCAGTACATTGAATGTACTTGCAAGCTCACAATAAACCAAAAGCATTCAAGACAAACAACAACATGGCATTAGTAGGTTAATTTAATTCAGGAACATGATACTAACAGAATAACATGGCATGCACAACTGAACATTGATACAACTAGCACAAGCATAGCGTGAACATGATAATACTACATGCAACATTATGATACTAACATGCACCAACTTACTCTGCTCGGGTTATCTCATAACCATCAAAAATATCCAACAACTCATTATCCTTGATACCACGGTGATCATTCCAGCAATCATAACCAACTCATCTCATCATCAAACCAGGGTTGTTATTAATCAAGTTATTATTATTATTATTATTACTGTTGACTCACGGTGTGACCGACACGAACTGGGCCCTTATCCGCGGGCGCGGCTATCGATAGATTTAGACACACACACTCTGTAGAGGTTAGCGCATTGTACCCACACCACAGAACCCATGGCCTCTTTCTCCCATTCGGGTGGACCAACGGCATTCTGACAGAACCGATCTACTGTCATGACACTCTCCCGGCCACTCCGACCAACTTCCCTACTGGGCTAGGTCATGGGTGGCCCCGTGCCTACCAAAGGCACCAACGACCACCGTCGTGGCAAAACATAAACGATCCCAAATGGGGACAAAAGCGCGCAAAACAACTCAGGCACACAAGGCTTTTGCCGTCCTACCCGGCCAAGGTAGCGCCCACGCATAACATTCCCTCGTTGGAGGCACCGGCGAGAGGCATGACAATAGACCCAGTTAGGACCTTCCCATAAAGGTAAGTGTGGCTGCATTGGTCAGCTCGATTTGGTGGCACCATGACTCAGCCAACTGTTGTTCAAGTTCATTATTATCCGGTTAAACTTGAATGCAATAAGCTGAGTCATAATAAATTAACATGATGCAACTACAATGCATGAACATGATATCAACATAAGCATGGAGGTGCAACATAATCATCGAGCATAACCATAATGAAATATTTAACCAAATGAGCATGGTATACTGACTAGCATAAACATTATAAGCATACGTTACTCATGGCATACATGACTACGAGCATCATCAATAAATAACATGCATGAACATAGCAAGAACACTGCCAAATAATCATGTAAAATAACTAGTTGCAACGGGACATGCATATCACAGTACTTGACAGATGACACGCATGCATCAAGACTACTACTAGCATGTACTTCTACTACCAAGAATAACATGTGAGCATAATAACAAGTAGTACAAGGTAACAAGAAGCATCAGATCATAGCATGACAGTGAACATGAAACCACAGACATAACCGAAACAACGACAGCAGCCGCAAACAAGCAGATGTAAAGCATGCAAACTTATATTAAATATTCAAGTGGAAACCATGGCTATTGCATGGCTATCATGAAAGTGGTTATTATGGCTTGCCTGGGGTGACGGGATACACCGGGAAGAAGTGCGGTGAAGCCGCGGAAAGAATCGCCAGAAACAGTACCCTCACGGATGGGGCTGTTTACGGCAAGGGCAAAATGGTCATTTTCAGAATGTTAGCACATGGTGAAAATGATACCAATAGAACGGGCTCGACGATATGAAGACGTGGGCTTTGGAATCACCTCGTTTGGAGTTACGAGTAAAAAGATATGAGGTGTTTTCTGCCAGGGACCCATCTGTAATGAAAAACTTCAAAATCTGGGCCTGGACAGAAAAGCAGAAAGCGTAATTAGCGAAATACGCTTTCACAGAACTGAAAACGCATTCATGGCTGAAGAAGAATGGAAATACGCTTCCGATGGATGAAAGCGTACACGGGCAAAAGCCGTGTCCACTTATCCAACGTGGCGAGGCAGGGCCGGGCCCTGTGCCACTTACAGTTGGGTCCCACCATGGCTTCTCTCTCCTCCCGCGCCTCCTTCTTCTTCCCGACGCCGCTCGCCCGCAAGGCAGAGAGAGCCGCCGGCGCCAGCGCTCACCTGGCCGGCTCCGGCCACCTCCCAAGCCGCTCCGGCCACCGACGAGACGAGGAGGAGATACCGCATCCACCTGAGCACGTTGAGGTTGCCGGGGAACACCGAGTTGGGGGGATGTCAGCCGTGGTGGACGGGAGCTTCGGGCACCGGGGAACTTGCGTCAAGAAGCCACCGGAGGAGAACGAGGAGTGCTGAGGCGGCTCTGGGGTGAGAGTGGAGAGCTAAAGTGGTGGAAGAATGAAGGGAGGAGCGCGGGACCACCGAAATCAGCGCGAACAGAAGCGGTGGCCATGGAGTCAATGGTGGTCATGGAGGGCGGCTGGAGCTTGGGGATGTGGCTGGGCGGGGTCAGAGGAGTAGGGGAGGCTGCTGGTGATGCAAGGAGGGGCTCGGGTGGCCTTTATATAGCCGAGGGCGAGGTGCCGAGCTGGATGCCGCCGCTCGGGCGCGGCCAAGGCGTTCGCGAGGCACAGCGAGCACGGGAAGGCGACGAGGGGGGTGCGGACGAGCCACAGTGTCGCACTGTGTAGGAGGGGCCGAGGGCATAGGATAGAAACGGCCAAGCACCGCTGAAGCTCTGTCGGCCACAGCGCACTCGTGGGCGCACGGCGACGAGTGACGACGGGGAAGCGGACGGAGGGGGCAAGGGCTCAGGGAGATGCAGACGGTCACGAGGAGGATACTGGACACGGTGGGGAGCCGAGACGAGAAGGGAACGGACGAATACAGCGCCAAATTCGAGCCAGAGCACGCTGGCTGCATGCCAGGGCGATGGTCACCACGCGCACTGGCGCCAACAGTGCAAGACTATTTGCCAAACTATGTCTGGGGCTTTGTCCTTCCTGGGGAGGTTGCAACTGCTGCGGTAGATTGGTGAAAAAGGCTCCAGTTAAAAGATTAGCTACCTCAGAAGTTTACTGCAGTAAATTTTGAGGAGAACTGCTGATCATTTGGAAATGATTTGGAGCTAAGGAGTTTGTCTTGGATGATTAGCTAAGGAAGAACTACCAGACTGTGGAGTTTGAAAGAAAATGGACCAAGATTTAATATGGTTGCTTTGCAACTGCCAAATCTGGTCCAGAAATAAGATGATGAAGTAGCACTCACTTGTAGTAACCACTTGAGCTGAATTTTGGTGTAGAGGGGTTATTTGACCACATGGAGATTCTGTAAAAATATCATGCCATTTGGAGTTACCAAAGTGGCACTTCCTTCACAATGCTCTATTCTGGACAGTAACTTAGAAAATTTACCGAGGGTAAATGGGTAAGTGGATTGAGCCATAACTTGGTGGATAAGGTAGATGTAAATGTAAGAGTGCCCTGGCAAATTTCCATCTCAAATGAAGCAAGGTAAAATAGGTTTGCTTCACAAAGTGGAAATTTTACCAGAAAACAAGACTTGAAGCTGAGCTCACATAGATGATCTCCATGAGCTCTAATTTGGTAGAGACTCATTATTTGGTCAAATGAAGGATGTGCCCACGTTTCATCTCAGTTGGACATGCCTAGAATATACTTCCTTCACAAAGTTCCTTTCTGGACAGAAACTTTGGAAAATCATTGAAAAACATTCACTAAGCAAATGAGTGTGAAAATTGGCACATGTCAATGATATGGACATGAAAAGATGTCCAAGGAGTTTGGAGTCAATTGTACAAAGATAAATAGCACTTGCTTCACAATGTGCCATTTAGGGCAGAATGGAAAAAGGAATATTGGAGGATTATTTTTTAACATGGCAATGAAATGTTTTGCCATATTTGATGAAGATAGGTCCCAAACAAATTATTAGATTTTATTTGGGAATTTTTGGAGTGACAAAAATATAGGTTGCTTCACAACCTAGGGCAGACAGGGTTATTCCTTTAATAGAAAAAGGAATATTCCCTAGAAAAAGAAATTAGGGTTTGGTCAAGCATTGGAGTGACATGATCTTGGCAAGGTTTTTAGAATGATGAGCCACTTGGGAGGTCAAGAGAGGATGATTTCCCAGGTGACAGGGCCACAGAACCACTCCAAAAAGAAAAAACAGAGCAAAAACCAATAAATCAAAAAGAAAAAGAAAAGGGCAAAAAACCAGGCTATCACAGAAGGGTAACGACTATGCGAGATGGAGGGCTCCACCCACGAAGGGTCAACGAAGAAGCAACCTTGTCTATCCCACCATGGCCACCGCCCACGAAGGACTTGCCTCGCTAGGCTAGATCTTCACGAAGTAGGCGATCTCCTTGCCCTTACAAACTCCTTGGTTCAAATCCACAATCTTGTCGGAGGCTCCCAAGTGACACCTTAACCAATCTAGGAGACACCACTCTCCAAAAGGTAATAGACGGTGTGTTGATAACGAATTCCTTGCTCAAATGCTTGAAATGATAGTCTCCCCAACACTCAAACAGCTCCTCACAGATTTGGATATGGTGGGAGAAGAGATTGAGTGGAAAGTAACTTGGGGAAGGCTATAGAACAATATTTATGTGGTAGGAATGGAATATCTTGATCTCAACACTTGAGTAGGTGGTTCTCTCTCAAAAAATGAGTAATGGAAGTGTAGGCTTGTTCCGATGGCTCTCTCCATGAATGAAGGGTGGGTGGAGGGGTATATATAGCCTCCATACAAAATCTAGTCGTTACACACAAATCACCAAACTCGGTCGGACCGAATCATGAAACTTGGTCAGACCCATTCAGTTCAAAATGTGAATGTTGGGCTTTTCGGTGGGACCGATTTCATTTGGGTTAGGGCATAACGTAATCTCGGTAAGACCGATCACATCAACTCGGTGAGACCGATTTCTGTAATAGGCACATAGAGGGTTGGTTAGGCAAACTCAGTGGGACCGATTCACTAATTTCGGTGAGACCTAAATGTTACGAATGGGAAACAGAAAGTTTGCATTGCAAACTCGGTGAGACCGATTCTCACATCTCGGTTAGACCAAAATGTTTCAAATAGGAAACAGAGAGTTTGCAATCCCATCTCGGTGAGACCGAGATCCCTATCGGTGAGACCAAACTGATTAGGGTTTTGGCAGTGGTTATGTCAACTGAACATGGTGGCGCCGGATAGATCAAATCGGTGGGGCCGAGTTTGACTTTTAGGTTTAGGACATATGTGGATGTGAGGGAGTGGTTGAGGGATTTGGAGCATATCACTAAGCATTTTGAGCAAGCAAGCCATTAAGCAACACCTCATCCCCTTTTAATAGTATTGGCTTTCATATGGACTCAATGTGATCTTGGATCACTTAAATAGAAAATTTAGAGTCTGAGCTTTAAGCTTTTGCCAATCTTCTGTCCTTAGCATCTTGAAGGGGTTCCACATCCTCTTGTGCATGCCACTCCACTATTGAACTTATCTGAAATATACTAGGTAAAAGTATTAGTCCAACAAGAGATATGTTGACATTAATTACCAAAATCACCCAGGGAGCACTTGTACTTTCAATCTTCCCATTTATGGTAATTGATGACAACATACATCAAAGATTTAGATAAGGATATAGAGAATAGCAAGTAAAGCTTTGGAAAGACATGTAACATTCATAGACACCCCTACATGTATGCAATCATGTGAATATGGAATATAGATGCAACTGAATGCATAAGCATGTCAGAGCAAGTAATGAGTTACATGTATCTTGGTTGTATGCATCAGAGCAAATGAATATAGAAAACGTACCTACATGTTCATGAATCCTTGCAAACAATACGTACATCAGTAAGAGATCAGCATGCACATGAGTGTGATGCATATACTTACCTTGTGGTCTTGAACTAGCTTTGGAAGACATGCACCTGAGTAAACAAGGTTAGATAACATAGAAACATCTACTAAGCAGAGCAAGAGTGGAAAACCACAAGAGTACCAAGATTGGGATGACATGTAATGAGTAAGTACTAGGTACTTTATTGAAGTAGACATGTCCCTGGAAAGATATGCAAAGAATTTGAAGATTTTCTTCCCTTACATGTCTTTCTCCCCCTGAATCTTATATTTGATAATGGGAGAAGGTAGGGAAAATAAAATCAGAGCAAGACAAATAATCATAACAAATACTGACATGTATTTCCCCTATAGAAGACATGTGACTTCTCTCCTCTTTTAATAATGAGTGTCGGTGTCAAAACCGGCGGATCTCGGGTAGGGGGTCCCGAACTATGCGTATGTGGATCGATGGTAACAGGAGACAAGGAACATAGTGTTTACCTAGGTTCGGGCCCTCTCGATCGAGGTAAAACCCTACTCCTGCTTGATTGATCTTGATGAATATGATTACAAGAGTTGATCTACCTCGAGATCATAATGGCTAAACCCTAGAAGTCTAACCAGGGTGATTGCTATGAATCAGCTATTGTTGTTCATCCTCTACGGACTAAACCCTCCAGTTTATATATGCACCGGAGGGCACTAGGGTTTGTACATGACCATATTGCAGAGGAAGGAAAGATTACACGCGAACCTAAAATCTGCCATTATATGCACACAGGAGTCCTATCCGGATTCGAGAGACGATCTTCAACGATGATCTTCACAGCCCACCAGTCCGGCCCACAACGAGTTATCCGGCCACATGAGGACCCATCAATCCAAGACTCCCTTAGTAGCCCCTGAACATGTCTTCGATGACGATGAGTTCGGCTTCCGTATTGTCTTCGGCATTGCAAGGCAGGTTCCTTCTTCCGAACATGTCGAGCCACTATCTTCTGTAAAGAGTGTACTGTGTCCAGCTCTGCATGGTTAGTACAACCCTTAGCCTTGAGGGCAAGGCATCGAAAGAAAACGAATAGTGTGTCTTTACTGACAACTTTTTGGTGAAGCGTCGCGTCCATCCCAGTAACATATCGAACTGTTTTACTCGGTCCTAGTTTCGCGTTTCGAGGTATAACCCCGCTGACACGTCTCATCAGAACAGAGATCGTGCCCGCTTATTATGGGATCCTTATCAATGTGACGTGAGCATCCAAACCGCGCATTACGCACGACCGCTTTGGGAACCGGCGAGGTTTATGGCTAAAGTGGGGGACATTCTGTATTCACAGCTTTATAAAAGGATATCAATCCCTTCCATCAGCCCCACGCCTTCCTCAAGCCCGAGCTCTCCAATCTTCCTAGCCCCAGCATCCTCGTCTCTTGTGCCCGCAGCTCTCAGTTCCTCAACCACCACTTCCTTCCCCGGTAATGGATGGATCCGGCGCCAGAGGCAAGTGGGAGGCCTCCATGGTTACTAAAAAGACCATGGAGGATCTCCGGAGCGCGGGCTACCTCGCCGCCAACATCGCACACCGAGTTCCCGGCCAGGATCAGGTGATTCCCATCCCGGAGGCGGGTGAGAGAGTCGTGTTCCTCTCACACTTTGTTAGGGGGCGGCATTAAAGCGGACGAAGGCCGTTCTTCCGGGTAGTGCATGATAGCCACTTCAGAATTGAGCTATGTCGAAGATTAGCTCTTCGCTTCGAAAGTTATCGGGAGAGACGAATACGACCTCCAATGTTAAAGAGCCCATGCAGCGGGCTTCTACGTCCGGTATCACTCCTTTAAAGGTCGTGATGCTTAGCTTGATTCTTGACGGGTCTATCCCCATCTTGCGGACAGTGTCCTGGTATATCAGATTGAGACTGCTATCGTCGTCCATAAGGACTCGAGTGAGATGGTATGCACCGATTATTGGATCGAGCACTAGGGCAGCCGAACCCCCATGACGGATACTAGTCGGATGATCTATGTGATCAAAGGTGATCGGACAGGCCGACCATGGGTTGAATTTGGTGGCAACAGGCTCAACAGCATAGACATCTGGGAGTGCGCGCTTGCGCTCCCTCGTTGGGATATGAGTGACATAGATCATGTTCACTGTTTTGATCTCTGGTGGAAATTTCTTCTGTCCTCCTGTGTTCGGCTGGTGAGGTTCATCCTCGTCTTCGCTCTGAGGTCCCTTTCCCTTGTGTTCAGTGTTGAGCTTGCCGTCCTGCTTGAAGACCCAACAACTACGGTTGGCATGGTTTGCAGGTTTAGCCGGGGTGCCATGGATCTAGCAGGGTCTGTCTAATATTTTGTCCAGGCTAGATGGACTATCTTTGTTGCCTTTAAATGGCTTCTTCCATTGACCGGGTCTGGAGCCATTGAATCCGGCGTTTACCGCTGTATCATCTGGGCTTTCAGTATTATTTCGATGTTTGTTTTTGTTACGTCGTGGCTTTCCAATGCCATCCCTGACGTCGGATGTGCCAGGGTCGCTGGTGCTGCTACGAGCTAACCAGCTGTCCTTGCCCGTGCAAAAACGGGTCATGAGTGTAGTTAGGGCTGCCATTGTCCTCGGCTTTTCCTGGCCAAGGTGTCTAGCTAGCCATTCGTCCCGGACACTGTGCTTGAAGGCTGCTAAGGCTTCGGCGTTCGGACAGTCGACGATTTGGTTCTTCTTAGTGAGAAACCGATTCCAAAGCTTACGGGCTAACTCCCCTGGTTGTTGGATTATGTGACTTAGATGGTCAGCATCCGGGGGAGGGACATAGGTCCCTTGAAAATTGGCCCGAAAAGCATCCTCAAGTTCTTCCCAAATTCCAATGGAGTTTTCTGGGAGGCTGTTCAGCCAGTGCCGAGCTGGTCCTTTCAGCTTGAGGAGTAAGTATTTGATGGCATGGAGATCATCTCCACGAGCCATGTGGATGCGAAGAATAAAGTCTTCTATCCAGACAGCAGGATCAGTCGTTCCATCATACGCCTCAATATTTACGGGTTTAGACCCTTCTGGAAATTCGTGATCCAGCACATCATCGATGAAGCACAGAGGGTGTGCGGCACCCATGTATTTTGCTATGTTGTGGCATAGGTCCGACAGTTCTGATGCTCGACATTAGCTCTGAACTGATATATGACCGGCATATTTGGCTTGATAACCGTCGTCTCGTGCGGGAGCATGGTCCCTAGATCCGTAGATGGATCTGGTCTTGCCAGCCTTTTTGTTCAAGTCCTCACGTAGATCTTGTTTCTGGCCCTAAGCCGCGGCCTCCTTTCCTTTACGGGGAGGGGGTGCGGGCTTGTGTATGCCGTTGCTAGCCACTCTATCCCGTCCACGAGGTGGTCAGTCTGGCTTGTCGGCGGTATTGTTCTTCGGCGGTATAGGCGCAATAGCCTCGTCGTCGAATTCGGGCAACAGTTTATGCTTAGGATAGACCTTTGTTTGGCGATTGCAGACATATTTTTCCTCAGCGTCTAGCACTTCGTTCCATCTATTTGAGTGTATGATGTGCGGCTTTAAGCCGCTGCTGCTGCTTTTTCAGGCTCTTGCAGTGGCAATAATAAGCCTCCAATGGAAGCGCTCTTGTTCTAAGGGTTCTTCTGGGACGATGAATTCATCATCGCCCAGGCTAACATCCTCTTCGGAGACAGGTTGATAACTGATGTCTTTGGCATCGCTGTGATCAGATAGCGGTCTCGGAGTGTGTTCGTCGTCCTCTCGCTCGTCTTGCTCCATCGCTGGATCTGCGGGGTCATCGGCTTGGTCTGGATTATCACCATCGTCAGTGACAGTATTGCTATCTTTCCCTTTACGGGATCGAGATCGGCGCTTCAGACGCCGACGCTTGGGAGGTTCATCTATAGGCTTATCCTTTTTGGGATCATTATCGCCATCGTCCTCCTTCCCTTTGGGTGTGTCCACCATATATACATCGTATGAGGATGTAGCCGTCCATCTCCCGGTTACGGGCGGGTTTTGGTATAGATCTGCTTCGGCTTCGAGGTCCATCCCTTCGAAGTCTTCGGAAGCGTAGTCAAGTAGATCGGTTAAATCTTCGACCATAGCTACCAAGTGGGTGGTGGGTGGGAAGCGAAATTCTCCATCATCAGCCTCCAGTTCAAACCGGATATAATTCGGTTGTGAGTCCCCTGCTAAGGAGAGGGATTTTAATGAATTTAGCACATCGCCTAAAGGTGAGTGTCGGAAGATATCTGTGGAGCTGAATTTGACGATAAGCGCCTGATCAAGCTCGAAGGACGCAGATGCACATGGTTCGGAACCTGTAGCCGGAGACGAGTCCGAAGTTCTGGTAAAACAGATCCCGCTCAAGGTTGGGTCTGTGTGCGGCTCCAGCGCCGCTGAGTCTGCGGCTTCCGTGGCGGGGTTGAGCTTCCCGTCCTCGGGTGACGCGATCTGCTCCAGATCTAGGGCCAGAGCAGTTACAGGTGCTATCCCTTGGATGTGGTCCGATGACATATTTAGGTCATGTTCATCGTGGTGGCAGGGAGCGGTCGCCATGGGCTCGAATCCGTCGATGATCAAGTCTCCGCAGATATCAGCAACGTAGTTCAAGATTCCAAACCTGACCTGATGGCCAGGAGCATAGCTCTCAACCTGCTCGAGGTGGCCTTCTGTGTTGGCACAGAGCGTGAAGCCACCAGACACAAAAAGCTGGCCGGGAGGGAAGATCTCCTCGGCGGTGGTGTCGTCGTCGCTAACGAAGCGGTCCATCGGTCCTTCGGTCGACAACATAGTGGAACTCTCAATGAAAGCACCAATGTCAGTGTCAAAACTGGTGGATCTAGGGTAGGGGGTCCCGAACTATGCGTCTGTGGATCGATGGTAACAGGAGACAAGGGACACATTGTTTACCCAGGTTCGAGTCCTCTCGATCGAGGTAAAACCCTACTCCTGCTTGATTGATCTTGATGAATATGATTACAAGAGTTTATCTACCTCGAGATCGTAATTGCTAAACCCTAGAAGTCTAACTAGGGTGATTGCTATGAATCGGCTATTGTTGTCCAGCCTGTACGGACTAAACCCTCCAGTTTATATATGCACCGGAGGGCCCTAGGGTTTGTACATGACCATCTTGCAGAGGAAGGAAAGATTACACCTGAACCTAAAACCTGCCATTATACGCACACACGAGTCCTATCCCGATACGAGAGACGATCTTCAGCGATGATCTTCACGGCCCACCAGTCCGGCCCACAACGAGTTATCCGGCCACATGAGGACCCCTCAATCCAGGACTCCCTCAATGAGCATCTGGGGATAAGCTTGGATGAGCTTTCGTGTGTATGTGTTGAACCGTGGCTCCATTTGGGGCATGCTCTATATGAAACTTGCTTGGTTTTGCATGTAGGTGCATCGTGTCATGTTGCATCCATGTTTTGAGAGTGTTTGCATGATGTTTGAATGCTTTTTGCATCAATGCCATGCTTAACTTGTTTTGCTCATATCTTCTAGGCCGTCACTCCGAATTAAATGAACTTTATATGTAATTTGACTAGAATTTCATGTAGATCATCTTGGTGCATGTTAACTTGTTGTTTAAAAACTTTAACATAAGGTGTGTTTAGATCTGGACCAATTTCTAAATTTTCATATGAGGACTTACCGGAATTGTTATATGTTGTTTCCGGCCTCATTTAAACTTGTTTGGTTGTGTTGTTCTTGTATGCATCATCCCTTGCCATATAAAGCATCATGTAGCCTTGTCATGCATCATACTTGGTTGAGCATCTTGTCTTATTTATGTGTTGTGTGTTTACCATGTTGTTTGCTTCTTCTCGTTAGCTCCTGTTTCGTTGCGATCGTGAGGATTCGTTCGACTACGCTTGGTTCGTCTTCGTGGCTTCGTCTTCTTCATGGACTCGTTCTTCTTCCTAGCGGGATTTGAGGCAAGATGATCGTCACCTTGGATACCTTTACTATCATTGCTATGCTAGTTGTCTCGATGCTATCGCTATATGTCTCGCTGCTTATCTATTGTCGTCAGCCTCTCATTGTTGCCACGAAACCTCTAACCATTGACACCATCCCAGCAAACCGTTGTATGGCTATGTTACCGCTTGCTCAGTCCCTCTTATAGCGTTGTTAGTTGCAGATGAAGATGAAGATTGCTCCATGTTGGAACTTGGTGGTTGGAATATCACAATACCTTACTATAATTAACGCACCTATATACTTGGCAATGGGTGGAAGGCTTGGCCTTTTGCTCGGTGTTTTGTTCCACTCGTGCCGCCCTAAGAACCGATAAACCGGTGTTATGTTCCTTGAGTTTGCGTCCCTAACACGATTGGGGGTATGGGACTCCCTTGACAGTTCGCTTTGAATAAAACTCCTCCAGTAAAGCCCAACTTTGGTTTTACCATTTGCCTCATAATAAAACTTAATTAAATTAATTAATTTGCATAGGGGGTCGCGTCCCCGGGTTCTTAATTCCACATTACAGGGGGGGCAATGCCGATGGTGTTGGTCCCAAATAGAGCACTATGCGGGGTACCTGGGGTAACCCAAGGACTTCAATACTGTACGCGTCGCTCATCTGGACGTGGCCTGAGACGAGATACGCGCGGCTACTATCAGGGTGTCGGCATGCCGGGAGGTCTTGCTGGACTTGTTTTACCATTGTCGAAATGTCTAGTGCACTGGGATTCCGAGTCTGATCGGGCCTTCCCTAAGATAAGAGGTTTTACCTCTGTTGATCGCGAGAGCTTGTGATGGGCTAAGTTGGGACACCCCTGCAGGGTTATAATCTTTCGAAAGTTGTGCACGCGATTATGTGGCAGATTGGAATTTGTTAATGTCTGGTTGTAGAAGACTTGTTAGAGGATCCGAAATAAAATGCACCAACCGCGTGTGTAACCATGATCGTCTCTTTTCATTTTGAGAAGAGAACACGGTGGGTTTATGTTTGACTCGTAGGTAGTTCAGGATCACTTAGCGATCATTACTAGTATGCGACCGTTTGTGTAGATGCTCGTCTTATTCTTGTACTCGTAAGATAGCCACCATACTATGCTTAGCCGCTGCTGCAACCTCACCACTTAACCCCTCCATACTCATTAAGCTTTGCTAGTCTTGTTACCCATGGTTATGGGATTGCTGAGTCGTCGTGGCTCACAGAGACTACAACAACAGTTGCAGGTGCAGGTTTCCGATGACTTGATGTGAGAGCGACGTTGATTTGTGTTGGAGTTCTTTCTTCTTCTTCGTCGGTCTTGGGATAGGTTCCTGGTCAGCAGTCTAGGCTAGCAGGATGGATGTCGTTGTGCTTTTCATGTTTTCATCCATAGTCGGATGTCTTGTGTATAATGTGTTGTATTCATGTGGCAATTGTATGACTTGTATGTATCCCCATCTATGTATGTTATGGTATGATGTAATGATATCCATCTTGCTAAGCGTCCGAAATGCGGTTGTGCCCCAACCATGAGTTCACCACGTGATCGGGATAGAATCACATCTTGGGCGTGACACTTTGTCTCCTACATCAATTGGCAATTGCTCTACTTGCGAGCCGTTAGATTCATCAAACTTCACATCTACCGTCTCTTCAACCTTTCGGGTGATACTGTTGTAGACACGGTAAGTGTGAGAGTTGGAGCCATAACCGAGTAGAAAACCTTCATGAGATTTAGGGGCAAATTTTGAACGATGATGCTTGTCAAGAATGTAGCACTTTGAGCCAAATACTTGAAGGTATCCAACTGGGGGTTTGTTACCGGTGAGAAGCTCATATGCCGTCTTGCCGAGAAGTTTGTGAAGATATAGACGATGTGTAGCGTGACAAGCTGTCTCAACCGCATCTGCCCAAAAGTGTCTTGGTGTCTTGTACTCGTCAAGCATCGTTCTCGCCATTTCGATGAGTGTCTGATTCTTCCTCTCAACAACTCCATTTTGTTGAGGCGTGTACGTAGCCGAGAACTCATTTGAAATCCCTTCTTCGTCAAGAAAGGTATCCACATTTGCGTTCTTGAACTCCGTTCCATTGTCGCTGTGAACCTTCTTGATCTTCACTTCAAATTGATTTTGGGCCTTCCAAGCGAAGTTTTTGAAGATCTTTTGGACCTGCGATTTATCATCAAGAAAGAACACCCACATAAATCTTGAAAATCATCAACAATGACAAATCCAAAAGAGTTGCCACCGAGGCTCTTGTAAGCATTGGGACCAAAAAGATCCATATGAAGTAGCTCAAGTGGTCTTCTCATAGTCATGATATTCTTCACGGGATGACTTCCTCCAACTTGTTTTCCTGCTTGACAAGCACTACGAAGTCTATCCTTGTCAAATTTAACATCTTTAACACCAAGGATATGATTACCTTTAATAAGCTTATCAAGATTTCTCATGCCGACATGACCTAACCTTCTATGCCACAACCAACCTTTAGAAGATTTAGCAATAAAACAAGTGTGAGGTTAGGATTTTTTAGTGAAGTCAACAATGTATAGGTTACCTCTACGAATGCCGGTAAAGACCATATTATGATTATCCCTACGAAAGACTTGGCAATCAACATGAGTGAATAGCACATTTAAACCAAAATCAGCTAATCTAGACATGGAGAGAAGATTATATCCGAGAGATTCTACAAGCATGACATTCTTGATTGAGCTATCGTTGGATACGGCCACCTTACCAAGGCCAACAACTTTACCCTTAGTGTTGTCACCAAAGGTAACATACTTTCGTGGACCATCATTTCTAGCAAGCTCATCAAACATGTCCTTATCTCCGGTCATATGATCCGTGCATCCACTATCAAGCACCCATTCCTTTCCTCCGGCTGTGTAACCACGAAGATTTGCCATAAGACCAAAATGTCTCATTTGTTCATCAAGGTCGAGGTCACTACCATCGTCCTCATCATAATAACCATGTTCAACATTATCTCGTGATTGATCAACACCTAGAGAGAATAATTCATTAGTTATGGGATCATGACAATGTTCATCTTTATGAATTCTAATGACCTCCGAGACAATATTACTAATGATTCCTACATCTCCTTTGCCACGCATAAGGTCACGAAGCTCAAATAAACATTCACCAAATTTGGGATCACTAGAGTTCATCTTACTTAAATCAATGGACTTTTGAAGAATCATATCTAAATTTTTCAAAGAGTAGACCGGAAATCGTTCCTCAAGGAATTTCCATATAGTGTAAGCACATTCAAAAGTTGGCAAACATACAAGCAAGTTTCTAGGCAATCCTCTAGTGATAAGATGAGCAGTTCTAAGATTTCGAATCATGTCAAGTTTCTCATTGAAAGTAGGATTCGAAGCATCAATGGGGGCATACAAGGATTATCAATATACTTGTTCAAATGATATTCATTGAAGATCTCAAGCATTTCATTTCTCCCTTCCTTATAAAATTCTCCATCAAGCATAGGTACTCTACGTCTAATACTCCCGATCATAGACTCATTCATCTTCCTCCAATGGTGATTAAACCAAAGCAATGGAGACCAAAGCTCTGATACAAATTGAGAGCATCGAAGAAGAGGTGTCTAGTGGGGGTGATTAGACACTACAACAAGAAAGATAGCAATTTTTAACTTCTTTGAGTTGAGGTAGAGTTTTTAGCATAGTTTCAAGCATTTACAATACATTCCAAGCAAGCATGCCAAGAGTGTATGAGTAGCGAAAAGTAAAGCATGCAAGTTGCAAGAAAGTAAAGGGATGGGATTGGAGTGTGCAAACACAATTCGAGACACGGATGTTTTTGTCGTGGTTCCGATAGGTGGTGCTATCGTACATCCACGTTGATGGAGACTTCAACCCACGAAGGGTAACGGCTGCGCGAGTCCACGGAGGGCTCCGCCCACGAAGGGTCCACGAAGAAGCAACCTTGTCTATCCCACCATGGCCATCGCCCACGAAGGACTTGCCTCACTAGGGTAGATCTTCACGAAGTAGGCGATCTCCTTGCCCTTACAAACTCATTGGTTCAACTCCACACTCTTGTTGGAGGCTCCCAAGTGACACCTAACCAATCTAGGAGATACCACTCTCCATAAGGTAATAGACGGTGTGTTGATAACGAACTCCTTCCTCAAATGCTTCAAATGATAGTCTCCCCAACACTCAAACAGCTCCTCACAAATTTGGATATGGTGGAAGAAGAGATTGAGTGAAAAGCAACTTGGGGAAGGCTAGAGAACAAGATTTATGTGGTGGGAATGGAATATCTTGATCTCAACACTTGAGTAGGTGGTTCCGTCTCAGAAAAAGTAATGGAAGTGTAGGCTTGTTCTGGTGGCTCTCTCCATGAATGAAGAGTGGGTGGAGGGGTATATATAGCCTCCACACAAAATCTAGCCGTTACACACAAATCACCAAGCTCGGTGGGACCGAATCATTAAACTCGGTCGGACCAATTCAGTTCAAAATGTGAACGTTAGGCTTTTCGGTGGGACCAATTTGGTCAACTCAGTGGGACCGATTTCATTTGGGTTTGGGCATAACGTAATCTCGGTGAGATCGGTCACATCAACTCGGTGAGACCAATTTATGTAATAGGCACACAGAGGGTTGGTCAGGCAAACTCGGTGGGATCGATTCGCTCATTTCAGTGAGGCCGAAATGTTACGAATGGGAAACAGAAAGTTTGCATTGCGAACTCGGTGAGACCGATTCTCACATCTCGGTTAGACCGAAATGTTTCAAATAGGAAACAGAGAGTTTGCAATCCCATCTCGGTGAGACCGAGATCCCTATCGGTGAGATCGAACTGATTAGGGTTTTGGCAGTGGCTATGTCAACTAAACGCGGTGGCGCCAGATAGATCAAATCGGTGGGGCCGAGTTTGACTTTTAGGTTTAGGACATATGTGGATGTGAGAGAGTGGTTCAGGGATTTGGAGCATATCACTAAGCATTTTTAGCAAGCAAGCCATTAAGCAACACCTCATCCCCTTTTAATAGTATTGGCTTTCCTATGGACTCAATGTGATCTTGGATCACTGAAATAGAAAATGTAGAGTCGTGAGCTTTGAGCTTTTGCCAATCTGAAGGAAATATGCCCTAGAGGCAATAATAAAGTTGTTATTTATATTTCCTTATATCATGATAAATGTTTATTATTCATGCTAGAATTGTATTAACCGGAAACTTAGTACATGTGTGAATACATAGACAAAACAGAGTGTCCCTAGTATGCCTCTACTAGACAAGCTCATTGATCAAAGATGGTTATGTTTCCTAACCATAGACATGAGTTGCCATTTGATCAACGGGATCACATCATTAGGAGAATGATGTGATGGACAAGACCCATCCGTTAGCTTAGCATTATGATCGTTTAGTTTTACTGCTATTGCTTTCTTCATGACTTATACATGTTCCTATGACTATGAGATTATGCAACTCCCGAATACCGGAGGAACACCTTGTGTGCTATCAAACGTCACAACGTAACTGAATGATTATAGAGATGCTCTACAGGTGTTTCCGAAGGTGTTTTGTGGTGTTGGCATAGATCAAGATTAGGATTTGTCACTCCGAGTGTCGGAGAGGTATCTCTGGGCCCTCTCGGTAATGCACATCACTTAAGCCTTGCAAGCATTGCAACTAATGAGTTAGTTGCGGGATGATGTATTACGGAACGAGTAAAGAGACTTGCCGGTAACGAGATTGAACTAGGTATAGTGATACCGACGATCGAATCTCGGGCAAGTAACATACCGATGACAAAAGGAACAACGTATGTTGTTATGCGGTTCGACCGATAAAGATCTTCGTAGAATATGTAGGAGCCAATATGGGCATCCAGGTTCCGCTATTGGTTATTGACCGGAGAGATGTCTCGGTCATGTCTACATAGTTCTCGAACCCGTAGGGTCCATACGCTTAAACGTTCGTTGACGATATAGTATTTAATGAGTTATGTATGTTGGTGACCGAATGTTATTCGGAGTCCCGGATGTGATCACGGACATGACGAGGAACTCCGGAATGGTCCGGAGATAAAGATTAATATATGAGATAATAGTGTTTGACCTCCGGAAGGGTTCCGGAATTCACCGGAAGGGGTTCCGGATGTTTCCCGAAGTGTTTGGGTACGAGAACACTTTATTTGGGACAAAAGGGAAAGCACACAAGGTTTTTGGAAAGCGCAAAAGGAAGTTTTGCGGAGTCCAGGGGCCAGACGCCAGGGTCCCTGGCGTCTGGGTCCAGACGCCGGGAACCCTGGCGTCTGGCCCTGGAGTCCGAGAAGGACTCTTGCCTTTCGGGTGAAACCGACTTTGTGAAGGCTTTTACTCCAAGTTTCGACCCCAAGGCTCAACATATAAATAGAGGGGTAGGGCTAGCACCCAAGACACATCAAGATACACCAAGCCGTGTGCCGGCTACCCCGACCCTCTAGTTTATCCTCCGTCTAGTTTCTGTAGTGCTTGGCGAAGCCCTGCAGAGATTGTTCTTCATCAACAACCGTCACCACGCCGTCGTGCTGCCGGAACTCATCTACTACTTCGCCCGTCTTGCTGGATCAAGAAGGCGAGGACGTCATCGAGCTGAACGTGTGCTGAACGCGGAGGTGCCATACGTTCGGTACTAGATCGGGACGGATCGTGAAGGTGCACGACTACATCAACCGCGTTGATAAACGCTTCCGCTTTCGGTCTACGAGGGTACGTAGACACACTCTCCCCTCTCGTTGCTATGCATCTAGTAGATAGATCTTGCGTGATCGTAGGAAATTTTTGAAAATACTACGTTCCCCAACACAATCTTCTTTCCTTATCATCTTGAAGGGGTTTCACATCCTCTTGTCCATGCCACTCCACTGTTGAACTTATCTGAAATATACTAGGCAAAAGTATTAGTCCAATAAGAGATATGTGGACATTAATTACCAAAATCACCCGGGGAGCACTTGTGCTTTCAATAAGCCGGCTCCAAAAGGAAGTTGTACCTAAGGGACGCCGGGATGTAGATAGGAGGGCGGTGGGAGGCGGCATCATCCCATACCGTGACAGTGAGCAAGGGGCGAAGGCTACCGCGCTGGAGCTATGTGAGAGAGAACGGCTGGGACCCCAGATACAGATGCACCGACGGTGGGTTCTCTCCCTCGCCGCTGCCGATCGCATCTAGTCAAAACATGCTCCCCTTTCCCCGGTGGCAGGATCCGGCCGGATATGTGACCAACGGTGTGGCGACCGTCGTTCTGTGTGAGAGAGTGTAAAGAGAGCAACCCCAGCAAGCAGGCATGTTGCTTAGGCTCCTGGCTAGTGTTATGTTATTATGTTTATATAGTGGAGCGGTTTTTGCTTTTCTCTCCATATCAACCTTTCTATATTGCGTAGATGCCATTGAGGAGGGAAATGATGGTTGCTTTGTCCGACCAACTTACTGTGTGATTTGACTACTCATTAGTCATTATTACCGCGTCCCCTGCACGTACTCCCCCTATGTGTGTGACCATTCCTAAGTCTCACATGTACTTATCTCTATTTTCTTGCATGACATGTGGACCCGGATGCTGGATGTCTCACGCGTCGGTGAAAGGAAAAAGAATGAGTTTCAATGACCAATAAGTAGTATTTCCATGCAAACGGATCTTATGATGCATGAGTTGTTTGTTGTGCTATCGACCAAAATACCCTTATGTGCAGTTTTGTCTCACTTCTATGTGCCCTACCACCTATAACATCCATCATTTCAGCAAGGGGTAATGTCATCTAAAATTGTGTCCACGCATTACATTATGGAATTTTGGCCAAAAGCTTATGTGCACTATAAAATGGAACAAAGGGAGTATGTTTTACCATGCTCGTATTTCCATGCTAATACTTGGTCATTGAAAAGAGAAGGACATTGATCTATCACTTGTTTCTGAATGAGAGAGTGAATTGGTGATATTGTGATCTCCATTTGAAGGTCAATAATGTACGCATGAGTAAACGGAACAGATGGAGTATGATGCATGTTGTGGTGCGTAGTTTTCTCATGCACGTTCATGTGGAAGCATCGTGATTTAAAACCCACCTAGAATGCACTAATACATGTTGCGTGGTAGTGGATTCTCATGCATACTACATCAAACGGATTGTAGTGGATCTAGATGGTAATCCGTCTATAGCGGGCCCATGTGTCAGTTAATAGAAGAGAAATGTACGTACGCGTAATTGCGAAGGCGTGCTTAACTGGCAGACATGATAGCATTACAGAGTAAGGCATGATTTGTGGACAACAACACACTGGCTTAGCTCATTAATTAAGTGTCTCGTCTGCTGCAGCATGTATTGTCACTCCACTGTGAAGATTGATTGAATAGTTTTCTCTCACCGATGGGAAACAATGCCTCCACGTGCATCCTGTCATATAACAAGAACCATTGGCCAAGGCTCTGGGCACGGCTTACCTACTCCCTCCTTCTGATTTTCTAGTTGATGATGAGTCCTGAAATACCTTTTTATACTACTACTTAGCAAAAGTACTCAATTAATAGGTTCGTTTTCCTCAAAAAATTACGTTTACCAACGTATTAATATCAGCAATGTATGCATGCATGCGTCAACAACAAATGACCCGAACTCTTACATGCATTGGTGAGTTTACTCTTAAACCTGGCATGCATCGTATTAACGAAGTTTTGAAATATGAACATGTGAATGTGAGGGACTACAACCCTCATGCATGCATGCAATAGTCACACGTACACATGCACATAAAAACACGTGTGACGCCCTAATGCATGCAACACACACATGTACACATGCTCGCACACATGCATGTTTACAACACACGACACTCATGCTCAGTGCTCAACCTACACTTTCATGCACACACATACACAGCCAAGGTGAGCTGGTGACCGTATAAACACCGGAAAATGTATATATTAACCATGATGAGCATATTATGAAGTCCATGGACCTTACTTTTACAAATATATATACAGTGACCGCCGGTGTATTTATCTCGTTTCAAATTAAGTCCTATTAACTGGAAAGGAGGCAGTACGGACTAGCACTACTTTGTTGTGTCCCGTCAACTCGCATAACAAGGAGAAGCTTGTACACCCTCTCCCTCTACCACACATGCAGAGACTCGCAGGACGAGGAGAAACTTTTGAGTAATGCAAGCTCTCCCATGTAGTGGATGTGCAGCAGTTCACTTGGTGTCAGATTGCCAGAAGCATACACTGTTGTACTATCATTGTTTGACTTCCCGAAGAGGCGAAGAGTCAAGCGCAAGGTTTAGTAGTACGAGTAGTACTAGTATACATGTACTAGGAACCACGTGTTGGAGCGTCTATACTCTTATTTTATTTTAATCTATGATAAAGCAATCTTCTACACATTTATTCCAGAGCAGTGCAGAAAACGGCAACCCAATGAAGTAGTACTCCTCAAAACATCGAACATGCTATAGATGCCATCGATCAACCATGCTCTAATATTTCTTGGCCTCCATGCGACACCTAGCATGTCGGTGTTCTCGCTCCTCATCTCTCTCAAGAGAGCCCGTCTGTGTTCTCGCTCTCGCCTCTCCCAAGGAGCGGCGGGTTGGCCATATTACCGTCAATTGAGATCGATTTGCTCACACTCTGATCCCACGTGTCAGTGATATGCTAGGAGGAAGCGCGTTGGCCGACAGACCAGATGCGCACTAGGTTTTGCACCTTCATACTAGTAGGAGCAGATTCAAAGAATAGTGTATTGATGGTTGCTTTATCCAAGCTACGTACTTTGGGAAAGGTGGAGCTTATGATTTGACTGCTCATTAGTCATTATTATTGTGGCGCAACGACGGGGCTGAGTATCCCGTGCAGTTGTGCACTCTAATTTGGTGCATGGCACATAGACCTGATGTTGAATGGCTTCTGGCAATGCTATCAAGTTTTCAACATTTGTTTACGTAGTTGATGTACACATAATTTTTCAGCGACATGAAAATGTACAATGCTCTGAAGCTTTCAGCTTTTGTATCATGTGTCTTGCCCGCTGGAAGGTTGTCTCGTTACAACATTCAATCAAATAGAAAGGGAACTAACAAAAAAAAAAGGTAACTTCCTTGATGATGTGTCTCAATGATTAGCAGATCAGAGCCAATATTTACATCACAACTGAAGACAAAGATGTGAGAAGGTGTTATAAAGAAAAAATTGATCGATGTTGTCATTGGCAGCTACTTTCCCGCAACTTTGTCAAAATCGACAAGACATGTTGGCAAAAAAATAGCTGTCGGGAGCATGGAACATTTCGATCATTTTGTGTAGTTCCACTAAAATAGAGCTGAGCATCCCTGTTCGCAAAGATATACAGTAAGTGTGATTACAATAATAAAGGATTGTTGATGAAACAATATATACACAAATAGAAACCCGTCACCTTTGCAGTCTCTCTTGAGACTAACTAGTTGGAGAAGATTAGGCTCAAAGTTGGATGAGAAGGATAGGCAAACTAATATTTCTTTGTGCAGTTCCACTGAAATATAGAAACGTTGCCCTTGTGATATTTCAGCAAACTGCACAAAACAATCTTAAGAAAGAAGTGCTTTGTGCAGTTTATCAAAAGGTCGTAGTAGCAATGAGGTGAAATGGATAGTCCTGTTTGCAGAAAGAGGTAGAAAAGAAACAATTACTGGATAATAACAATTGATGACACATACGCAGACAAAAAAGAAGCATATTCATTGTCCTAAGGAAAATATAGCAGCACGGTTGTTTATCTA
Source organism: Secale cereale (assembly GCA_902687465.1). Classification (NCBI taxonomy): domain Eukaryota; kingdom Viridiplantae; phylum Streptophyta; class Magnoliopsida; order Poales; family Poaceae; genus Secale; species Secale cereale. The sequence continues at coordinate 167,552,501 of LR738715.1, forward strand.
AAACGGTGTGAGGACGGGATTACAATATGGAAAGGAATTTGACGTCATCGACCAAGATTTGAGGAGGCCAAATATTAGTAGTATGTTGATTGATAATACAGTTATGCTAGAACTTATCTAGATGAGATATAACTTGATAATATCCATACACACCATGCAACTGCAATCAATCGACCCCGCCGAAGGAACATATAGGTGGCAGGCGCTTTTCAATTGCCATCATGCTCTCCATGGCATATTGAAAAAAATCGATGGCTTCCCTTTTCATCTTGACCTCGTCGAAGGGGATGATGATTGAGATAGTAACAACCGTCTCGCAATTAACTATGGCGATAACCATCCGTGTGGCTGGTCGCGCGCCACACCGCCGTTGCGCAAATCCGGCGCCGATGCTGCTTAACACACACACAATTGCTAGGAACCAAGGTAAAATCCTGCGCAAAATCCCGTGGCCAGAATCCGCCAGCCACGCGACGGCCGCGGCGAATCAGACGGCTCCAGCAGGGATGCCCCCTAAATTCTACGAGACCGCGCGGCGCCACCATCCCCATCGTTCCTTCCTCCGGAGAGCATTGTGAGAGAAGCCGCCCACGCTGATCGTTCTGGGTGGCTATATATCTGTCGCGGCGGCAAAGCTGGCGCCCCGAAACACAGGCGGACGCGGGGCACGGCAACGTGCAGTCGCCTTCTTTTTTTTTGCCTTGTTTTGCGCGGGAGGGCCGACGAGGAGGGGAAACGGCAGCCCAAGGAACGCCCCGTCTTCGTCTTCTGCCTCTGCATTTCCGTAGTCGTCCAAGCAGCCACCGGAGACGGCATCAAGTGGTTACAACACGGCAGGGCATAGCATGGGGGGCAGAAGGTGGCAGCTGGATGCTGCCACTGTGATCTTCGGGCTCCTACTTCTACACGGCGCCTTCCTCTTCCAATTGGCAGGTAAGCTCCCACTCCCAGTGCCGTTCAGTAATTCGCTCAGGAGACTTCTTACTTAACATGTATGCGCATATGTTCAGCATATGCTTGCTCTTCCTGTGAACAATTTTCGCACTTTAGAACAAATTTTGCCAAAACAAGTAGTGCTGTTGAACATGCTATACTTGGCAAGTCACTGAACATGCTATACAGCTATGCTAGCCTAAAGGTAGCACAGATTTCATGAGATCTTGCGTTTTTCACTCATCAGATCAAATGAACTTTCCCCAACGGTAGAGAAATACAAGAAGGGGGGGG
>LR738715.1:167559939-167642766 GCA_902687465.1 Secale cereale
CCACCCCCCGCTGGGTGCAGATACAAATCAGTCATAAATCATAATATATTTCAACAGAACAAGATGGATCGCAGATGTCAAAAGAAAGTGAGGAAAATACCACTTTGTTTGGTTCGACAACTAAAAGAATAACCAGAGAAGAGTATTAAATAATGAGCAGGAACGATCAACTAGGGGAGAACGCTACATATCAGGAAAGGTGAACTTGGAGAGGACGTTACATGTCCAAATATAAATAGAAAGATGTTCAAATACAAATAGTAATTTAAGACAAATGCTTAAAGAAAACATAATTTAGAGTTAATATTTTGTGTTAAAAACTATGCAAATTGACTTTATATGAAGTGGATGACTGGATGTGCATCAAGAATGATAGCAAGGATTTGATTAAAGAATTTTTCCAAGAGTAAAGATTAAAAAGAATGAGTTAGGGGAATTCTCCGAAGGAGACAGGCACAGAGCTCACCATCATGGTCAAACACCATCTGCAAATAAGTTTAAAGCAACATAAGTGGTCAGAAGGCTAAGAGGAAAACAAATAAAAGAAGTAAAGAAAACACATAAAAACAAGTTGTAGTTTCTGTAATGATGTATCATAGCTCAGTATTTACAGCTTAGTTTGGAAAGTGCCAAATGATTATTGAAGGCAAAATGTTGAAATAATAAGTATATTACAAATGTGCAGGTTATCTACAGTTGGCCCCTAAAATTTTTATTCCATTGAGGATTAGACTAAGTATGTTAGACTAAACATGCACACTTAAATTGAGAAGCAGTTACCAATGAACAAAGCTCATGCATATAGATCACCAAAATGTAGTTTTTTCAGTGAAAATGCAAAAATAAATAAGCACTGCAAGTAGAATCCATGCAAGAACAAAATGACATACCGCAACATGAGACGGAAGGAACTCCAACATGTCAAGAAGCTGCAGAGAAAACTCGACAGATTACAAATCACAACAAAGGATCATAAATTTTATTAGTTAGGCAACATTAGAAAGGAAACAGTTCTATACTGTCAATATAAAGTTTGGTACATGAAAAAGCATGGAGGCAAAAGGTTAATCCATCATTAATGATTGAACAGAGTATGGATTATTTTCTTCAAAGCCACAGTAAACAACATATTGACACATTCTCTATGGACCCAGAAGGGACTAATACCAACTGAGGATAAACTTTTGTGGTTAATAAACATCACAACTCTGAAATAGGCAGATATGTACAGAATATTGTTTTTTCCCAAAACTCGTACCTATAAGATCCGCCTTAATGGTCAAAGATGCCTACTGGAAAAAACTTGACAAGAAAAACATCCTATTATCTGTCACTATAGTTCATTAACTAAACGTCACATGAATACAAGCATGGTGGAATAAATATTGCACTGACCATCCAGTACAATGTGCCATTGACCAAAAACATATCTTAAACTCCAAAAAGTTTCTCAACTTTCATCATCTTCCATATTTTTTCCCTTCTCCCTGGTTCCTACTTGTTGGATTAGTAGTGCCCAGTGGATGGTGAGAAAATTGTTTATAAAGAGCGAAAAATAAAATCATAGACCGTATTCACTACATGAATAAAAATACGAATGAAGAAACAGAATTGCCCTAGCAGACTGTTCCACACAAACTCTACATGATGCAACCCATAACTGCAACACCCATTATATACAAATTTGAGTTTATTAACATTGAGGATGCCGTTTCAAAGCTACAACTAAGTCCTACTCACCAGTGACAGAGCTTTGAATATAGTTAAAACCCAATCCCCATTGCCATCAGCATGTTCCAACTGACCATGTTGCAGCTGTGCTACATCCATGGAAAAAGAATAGATGAGGTGTAGATTACAACACTGAAAACGAGCAATAGGAAAGAGTAAATTTCTCAAACAGGTTCAATGTATGACAAACTTAGATATTTAGGAACAAATTTCACAGATTGATCAGACTACTCTGTAGTTTTGTATTACAATTGGTCCCTAAAATCTGTACTACGGACATTGGTTAGGAGTTTCTGTCCAAGCATAGCACACAGTTCAACCAGATAGACGGATTAGAAGGTTGCACATTACAGGATAAACAATACAGCAGTTGGACAGCTAAACCATCAGTCTCTGAAAACGATGCACATAGGGTGAGTAATGAAATAGAAAAAAAAACGTCTCATGTCATGTTGTTATGGACTTGAGATTACATGTGTGGAAGCATGTAATATTTCTTTTACCAAGCATATGAAACGAAATGCCTTGAGGATCACAAAGAGGTGACTGTCACGACATTCCGTTTCTAGACATAAACCTTCCTTAAACAACTAGAAAAAAAGGCAAAGCAAAATGACAAGATGTACCAATAATGAGTGCACGAGGAAAACACTGACCTAATATCTTGTAGTAGGATCTGTACATCACTGAGGTTCCATCAACAAGCATGATTCTACTCTTCGAAGGGTCAGCAGGAGCGCCATTCTCGCCGGGATTCGTTAATATGGTCGACACACCTGAGGGCAAGCTGTCGTCATACAACGGAATCCGTGGGGCGTGATCCACTGACGGTCCTTGAAAACTCTCGACTGAATCAGTGACTGGCAGGACTGACTGCCCTGAGAAACCCTAATGTGTCAAAGACAAAATAGGAGCAGTAATTAATCGGTATTCCCATTAGAAAACATTAAGGTCATGAACCACATGAATCACTGTCATTTTGAGTCGAAAAAAGGTTGAGCGATCCAACTTGCAATGCAACTACGCGAAGGTGATCGGCTGAACAAGAAGAAACTTTATCCAGAGGCAATGTGGTACCGGTAGCAATGAAATGGTCGCCGAAGCTTCGCCGATTTTACTAGGGCTAAGTAATGTGGCATTCCCCTATGTTTTTTTTCTCTCTCTCTACGGGCCCTCTCCGGCCCCAATCTGTCGAACCGTGCGAGGAGGAGGGCGTCGGATACCAGAGAAGGGGGCGCAGAACACGTACCTTTCGGGGGACGGCGAGCGGCAACTGGAGGGGCCGCGCGGCGGCGCGGAAGAGGAGGCGGGGCACCGCGGCGGCGCGGAAGCAGCAGCACGCCATCGACGGACCGGATGCCGGCAGCGCTCCAGTCGCGGGCGGCGGGGGAGGACTGTGCCAGCCGGCGGGCCGTCGACAAGGAGTTTGGTTGCTGTTCCCTTTTGGGGCTGATTCAGCAGCACAACCACGGAAGTTGGGAGACGAGCAAATGGCGTGGCGGCCGCCAAGACCGTGGGAATAGGCTTTGGTTGTGTTGCTCTTAAATTTAGCAGATAACAAAAGAAAGAAATATTTGCTTTCACAAATCCATTGTCGTCCAGCCCGGTTAGGATACCTGGCTTTCACCCAGGCGACCCGGGTTCAAATCCCGGCAATGGAGACATTTTTTGCTAAAACATCTAACATAAATAAACAAGTATTTATAGATGTACACTAGATGTGCGTGAAATTTCATGAATAAATAAATTTTGATGTGAGCTATACAAAAAAAAAAACATGTACTTTTATAGCAAAAAAGTACATGTGCTAGCATGATGTAAAAAAAATACATGTGTGCTAGCATAAAAAAGTATTTCACCATGGAAAATTTGCAAAGAAGTAGTGTACATCCATATGTATGTGTGTTTTCTTCAGATTTGTTTTAACTTGTCTTCTTAAGTTTAAAGTAAATGCTTCATGGAGCTCGTGCTCCATTAGCAATTTCCGCGCAAGCATGCATAGCATGTGTATAGCAAATAAATTTTGATGTGAGCTATAAAAAAAAACATGTACTTTTATAGCAAAAAAAGTACATGTGCTAGCATGATGTAAAAAAAATACATGTGTGCTAGCATAAAAAAGTATTTCACCATGGAAACTTTGCAAAGAAGTAGTGTACATCCATATGTATGTGTGTTTTCTTCAGATTTGTTTTAACTTGTCTTCTTAAGTTTAAAGTAAATGCTTCATGGAGCTCGTGCTCCATTAGCAATTTCCGCGCAAGCATGCATAGCATGTGTATAGTAGTGAGAGATTCGATTAGCTGATTAGCCCACACATTTTACTGCAGCAAGCATGCGTATCAATACACCATAACATATTTCATTTGAGACGAAGCATACTCAGAAATTAAACTGTGCAGTGAACGGCAGAACGCAAGGCGTACAAGATACACTTCCGACTTCTGAGCAGCAACGCAGGAAGCCAAGAGCATTCTGTAAACACCGACGCATCAACAGGTACAGTACAATTTTCTCACAAAACTGAAAACTATTTTCTTTCTGGCCTGATACTGAAGACTATTTACCGGCTCTACACAGGTTTTGGCAGGGGCAGAGCCCGCCATCCGTTTTACCCACTAGCAACAATCTCATGGATCTTGTCGCTGACTTCAGGGTCATCTGACCTTACCGCCAGCTTCATCGCCACTTCCTTGGGCCCGCTTAGTCCGAATGATAACCTGACAAGAACCTTGACGCCCCCTATATACACTCCAGAAAGCAGGCAAACGTGCGATCTTGCATTGCTTGGTACAACCTCAGTGCCCTGCAAACATGAGTAACCATTGTAGTCAACTTTCAGTTTTTCAGAAGTTTTAAAGTGTTTAGTTCACAACCCAAGATGACCCTACAAAGAAGTTTGGCCAATGTTGGGAAGCAAATAAACTAGAGTGGGCAAAGGGTGAAAGGGGTGTGGGCATGCCAAAACATTGGCAACCATACAAAAAGAACATTTTTTATTAGTACGGCGGATTTTGGTCGTGAACAAAACATAAATGTAGCATATGGATTCCAATGTAGCATATTTAGTTCAAATGAATGTTGCATGCCACTGCCAAGTATGTCGATTAGTCAGTTATTCTGTCCGGTCCTTCCCATAATGGTGGAAGAACATGAACAGCAACATAAATGTAGAACGCATAAGGCACCACGCAATGTATGTAAATTCTTGGGTTCAGTTGTGGTGATGCTCGAAGAAACAGCCAAGGATGAATAGGGAAACAGGCAAGTTATTTGACCAATTAGTCTAAACTTTTAAGAACTGGAAGCTCACCTCACACGGTTGCATGCCAAGGATACTAGTGACAGCACTCACGGCCTCAGCCAAGCTCTCTCTAGCCCCGAGTCCATACTCGTCCACACGCTCACTTTCTGGGTCCATATTCTCCCAGGCATTCCTAAAGTTAGAAACTGCAACCCTCAGCATATAATCAGCGGAAACAATTTCAAGGTCTTCTAGCTGGTATTCATCCTCCACACCATCTTCATCAGCTTCCCCTGAAGATGTGTCAACCTGACAACAATAAACAACAATAACTCAAATAACAACAAAATAGTGCCTACCTTGGTGGAGGTTAAATGTCATCATGTCAATACTTCATTTATGGACAATGACTTATAACACTTGTAGGTTGCAAGTCCAGAACACTTTATAATATAATAATTCCGAATTTATTTTCAAAATATTCCAGTTGTATGAACAGATGAAGCAGGTTTCGCATGAAGATTCCAAAATTCCTAGAAGGTGAAATCACCATGCTACATATATAGTACTTCAAAGAGAACAGAGTTTTTGGAAAAAGATTTTCCACATGACCTAGGCAGTAAGTACCAGAGGAATATTGATATAGAATGTTTAATTTAGTGGAACCTAGAAAAACCATTACTCGTACTTGAATCCAATAATACGAGAAACATTATTACACCTACCTCTTTAACAGTGAACTTCAATACATTTGAAAATTTCCCGATTGCAGGAACATGTTCCGGCTTTTCAAAAGCAACAAAAATTTGCCCAGGTGAATCATAAGGCAAGCTTTTAAGAGGCTTTGAACAAACTTCTGAAAACTCTTCAGCATCCGTGGCATCAACGTATACTGTAACCTGAAAGAAGCAACAGCCATTTATCAGAATTTCAGCATGAGTTGACAATTATGCCTCCAATAAAATGCTTGAAGGACCATTGCTTACATCTTCTAGCAGTTGTTCAGGTATGGTGTTTGTACAGTTGTACTGCAATACAACATGGTTTTCGTAGATGTGCTTAACCACATTAACTGCATATTCAGTCTCTGCCTCTGTCAGCTCCACAGGTTCTGAGGACTGAGGGAATGAGAGAGATTTAGCATGTGAACTTGTCAAATATCACTAAAGTATTTACTGTGCAAACCTTGAAGAGCCTTCCAAACCCAGAGAACTCAGCGATAGATGAAAGCATCTTCTGATAAGCATCAACAGCCGAAACAGGCGCAGGGACGGGAGCACCAGCAGGTGGCTTCTTTCCAGGGGCCTTTTTATCTTGAAGTGGCTGTGATCTGGCTTCTCTTGACACCAAGGAAATATCAAAGGGCTCCTCGGACGGTTCCTGTTATTCTTGAAGATGTGAGCATAGCATAGGATATGATTCACTTGAAACATGCTACATGGAATGCCACTGTAAACATACATAGGTTCTTAGGCTTGCTTCCAAGTTGGCAAGAGGCACATCAAAGGATCCAAATAGAAATTCCTTCACGTCCTTCTCAGAGTTACCTACAGCAACTTCACCATTCAGAGTTTGGAGGTAAAGTGTAGCACGGTCGCGGACCTACAATAGGAAGGACCAATTAGTACTTATTAGCTTATTATTGCCCAGAATGCAACACATCATTTTTAATGCTAGAGGTGGAAGCCAACAAGAGGCAGTCTGCTAGGTAAGAATTGTAAACCTAATGAAAAACGTTGTTTTGCGGTTCACATGTCACACAAAGGAGATAACAAAAACCAAGTGAAAGACAAAATTTACCTCATCGTCAGTGTCAAACAGGCACCGGCGCAGGAGAACAAATATCCGAGGCTAAAAAAGGCATAAATGAGTTATATGCACACAAAAAAAGGAAAGTGGTAAAAGAATGTAAGGAAAGACTGAATGATTTTACCATACCTTCAATTCATCAACTAAGGCACCAAACTTTGCCAGTGTACTGACAGCACTAGCACGAACAGTGGGATTTTCCAATATCACACGGTTGTAGATGTACCGTATGTATCTGCTTGGATCTGATGTTCTTGGCCCTTCATTTCCCAAAAAGTGCAATATCTGGTAACAAGAGAATAAAATGATTAATTCTCTAGTTTGGGTGTTGAACTAACAGGAATCCCTTTTTTAAAGAAACTCCAAATTCTAAAGTTTATCCAGAAAATTATTGAACAATTGTTAACGTGATGGTGAATGAGGAAATACAATGGATATGATTAAGCGATTGAACCTGTACTTAATGACATTAAGGCCCGTATAGTTGTATGGCTAATTGCCATAAATACAGAAATGTTAAACATGTGCATACAATTCATCAGTGCAACATGCAGTGAACAGGACTATCCAGGTACAGTTCAACATTGTTTAGCTGGTGTGACGAAGAACAGTTGACCTCAGTGAGTAAAAGTCCCTACTCTGAACAATAGAACCTATCCTAGGTAAACAAACGTCTGTGATCAAGCATATTGCTCGATTGATATTTACTTTCACTTAATGTGCTCTAGAGAATAACAGGTAGTGTGTTGTGGTACAAAGTGACGTCATATTTTTTATTCTGTAGCTGGATTTGCTGGAGAAATGATGTTCTACATGGTGCCTGCTTAATTTCATGAAGGTGCAACTTTTACAGTTCTGGCTATAGATGTTAAAAATGTGCCGGATGCAGTATTTTTTGGGAGGATCAAACAATCAGTTCACAGGAAGCACCCTAATAACATGGGACTAACAAGCCTATCATGAGACACGAGCTTCTGATCCACAAAATCTATTCAAATTATAAGTCGTAGCTTGAGTGGGGCAGTATTTCCAATAGAAGGAGAGGACAAAATGACAAAATGATACGGTGAGCTTGGAAGTTACTGAACCATTGCGTAATCATAAGTACTAGAATAACAAATGTAAGTACCTGACTAGAAAGATATGTGAATTCACAGTCTTCAATGAATTCGCAAAGATGCAGAAGGCCAATTTCTTTCGCGTCTGGTATCGCGCCGATCAGGGTAACTATAGAATCAACTATGGCCTTTTTATACTCAAAGCCCCCTTCTTCTCTCAAACTGTTACTTAAGAAAATCATCCTAGAGAAGAAAAAATAGTTAAAATATTGGACTATGAATGCAACTAAAAATAGTCAAAAGAAAAGACAGACATAAATGTTATATCAATGAATCAACACCCATTAATCTCTTACATACATCGAACGATACTTCAGTGGGAACTTCAGGCAAAGAGATCGTATAGCTTCAATGACAACTATCTTGAATTCATCTGATATGTCAGACATGAAACTGGTAATTTGTTTCATGAGGCGATCCACACTTGATTCATTGCCAGTTTTAAGAAGTGTAGTGATTGCCAGGGTCGCTATACTCCTGTTCTGGTCTGACATCAGACTCTCCAAGTCAACATTGCAGTTTGTCACTGCCAAAGGGCGTGTTATAGCAACCTGTAAGACAATAGGCGAATCAAGATATGGAGACAAGATCACAAGACAATATTAAAAAGGCATAAGGACACATGACAACATGTCTGCATATAAGAGCTTGATAAACATGCATGAATTACCTTATTGAGTGTTCGGACAGCTGCAAATCGAAGCACGGGTTTGGATGAGCTCAAAAATAACTGTAACACAGTAATCGCTGGTGCTAATTCACGACTTGTCACATCCATCTCTGTTATTTTCCTCGCAGCCTCTAAAATCACCATTTCTGCTTTATGTCTGAGACATGATTCCAGGTAATCAAAAAATGGGCGATCACCACTTTGGGTGTTGCTTGACTCGCGAATTACCTACCAAAATACAACATCCTTTCAGTATTTATTTACTTATTCTGCAAGAGTCCAGTACAAGTAAATATAGGTTACCTGGCTCGTGTAACGAATCAGAAGACATTGTGCTAGGGGTGAGCGCACTGAACCCCTAGTCAAACTAGAGACAAGCTTGCTAATAGCCAAACGGTCATTCTGTCTGGTCTGCAAGTTGGGGAGAAAATTAACTGATTACCAAATGTCTCAGCAGAAACTATCATCCTACTATTTTTTTACTCACTAACAATGCAGATTACTACAAAAATACAGTATCTAATTTCACGCCACTATACATTTTTGGAGATGTTAAAATGGAATAGAATGATGATTGCAATATTAGCACAGTATAAAGTTGTCACATGAGCAGAACATTGCTACAAAATATTTGGTTCCACATAAGTCAAAAATACTACAGAACTGGACATAGTTAAAGCTGCTAGTCCCTCAAGCTTGTTTATCTATAACTTTCTGTTATAAACGGACCGTTATCAGACAACTGATATACGTGGTGCTGGCATCGGCTGGTGCACAAGTTAGTGACCCATGACGAGCTGGTAAGGCAGACATGACCTATTTTAACTTAGTAATAAGTATACTGCACAGTATATGACCTGACCTGACAGTGTCCTGTACTGAAACTATAAGCTATCAAGTAAACCTGAATGCAGGGACTGGTAACCCTACATTTCTAAGCACAGCAACTACAGCCAGCTTCCCTGATACACAGGTTCAAGTCAACAGTTACATGTCAACCACAATACTTAGCTCATACAGTAAGGTAGTTCACTCTTCAGTTCCATCAAAAACATATGAAAAGGACAAATACTAAACATATGAACCCATTTACAAATAAGTATTCTACCTATTGCACTGTTATAGTTCTATATAGCTTGTCCTCTTATTCCCGAGCACAATTTATACCTGGTGAAGAAGAGCAAGGCCATGAAATTGCACAAGTGCAGCTCTTGATTGCACAGCTTCCTGCACTTCGTTGCTCCATCTTTTCACAATTTCTGGATTTGCCTATACATAAAAATATTTTTTGAAGTGTCTTCAAACAAGGAACAAGAAAATTGTATAGAACTAGTATATCAGTACCTGAAGCAGGTGGATACCACTAACAAGAGCAGCACTAGCAACCACAGGATTTTTGTCTACAATAGCTTGCTTCAAGTATCTCTCGATTTGAGTAAGGAGGTTGCCGTCAATTATTCTACAGAGAACTCTAATTGCATTGGCACGGTACATATCAGTCTTACTGTTCATATCTTTCATCAATGAGCTTGTTACTATGAAAACCTGTTGCAGATACAAAATTCAAACAACTTAGAATGGTAAGACATGAAATAAACAAAACCAAATTTGTGCGTCAGAAACAGCATTCACCTCGTCTGATGATGGAGAAAGCTCTTTGATCATCAAATACACCAGCCTCCTGAGACCAGCATCATTGGACTGGAATAACTTAGTAACTGCAAAGAAAACTTCTGTGGCCTCAACCTGCAACATAACATATCCATCAGAAATCAAAACAAGATCAAAATCACAATGGCTCTTTAAAAAAAGGTATATTGCAACGAAATCGCTCTTTTGATCTCTCAGATTGATACCGTGGCTTGCATCAGCGGATGTAAAAAATTTAGATCAATATATTAGTAACTAGCTCATGCATATGTTCCCTGTCATACCTTTGTAAATAACTCTCCTTGATTAATTAAATATAAAAGCTTGGTGATAACCTGCAAAATCCAAGACAAATATCAAGCAAACGGTCAAAGCCCCCAAGAGAAAGTGGGCAAATATATACAGCTCAATGTACTACCAGAAAGGGTGAGAATTTTGAGTGACTGTAAGCAACACTTACTTGCGAGCATCGTCTGGCATCAAGCTGGGGGTCATGGAAAGCACGTGCCTCCTGCAGAACAGCCCCCTTCTCAATCCCGAAAAATGGTGAGTACTCGACTGCAAAAGCTTACACGCAGTTAATAAACATGTCATAAGCTGAAAGCATTTGGTTATACTGAGCATGATCTAGGAACATAAGAGATAGAACCCTTTCAACAGAAGATCAAACTGAAACTCAGGGTCAAAAACCACTGTCCGTTTCAAAGCCCGAAAAACTAAAGAGTTCTAAGAGTATCACAACTTCACACATCCAGACACCTTTGGCAAATATCACAGGATCTAATAAGAAACCATCTAAAGCTACAGTCCCTACGCCCAACATCCAGAACAATCAGAAGTGCCTATGTTTAGAAGGTCTAGGCTGGAATGGGTAGAAAAAACTGAATACACTTTGATCGAAACATGATCATGAGTAGAAAATTTCATGGGCTAGAAACAGAGATATCTTGAACAAAGGAATTTGTTGTTCTTTTTCTGCAACAAGTAAAACCATATTGTCATCTCAAGATTTTCAAGCGATAAACTGAATTGCTGCAGCCAAAATGCATAAAAACTTACGATGCAAAATTTAAAATTCATATTTATTGATTGACCAGCACGGGCTTTGTGCTGGACAAATGTTTGAGTGGAGTCACATGATGGTCTGAGGAGGAAAAAGGGACAGCAAACATGCACTAAGGTCCATTTAACACAGAACCACCTGACAATATGTGACCAGAAACAAAAGCAACTCACTGTTTTCACGTCCTGACAACTATAAAAATTGCCTACGGCACAACAGTAACTGATGTCCTTATAAACCACCAATCAGATATAAGCCCTAGTTGCAACATCAACCAACTGATTCATGCAGTAAACATAGAAACCAGTTGTATAGAAGATGGTATGATCTGAAGCCAATGAAGACACATCTAACCAGCTCGTGAGATCCTATCAACCAAAGCATGCATATCCTGTCAATATAATTGGCCAAACAAAAATATTGTATGCTAAGGAGCGCATCCACAACAACGTTTGCGCAAGCACAATGGTATGTTGCCGAACTGGTTCTGGCACCAAGCGCCACCAGAATCCCACAGTCAATCGACAGAGATGATCGCTGCTGCTAGTAGGAGCACGAACCAAAAGGCAAGGTACGCCGTAACGAACTGCCCGATGAGGCGCAATTGTTGAAGATCGACCTAAATCCGAGCTCTCCAGCCCCAATTCTGAACTAGAATCCCGCAAACCACCACCCCGAGGCCACATCTCCCACCAACGGGGCGTCGTCAAACAAGGCCGCACGGCCAACGCCACCAACAGCAACATCACGCGCGGCACACACTACGCGAGATCCGCCGCGAGATCGCGCCAGATCCGGCATTCCCGTGGGCCGTGGCGCCCCCTCCGGATCGCATCATAGCCGAGCCGAAGCAGCAGGCCAGAGCAGGGCAGGCAGGGGAGCGCGGGGAGGCGGCGTTGGTGGGGTTTAGCGAGGGAGAAGGAGACTAACTGTCGGAGTCGTCGTCGTCCTTCTTCATGTAGGGCTGCGCCATCTCCGGGTCGGTGAGGTCGCCGGCGAGGGAGCGAGGCATGCGACGCTTTGGGGTGGTGGAGCGGGGTGGCGGGTGGGCTTTGTGTCCTTCGTGGCTTCGACCGGACGGAGCTTTTCTCGCCCGGATCCTACGCAAGCCCGGCCGTGCGGCGGTGGACTGGTGGTGGGCGCAGGACGGTGGGGTGGTGGGGATCGGCCGATCGGGACTCCTGGGACGAGGCTCGTAATCTCTCTGGTCAGTGGTTTGTTACGCGCCCTTTTTGCACTTCGGTCCCTCCGTCGGGTGGCCGTGCTTTGTCAGGTGTTGGACCCGAATTTCGTTACGGGGTCCAGTCGCAGCACGGCCCAACTTTGCAGTAGAATTTTCGTGGAGATACATTTGTTTTTTTCCGAGAAAATTTCCGATCTATTCATCTTCAATCATGACAGTACAACGAATAGCAGAAATAATAAAAATTACATCTAAATCCATAAACCACCTAGCGACAACTACCAGCACTGAAGCGCGCCGCCGTCATTGCCCCTCCATCGCCGAAGTCGGGCATAATTTGTTGTAGTAGACAGTCGGGAAGCCGTCGTGCTAAGGCCCCGTAGGACCAGCGCAACAGAACAGTACATTTGGACAGAAAGATTCTAGTAGAAACACAGTAGAATTTTGGGTTCATATCTTTTTTACAAATGTACTTTATTCAATGAAACGAGACCACTAAAAAATCTATGAATTGCTTTCTACACATAATCTTATATGATACTCCCTTTGTTTACTCGGCCCCCTCGTATTTAGTGTCGAAATTTGACCATAGATCTAATAAATAGCAAAACATAAGTTAGATGCCACAAAAATCTTATTGTTGGATTCATTGTTAGTCAAATCTATAGTCAATGTTTTACCCGAAATACAAGGGGGTCTAATAAACCCAGACGGCTGAAGTACTTAGCACGAGATTAAACATCTTATAAATTTCGATCAAGTCTTCTCTTTTTTTCTACAAATGTTTGCACAAAATTTATGAAGCATCCAAAAAATCAAGTATGCAGACTCGTATGTTTTTGTTAATGTAGGGTTTTAGAAAATCATGACATTCCAACCTACAATCTACTTATCTCTCTATTTTTATAAGCATGCTTTCTGACAAGACTCTATGTGTCAAGGAGTTGTCTGATGAAAAAGAATAAAAATAATAATGCACAAACATTGGATATATGGAAATATTTTTTATCTTATTAATATCACAACAAGTTACAAAATACTCCCTCCATTTCCAAATATAAGTCTTTCTAGAGGTTTCAACAAGTGACTACATACGAAGCAAAATGAGTGAGTTTACACTCTAAAATATGTCTATATACATCCGTATGTTGTAGTCCATTTGAAATGTCTAAAAAGACTTATATTTAGGAACGGAGGGAGTACATAATGCATCTTTTGGGAGTTTATCCTTTGGGTGTGGCTAGGTCTCAGTTGACTAGGATTTAATGCATCTTTTGGGAGTTTATCCTTTGGTTGTGGCTAGGTCTCAGTTGACTAAGATTTAACGATGCCTTGGTCAATTGAACATAACATGCAGGAGAGAAAAAGAAAAAACTGAAAAGGAAGTTTTGCAAGGATCTCAACGTAAGATCTCACGGATATAGCATCGACCAAAGGCTGAGTCGTCTGAGACTTAACAAGACTGCTATCCTTTTTGCCTTTTGCATTGTGCTTACCAAGCATACGACTAAAGTGATTTATTTATTTTTGCCAGGAACTAAAGTGAATATGTATAGGCTGATTCCTGGTGCATTTGCAAGTATCCAATTAATCAAATCAACGAGGTAAATCCTACGAGATGCCTCCAAGCTCTAATAAAGTTTCATTGATGTGTGGTGAATATGTGCTTAGGCTTTGTCTATTTTCCTTTTGGGTTTTTAGCTAATGATGATCATGTACTACGTTCCAAATAATCTATCCACAAAGTAATATGTAAATAGTAGCATGTCAAGATTTGAATCGGATTGCTCACCGGCGGATTCGCATGCTGCAGCACGTCGGCCACGGTAGCGTCGTCTTCTGATGCATCGCCACGATCTCCTTCTCCATCGCTTAATCTCTCCGTCTGTTGGACGTTTGCCATGGGAGTGATGTATTCCGAGCTTAATGTCTCGGTTTTCTTTTTCTTTTTTGACGGGAGCTTAATGTCTCAGTTTGCTAGGTGATTGCTACGATTTGGCGCGAGCTCAACGGGTTTGGTATTGTTAGAATAAATCCGAGGCCATCGTCGATTTACCGAGGACCAAGCAATCTCACAAGCATGACACCGAGATTTGTTAACGAGGTTCACCGATATGGCTACATTCCCGGGGCCTGACTACGGGCGCTCCTCCCCAAGATACTGCTACAATACCGCATCCCGGCCGCCCGGGCGCCGGCACATGCCGCCGGCTCCCCCGCGTGCCTGTGCTATTATGTTGGCATAGGTTACATCGTGTGTCTATCCCCGATATATATGAGAGGCCTAGGATACAAGTGTCCTATTAGGACACAACTCCTACCTTATCTACACACAGTCCAAAACCAAGTCCAACTGTAACCTACCTTGTACAATAATATTCGACACAACACTAACAAACTCCACCTTGGCGAATATTCTCCATCATATTGGTGTTATCCGTGCGTCGAACCTTCATGTACATTGGACTTGAGATACATCATGAGCACCGCTGCTACTCCCAGACTCCATGTGACTCCACCTGCAACTGTAATCCCTTCTCGTTTTCTTAATAGTCAACACTCGAGCAAAATTAAGTTCCTCATTACTCTACCTTGTGGTCCCAACTTTCGAAGTATCCCTCCACCGCCATCACACACCGATCATTGTCTGCGTGAAGGTGAAAAACTCGCATATTGGATGCCACATGTAAGAGTTACCTGAACTTAACGTCGCCGCTCTTTCTTGACTGCTTGTCTGAAACTTGAAGGTATTTCACCGTCGCCCAGTGTCACCCTTTGTCAAATTCACAGTTGTCTCATCCTTTTCCCAGATAGTCTCTCGCATGTCCCATAGCTATAGTACTCCGCCTCCTTCTGTACTTGTCATCCGCACTTTGCATGTGCACTGAACACCACAGAATATACGACCATGTACGCTCGCCGCTTTCGACAATCTCAAACTTTCCGCCACTTTCTCAGATTCTCCACGGTCAACTCCTGTCCATCAACTAGAACCGATAGACCCAGTCACCAACTTAAATCTGGTACTCGTCAACACTGCTTCAGCATCCCTGCACACTATGTCTGACCACATGTCTGACCATCAGTGCCTTGGTCTGTCGCTGTGTCCCGTGCTTACCGCACGCCTCGCCGCTATCACCGCGTCGAGCCTCTGCTGTCCTGGTCGAGTCTCCCGGGTCGCGAACCCACACCACTCAACCCCCACTGCAGAGAACCACCGATCATCACCGATCGATGCCGAGTATCACGCCTCCATCAGACCATTGGGCCCCAGTCCGATCCACGTGTCTCTCGATATCCCGCTGAAATAGGCTTCGATTCTCTGACGTCTTACACCGTAGCCCCTCCATCAGCACAGAGTGAAGTCGTCCATCAGACTCCAACTCCACCTTCAACATGACTCCATGGTGGTTGTACATGCCACCCCCGCGCCATGTCGACTTCAAGCTCTCTCATGTGTACACTGCCTTGAATCAACCCTGCGCCATTGTCTTGTCGAAGCCGCACAAGCCCTCAGGCCTGCACCACGTGTTTCCACGCCCCAGAAGTTGGCCACCATCAGCATCACGCTCCTATGTCGTCGTCGCTGAAATCACCACCGTCTTCTGCTTTGACCAACATCCATATCAGTCCATCAGACAATCAAGTCCGACCCAACCGAAATTATCCGACTACAACCATGCTCCACCCTGCGTCGTGTCCGCTCCGCAAATCTCCGTGCATTGCTTGACGCCATGTGTATGCATGATCCATCTGCGAACCTCATGGTAAAACCACTTACGCACTTAGCAACAAATCCAAAATAAAAATTGCCTCTTCCGGATAGCCTCCGTGGATGCAACAAACTTGTGTCCCGCAACTCCCAATGCCTTTTATCTTTTCACCATGTTGCTAACCTCAAGCCACGTGCATACCAGGTGCAGATCTTTTTTTTACCAAACAAATCTCACGAACAGCTACAGCTTGCACCTCATCCACGCCTCCGGCCTACGCTGCTCGAGCCTGCGTGTGCCTGTAGCGTACCTGGCCCCCAAGATGCACCAGCCCAGCTTTTGGGCCTCGAGGCCCCGCCTGGGCCTTTGCTCGGCCAGGCGCCTGTTGCACGCACGCGTTGCTCCTGCTCGTGACACACGTGTCCTGCTGGGCTACGTGCCTTGTCGGCCGCCGCCTGGATCCGACGCTGCTCTCGATCGTTCCGCCGCCGCCTCGATCGATGAATCGACACGCTGCTCCTGATTGCTTCCATCTCGCCGACACGCTTCCAAGTTTCCATTGATATGATGCTTCCTGTTATCCTTGACATATAACACAGATCAAACTAATCTCTTCCGCGATTTCTTTCGTCTTCTGATCTAGATCAACAATTCAGCCCTCTTGATAACCTAGCTCATGATACCACTTGTTAGAATAAATCCGAGGCCATCGTCGATCTACCGAGGACCAAGCAATCT
The DNA here is from genome assembly GCA_902687465.1 of Secale cereale. Classification (NCBI taxonomy): domain Eukaryota; kingdom Viridiplantae; phylum Streptophyta; class Magnoliopsida; order Poales; family Poaceae; genus Secale; species Secale cereale. The sequence continues at coordinate 167,576,859 of LR738715.1, forward strand.
CACAGGCATGACACCGAGATTTGTTAACGAGGTTCACCGATATGGCTACATCCTCAGGGCCTGACTACGGGCGCTCCTCCCCAAGATACTGCTACAATACCGCACCCCGGCCGCCCGGGCGCCGGCACATGCCGCCGGCTCCCCCGCGTGCCTGTGCTATTATGTTGGCATAGGTTACATCGTGTATCTACCCCCGATATATATGAGAGGCCTAGGATACAAGTGTCCTATTAGGACACAACTCCTACCCTATCTACACACAGTCCAAAACCAAGTCCAACTGTAACCTACCTTGTACAATAATATTCGACACAACTCTAACAGGTATGGTGCCGTCCTGCTATGGCTCTTCTGGTGAAGATCGGCGACTCGCCGTGTTCGTGCGTCGGCTGTCGCCGAGTCGTGGGTATGTGGGTACGTCCTTCCGTGCCCTTTATACGTGTGTGGGTGTCGTGGCTTTTATCCCATGGACGACTGACCGCCCAAGACCGACCCTGACCCGGCTGGCTTCTATGGACACGATCGCTTCGACCAGAGCCTCGTAGCGCGTCGCGCACCAATCGAAGAGCACTAAACGGAGTCTCCAATGCCGAGGACAGTGATACGGGAGCAGTCTACCGAATCCTGTATCTCAAACGTTTGTATATACATCACCAAACGGAATTTAAACAAGTGACAATTTTCATTTAAACCGGACCACATTTATTATATATATTTTAATATATTTCATTAAACAACAGCTTTTTTAGGGGGAAAGGGGATTGTATTACTTATATTATTTTTTGCGGCAAATTGATACGTCTCCAACGTATCTATAATTTTTTATTCTTCCATGCTATTATTTATGATGTTTTGGATGTTTAATGGGCTTTGTTATACACTTTTATATTATTTTTGGGATTAACCTACTAACCCAAAGGCCCAGTCCAGATTGTTGTTTTTTGCCTGTTTTAGGGTTTCACAGAAAAGGAATATCAAACATAGTCCAAACGGAATGAAACCTCCGGGAGAGATATTTTTGAAGCAAAATACGCACGGGAGACTTGAGAATCACGGAATATGGCTAACATGGCGTCCACGAGGGTGGGGGGCGCACCCCCCTATAGGGCGCGCCCCCATGCCTCGTGGGCATCCCGTCTGGCCCCCGATGCCCTCCTTCCTCCTATATATACCTACGTACCCCGGAACTATCAGAACAACAGAAAAAAAACCTAGTTCCACCGCCGCAACCTTCTGTTCCCGTGAGATCCCATCTTGGGGCCTGTTCCGGAGCTCCGCCGGAGGGGGGATCTTCCACGGAGTGCTTCTACATCATCATCATCGCCTCACCATGAGTTGTGAATAGTTTACCACAGACCTTCGGGTCCATAGCTAGTATCTAGATGGCTTCTTCTCTCTCTTTGGATCTCAATACCAAGTTCTCCTCGGTCTTCGAGGAGATCTATTCGATGTAATCTCTTTTTGCGGTGTGTTTGTCGAGATCCGATGAATTGTGGGTTTATGATCAAGATTATCTATGAGAAATATTTGGTTCTTTTCTGAACTTTTTATGTATGATTATAATATCATTGCAAGTCTCTTCGAATTATTGGTTTGGTTTGGCCTACTAGATCTATAGTTCTTACAATGGGAGAAGTGCTTGGCTTTGGGTTCAATCTTGCGGTGTCCTTTCCCAGTGACAGTAGGGGCAGCAAGGCATGTATTGTATTGTTGCCATCGAGAATCATCGTAACAAGAAAATAAAGTTTCTACGATCTGATCGTGGAGGTGAATATTTGAGTTACGAGTTTGGTCTTCATTTATAACAATGTGAAATAGTTTCACAACTCACGCCACCTGGAGCACCACAGCGTAATGGTGTGTCCGAACATCGTAACCGCACTTTATTAGATATGGTGCGATCTATGATGTCTCTTACTGATTTGCCACTATCGTTTTGGGTTATACATTAGAGACAGCTGCATTCACGTTAAATAGGGCACCATCTAAATCCATTGAGACGACGCCTTATGAACTATGGTTTGGCAAGAAACCAAAGTTGTCGTTTCTTAAAATTTGGGGCTGCGATGCTTATGTGAAAAAGCTTCAACCTGATAAGCTCGAACCCAAATCAAAGAAATGTGTCTTCGTAGGATACCCAAAGGAGACTGTTGGGTACACCTTCTATCACACATCCGAAGGCAAGATATTCGTTGCTAAGAATGGATCCTTTCTAGAGAAGGATTTTCTCTCGAAAGAAGTGAGTGGGAGGAAAGTGGAACTTGATGAGGAAATTGCACCTTCTCCCGAATTGAAAAGTAGTACATCACAGAAACTAGTTCCAGTGAATCCTACACCAATTAGTGAGGAAGCTAATGATGATGATCATGAAACTTCGGGTCAAGTTTCTGCTGAACTTCGTAGATCAACCAGAGTACGTTCCGCACCAGAGTGGTACGACAACCCAGTTCTGGAAGTCATGTTACTAGACCATGATGAACCTGCGAACTATGAGGAAGCGATGATGAGCCCAGATTCCGCAAAATGGCTTGAGGCCATGAAATCTGAGATGGGATCCATGTATGAGAACAAAGTGTGGACTTTGGTTGACTTGCTCGATGATCGGCATGTCATAAAAAATAAATGGATCTTCAAGAGGAAGACCGACACTGACGGTAATGTTACTGTCAACAAAGCTCGACTTGTTGCGAAAGGTTTTCGACAAGTTCAAGGAGTTGACTACAATGAGACTTTCTCACCCGTAGCGATGCTTAAGTCTGTACGAATCATGTTAGCAATTGCCGCATTTTATGATTATGAAATCTGGCAAATGGATGTCAAAACTGCATTCCTGAATGGATATCTTAAAGAAGAGTTGTATATGATGCAACCAAAAGGTTTTGTCGATCCTAAAGTTGCTAACAAAAGTGTGCAAGCTCCAGCGATCCATCTATGGACTGATGCAAGCATCTCAGAGTTGGAATATACGCTTTGATAAGTTGATCAAAGCATATAGTTTTATACAGACTTGCGGTAAATCCTATATTTACAAGAAAGTGAGTGGGAGCACTACAGCCTTTCTGATAAGTATATGTGAATGACATATTGTCGATCAGAAATGATGTAGAATTTTCTGGAAAGCATAAAGGAGTGTTTGAAATGTAATGCCCCGGATGTAATACTTTCCCTTTTGGGCATATAATATATCTCCGGCTTCATCTATTCCATTCCGGGTTCTTTGTCTTTCGGGTTTTCGTCGTTTTGTTGTGTGCGTGTGTGGCATTCATTCATATCATATAGTCATGTGCATCGCATTGCATTTGTGTTGTTGTTTGCATCCGGTTCCACGCGTTCCTTCCCGTTGTCCGTTTCGCGTTCCGGAGCTCCCTCACGTGTCCGTGGCGTCCCGTAGGCCTACTTTGGTGTTTGGCCGTGTAACGTTACCGGTTTGGCGTGAGTCTTGTCGTGTGTTGTTGTTTTGGTGCGTGAGACCCGCCTGTCAAATCTCGTCGCGTTTGGAGTCCGTTTGCTACCCCAACAGTTATTCACGTGGGCTCAAAGTGCCTCCACTTTGAGGCCCAAGGCACCCCAGCAACAGCCCACCAACCACTCCTAGCCACTCCTTTCATCTAGGCCATCCAAATCTGATCGTGTGGCCGAAAACCACACCCCAATTGGACAACCCTAGCTCCTTGTGCCTATATATTTGTCCACTTCCCCAATTTTTGCCCCAAATCAAGGAAACCCTAGCTCCCCTAGCCACTTCTCTTCCACCTCCAGCCACCTCGCCGGAATCTCGCCGGAGCTTCGCCGGAGTTCGCCGGAATACCACCACCTCGCCGGAAAAACGCCTCCCTTCGCCTCCAGCCCAGCCACCGAAGGATCCCTCCGGGCCCTTCTTCCGTCGGGATAGGTGGGCCAGCAGCGCCAGCCGCCAGCTCGGGCCTCCACCCCGCGCAGGCTATCCACTCCGCCTCCCAGCCAGGCCGGTGTGCCGCCTCTAGCGCGGGTCCAGCCGCCGGCCCGCCCTGCCGCTTCGTTGGGCCGCGCCGGATCCCTCCCCGAGCCGGAGGCCCGTCTCCTCCAGCCGAAGCCCCGCCGGGCCGCCAGATCCCCCGAGGCCCGTTCGTTTTTTCCAGATCTGAGAGAAGGTTGCTTCAAATCCCTAGTCCCTAGATCTTTTGTGTGTGCTGATGCTGATTTCAAATGATGATAACTTCTTATGTGTTGATCCGTTTTGCGCAAATGAGGTGTCCAGACGTTCGTGGTGATTAGCACTACGTTTCATTCCTTTGTGCCATGCATGTTTGAGATCATCTAGATGCTTATTTTTTCTGTTGCAAGAGTGCATCCCGATATAAACTGCTGTTAGTGATGTTTTTTATGCCATCTTTGCATAGTGATAACTTTTAGCTCGTTTACCCGAATGATGCAAATGACATGTCCACGTGTTCGTCTTGCCATGCTCTACATGTTGTTTGTGTTAGGTTGCATGATAGATTTATTCTTGCCATGTTTATCCTCGTTGCAAAGTGCTATGTGGCTGTTTAGTTGTTTAACTTGTTATGAGATGCCATCTTGTTGAGCTCGTTGCTATCGTTATGTTTATCTCCATGATGCATGCTTGTATGTTTCGGAATCACCATCATGTGTACTTTGATGTGGTGCTTACCACTTGCCATGTTTAGTTTTGAGGTGACTTAAACTTGCTCTCGAAGATGCCATGATGAAACTGCTGTTTTAACACTTAGTGGTTTTTCACTAAGTCTGGAATCTGTTATTCTCAGATGCCATGTTCGCTTGCTGTTCTAGGACAATCCATGATAGTTTTGGAGTGACTCTTGATGGTTCCTTGTTGTACATATTGTTGGCTATCCATTCATGCTCTCACATGCTTATTTGAGTGGCTGTAGCATATTTAACTTTTGCTCCAAAGTTTCAATAAAATTCTGCTGTCAGGATTTTGTTGTCAAGTTCAATATGTCCAAGCTTGTTACTATTGATCCGTGGCTCCTTTGGGGGTGCACCTTTGGACTTATTTGCTGTAGGATATGTCTAGTTTATGTTCATGCTCTTTGCCATGATGTTTGAGTGATGTAGCTTATTTATCTAGTGCTCCGAAGTTGCTATGTTGCTGTAATTTTCAGCTTTCGCATGTTTCTTGTTTCGGGCATAACTTTTAGCCCGTAGCTCCGATTTCAGCAAGTCTTATATGAAACTTGATTGATTTTCCGTGTAGATTCATAATATCCTATTGTTATCATGTTTTGAAGTAATTTGCTTGAGTGCTATTTTCCGTGCTCCGTGTGCTCCCTTAGTGCATCCATCATGCATCCATCATTTTTGTGTGCGCATTGCATCTTGTTGATTCGTGCCTTGTGTGATTGTATTGTTTAGAGCCGGAAGCTGAGACCGAGTACGAGTACGAGCACGAGGTTACTACCGAGGTTGAGCACGAGGACCCTTCTTACGGTCTGAACGACAACTGTTCAGGCAAGATGACCGAACCCGGATACCATTACTATTTTGCCTATTGCTAGAAGTCACGATCTATAGTTTTACCTCGATGCCCATATCTTTCCTGTCAGCCTCCTACTTGTAACCATGTCCATGTCTAACCACCCTACCTATGCAAACCATTGATTGGCTATAAGTACGCTTCGCTCAGCCCCTCTTATAGCGTTGCTAGTTGCAGGTGAAGTTGAAGATGCTTGCTTCATGTTGAAGTTTTGTTGGGTTATATCACACTATATAAATGCTTAAAATGAAATCATCTATATATTGGCAAGGGTGGAAGGCTAAGCCTTTTGCTTGGTGATTTGTTCCACTCGTGCCGCTAGGAACCGTTTAAACCGGTGTTATGTTCCTTGATTATGCGTTCCTCACACGGTTGGGGTGTATGGGACCCCCTCGATAAACCGCTAAGTGCTAAGTCTTTTCCAGCAAGTCCCAACATTGGTACTATTTGCCTAATAACTAAATAAACTTGCATAGGGAGTAATTAACCCTCTTTCTTAATCAACAACCCCCGGGCCAGTGCTCCACATGAGTGTTGGTCCGAACTGGGGGTCCTGCGGGGCCACCTCAAGGAAACTCGAGGTCTGGTAAAAACCCGTAGCATCACCCATCCGGTCGTGGCCTGAGACGAGATACGCATGGCTACTATCAGGGTGTTGGCACGCCGGGAGGATTTGCTGGATTAGCCTTACCTTAGTTCGGAGTATCTTGAGCACGGGATTCCGAGGATACTCGGGTCTTCCCACCTTGGAGTTGCGACTCCGCGGATCATGGGCTTGTCATGGGCCAAGTTGGAACACCCCTGCAGGGTTATGAACTTTCGAAAGCCGTGCCTGCGGTTATGTGGCAGATGGGAGCTTGTTAATATCCGGTTGTAGATAACTTGACACCATGTTCTAATACACTACCAGCGTGTGTACCGTGGCTGTCAATTTCCGAATAGGGATTCGGGAGTTGAACACGGTGGGGTTATGTTTGTTGAGCTTTAGCTAGGATCACTTCGTGATCATCTCTCGCCCGAGGCACTTCTCTTCTCGCACTCTTTCACGTAAGCTAGTGCTAGTTGCTGCTGCAGACACTTGTTCTTTTCTTCAGCCTTATCCTCTCCCAAGGCTTAAATAGTCTTGTTACCCGAGAACGGGATTGCTGAGTCCTCTGTGGCTCACAGTTACTTCACCACACCAGATGCAGGTCCGATGGTGAGCTATCCAGGTGATGGCACCGAGCTAGACTGGGAGTACGACGAGGAGCGTAGTCGATACTATGTTCGTTATCCTGATGATCAGTAGTGGAGACTTCTACTAGGATTCGATCCGACCTGTGGTTTTAAATTATGTTTGGTATCTTGTCATTTGGATTTTACCCTTAGAGGGCTGTGATGTTTTATTGAATGATGATTTGAACATGTAATGTATTTGTGTGACGTGGCGAGTGTAAGCCAACTATTTTATGTTTTCCATCCCCATCTTTTACATGAGTTGTGCAAAGATACCAGACTTGCGATCATTCCAGCATGGGGTTATGTCTCTAAGTCGTGCCTCGACACGTAGGAGATATAGTCCCATCCTGGGCATTACAAGTTGGTATTCAGAGCCTTCTCCGACCTAGGAGCCCCCACTGATTGATCGAATCGTTGACGGTCGAGTCTAGGCACACACTGAAAACATTTTGAGTCCTATATTTATATCGGAGAGTAGGATTTCTTTGCTTCTCATCCCCTTTCTCTCTGGTGAGGACTCCTGACGTCTACTCTTGCCTCTTCTACTTTCAAAAATTGCACCAAATTTTTTTTAGGAATCTCGCGAGTTTTCTGGGATTGTTTCGATGTTCTTGTGACGAGAATATTGTTCTCGATGCCTCCTGACATTAGGGGTTGTGGCAGTGTCCCGGGGAGTTGAGCTTCGGGGTATTGTCGTCACAAGCATATCGCGGCAGTACTAAATACTTAAGACGGCCGACATCGAAAATCTCTCCTATACGGTTAGTGGCAAGATAACCCCGACATCACCCAGTACTGGGAAGGTAGTTCGGGAGTATTGCCATAGCTTGTTATAGTGGATGCTTTTCGAGGGTCTGAGGTAGACAGTTTCCGAGAAAGACTGGTTATGTGTTGAAGGATGGATACAGCTGGATGTAGGTTTAGAGTTGATTGCGCGGTGCTTCCCCTGTATCCCCAACACCTGATTGCATAACTGGAATCTTTCGGAAATTAATAGGTGGGTTTATCCAGTATATCGTAGGCATTCTTCCAACGAATGCAGGTTAGCGAGTTCGGGGTTCTACATTGAGTGAAGTGGTATTATGACCGATGTTCCGATCGGGAGTTGCATCTTAAAGGGTCCTTGGCTATGCTGATCCGGGGATTGCAAAACCCTTTCGTAACACGTTCATATGCTTTCAGCACAAAGATGTTATAACGAAGCTCCTATCTTGTGTTTGTTTCCATCCGTACCTTGTTGTTTTTTCTTATTTTACCTTTTGTCCCATATGTGGCTTCTCGTGAAGATTGATGTTATCATTTAACTGAGAATTTCATTCATTCCTCTTGTTCGAATAATTTCATTCGTTCCTATTGTTCGAATGATTATTGTGAAGACTTGTTGCAATTCATTCCATTGATTCAGCTTATACCTTCTGTCAATCAATTGCTGATTCGTGGTCATCTCTTTCAGGATGGCTCCGAAAAGGGTTCCAAACGCTAACCCAGAGGGTGAAGAGGTCCCAGATCGTCCTCCTTCCCCTCCTCCTCCGTCTGAGGCTTGGAGAGCGATTATGCAGACTACAACTCAGAACACCCAGTTGTTGATGCAGATGATGCAGCAGATGCAAGCTAATCAAGCTAATCAGGGTGTTCCAGGGAATCAAGGCAACTTCTTCAACCAGCAGCACCATGCTACTCTCAACCAGTTCTTGGCCAATAATCCAAAAGCTTTCAATTACTGTGTCGACCCTCTTGATGCTGAAGATTGGTTAACCGATATAAAGAAGCATTTTGAGTGCAGTAACGTGAAGGAAGAGGACTATGTGAAGTTTGCAGCCTTCCAACTCAAAGACCAAGCAGCTGACTGGTGGCAGCAGTACAAAGACTCCAGGCTAGGTCGTGTGATCTCTTGGGAGGATTTCTGCAAGGACTTTCGCTCTCACCACATTCCTACAAGTGTCATCGAGGGTATGCGTGAGCAGTTCCGCAACCTGAAGCAGGGCTCTATGACTGTCTACCAGTATAATGTCAAGTTCCAAAACCTCGCCCGCTATGCTAAGCAAGACATTCCGGACGCCAAGAGCAAAATCTACCAGTTTCGTGGAGGTCTGAAAGATGAACTTCAACTTGCTCTCACCTTGTTCGAGCCCGATGAGTTCGACAAATTCTATAACATGGCTTTGAAACAAGAGGCAGCTCAGCTTAAGATGGAGGCTTCTAAAAAGAGGATTCGAGATGCCGTTCACTCCTCCTCATCTTCTCAAGTGGCTGTGAAACAACAGAAATTTTGGCTTCCTCCTCCTCCAGTGATTCGAGCTCCATACAACAACTCCAACAACTCCAACAGCAACAAGAACTCCGGTGGACGTGGTTTCTCCCACCCACCCAACCCGAGCAACCAGTCGAGGAATCAGTTTCAGTCTCAAGGCTCAAAGTCAAGTGGTTCTCATTTCCATCCTCTCTCAGAAGTGACTTGCAACAAATGCACTCAGAAAGGTCACTATGCCAACAGATGTCCGAACCCGAAGCGACTTCCACCTCCTCCACCTATGAGTTTAGCTATTGTCAAGCATAATCCCAAGCAAGCAAGGGTCAATCTGATGAATGCAGCTAAAGCGGAGAATTCTTCTGATGCCATATTGGGTAACCTTTCAGTTAACTCTATACCTGCTAAAGTGTTATTCGATTCTGGTGCTTTTCTCAGCTTCATATCAAGGCCATTCTTTACCAAGCATAATTTCAATTCGGCATTTCTTGATAAGAAGTTGCAAATTATTTCTCCGGGCAAGTGCATGACTTCAAATTTGATGGCTCCGAATGTATCTATTCGCATGGGTGATTATCGCTTTCTGGCTAATCCGGTGGTTCTTGGTAATTCCGACATTGACCTCATCCTCGGGATGGATTGGCTTTCTCAGCATGATGCTCACATTGATTGTGCACAGAAGGAAGTCAAGATGACTCATCCTGATGAAGATGTGATTATCTTTGCCTCCAGGGATAACACTATCAGGCTTTTCTCTCTCAATGATAAGGGCGAAATTAATGCCATATCTCAAATTCCGGTGGTAAACGAATATCAAGACGTCTTTCCTGAAGAACTTCCAGGCATGCCTCCACACCGTCAGGTGGAATTCGTCATTGAACTCGAGCCGGGTACTGAGCCAGCATGCCGGCGTCCGTACAAGCTCTCTCCTAAAGAATTGAAGGAGTTGAAGAAGCAGCTTGATCAATAGGAGCGTATGGGTCTCATCAGGCCTAGTACGTCTCCTTGGGGCTGTGGTGTCTTATTTGTCAAGAAGAAAGATGGCACGGAGCGCCTCTGCGTCGATTACCGGCCATTGAACAAGAAGACAATAAAGAACAAGTATCTGCTCCCCAACATCAACGAACTCTTCGAGCAGCTCAAGGGAGCTAAAGTGTTCTCTAAGCTCGATCTCCGAATGGGCTATCATCAAATTCGCATTCGCGAGAAAGACATTCCCAAGACTGCCTTTAGAACGAGTTTCGGTTCATATGAGTATACAGTCATGTCTTTTGGTCTCGCCAACGCTCCTCCTACCTTTTCGAGAATGATGCACTACATCTTCAACCCCTATACTGGCGAGTTTGTGCTTGTGTATCTGGATGATATGCTGGTGTTTTCCAAGAATGAAGAAGATCACGAAAAGCACTTACGTCTGGTTCTTGATCACTCCGTGAGCATAAGTTCTATGCCAAGTTCTCCAAGTGCGAATTTTGGCTTGATAAGGTTTTGTACCTGGGCCATATCATCTCAGCTGACGGCATTGCGGTAAATCCCGAGAAAGTTGAAGCAATTGTCAACTGGGAAGCTCCTCAGAACATCAAGCAACTCCGTAGTTTTCTGGGTCTTGCCAGCTATTGCAGAAGGTTCGTTCAGAACTTCTCCAAGATTGCCAAGCCTCTTTCCAACTTGCTTCAGAAGAATGTCAAATACTTTTGGTCTCCAGAGTGTGAAGTGGCATTCAGAACTCTCAAAGAAAAGCTCGTCTCTGCTCCAGTTCTTACTCCTCCAGATGAGTCCAAGCCCTATGAAGTATTCTGTGATGCTTCTTTTCAAGGACTTGGTGGTGTGCTTATGCAAGATAAGAGAATTGTGGCTTACACTTCTCGTCAGCTCAAGCCAAGTGAGAAGAACTATCCCACACATGATCTCGAGCTAGCAGCTGTGGTACATGCTTTGATTACGTGGAGACATCTGTTGTTGGGCAGAAAAGTCGACATCTTCACTGATCACAAGAGCTTGAAGTACATCTTCACACAGCCGAATCTGAACCTCCGCTAGACTCGTTGGGTTGAAATGATCCAAGAGTATGATCCCAGCATTGAATACACTCCTGGCAAGGCGAATGTGATTGCAGATGCTTTGAGCAGAAAGGCATATTGCAACAGCCTTCTTATCAAGCCGTTCCAGCCCGAGCTTTGTGAAGCATTCAGGAAGCTCAACCTTCAAGTTGTTTCGCAGGGTTTTCTTGCAAATCTTCAAATTGCTCCTACCTTGGAAGATCAGGTCCGTGAGGCCCAACCCAGTGATGCCATGGTGCAGAAGGTGAAACATGGTATTGCAAAGGGCATTCCAAAATACAAGTGCTATCGTGTTGATGAGAGAGATACCTTGTTCTTCGAGGACAGACTCGTTGTTCCCAAAGGTGATCTCAGGAAGCTCATAATGGAAGAAGCACATGATTCTCTCCTTTCCATTCATCCTGGTAGTTCCAAGATGTACCAAGATCTCAAGCAATCTTACTGGTGGACACGCATGAAAAGGGAGATTGCCCAATTCGTGAATGAATGTGATGTTTGCAGAAGAGTGAAAGCAGAACATCAACGTCCAGCCGGTCTTCTCCAACCTCTTCCTATTCCCGAGTGGAAGTTCGACCACATTGAAATGGATTTCGTCACTGGCTTTCCTAAGTCCAAGAGAGGGAATGATTCTATCTTCGTGGTGATTGACAAGCTTACCAAAGTCGCTCACTTCCTTCCAGTCAAAGAATCAATCAATGCAGCTCAATTGGCAGAGTTGTACACTTCCAGAATTGTGTCCTTACATGGCATTCCTCAAGTTATCTCCTCAGACCGTGGAAGTTTGTTCACTTCAAAGTTCTGGGACTCCTTTCAGTCCGCCATGGGCACTAAGATCACGTTCAGCACTACTTTTCACCCTCAGACTAGTGGTCAAGTCGAGCGAGTGAATCAGATTCTAGAAGACATGCTCAGAGCCTGTGTCATATCTTTTGGCATGAAATGGGAAGATTGCCTTCCATTTGCCGAGTTCTCTTACAACAACAGCTTTCAAGCAAGTGCCGACAAAGCTCCGTTTGAAATCCTCTATGGCAGAAAGTGCCGTACCCCTCTCAACTGGTCTGAAACAGGCGAATGTCAACTTCGTGGGAATGGCTTGATCTCAGAAGCCGAAGAAATGTGCAAAGTCATACGTGAGAATCTCAAGGCTGCTCAGTCGCGTCAGAAGAGCTACTATGACGGCAAGCATCGTGATTTGGCTTTCAACATTGGTGATCATGTTTATCTCCGTGTTTCTCCGATGAAAGGCACCCAAAAATTCGGTATCAAAGGAAAGCTTGCTCCTAGATACGTCGGGCCTTTCAAGATTCTTGGCAAAAGATGCGATCTAGCCTATCAACTTGAGCTCCCTTCCAACTTCGCCAATGTTCATGATGTGTTCCATGTGTCTCAACTCCGCAAATGCTTCAAGGCACCTGAACGCATGATTCCGTTTGAAGAGATTGATCTTCAACAAGATTTGTCCTACCGAGAGCATCCCATTGCTATTCTCGAAGAAACCGAGCGCAAGACCCGCAACAAGTCCATCAAATTCTTGAAAGTCAAGTGGTCACATCACACCGACCGAGAGGCTACGTGGGAACGAGAAGGTCATCTTCGTTCCGAGTACCCTTCCTTTTTCCAGTCCTAGATCTCGGGACGAGATCTTTTTGTAGTAGAGGAGAGTTTGTAATGCCCCGGATGTAATACTTTCCCTTTTGGGCATATAATATATCTCCGGCTTCATCTATTCCATTCCGGGTTCTTTGTCTTTCGGGTTTTCGTCGTTTTGTTGTGTGCGTGTGTGGCATTCATTCATATCATATAGTCATGTGCATCGCATTGCATTTGTGTTGTTGTTTGCATCCGGTTCCACGCGTTCCTTCCCGTTGTCCGTTTCGCGTTCCGGAGCTCCCTCACGTGTCCGTGGCGTCCCGTAGGCCTACTTTGGTGTTTGGCCGTGTAACGTTACCGGTTTGGCGCGAGTCTTGTCGTGTGTTGTTGTTTTGGTGTGTGAGACCCGCATGTCAAATCTCGTCGCGTTTGGAGTCCGTTTGCTACCCCAACAGTTATTCACGTGGGCTCAAAGTGCCTCCACTTTGAGGCCCAAGGCACCCCACCAACAGCCCACCAACCACTCCTAGCCACTCCTTTCATCTAGGCCATCCAAATCTGATCGTGTGGCCGAAAACCACACCCCAATTGGACAACCCTAGCTCCTTGTGCCTATATATTTGTCCACTTCCCCAATTTTTGCCCCAAATCAAGGAAACCCTAGCTCCCCTAGCCACTTCTCTTCCACCTCCAGCCACCTCGCCGGAATCTCGCCGGAGCTTCGCCGGAGTTCGCCGGAATACCACCACCTCGCCAGAAAAACGCCTCCCTTCGCCTCCAGCCCAGCCACCGAAGGATCCCGCCGGGCCCTTCTTCCGCCGGGACAGGTGGGCCAGCAGCGCCAGCCGCCAGCTCGGGCCTCCACCCCGCGCAGGCCATCCACTCCGCCTCCTAGCCAGGCCGGTGCGCCGCCTCCAGCGCGGGTCCAGCCGCCGGCCCGCCCTGCCGCTTCGTTGGGCCGCGCCGGATCCCTCCCCGAGCCGGAGGCCCGTCTCCTCCAGCCGAAGCCCCGCCGGGCCACCAGATCCCCCGAGGCCCGTTCGTTTTTTCCAGATCTGAGAGAAGGTTGCTTCAAATCCCTAGTCCCCAGATCTTTTGTGTGTGCTGATGCTGATTTCAAATGATGATAACTTCTTGTGTGTTGATCCGTTTTGCGCAAATGAGGTGTCCAGACGTTCGTGGTGATTAGCAGTACGTTTCATTCTTTTGTGTCATGCATGTTTGAGATCATCTAGATGCTTATTTTTCTGTTGCAAGAGTGCATCCCGATATAAACTGCTGTTAGTGATGTTTTTTATGCCATCTTTGCATAGTGATAACTTTTAGCTCATTTACCCGAATGATGCAAATGACATGTCCACGTGTTCGTCTTACCATGCTCTACATGTTGTTTGTGTTAGGTTGCATGATAGATTTATTCTTGCCATGTTTATCCTCGTTGCAAAGTGCTATGTGGCTGTTTAGTTGTTTAACTTGTTATGAGATGCCATCTTGTTGAGCTCGTTGCTATCGTTATGTTTATCTCCATGATGCATGCTTGTATGTTTCGGAATCACCATCATGTGTACTTTGATGTGGTGCTTACCACTTGCCATGTTTATTTTTGAGGTGACTTAAACTTGCTCTCAAAGATGCCATGATGAAACTGATGTTTTAACACTTAGTGGTTTTTCACTAAGTCTGGAATCTGTTATTCTCAGATGCCATGTTCGCTTGCTGTTCTAGGACAATCCATGATAGTTTTGGAGTGACTCTTGATGGTTCCTTGTTGTACATATTGTTGGCTATCCATTCATTCTCTCACATGCTTATTTGAGTGGCTGTAGCATATTTAACTTTTGCTCCAAAGTTTCAATAAAATTCTGCTGTCAGGATTTTGTTGTCAAGTTCAATATGTCCAAGCTTGTTACTATTGATCCGTGGCTCCTTTGGGGGTGCACCTTTGGACTTATTTGCTGTAGGATATGTCTAGTTTATGTTCATGCTCTTTGCCATGATGTTTGATTGCTGTAGCTTATTTATCTAGTGCTCCGAAGTTGCTATGTTGCTGTAATTTTCAGCTTTCGCATGTTTCTTGTTTCGGGCATAACTTTTAGCCCGTAGCTCCGATTTCAGCAAGTCTTATATGAATCTTGATTGATTTTCCGTGTAGATTCATAATATCCTATTGTTATCATGTTTTGAAGTATTTTTCTTGAGTGCTATTTTCCGTGCTCCGTGTGCTCCCTTAGTGCATCCATCATGCATCCATCATTTTTGTGTGCGCATTGCATCTTGTTGATTCGTGCCTTGTGTGATTGTATTGTTTAGAGCCGGAAGCTGAGACCGAGTACGAGTACGAGCACGAGGTTACTACCGAGGTTGAGCACGAGGACCCTTCTTACGATCCGAACGACAACTGTTCAGGCAAGATGACCGAACCCGGATACCATTACTATTTTGCCTATTGCTAGAAGTCACGATCTATAGTTTTGCCTCGATGCCCATGTCTTTCCTGTCAGCCTCCTACTTGTAACCATGTCCATGTCTAACCACCCTACCTATGCAAACCATTGATTGGCTATAAGTACGCTTCGCTCAGCCCCTCTTATAGCGTTGCTAGTTGCAGGTGAAGTTGAAGATGCTTGCTTCATGTTGAAGTTTTGTTGGGTTATATCACACTATATAAATGCTTAAAATGAAATCATCTATATATTGGCAAGGGTGGAAGGCTAAGCCTTTTGCTTGGTGATTTGTTCCACTCGTGCCGCTAGGAACCGTTTAAACCGGTGTTATGTTCCTTGATTATGCGTTCCTCACACGGTTGGGGTGTATGGGACCCCCTCGATAAACCGCTAAGTGCTAAGTCTTTTCCAGCAAGTCCCAACATTGGTACTATTTGCCTAATAACTAAATAAACTTGCATAGGGAGTAATTAACCCTCTTTCTTAATCAACAACCCCCGGGCCAGTGCTCCACATGAGTGTTGGTCCGAACTGGGGGTCCTGCAGGGCCACCTCAAGGAAACTCGAGGTCTGGTAAAAACCCGTAGCATCACCCATCCGGTCGTGGCCTGAGACGAGATACGCGCGGCTACTATCAGGGTGTCGGCTCGCCGGGAGGATTTGCCGGATTAGCCTTACCTTAGTTCGGAGTATCTTGAGCACGAGATTCCGAGGATACTCGGGTCTTCCCACCTTGGAGTTGTGACTCCGCGGATCGTGGGCTTGTCATGGGCCAAGTTGGAACACCCCTGCAGGGTTATGAACTTTTGAAAGCCGTGCCCGCGGTTATGTGACAGATGGGAGCTTGTTAATATCCGGTTGTAGATAACTTGACACCATGTTCTAATACACTACCAGCGTGTGTACCGTGACTGTCAATTTCCGAATAGGGATTCGGGAGTTGAACACGGTGGGGTTATGTTTGTTGAGCTTTAGCTAGGATCACTTCGTGATCATCTCTCGCCCGAGGCACTTCTCTTCTCGCACTCTTTCACGTAAGCTAGTGCTAGTTGCTGCTGCAGACACTTGTTCTTTTCTTCAGCCTTATCCTCTCCCAAGGCTTAAATAGTCTTGTTACCCGGGAACGGGATTGCTGAGTCCTCTGTGGCTCACAGTTACTTCACCACACCAGATGCAGGTCCGATGGTGAGCTATCCAGGTGATGGCACCGAGCTAGACTGGGAGTACGACGAGGAGCGTAGTCGATACTATGTTCGTTATCCTGATGATCAGTAGTGGAGACTTCTACTAGGATTCGATCCGACCTGTGGTTTTAAATTATGTTTGGTATCTTGTCATTTGGATTTTACCCTTAGAGGGCAGTGATGTTTTATTGAATGATGATTTGAACATGTAATGTATTTGTGTGACGTGGCGAGTGTAAGCCAACTATTTTATGTTTTCCATCCCCATCTTTTACATGAGTTGTGCAAAGATACCAGACTTGCGATCATTCCAGCATGGGGTTATGTCTCTAAGTCGTGCCTTGACACGTAGGAGATATAGTCCCATCCTGGGCATTACATGAAAGGAGTTTTTTCAAAGAAAAACCTCGGTAAAGCTGCTTACATATTGAGCCTCAAGATCTATAGAGATAGATCGAGATGCTTGATAAGTTTTTTCAATGAGTACATACCTTGACAAGTTTTTGAAGTAGTTCAAAATGGATCAGTCAGAGAAGGAGTTCTTGCCTGAGTTGTAAGGTATGAAGTTGAGTAAGACTCAAAGCTCGACCTCGGCAGAAGATAGAGAAAGAATGAAAGTCATTCCCTATGCCCCAGCCATAGGTTCTATAAAGTATGCCATGCTGTGTACCAAACCTGCTGTGTACCTTACCATGAGTTTGGCAAGGAGGTACAAAAGTGATCTAGGAGTAGATCACTGGACAACGATCAAAATTATCCTTAGTTACTAGATGACTAAGGAAATGTTTTCTCGATTATGGAGGTGATAAGGAGTTCGTCATAAAGAGTTACATCGATGCAAGCTTTACACTAATCCAGATGACTCTAAGTATCAATCTGGATGCATATTGGAAGTGGGAGCAATTAGCTAGAGTAGCTCCATGGAGAGCATTGTAGACATAGAAATTTGCGAAATACATATGGATCTGTATGTAACAGACCTGTTGACTAAACTTCTCTCACAAGAAAAACATGATCACACCTTATTACTCTTGGGTGTTAATCACATAGCGATGTGAACTAGATTATTGACTCTAGTAAACCCTTTGGGTGTTGGTCACATGGCGATGTGAACAATGGGTGTTATTCACATAACGACATGAACTATCGGTATTAAATCACATGGAGATGTGAACTAGATTATTGACTCTAGTACAAGTGGGAGACTGAAGGAAATATGCCCTAGAGGCAACAATAAAGTTATTATTTATTTCCTTATATCATGATAAATGTTTATTATTCATGCTAGAATTATATTAACCGGAAACTTAGTACATGTGTGAATACATAGACAAAACAGAGTGTCCCTAGTATGCCTCTACTAGACTAGCTCATTGATCAAAGATGGTTATGTTTCCTAACCATAGACATGAGTTGTCATTTGATCAACGGGATCACATCATTAGGAGAATGATGTGATGGACTAGACCCATCCGTTAGCTTAGCACTATGATCGTTTAGTTTTGACTGCTATTGCTTTCTTCATGACTTATACATGTTCCTATGACTATGAGATTATGCAACTCCCGAATACCGGAGGAACACCTTGTTGAAGGAAGTATGCCCTAGAGGCAATAATAAAGTTATTATTTATTTCCTTATATCATGATAAATGTTTATTATTCATGCTAGAATTGTATTAACCAGAAACTTAGTACATGTGTGAATACATAGACAAAACAGAGTGTCCCTAGTATGCCTCTACTAGACTAGCTCATTGATCAAAGATGGTTATGTTTCCTAGCCATAGACATGAGTTGTCATTTGATCAACGGGATCACATCATTAGGAGAATGATGTGATGGACAAGACCCATCCGTTAGCTTAGCACTATGATCGTTTAAGTTTTACTGCTATTGCTTTCTTCATGACTTATACATGTTCCTATGACTATGAGATTATGCAACTCCCGAATACCGGAGGAACACTTTGTGTGCTATTAAACGTCACAACGTAACTGGGTGATTATAAAGGTACTCTACAGGTGTCTCCGAAGGTACTTGTTGGGTTGGCGTATTTCGAGATTAGGATTTGTCACTCCGATTGTCGGAGAGGTATCTCTGGGCCCACTCGGTAATGCACATCACTATAAGCCTTGCAAGCATTGCAGCTAATGAGTTAGTTGCGGGATGATGTATTACGGAACGAGTAAAGAGACTTGCCGGTAACGAGATTGAACTAGGTATTGAGATACCGACGATCAAATCTCGGGCAAGTAACATACCGATGACAAAGGGAATAACGTATGTTGTTATGCGGTTTGACCGATAAAGATCTTCGTAGAATATGTGGGAGCCAATATGATCATCCAGGTTCCGCTATTGGTTATTGACCGGAGACGTGTCTCGGTCATGTCTACGTAGTTCTCGAATCCGTAGGGTCCGCACGCTTAAGGTTTCGATGACAGTTTTATTATGAGTTTATGAGTTTTGATGTACCGAAGGAGTTCGGAGTCCCGGATGAGATCGGGGACATGACGAGGAGTCTCGAAATGGTCGAGACATAAAAATCGATATATTGGATGACTATATTCGGACATCGGAAAGGTTCCGAGTGATTCGGGTATTTTCGGAGTACCAGGGAGTTACGGGAATAGAAGAGAGAGGCCAAAAGGAAGGAGGCGCGCGCCCCCCTTCTGGTTCGAATTGGACAAGGGCCAAGGGGTGCAGCCCCCTTTTCCTTCTCCCTCTTCCCCTCTTTCCTTCTCTCCTACTCCGGAAAGGAAAGGGGAATCCTACTAGGACTTGGGAGTCCTAGTAGGACTCCCCACACTTGGCGCGCCCCCTCTAGGGCCGGCCTCTCCCTCCCTCCTTTATATACGGGGGCAAGGGGGCACCTCTAGACACAACAATTGATCTCTTGATCTCTTAGCCATGTGCGGTGCCCCCCTCCACCACAGTTCTCCTCGATAATATTGTAGCGGTGCTTAGGCGAAGCCCTACGACGGTAGAACATCAAGATCGTCACCACACCGTCGTGCTGACGGATCTCTTCTTCGACACTCAGCTGGATCGGAGTTCGAGGGACGTCATCGAGCTGAACGTGTGCTAGAACTCGGAGGTGCCGTAGTTTCGGTGCTTGATCGGTCGGGCCGTGAAGACTTACGACTACATCAAACGCGTTGTTCTAACGCTTCCGCTTTCGGTCGACGAGGGTACGTAGACACACTCTCCCCTCTCGTTGCTATGCATCTGGTAGATAGATCTTGCGTGATCGTAGGAAAATTTTGAAATACTACGTTCCCCAACAGTGGTATCAGAGCCAGGTCTATGCGTAGATGATATGCACGAGTAGAACACAATGAGTTGTGGGCGATACTAGTCATACTGCTTACCAGCATGTCATACTTTGCTTCGGCGGTATTGTGAGATGAAGCGGCCCGGACCGACATTACGCGTACGCTTACGCGAGAATGGTTTCACCGTTATGAGCACTCGTTGCTTAAAGGTGACTGGCGGGTGTCTGTCTCTCTCACTTTAGCTGAATCAAGTGTGGCTACGTCCGGTCCTTGTGAAAGTTAAAACAGCACATACTTGACGAAACATTGTTGTGGTTTTGTATGCGTAGGTAAGAACGGTTCTTGCTAAGCCCGTAGCAGCCACGTAAAACTTGCAACAACAAAGTAGAGGACGTATAACTTGTTTTTGCAGGGCATGTTGTGATGTGATATGGTCAAGACATGATGAGATATACGGTTTTGTATGAGATGATCATGTTTTGTAAAGTTATCGGCAACTGGCAGGAGCCATATGGTTGTCGCTTTATTGTCTGAAATGCAATCGCCATGTAATTGTTTTACTTTATCACTAAGTGGTAGCGATAGTCGTAGAAGCAATAGTTGGCGAGACGACAACGATGCTACGATGGAGATCAAGGTGTCGCGCCGGTGAGGAAGGTGATCATGAAGGTGCTTTGGAGATGGAGATCAAAAGCACAAGATGATGATGGCCATATCATGTCACATATTTTGATTGCATGTGATGTTTATCTTATTATGCTTCTTAATTTGCTTAGAACGACGGTAGCATTATAAGATGATCCCTTACTAAATTTCAAGGTATAAGTGTTCTCCCTGAGTATGCACCGTTGCGAAAGTTCGTCGTGCCGAGACACCACGTGATGATCGGGTGTGATAAGCTCTACGTTCAAATACAACGGGTGTAAGCCAGTTTTGCACACGCAGAATACTCGGGGTTAAACTTGACGAGCCTAGCATATGCAGATATGGCATCGGAACACTGGAGACCGAAAGGTCGAGCGTGAATCATATAGTAGATATGATCAACATAAGATGTTCACCATTGAAAACTACTCCATCTCACGTGATGATCGGACATGGTGGATCACGTGATCATTTAGATGACTAGAGGGATGTCTATCTAAGTGGGAGTTCTTAAGTAATATGATTAAATTGAACTTTAATTTATCATGAACTTAGTCCTGGTAGTATTAGCATATCTATGATGTAGATCAATAGCTCGCGATGTTGCTCCACATTTATATTTTATATGTTCCTAGAGAAAACTAAGTTGAAAGATGTTAGTAGCAATGATGCGGAATTGTTCCGTGATCTGAGGATTATCCTCTTTTTCTTATGAAATGACAGTAGGAGAGGCTCCTACTGTTTTTGTATATATATATATATATATATATATATATATATATATATATATATATATATATATATATATATATATATATATATATGAATATAGGGTGTTACAAGTATGTTACAGATTGCATTTGCAAGTGATGACCCTCAACCGTAAGGGATCTATTGCAGCGTTTTTGATAAGTAAGAGTGTCTGTTGGAGATATGCCCTAGAGGCAATAATAAAAGCATTATTATTATATCTCCTTGTTCATGATAATTGTCTATTATTCATGCTTGAATTGTATTGTACGGAAACAGCGATACATGTGTGAATACACATACCACAATGAGTCCCTGGTAGGCCTCTAGTTACCAGCTCGTTGATCAACAGATGGTCACGGTTTCCTGACCATGGACATGAGATGTCAGTGATAACGGGATCACATCATTAGGAGAATGATGTGATGGACAAGACCCAAACTTGAGCATAACACGAGATCGTATAGTTCGTAATGCATAAGCTTTTCGGTGTCAAGTATTTATTCCTTAGACCATGAGGTTGTACAACTCCCGGATACCGTAGGAGTACTTTGGGTGTGCCAACCGTCACAACGTAACTGGGTGGCTATAAAGGTACGCATCGGGTATCTCCGAAAGTGTCTGTTGAGTTGGTACGAACTGAGACTGGGATGTTGTCACTCCGTATGACGGAGAGGTACCTCTGGGCCCACTCGGTAAGACATCATCATGAGCTCAATGTGACTAAGTAGTTAGTCACGGGATGATGGATTACGGATCGAGTAAAGAGACTTGCCATGACGAGATTGAACAAGGTATCGGGAATACCGACGATCGAATCTCGGGCAAGTACCGTACCGATGGACAAAGGGAATAACATACGGGATTGAGTGAATCCTTGACACGGTGGTTCATCCGATGAAGATCATCGAGGAACACGTGGGAACCAACATGGGTATCCAGATCCCGCTGTTGGTTATTGACCGGAGAGTGGTCTCGGTCATGTCTACGTGTCTCCCGAACCCGTAGGGTCTACACACTTAAGGTTCGGTAACGCTAGGGTCGTAGAGATAAATGCACGTGGAAACCCGAAAGTTGTTCGGAGTCCCGGATGAGATCCCGGACGTCACGAGGAGTTCCGGAATGGTCCGGAGGTAAAGATTGATATATAGGAAGTCCAGTTTCGGCCAACGGGTGATCTTCGGGGGTCACCGGGAGCGTCCCGGGACCACCTGAGGGGCCCCGGGGGTCCACCGGGTGGGGCCACCCATCCCGGTGGGGCCCCTAGGCCGCAAGGGGAAGTGTCCAGCCCTCAGGGCTGGCGCACCACTAGGGGGCCCACCTCCCCATGCGCCTAGGGTTAAAACCCTAAGGGGGAGGGGGGCTCCACTTGCCTTGGGTGGCAAGGAACCCCCCCTGGCCGCCGCCCCCTTGCAGATTGGATCTGCAGGGGGTCCAGGCGCACCCCCTGGCCCCTATATATATGTGGGGGGGGGAGAGGGCAGCCGCACCCAAGCCCTGGCGCCTCTCCCCCTCCCGTCACACCTCCCAACTCCCACGCAGGGCGCCCGGCGAAGCCCTGCTGCGTTCTCCACTGCATCCGTCATCACGCCGTCGTGCTGCCGGATCTCTGACGACTTCTCCTCCCCCCTTGCCGGATCAAGAAGGAGGTGACGTTGCTGCACCGACGTGTGTTGAACGCGGAGGTGCCGTCCGTTCGGCGCTAGATCATCGGTGACGAAGAACGTGAAGAGTATGACTACTTCATCCTCACTTCGTTGAAAGCTTCCGCTCGCAATCTCCATAACGGTATGTAGATGCACTCTTACTTGCTCGTTGCTAGATGTCTCCATAGTTGGATCTTGGTGAAGACGTAGAAATTTTTTGAATTATGCTACGTTCCCCAACAGTGGTATCAGAGCCTAGGTTTTATGCGTAGCATCTTGCATGAGTAGAACACAAAGCAGTTGTGGGCGTATGATCTTGTTCAACTTTCTTACCGTTACTAGTCAATCTTGATTCGGCGGTACTGTGGGATGAAGCGGCCCGGACCGACTTTACACGTACGCTTACGTGAGACTGGTTCCACCGACAGACATGCACTAGATGCATAAGGTGGCTGGCGGGTGTCTGTCTCTCCTACTTTAGTCGGATCGGATTCGATGAAAAGGGTCCTTATGAAGGGTAAATAGAAGTTGACAAATCACGTTGTGGTTTTGGCGTAGGTAAGAAACGTTCTTGCTAGAAATCCTATAGAAGCCACGTAAAACTTGCAACAACAATTAGAGGACGTCTAACTTGTTTTTGCAGCATGTGTTTTGTGACGTGGTATGGCCAAGAACGAAGATGTGATTATGATATATGTGATGTATGAGATTGATCATGTTTTTGTAATAGGGAATCACGACTTGCATGACGATGAACTTGACAACCGGCAGGAGCCATAGGAGTTGTCTTAATTATTGTATGACCTGCGTGTCACTGAATAACGCCATGTAATTACTTTACTTCATTGCTAAACGTTAGCTATAGTAGTAGAAGTAATAGTTGGCGTGACGACTTCTTCAAGACACGATGATGAAGATCATGATGATGAAGATCATGGTGTCGAGCCGGTGACAAGATGATCATGGTGCCCCGAAGATGGAGATCCAAGGAGCAAGATGATATTGGCCATATCATGTCACTTTAATTGATTGCATGTGATGTTTATCATGTTTATGCATCTTGTTTACTTAGAACGACGGTAGTAAATTAGATGATCTCTCACTAAAAAATTTCAAGTATTGTGTTTCCCCTAACTGTGCACCGTTGCTAAAGCTCGTTGCTCCGAAGCACCACGTGATGATCTGGTGTGATAGGTTCTAACGTTCGCATACAACAGGTGTAAGACAGATTTACACACGCGATACACTTAGGGTTCACTTGACGAGCCTAGCATGTACAGACATGGCCTCGGAACACGGAAGACCGAAAGGTCGAACACGAGTCGTATAGAAGATACGATCAACATGAAGATGTTCACCGTTGATGACTAGTCCGTCTCACGTGATGATCGGACACGGACTACTCGATTCGGATCGTGTATCACTTAGATGACTAGAGAGATGTCATTCTGAGTGGGAGTTCATTAAAATTTGATTAAGATGAACTTAATTATCATGAACTTAGTCTAAATTCTTTACAATATCTCTTGTAGATCAAATGGCCCACGCTCCAGTTTCCCTCAACTTCAACGCGTTCCTAGGGAAAACCAAGCTGAAAGACGATGGTAGCAACTACACGGATTGGGTCCGTAACCTGAGGATTATCCTCATAGCTGCCAAGAGAACCTATGTCCTAGAAGCACCGCTAGGTGATGCACCCGTTCTCCCGGCAAACCAAGACGTTATGAACGCTTGGCAGTCGCGTTGTGATGATTACTCCCTGGTTCAGTGCGGCATGCTTTACAGTTTAGAATCGGGGCTCCAAAAACGTTTTGAGCACCACGGAGCATATGAGATGTTCGAAGAGCTGAAAATGGTTTTCCAAGCTCATGCCCGAGTCGAGAGATATGACGTCTCCGACGCATTCTATAGCTGTAAGATGGAGGAGAACAGTTCTGTCAGTGAGCACATCCTCAAGATTTCAGGACTGCACAATCGCTTGTCTCAGGTGGGAATGAATCTCCCAGAAGAAGCGATCGTTGACAGAATCCTCCAGTCGCTCCCACCAAGCTTCAAGAGCTTCGTGCTGAACTTCAATATGCAGGGGATGGAGAAGTCCATTCCCGAGGTGTATTCGATGCTTAAATCAGCGGAGGTGGACATCAAGAAAGAACATCAAGTGTTGATGGTCAATAAAACCACTAAGTTCAAGAAAGGCAAGGGTAAGAAGAACTTCAAGAAGGACGGCAAGGGAGTTGCCGCGCCTGGCAAGCCTGTTGCCGGGAAGAAGCCAAAGTATGGACCCAAGCCTGAGACAGAGTGCTTTTATTACAAGGGAACGGGTCACTGGAAGCGGAACTGCCCCAAATACTTAGCAGACAAGAAGGCCGGCAACGTCAAAGGTATATATGATATACATGTTATTGATGTGTACCTTACCAGCACTCGTAGTAGCTCCTGGGTATTCGATACCGGTGCAGTTGCTCACATATGTAACTCAAAACAGGAGCTGCGGAATAAACGGAGACTGGCGAAGGATGAGGTGACGATGCGCGTCGGGAATGGTTCCAAGGTCGATGTGATCGCCGTCGGCACGCTACCTCTACATCTACCCTCGGGATTAGTTTTAAACCTGAATAATTGTTATTTAGTACCAGCTTTGAGCATGAACATTGTTTCTGGATCTCGTCTTATGCGAGATGGCTACTCTTTCAAATCGGAGAATAATGGTTGTTCTATTTATTTGAGAGATATGTTTTATGGTCATGCCCCGCTGGTCAATGGTTTATTTTTGATGGATCTCGAACGTAGTAATACACATATTCATAGTGTAGATGCCAAAAGATGTAAAGTTGATAATGATAGTCCCACATACTTGTGGCATTGCCGCCTTGGTCATATTGGTGTCAAACGTATGAAGAAGCTCCATTCAGATGGACTTCTAGAGTCTCTTGATTATGAATCATTTGACACGTGCGAACCATGCCTCTCGGGCAAGATGACCAAGACTTCGTTCTCCGGAACAATGGAGCGAGCAACCAACTTGTTGGAAATCATACATACCGATGTGTGCGGTCCAATGAGTGTTGAGGCTCGCGGAGGCTATCGTTATGTTCTCACCCTCACAGATGACTTGAGTAGATATGGGTATATCTATTTGATGAAACACAAGTCTGAGACCTTTGAAAAGTTCAAGGAATTTCAGAATGAGGTTGAGAATCAACGTGACAGAAAGATAAAGTTCTTGCGATCAGATCGTGGGGGTGAATATTTAAGTCATGAATTTGGCACACACCTTAGGAGCTATGGAATTGTTTCACAATTGACACCGCCCGGAACACCTCAACGTAACGATGTGTCCGAACGTCGAAATCGTACTCTGTTGGACATGGTGCGATCTATGATGTCCCTCACCGATTTACCGCTATCATTTTGGGGTTATGCTTTAGAGACTGCCGCATTCACTTTAAATAGGGCTCCGTCGAAATCCGTTGAGACGACTCCGTATGAACTTTGGTTTGGCAAGAAACCGAAGCTGTCGTTTCTGAAAGTTTGGGGTTGCGATGCTTATGTCAAGAAACTTCAACCTGAAAAGCTCGAACCCAAATCGGAAAAATGCATCTTCATAGGATACCCAAAGGAAACGATTGGGTACACCTTCTACCACAGATCCGAAGGCAAAGTCTTTGTTGCCAAGAATGGATGCTTTCTGGAGAAAGAGTTTCTCTCGAAAGAAGTGAGTGGGAGGAAAGTAGAACTTGATGAGGTGACAGTCACCCCTCCTGGACCGGAAAGTAGCGCAGCACAGGAAACTGTTCCTGAGGTGCCTGCACCGACAAGGGAGGAAGTTGATGATAATGATCATGAAGAAACAGATCAAGTTACTACTGAACTTCGAAGGTCCACAAGGGCACGTTCTGCACCAGAGTGGTATGGCAACCCTGTCCTAGAAATCATGTTGTTAGACAACGGTGAACCTTCGAACTATGAAGAAGCGATGGCGGGCCCAGATTCCAATAAATGGCTTGGAGCCATGAAATCCGAGATAGAATCCATGTATGAAAACAAAGTATGGACTTTGGTGGACTTGCCTGATGACAGGCACGCCATAGAAAACAAATGGATATTTAAGAAGAAGACAGACGCGGATGGTAATGTGACCATCTATAAGGCTCGGCTTGTCGCTAAGGGTTATCGACAAGTTCAAGGGATTGACTACGACGAGACTTTCTCTCCCGTAGCGAGGCTGAAGTCAGTCAGAATCATGTTAGCTATTGCCGCGTTCTATGATTATGAGATATGGCAAATGGACGTCAAAACGGCATTCCTTAACGGCTTCCTCAAGGAAGAGTTGTATATGATGCAACCGGAAGGTTTTGTCGATCCAGAGAACGCTAACAAGGTATGCAAGCTCCAGCGCTCGATTTACGGGCTGGTGCAAGCATCTCGGAGTTGGAATATTCGCTTTGATGAGGTGATCAAAGCGTTTGGATTTATACAGACTTATGGAGAAGCCTGTATTTACAAGAAAGTGAGTGGGAGCTCTGTGGCATTTCTCATATTATATGTGGATGACATATTGCTGATGGGAAATGATATAGAATTCTTGGAAAATGTAAAGGCCTACTTGAATAAAAGTTTTTCAATGAAGGACCTTGGAGAAGCTGCTTACATATTAGGCATCAAAATCTATAGAGATAGATCGAGACGCCTCATTGGTCTTTCACAAAGTACATACCTTGACAAAATATTGAAGAAGTTCAATATGGATCAGTCAAAGAAAGGTTTCCTGCCTGTTTTGCAAGGTATGAGATTGAGCAAGGCTCAGTCGCCGACCACGGCAGAAGATAGAGAAAAGATGAGTGTCATTCCCTATGCCTCGGCCATAGGTTCTATCATGTATGCCATGCTGTGTACCAGACCTGATGTGAACCTTGCCATAAGTTTGGTAGGGAGGTACCAAAGTGATCCCGGTACGGAACACTGGACAGCGGTCAAGAACATCCTAAAGTACCTGAAAAGGACTAAGGATATGTTTCTCGTTTATGGAGGTGACGAAGAGCTCGTCGTAAAGGGTTACGTCGATGCTAGCTTCGACACAGATCTGGATGACTCTAAGTCACAAACCGGATACGTGTATATTTTGAATGGAGGGGCAATCAGCTGGTGCAGTTGCAAGCAAAGCGTGGTGGCAGCATCTACATGTGAAGCGGAGTACATAGCTGCTTCTGAAGCAGCACAGGAAGGAGTCTGGATGAAGGAGTTCATCACCGACCTAGGAGTCATTCCAAGCGCGTCAAGCCCGATGACTCTCTTCTGTGACAACACTGGTGCTATTGCTATTACCAAGGAGCCCAGGTTTCACAAGAAGACCAAGCACATCAAGCGCCGTTTCAACTCCATCCGGAATTATGTTCAGGATGGAGAAATAGATATTTGTAAAGTGCATACGGATCTGAATGTTGCAGACCCGTTGACTAAACCTCTTTCACGAGCAAAACATGATCAACACCAGAACTCTATGGGTGTTCGATTCATCACAATGTAACTAGATTATTGACTCTAGTGCAAGTGGGAGACTGTTGGAGATATGCCCTAGAGGCAATAATAAAAGCATTATTATTATATCTCCTTGTTCATGATAATTGTCTGTTATTCATGCTTGAATTGTATTGTACGGAAACAGCGATACATGTGTGAATACACATACCACAATGAGTCCCTGGTAGGCCTCTAGTTACCAGCTTGTTGATCAACAGATGGTCACGGTTTCCTGACCATGGACATGAGATGTCAGTGATAACGGGATCACATCATTAGGAGAATGATGTGATGGACAAGACCCAAACTTGAGCATAAAACGAGATCGTATAGTTCGTAATGCATAAGCTTTTCGGTGTCAAGTATTTATTCCTTAGACCATGAGGTTGTACAACTCCCGGATACCGTAGGAGTACTTTGGGTGTGCCAACCGTCACAACGTAACTGGGTGGCTATAAAGGTACGCATCGGGTATCTCCGAAAGTGTCTGTTGAGTTGGTACGAACCGAGACTGGGATGTTGTCACTCCGTATGACGGAGAGGTACCTCTGGGCCCACTTGGTAAGACATCATCATGAGCTCAATGTGACTAAGTAGTTAGTCACGGGATGATGGATTACAGATCGAGTAAAGAGACTTGCCATGACGAGATTGAACAAGGTATCGGGAATACCGACGATCGAATCTCGGGCAAGTACCGTACCGATGGACAAAGGGAATAACATACGGGATTGAGTGAATCCTTGACACGGTGGTTCATCCGATGAAGATCATCGAGGAACACGTGGGAACCAACATGGGTATCCAGATACCGCTGTTGGTTATTGACCGGAGAGTGGTCTCGGTCATGTCTACGTGTCTCCCGAACCCGTAGGGTCTACACACTTAAGGTTCGGTAACGCTAGGGTCGTAGAGATAAATGCACGTGGAAACCCAAAAGTTGTTCGGAGTCCCGGATGAGATTCCGGACATCACGAGGAGTTCCGGAATGGTGTGGAGGTAAAGATTGATATATAGGAAGTCCAGTTTCGGCCAACGGGTGATCTCCGGGGGTCACCGGGAGCGTCCCGGGACCACCGGAGGGGCCCCGGGGGTCCACCGGGTGGGGCCACCCATCCCGGTGGGGCCCCTAGGCCGCAAGGGGAAGTGTCCAGCCCTCAGGGCTGGCGCACCACTAGGGGGCCCACCTCCCCATGCGCCTAGGGTTAAAACCCTAAGGGGGAGGGGGGCTCCACTTGCCTTGGGGGGCAAGGAACCCCCCCTAGCCGCCGCCCCCTTGCAGATTGGATCTGGAGGGGGTCCAGGCGCACCCCCTGGCCCCTATATATATGTGGGGGGGGGGGAGAGGGCAGCCGCACCCAAGCCCTGGCGCCTCTCCCCCTCCCGTCACACCTCCCAACTCCCACGCAGGGCGCCCGGCGAAGCCCTGCTGCGTTCTCCACTGCATCCGTCATCACGCCGTCGTGCTGCCGGATCTCTGACGACTTCTCCTCCCCCCTTGCTGGATCAAGAAGGAGGTGACGTTGCTACACCGTACGTGTGTTGAACGCGGAGGTGCCGTCCGTTCGGCGCTAGATCATCGGTGACGAAGAACGTGAAGAGTACGACTACTTCATCCTCACTTCGTTGAAAGCTTCCGCTCGCAATCTCCATAACGGTATGTAGATGCACTCTAACTTGCTCGTTGCTAGATGTCTCCATAGTTGGATCTTGGTGAAGACGTAGAAATTTTTTGAATTATGCTACGTTCCCCAACAGTGTCGAACCCAACGAGGAGCAGAAGGTATTGATAAGCGATTCTGAGCAAGAAATTACTGCAAGCACTGAAAGATAACTTTTAGGGGTTTTCTTGGTATAAGCAACAGGAATGTAAAGGCAAGTAACGTAAAAGGTACTGAGAGTAACAAGTGGCCCAATCCTTTCTTAGCAAAGGAGAGGCCTAGCAACTGAACTTATAAAGACTAAGGCGTTCCTGAGGACACACGGGAGAGGTTGTCATGTGCTTTCACCATATTCCGTATCGATACTATGTTATGTGTTGATAAGTGTTGAGTGGGTGGATCTATGCTAGTGCACTCTCTAGACTAAGATGAATGCACTCTTATGATTAAACACCTTGCAAGCATCCGCAAATACAAGATAGAATTTAAGGCAAAAGCCTAACCATAGCAATACGATCGAGGATCCATTATTCCCTTATGCAAAAGCGTGCGAACTGGGGTTCAGGTTTCTGTCACTCCGGCAACCCACCA
Source organism: Secale cereale (assembly GCA_902687465.1). Taxonomy (NCBI): domain Eukaryota; kingdom Viridiplantae; phylum Streptophyta; class Magnoliopsida; order Poales; family Poaceae; genus Secale; species Secale cereale. The sequence continues at coordinate 167,607,190 of LR738715.1, forward strand.
TAAGCATTCTTTATACACAATGTATTCTCCTAGGTCCTTAATAAGGCGAAGTGTTGGGTGTTCGACTCACACAACACCACTAGTAGAATGACAACACAACTTAAATATCAAACAACACATATTACTTCAACATCATATGACTATTAACAACAAGAATTTCCCCATGTCCTCAAGAACTAAGGTAACTACTCACGAGACATAAAAGAGATCATGATCAGCGGGGATAAATATGTGATAAACAATCTGGACATAATAGTATTTCTCCAATAAAACTCAATAGCATTCACCACAAAGTAGTAATCAACACCGATGGAGTAGGGAGGATAGGTAGTACGAGTTACAACATGAGTTGCGATTGTAAGATGAGATTTGGATGAAGATGGAGATGGTGCTGGTGTTGGGGATGATGTTGATGATGATCTCGATGATGCCCGTGACGATGGTGATGACGATGGCGACGATCTCCCCTTCCGGGAGGTGATCTCCCTGGCGGAATCTGCCCGCCGGAGATGCCCTTTTCTTCTCTGTAGGTTTCCGCCTCGAAGCGGCGGCGGAACTCCGTAAAACTCCCGTGCCTAGGGTTTTCGGAGCACGGAGAACATATATGCAAAAGGGGGCGACCAGAGGTGGGCCAGGGGCTCTAGGCGCCCCCCCGGCGCGGCCAGGGGGGGCGCGCCCCCAGGCCGCCTGGGCACCCTGTGGCCCCCCTCTGACTCCCCTTTTGCGTGTCTTCGTGATTTATCTGGAAAATACCTCCCATCAATTTTCACGTAATTTGGAGGTATTCTTCTTCAGCAACTCAGCATCCACTTTTTCCTGCTGAATCCTGCGTTTGCTGTTCCGGCATCGGAAAGTTGCAAACTGTGTAAAATAGACCAAAACAACATAAGAACATCATCATAACGTGAAATATATCAACGAATAAGGATAAATTATGATACAAAATAGTGATGCATTTTGGACGTATCAACACCCCCAAGCTTAGACCTTGCTTGTCCCCAAGCGAATATGAACTCGGTAAACCTATCCACAAGTTTAGAGAGTGAAGTGTCGATAAATAGAATACGGACAAGAAGCATCATAGTTTATTTACCAACTTAAATATCCTCAACAGCAATCTTCAACTCATAAGGCCCTTATGAAAGAGTGATAACACTTATATTCGAAAGTAGGGCTAAGGAAACTCATTACATCATGGCAAACATGTCCTTTGGTCAAAGAACAACAAATAGTTTTAACTTTTGCTTATATTTTGATGGGATTAATTGAAGCTTTTTGAAATAAAATGTTAATGGGCAAGAAGTGAAAGTGTTAACACAAAGGAAAATATTTGCCTTAGCTGGGTATGACAAACAACTTACTTATCGAATGATAATGTCAACAAGGATATGATATGACAAATCTTAATGCAGCTTTATATGAATGAATCCTTATCAACATCAAACGTCTGCTCTCTTTGAGAAATAGAGGGAAGTAGGAATAACTGACTCAATTTAAAATTAAAAGATAGGCCCTGCTCTAGGGTAGTAGGGAAAACTTATGTGCTATCCTCAAATCAAACAGAACGAAAACAAGTTTTGAGAGGTGCATGATTTGTCAACGAATGCTAATAGATAACTCAATTGCTTCTTGAACTGGACAAGTTTCGAGGAACGGCTCCCGCACGAGGACGATAACATCCTCTTATTCTCCTTTGTTTATCACTGCCAAAGTTTTCTGATTTCTCATTAACAAAGCATGAAGGAGGGTTTGTTTGTTATATTATTTTTAAGCCGGGCGCACTCTTTGCCAGTTCCTTTCGTATTATGGGTTTGCACATTAGACATGCAATCCCGGGGTGAAGCTTGTTCATCTCAAGAAGACTATGAATTAGCTATCACTTCCTCATGAGCTAAAACAGAGGCACAAAATAAAAGATTTTGCACATTTAAGGATAACACATAAATTATATACTTTAGGAAGTGGTAGTGGAGTACCACGAGTAGGTAGGTATGGTGGACTCATATGGAAGGTATTGGCTTAAGGGTATGGATGCACAAGCAGAATTCCGCTTAGTACTGAGCTAGGCTAGCAAAGGTTTTGAGAGAACAGACAATTGATGATGACTAAGATGCAAAGCAATATAAAGCATGAACATTGAAATAAGCATAACACATCAAGTTGTCTTCCTTGTCAACATAACACTTCAAGCATAATAACATAAAGGTTTTGGCTATGTTGATACTTTAAGAAAATCATGCTTGTTGTTATGACCAAAGCTATGCTTGCCAAGATTAAATAAAGTTTTCACAGCCATACCTGACATAAGGTCAATACTCCCCATAAGAATCATCATATAAGGTCGATTGCGTGAAGAGAATACCGAGTGCAGCAAAAGGAACCGATAAACTTCTCATTAATATTCCATCATAAACGACTCCACACTCACGGATACAATTCTTCATCGAAGGAGCGATAGACCTCAATGCACACACCTATCTCATATAATAACCTCCCTAGACATGATACGACTCTACTTGACTCTAAAAGACAAAAGGTAAAGATAAAGATACCGGGCACTCCCCCAAGCTTGGGACAAGCCAAGGGAATGCCATTACCCCAGGAAATTTCACTCATCATCCTTGTTGGCGTTGATCAAGTAGTCCTTGGCGAAACGCTTCCATGGATATCTTGCTAGAGTCTCATATGAGAGGCTCATCTCCTGAATCCTGCATTCAGCACCCAAACCCATGCACAGAAACCTTAGTTCATACTCACAGTTCTGGTTATGTAGATCATTAATTTGCCCTTAAAGCTCTATAGTTCTTTCTTCAGACGCGGTGATTCTTTCCCACATCTCCTTCATCTCCTTCAGGAAGTAGTTCTTCAGCTCGTTGGTGATGTCAAAGTTAGCTTCAACACCACGCTCGATCATCTTCTTGTACTCGAAGACTTCTTGCTCCACTTCTTCCAGCCTGGCCTAGACGCTCCCCTCCTTGATAGGTCCCTTCAGATCTTCTTGATGAAGGACACCGTCCTTCATCTAAACAACCTGAGGGTGCTTCTTCACCTCAGCGAGGTAAGGGTTGATGACGTTGACGACGAACGTGTCCTTGGGGGAACTTGGAGAAGCCATGGCACCTAAATTTAGCTGAAAGATTCCCTGGCAGAAACAGATCGAAGAGAAAACACGCGAAATCGCAAGATACGTTGCCGGAACAATCCGGGCAAATATATAGGAAAAATTTATGCACAGAAAGGAAGGTAACGGACCAAAGCGGGGTCGGAGGCGGACTCCTGGGTGTCCAGGCGGCCTCCCGGCGCGGCCCAGGGGGGGCAGGGGGGCGCCTGGGCTCCCTGGAGGTCGTCTCCGGCTCCACTTCGGTTCGGAATTTTACTAATTTCGCAGAAACTCGTAATACGGAACTTTTATGGCGGTTCGCGATGTTTCCTTACCGTACTACATACCTTTTCTTTATTCTGCTTCTGCTGGCGTCTGAAACAGGGCTGCAACATGTTCTTCGTGGGTTGTTGTGTATATTATATTCACATCAACATCGACAGGGTCTCCTGCTATGTAATGTTTAAGTCTTTGCCCATTCACAACTTGAGGTTTGGTGCCTTCAAAATTATTAATCTTAATTGCACCAGACCGATAAACTTCTTCAATATGAAATGGTCCTTCCCACCTGGAAAGTAGTTTACCTGGAGAAAACCTGAAACGGGATCTAAATAACAAAACTTTATCACCAACATTAAATTCACGTTTCAGAATCTTCCTATCATGCCACCTTTTTACCTTTTCCTTGAACATTTTAGCGCTCTCGTAAGCTTCACTCCTCCATTCATCTAGAGAAGTCAAGTTCATGAGACGCTTCTCACCAGCTAGTTTTGGCTCAGCGTTAAGCTCTCTAACAGCCCAGAAAGCTTTGTGCTCTAACTCTAATGGCAAATGGCAAGCCTTGCCATACACCATCTTATAGGGAGACAAGCCCATGGGGTTTTTGTAAGCAGTTCTATATGCCCACAAAGCATCTCCTAACTTGTTTGACCAATCCTTCCTATTTATGTTTACTGTTTTCTGCAAGATCAACTTAATCTCTCTATTGGTGAGCTCAACTTGCCCACTAGTTTGAGGATGATAAGGTGAAGCAATTCTATGATTAACATCGTACTTAGCCAAAGCTTTTCTAAAAGCTCCGTGCGTGAAGTGTGATCCTCCATCGGTCATGAGGTACCTTGGTACACCAAACCTAGGAAAAATTACATCTTTAAGCATTTTCAAAGACGTTTTGTGATCAGCACTTTCAGCGGGGATTGCTTCAACCCACTTGGTCACATAATCAACAGCTACTAAAATGTGAGTGTACTTGTGCGAAGAAGGAAAATGACCCACAAAATCAAAACCCCAACAATCGAAAGGTTCAATCACTAGTGAGTAATTCATAGGCATCTCATTCCTTCTACTAATGTTACCAACTCTCTGACATTTATCACAGGCTAAAACATAATTTCTAGCATCTTTAAAGAGAGTAGGCCAATAAAAACCTGATTGAAGAACCTTATGTGCAGTCCTTTCACCGGCATGATGTCCTCCATAGGGACTATCATGACACCGTCTGAGAATGTCCTTCTGCTCATGTTCCGGAATGCATCTTCTCACGATCCCGTCGGGACCTTCTTTGAAAAGATGTGGGTCATCCCAAAAGTAGTGCCTCAAATCATGAAAGAACTTCTTCCTTTGCTGAAATGTTAGACCTGGAGGCAAATACTTTGCAACAATAAAATTAGCATAATCTGCATACCAAGGATCGGAAAGAGATTGTACTTTTACAACGACAAGTTGCTCGTGTGGAAAACTATCGTTAACTGGGATGGGGTCGTGCGGTATATCTTCCATCCTTGAAAGATTGTCCGCCACCGGATTGTCTTCCCCTTTCCTATCAACAATCTGCAAATCAAATTCTTGAAGAAGGAGTACCCATCTGATAAGCCTTGGCTTGGCATCCTTCTTTGTCATAAGATACTTAATGGCAGCATGATCAGTGTGAATAATAACTTTGGAATCAACAATATACTGCCTAAACTTATCACAAGCAAAAACTACAGCTAAGAATTCCTTCTCAGTAGTAGCATAATTTCTTTGAGCACTATCAAGGGTTTTACTAGCATAATGTATAACATTCAATTTCTTATCAACTCTTTGTCCTAAAACAGCTCCAACAGCAAAATCACTTGCATCACACATAATTTCAAAAGGTAAATTCCAGTCAGGTGGTTGTACTATAGGAGCATTTATTAAAGCTTTCTTAAGGACTTCGAAAGCTTCCTTACAATTTTCATCAAATACAAAAGGAACGTCCTTCTGGAGAAGATTAGTGAGGGGTCTTGAGGTTTTAGAAAAGTCTTTAATAAATCTTCTATAAAAACCTGCATGACCGAGAAAACTGCGAATACCTTTGATGTCCCTTGGATAGGGCATCCTCTCAATAGCTTCTATCTTGGCCTTGTCCACTTCAATTCCCCTTTCGGAAATCTTGTGACCAAGAACAATTCCTTCATTAACCATAAAGTGGCACTTCTCCCAGTTGAGTACCAAATTTGTCTCTTCGCATCTCTGCAAAACTTTATTAAGGTTGTGAAGACAATGGTCAAATGAAGTTCCATAGACGGAGAAATCGTCCATGAAGACTTCCGTAATATCCCCGCAGAAACCATGAAAAATAGCAGACATACACCTTTGAAAAGTAGCAGGGGCATTACATAAACCAAAAGGCATACGTCTGTAAGCATAAGTACCAAAGGGACAAGTAAAAGTGGTCTTCTCTTGATCGACAGTGTTAACATGAATCTGAGAGAAGCCAGAATAACCATCGAGATAACAAAAGTGGGTGTTTTTGGATAACCTTTCAAGCATTTGGTCGATGAACGGCAACGGGTAGTGATCCTTCCTGGTTGCCTTGTTCAACTTCCTGTAATCAATACACATTCTATATCCAATAATAATTCTCTGAGGTATTAATTCATTTTTATCATTAGGAACCACAGTTGTACCTCCTTTCTTAGGAACACAATGTACCGGACTTACCCACTTACTATCAGCGATAGGGTATATAATACCTGCGGCTAGAAGCTTGAGAATCTCGGTTCTCATGACATCCATCATCTTCGGGTTCAACCGTCGTTGATGATCAACAACTGGTTTAGCATCAGGCTCAAGGTTGATAGTATATTGGCAGATAGATGGACTAATCCCCTTAAGGTCATCAAGGGTGTAACCAATTGTGCCTCGGTGTTTACGAAGTACTTCCAATAATCGCTCTTCTTCATATCCTTAAAGGTTAGAATTGATAATAACATGATATACTTTCTTTTCATCTAAATAAGCATACTTGAGCGTATCGGGAAGAGGTTTAAGATCGAACACCGGGTCTTCTTTCGGTTTTGATAAAATTCCCAAAGGTTCAACCGGAAGGTTGTGCTTCAGGATAGCAGGCTGCCTCAAGAATATTTCATCTAGTTCATTTCTTTCCTGCATATGCAAATCATTCTCGTGGTCCTCCATGTATTGCTGCAAAGGATCATCAGGGGGAATAGCAATAGAGGCAATACTTTCAATAATTTTATCATCACTAGGTAAATCAGTGCCACGAGGCTGCTTAGAGAACTTAGAAAAATTAAATTCATATGGCTCACCATCGAATTCAACAGAAAATTTACCTTTCTTGCAATCTATTATAGCTCCACAAGTTCTAAGAAAAGGTCTACCAAAAATGATGGGAAAAAAATTGTCCCTGGCTGAACCAAGTACCAGAAAGTCGGTAGGGTACTTTACCTTTCCACATAGGACTTCAACGTCCCTCACAATTCTGATAGGAGAGATAGTTGTTCTATTTGCAAGATGAATAGTAACATCAACTTCTTCAAGTTCACAAGGGGAAATCTCACCGATGATTTCTTCATAAAGTGAATAGGGGATAACACTTGCACTCGATCCCAAATCGCATAGCCCATAATAATTGTGATCTCCTATTTTAACAGATACCACTGGAGTACCTGAAATTGGGCCTTTATTCCTGGCTGTGACAAGGTTAGTGGAAACAGCACAAAAATTTATATTGGAATCCAAAACATCATCAATAGCAAGATCTTTAATCAATGCAACTTGAGGATCGACCCTGATCTGGTCCTCAAGCTCATCAACTCTTCTCTCACTTTTATTTATTATGCCTGTCACAAGAGAGTGCTCCCTTATCCTCGTGGGAAAAGGAGGCTTTTCATATATAACTGCAGGCAAAATAGGGTCAGCAACATAAATATCAATAGGTGGTTCTTTAAAAGGTTCATGGTGCTGGTCTCCTTTCTTTTTAAAAGAATCAACGCGAGAGGCAAAATTCTTACACAAATCAATCACTAGATGGGAATCAAGACCAATCTTAGAGCAAAAAGTATTGAAGTAATCAATTTTCACATAGCTCTCAATATGATCATATTCATAATTTATAGCGGGTTCGATACCTTTATCAATTTCCCAATCTTCGGTATTCCTCTGGATTCTTTCAAGGAGATCCCACCTTTCTTCAACACTCTTCTTCTGAAATACCCCACTAGAGGAGGCATCCAACATTTCCTTATCCTGACGAGAAAGCCTGGCATAAAAATTTGTAAGTATAATTTCCTTGGGAAGCTTATGAATAGGGCATTTGAGCATTAGGGACTTCAATCTCCCCCAAGCTTGAGCAATGCTTTCTCCGTCACGAGACCTAAAGTTATAGATATAATTCCTGTCTCGATGAATTTCATGAAGAGGATAAAACTTAGTATAAAAGAGAGACATAAGCTCCTGCCAGTCCAGCAAGTGTGAGTTATCGAGAAGCCCATACCAATCTGAAGCTTTATCTATAAGTGATACAACAAACAATTTCCTCATGACAAACTCCCTCGATACACCTGCAAGCTTAAATAATGAACATAGTTGTGACAGATATAGCAAGTGTTCACCGGGATGTCTGTCTCCTGCGTAATGATTAGCCAAAACATAATTGATAATACCAGCTGGTATTTTATAAGGCACAATTCCAGTAGGGGGAGGATCAACCACCACAGGTGTGGGGCGTCTTCCCGCAAGCAACGATCCAATAATAGGGTTGTCCATAAGGATAAAGAGCAGCAATAGCAAAAATAAAGACAGAATTATAAAAAATTTCTTACCAGTTTCACTTTACCAATAGCGCTACGCTCCCCGGCAACGGCGCCAGAAAACGGTACTTGATGACCCCCAACCGTAAGGGATCTATTGCAGCGTTTTTGATAAGTAAGAGTGTCGAACCCAACGAGGAGCAGAAGGTATTGATAAGCGATTCTGAGCAAGAAATTACTGCAAGCACTGAAAGATAACTTTTAGGGGTTTTCTCGGTATAAGCAACAGGAATGTAAAGGCAAGTAACGTAAAAGGTACTGAGAGTAACAAGTGGCCCAATCCTTTCTTAGCAAAGGAGAGGCCTAGCAACTGAACTTATAAAGACTAAGGCGTTCCTGAGGACACACGGGAGAGGTAGTCATGTGCTTTCACCATATTCCGTATCGATACTATGTTATGTGTTGATAAGTGTTGAGTGGGTGGATCTATGCTAGTGCACTCTCTAGACTAAGATGAATGCACTCTTATGATTAAACACCTTGCAAGCATCCGCAAATACAAGATAGAATTTAAGGCAAAAGCCTAACCATAGCAATACGATCGAGGATCCATTATTCCCTTATGCAAAAGCGTCCGAACTGGGGTTCAGGTTTCTGTCACTCCGGCAACCCACCATAAGCATTCTTTATACACAATGTATTCTCCTAGGTCCTTAATAAGGCGAAGTGTCGGGTGTTCGACTCACACAACACCACTAGTAGAATGACAACACAACTTAAATATCAAACAACACATATTACTTCAACAGCATATGACTATTAACAACAAGACTTTCCCCATGTCCTCAAGAACTAAGGTAACTACTCACGAGACATAAAAGAGATCATGATCAGCGGGGATAAATATGTGATAAACAATCTGGACATAATAGTATTTCTCCAATAAAACTCAATAGCATTCACCACAAAGTAGTAATCAACACCGATGGAGTAGGGAGGATAGGTAGTACGAGTTACAACACGAGTTGCGATTGTAAGGTGAGATTTGGATGAAGATGGAGATGGTGCTGGTGTTGGGGATGATGTTGATGATGATCTCGATGATGCCCGTGACGATGGTGATGACGATGGCGACGATCTCCCCTTCCGGGAGGTGATCTCCCCGGCGGAATCTGCCCGCCGGAGATGCCCTTTTCTTCTCTGTAGGTTTCCGCCTCGAAGCGGCGGCGGAACTCCGTAAAAAGTCCCGTGCCTAGGGTTTTCGGAGCACGGAGAACATATATGCAAAAGGGGGCGACCAGAGGTGGGCCAGGGGCTCCAGGCGCCCCCCCGGCGCGGCCAGGGGGGGCGCCCCCAGGCCGCCTGGGCACCCTGTGGCCCCCCTCCGACTCCCCTTTTGCGTGTCTTCGTGATTTATCTGAAAAATACCTCCCGTCAATTTTCAGGTAATTTGGAGGTATTCTTCTTCAGCAACTCAGCATCCACTTTTTCCTGCTGAATCCTGCGTCTGCTGTTCCGGCATCGGAAAGTTGCAAACTGTGTAAAATAGACCAAAACAACATAAGAACATCATCATAACGTGAAATATATCAATGAATAAGGATAAATTATGATACAAAATAGTGATGCATTTTGGACGTATCAGCAAGTATGTGGTCATCCTACCCCATTCATCCCCTCTTCTCAAGAAAGGGGGGGTGAGGTTCTAGGCGAGTACAATGTAGTGTCAACTCAAATGACAGTCAAGAGGGAGTGTAGGGAGCTAGGGCAGAGAATTACAATAGGCAATCACAGAAGCCTTATGAGATTCTTTTACTCTGTATTGGAGAAGGCTAAAGTCTCCCTTGAAACGTGTCAACCAGGATGCTGTGCTGGGGTTGATCCTTCTGAAATGCTTATTGTTGCGTTCTTTCCATAGACTCCACGCTGCCGTCAGAAAGATTTCCATGAAGAGGGGTCTAGGGTCCCCCACATTGGTTTGGTCGATTAAGTCTAGTCTGGAGGCAAAGGTGGGCCAATGGATATCAATTTTTTCCCAGCAAGCTTTGCTGAATGGGCACGTGAATATCATGTGGTCAACCGTTTCTTCGGTGTTCTGTCCGCAAAGGAGGCAGTCAAGCACATCCCTGCACAGAAGAATTATGTCCTTGATGCACCGCTAGGTGACATACCTATTGCAGGAGCAGATGCAGACGTTATGAACGTTTTGACAAAAGCTCGGTATGATGACTACTTGATAGTTTAAGTGCACCATGCTTTACAGCTTAGAACCGGGACTTCAAAAACGTTTTGAACGCCACGGAGCATATAAGATGTTCCAAGAGTTGAAATTAGTATTTCATACTCATGTCCGTGTCGAGAGGTATGAGACCTCTGACAGTACTTTGCCTACAAGATGGAGGAGAATAGCTCAACCAGTGAGCATGTGCTCAGATTGTCTGGGTACTACAATTGCTTGAATCAAGTGGGAGTTAATCTTCCAGATAAGATAGTAATTGACAAAGTTCTCTAGTCACTATCACCAAGTTAGTAGAACTTCGTGATGAACTATAATATGCAGGGGATGACAAAAGTAATTCCCGAGCTCTTCGCGATGCTGAAATCAGCGAAGGTAGAAATCAAGAAAGAGCATCAAGTGTTGATGGTTAACAAGACCACTTGTTTCAAGTAAAGGGCAAAAGGGATAGAAGGGGAACTTCAAGAAGAATGACAAGCAAGTTGTCACTCCCATGAAGAAACCCAAAGCTAAACTCAAGCCTGAAACTAAGTGCTTATACTGCAAAGAAAATGGTCACTGGAAGTGGAACTGCCCTAGATACTTGGCGGATAAGAAGGATGGCAAAGTGAACAAAGGTATATTTTGATATACAGATTATTGATGTGTACTGTACTAGTGTTCATAGCAACCCCTGGGTATTTGATACCGGTTCAGTTGCTAAAATTAGTAACTCGAAACGAGAATTGCAGAATGAACAGAGACTAGTTAAAGGTGAAGTGACGATGTGTGTTGGAAGTGGTTCCAAGATTGATATGATCATCATCGCACACTCCCTATACTTTCGGGATTAGTGTAGAACCTAAATAAATGTTATTTGGCATTTGCCTTAAGCATGAATATGATTTGATCATGATTGTTGCAATATGGTTATTCATTTAAAGTCATAGAATAATTGTTATTCAGTTTACATGAATAAAGCCTTCGATGGTCATACACCCAATGAAAATAGTTTGTTGGATCTCGATCGTAGTGATACACATATTCATAATATTGAAGCCAAAAGATGCAAGGTTAATAATGATAGTGCAACTTATTTATGGCACTGCCGTTTAGGTCATATTGGTGTAAAGCGCATGAAGAAACTCCATAGTGATGGACTTTTGGAATCACTTGGTGCTTGCAAACCATGCCTCATGGGCAAGATGACTAAAACTCTGTTCTCCGGAACAATGGAGCGAGCAATTGACTTGTTGGAAATCATACATACTGATGTATGTAGACCAATGAGTGTTGAGGCTCGCGGCGGGTATTATTATTTTCTGACCTTCACAGATGATTTGAGTAGATATGGATATATCTACTTGATGAAACACAAGTCTGAAACATTTGAAAAGTTCAAAGAATTTCAGAGTGAAGTAGAGAATCATCGTAACAAGAAAATAAAGTTTCTACGATCTGATCGTGGAAGAGAATATTTGAGTTACCAGTTTGGTCTTCATTTGAAACAATGTGGAATAGTTTCACAACTCACGCCACCCGGAACACCACAGTGCAATGGTGTGTCCGAACGTCGTAACCGTACTTTATTGGATATGGTGCGATCTATGATGTCTCTTACCAATTTACCACTATCGTTTTGGGGTTATGCTTTAGAGACAGCTGCATTCACGTTAAATAGGGCACCATCTAAATCCGTTGAGACGACACCTTATGAACTATGATTTGGCAAGAAACCAAAGTTGTCGTTTCTTAAAGTTTGGGGCTGCGATGCTTATGTGAAAAAGCTTCAACCTGATAAGCTCGAACCCAAGTCGGAGAAATGTGTCTTCATAGGATACCCAAAAGAGACTGTTGGGTACACCTTCTATCACAGATCCGAAGGCAAGATATTCGTTGCTAAAAATGGATCCTTTCTAGAGAAGGAGTTTCTCTCGAAAGAAGTGAGTGGGAGGAAAGTAGAACTTGATGAGGTAATTGTACCTTCTCCTGAATTGGAAAGTAGTACATCACAGAAAATTGTTCCAGTGATTCTACACCAATTAGTGAGGAAGCTAATGATGATGATCATGAAACTTCAGATCAAGTTTCTACTGAACATCGTAAATCAACCAGAGTACGTTCCGCACCAGAGTGGTACGGCAACCCAGTTCTGGAAGTCATGTTACTAGACCATGATGAACCTACGAACTATGAGGAAGCGATGATGAGCCCAGATTCCGCAAAATGGCTTGAGGCCATGAAATCTGAGATGGGATCCATGTATGAGAACAAAGTATGGACTTTGGTTGACTTGCCCAATGATCGGCAAGCCATCGAAAATAAATGGATCTTCAAGAGGAAGACCGACGCAGACGGTAATGTTACTGTTTACAAAGCTCGACTTGTTGCGAAAGGGTTTCGACAAGTTCAAGGAGTTGACTACGATGATACTTTCTCACCTGTAGCGATGCTTAAGTCTGTCCGAATCATGTTAGCAATGGCCGCATTTTATGATTATGAAATCTGGCAAATGGATGTCAAAACTGCATTCCTGAATGGATATCTTAAAGAAGAGTTGTATATGATCCAACCAGAAGGTTTTGTCGATCCTAAAGGTGCTGACAAAGTGTGCAAGCTCAAGCGATCCATCTATGGACTGGTGCAAGCATCTCAGAGTTGGAATATACACTTTGATAAGCTGATCAAAGCATATCTTTTATACAGACTTACGGTGAAGCTTGTATTTACAAGAAAGTGAGTGGGAGCACTATAGCCTTTCTGATAAGTATATGTGAATGACATATTGTTGATCAGAAATGATGTAGAAAATTTCTGGAAAGCATAAAGGAGTGTTTGAAAGGAGTTTTTTCAAAGAAAAACCTCGGTAAAGTTGCTTACATATTGAGCCTCAAGATCTATAGAGATAGATCGAGACGCTTGATAAAGGTTTTCAATGCATACATACATTGACAAGTTTTTGAAGTAGTTCAAAATGGATCAGTCAGAGAAGGAGTTCTTGCCTAAGTTGTAAGGTATGAAGTTGAGTAAGACTCAAAGCCCGACCTCGGCAAAAGATAGAGAAAGAATGAAAGTCATTCCCTATGCCCCAGTCATAGGTTCTATAAAGTATGCCATGTTGTGTACCAAACTTGTTGTGTACCTTACCATGAGTTTGGCAAGAAGGTACAAAAGTGATCCAGGAGTAGATCACTGGACAGCGGTCAAAATTATCCTTAGTTACTGGATGACTAAGGAAATGTTTCTCGATTATGGAGGTGATAAAGAGTTCGTCGTAAAGAGTTACGCCGATGCAAGCTTTACACTAATCCAGATGACTCTAAGTATCAATCTGGATGCGTATTAAAAGTAGGAGCAATTAGCTAGAGTAGCTCCATGCAGAGCATTGTAGACATAGAAATTTGCAAAATACATACGGATCTGAATGTAACAGACCCGCTGACTAAACTTCTCTCACGAAGCAAAACATGATCACCCCTTAGTACTCTTTGGGTGTTAATCACATGAGGATGTGAAGTAGATTGTTGACTCTAGTAAACCCTTTGGGTATTGGTCACATGGCGATGAGAACTATGGGTGTTAGTCACATGGTGATGTGAACTATTGGTGTTAATCACATGGTGATGTGATCTAGATTATTGACTCTAGTGCAAGTGGGAGACTGAAGGAAATATGCCCTAGAGGCAATAATAAAGTTATTATTTATTTCCTTATATCATGATAAATGTTTTTTATTCATGCTAGAATTGTATTAACCGGAAACTTAGTACATGTGTGAATACATAGACAAAACAGAGTGTCCCTAGTATGCCTCTACTAGACTAGCTCATTGATCAAAGATGGTTATGTTTCCTAGCCATAGACATGAGTTGTCATTTGATCAACGGGATCACATCATTAGGAGAATGATGTGATGGACAAGACCCATCCGTTAGCTTAGCACTATGATCTTTTAAGTTTTACTGCTATTGCTTTCTTCATGACTTATACATGTTCCTATGACTATGAGATTATGCAACTCCCGAATACAGGAGGAAGACTTTGTGTGCTACCAAACGTCACAACGTAACTGGGTGATTATAAAGGTACTCTACAGGTGTCTCCGAAGGTACTTGTTGGGTTGGCGTATTTCGAGATTAGGATTTGTCACTCCGATTGTCGGAGAGGTATCTCTGGGCCCACTCGGTAATGCACATCACTATAAGACTTGCAAGCATTGCAGCTAATGAGTTAGTTGCGGGATGATGTATTACGGAACGAGTAAAGAGACTTGCCGGTAACGAGATTGAACTAGGTATTGAGATACCGACGATCGAATCTCGGGCAAGTAACATACCGATGACAAAGGGAACAACGTATGTTGTTATGTGGTTTGACTGATAAAGGTCTTCGTAGAATATGTGGGAGCCAATATGATCATCCAGGTTCCGGTATTGGTTATTGATCGGAGATGTGTCTCGGTCATGTCTACATAGTTCTCGAACCCGTAGGGTCCGCACGCTTAAGGTTTCGATGACAGTTTTATTATGAGTTTATGAGTTTTGATGTACCGAAGGAGTTCGGAGTCCCGAATGAGATCGGGGACATGACGAGGAGTTTCGAAATGGTCGATACATAAAAATCGATATATTGGACGACTATATTCAGACATCAGAAAGGTTCCGAGTGATTCGGGTATTTTTGGAGTACCAGGGAGTTACGGGAATAGAAGAGAGAGGCCAAAAGGAAGGAGGCGCGCGCCCCCCTTCTGGTCCGAATTGGACAAGGGGTGCAGCCCCCTTTTCCTTCTCCCTCTTCCTCTCTTTCCTTCTCTCCTACACCGGGAAGGAAAGGGGAATCCTACTAGGACTTGGGAGTCCTAGTAGGACTCCCCACACTTGGCGCGCCCCCTCTAGGGCCGGCCTCTCCCTCCCTCCTTTATATACGGGGGCAAGGGGGCACCTCTAGACACAACAATTGATCTCTTGATCTCTTAGCCATGTGCGGTGCCCCCCTCCACCACAATTCTCCTCGATAATATTGTAGCGGTGCTTAGGCGAAGCCCTATGACGGTAGAACATCAAGATCGTCACCACACCGTCGTGCTGACGGAACTCTTCTTCGACACTCGGCTGGATCGGAGTTCGAGGGACGTCATCGAGCTGAACGTGTGCTAGAACTCGGAGGTGCCGTAGTTTCGGTGCTTGACCGGTCGGGGCGTGAAGACGTACAACTACATCAAACGCGTTGTTGTAACACTTCCGCTTTCGGTCTACGAGGGTACGTAGACACACTCTCCCCTCTCGTTGCTATGCATCTGGTAGATAGATCTTGCGTGATCATAGGCAAATTTTGAAATACTACGTTCCCCAACACTTGTGTGCTATCAAACGTCACAACGTAATTGGGTGATTATAAAGATGCTCTACAGGTGTCTCCGAAGATGTTCGTGGTGTTGGCATAGATCAAGAATAGGATTTGTCACTCCGAGTGTCGGAGAGGTATCTCTGGGCCCTCTCGGTAATACACATCATATTAAGCCTTGCAAGCAAATGACTAATGAGTTAGTCACGAGATGATGTATTATGGAATGAGTAAAGAGACTTGCCGGTAACGAGATTAACTAGGTATGGTGATACCAACGATCGAATCTCGGGCAAGTAACATACCGATGACAAAGGGAACAACGTATGTTGTTATGCGGTTTGACCGAAAAAGATCTTCGTAGAATATGTAGGAGCCAATATGAGCATCCAGGTTCCGCTATTGGTTATTGACCGGAGATGAGTCTCGGTCATGTCTACATAGTTCTCGAACCCGTAGGGTCCGCACGCTTAACGTTTGATGACGATCGGTATTATGAGTTTATGTGTTTTGATGTACCGAAGGTAGTTCGAAGTCCCGGATGAGATCGGTGACATGACGAGGAGTCTCGAAATGATCGAGACGTCAAGATCGATATATTGGATGACTATATTCGGACATCGGAAAGGTTCCGAGTGATTCGGGTATTTTTCGGAGTACCGGAGAGTTACAGGAATTCGCCGGGGAGTATATGGGCCTTATTGGGCTTTAGGGGAAAGAGAGAGAGGAGGCTGCGCCCCCCAAGGCTTAGTCCGAATTGGACTAGGGGGAGGGGCTGCGCCCCCTCCTTCCTTCTCTTCTCTTTCCCTTTCCTTCTCTCCTACTCCTACTACTTGGAAGGGCTCCTAGTTCTACTAGGAAAGGGGGAATCCTACTCCCGGTGGGAGTAGGACTCCCCTAGGGTGCGGGCCGGCCCTCCCCCTCCTCCACTCCTTTATATACGGGGGTAGAGGCACCCCATAGACACACAAGTTGATAAAGTTGATCTCTCCCAGCCATGTGCGGTGCCCCCTTCCACAGAAACACACCTCGGTCATACCGTTGCAGTGCTTAGGCGAAGCCCTGCGCCAGTAGCTTCATCATCTCCGTCACCACGCCGTCGTGCTGACGAAACTCTCCCGCGAGCTTCTACTGGATCAAGAGCTCGTGGGACGTCATCAAGCTGAACGTGTGCCGAATGCAGAGGCTCCGTACGTTCGGTGCTTGATCAGTTGGATCGCAAAGAAAGTTCAACTGCATCAACCGCGTCACTAGACGCTTCCGCTCCCGGTCTATCAGGGTACGTAGACACACTCTTCCCTCTCGTTGCTATGCATCTAGTAGATAGATCTTGCGTGATCGTAGGAATTTTTTGAAATACTACGTTCCCCAACATATTTCCAACAGTCTCCCACTTGCACTAGAGTTAATAATCTAGTTACATTGTGATGAACCGAACACCCATAGAGTTCTGGTGTTGATCATGTTTTGCTCGTGGAAGAGGTTTAGTCAATGGATCTGCGACATTCAGATATGTATGCACTTTACAAATATCTATGTCTCCATCTTCAATATAATTCCGGATGGAGTTGAAACGGCGCTTGATGTGCTTGGTCTTCTTGTGAAACCTGGGCTCCTTGGCAATGGCAATAGCTCCAGTGTTGTCACAGAAGAGAGTCATCGGGCCCGACGCGCTTGGAATAACTCCTAGGTCGGTGATGAACTCCTTCATCCAGACTCCTTCCTGCGCTGCTTCGGAAGCAGCTATGTACTCCGCTTCACATGTAGATGCCGCCACGACGCCTTGCTTGCAACTGCACCAGCTGACTGCCCCACCATTCAAAATATACACGTATCCGGTTTGTGACTTGGAGTCATCCAGATCTGTGTCGAAGCTAGCATCGACATAACCCTTTACGACGAGCTCTTCGTCACCTCCATAAACGGGAAACATATCCTTAGTCCTTTTCAGGTACTTCAGGATGTTCTTGACCGCTGTCTAGTGTTCCATACCAGGATCACTTTGGTACCTCCCCACCAAACTTATGGCAAGTTTCACATCAGGTCTGGTACACAGCATGGCATACATAATAGAACCTATGGCCGAGGCATATGGGATGACACTCATCTTTTCTCTATCTTCTGCCGAGGTCGGGCATTGAGCTATGCTCAATCTCATACCTTGCAATATTGGAAAGAACCCTTTCTTGGACTGATCCATATTGAACTTCTTCAATATCTTGTCAAGGTATGTGCTTTGTGAAAGACCAATGAGGCGTCTCGATCTATCTCTATAGATCTTGATGCCTAATATGTAAGCAGCTTCTCCAAGGTCCTTCATTGAAAAACACTTATTCAAGTAGGCCTTTATGCTTTCCAAGAGTTCTACATCATTTCCCATCAGCAATATATCATCCACATATAATATGAGAAATGCTACAGAGCTCCCACTCACTTTCTTGTAAATACAGGCTTCTCCCCAAGTCTGTATAAACCCAAACGCTTTGATCACCTCATCAAAGCGAATGTTCCAACTCCGAGATACTTGCACCAGCCCATAGATTGAGTGCTGGAGCTTGCATACCTTGTTAGCATTCTCATGATCGACAAAACCTTCCGGCTGCATCATATACAGTTCTTCCTTGAGGAAGCCATTAAGGAATGCCGTTTTGACGTCCATTTGCCACATCTCATAATCATAGAATGCGGCAATTGTTACCTTGATTCAGACGGACTTGAACATCGTGCTACCTCTTGAGCTTGCATTGTATTCCCTCGAAGAGGAAAGGGAGATTCAACACAGTAGCATAAGTATTTCCCTTAGTTTTTTAGAACCAAGGTATCAATCCAGTAGGAGACCACGCGCGAGTCCCTCACACCTGCACAAACAAATAAGAACTTCGCAGCCAATGCGATAAGGGGTTGTCAATCCCTTCACGGTCACTTACAAGAGTGAGATCTGATAGAGATGATAAGATAATGTTTTTGGTATTTTTTGGTATAGAAACACAAAGTAAAGAAAGCAAATAAACAATGGCGATAGAAATTGGCTAGTTGATGGGAAAGTAATATGATAAAGATAGACCCGGGGGCCATAGTTTTATCTAGTGGCTTCTCTCATGATAGCATAATTCTACGGTGGGTGAACAAATTACTGTCGGGCAATTGATAGAAAAGTGAATAATTATGAGCCTATCTAGGCATGATCATTGTATATAGGCATCACGTCCGAGACAAGTAGACTGAAACGATTCTGCATCTACTACTATTACTCCACACATCGACCGCTAACCAGCATGCATCTAGTGTATTGAGTTCATACGAACAGAGTAACGCCTTAAGCAAGATGACATGATGTAGAGGGATAAACTCAAGCAATGTGATGAAACCCCCATCTTTTTATCCTCGATGGCAACAATACAATACGTGCCTTACTGCCCCTACTGTCACCGGGAAAGGACACCGCAAGATTGAACCCAAAGCCAAGCACTTCTCCCATTGCAAGAACTATAGATCTAGTAGGCCAAACCAAACCAATAATTCGAAGAGACTTGCAAGGATATTATGAGCGCACATAAAAAGTTCAGAGAAGAACCAAATATCTTTCATGGATAACCTTGATCATAAACTCACAATTCATCGGATCTCGACAAACACACCACAAAAAGAGATTACATCGAATAGATCTCCTCGAAGACCGAGGAGAACTTTGTATTGAGATCCAGAGAGAGAGAGAAGAAGCCATCTAGATACTAGCTATGGACCCGAAGGTCTGTGGTAAAATACTCACAACTCATGGTGAGGGCGATGATGATGATGATGATGAAGGCCTCCATGATGGATCCCCCTCCCGGAACAGGCTCCAAGATGGGATCTCCACGGGAACAGAAGCTACGGCGGTGAAATTAGGGTTTTCTCTCTGCGTATGGAGTTTCTGGGGTACGTAGGTATATATAGGAAGAAGGAGGGCACCGGGGGCCGTGTGGGCTAGCCTTGAGGCAGGGGGCACGCCCTGGGAAGGGGGGCGCGCCCACCACCCTTGAGGGCAGGCCTTCCGTCCCCTGACTTGGTCCTGAAGTTTCCTGAGCGTGATTTCCTCCAAAAATATCTCTCGCGAAGGTTTCATTCCGTTTGGACTCCATTTGATATTCCTTTTCTGCAAAACCCTGAAATAGGCAAAAAACAACAATCTGGACTGGGCCTTTGGGTTAGTAGGTTAGTCCCAAAAATGATATAAAAGTGAATGATAAAACCCATTAAACATCCAAGACTTCATAAATAATAGCATGGAACAATAAAAAATTATAGATACGTTGGAGACGTATCACATCTCTATGGGAGAGAAAGTCTCGTCGTAGTCAATTCCTTGAACTTGTCGATAACCTTTAGCGACAAGTCGAGCCTTATAGATGGTCACATTACCATCCGCGTCAGTCTTCTTCTTAAAGATCTATTTATTTTCTATGGCGTACCGATCATCGGGCAAGTCCACCAAAGTCCATACTTTGTTATCATACATGGATCCTATCTCGGATTTCATGGCTTCAAGCCATTTGTTGGAATCCGGGCCCGCCATCGCTTCTTCATAGTTCGAAGGTTCACCGTTGTCTAACAACATGATTTCCATGACAGGGTTGCCGTACCACTCTGATTTCCATGACCTACGAAGTTCAGCAGTAACTTGATCTGAAGCTTCATGATCATTATCATTAACTTCCTCCCTAGTCGGTGCAGGCACCACCGAAACATCTTGCTGCGCTGCGCTACTTTCCGGTTCGGAAGGGGTGACAATCACCTCATCAAGTTCCACTTTCCTCCCACTCACTTCTTTTGAGAGAAACTCTTTCTCCAGAAAGGATCCATTCTTGGCAACGAAGACCTTGCCTTCAGATCTGAGGTAGAAGGTGTACCCAATAGTTTCCTTAGGGTATCCTATGAAGACGCATTTTTCCGATTTGGGTTCGAGCTTTTTAGGTTGAAGTTTCTTGACATAAGCATCGCATCTCCAAACTTTTAGAAACGACAACTTAGGTTTCTTCCCAAACCAAAGTTCATACGGTGTCGTCTCAACGGATTTAGACGGTGCCCTATTTAAAGTGAATGCGGCAGTCTCTAAAGCATAACCCCAAAATGATAGCGGTAAGTCGGTAAGAGACATCATAGATCGCACCATGTCCAGCAGAGTACGATTATGACGTTCGGACACACCATTACGCTGAGGTGTTCCAGGCAGCGTCAATTGTGAAACAATTCCACAGTTCCTTAGGTGCGTGCCAAATTCGTGACTTAAATATTCTCCTCCATGATCCAATCGTAAGAACTTTATTTTTCTGTCACGTTGATTCTCAACCTCATTCTGAAATTCCTTGAACTTTTCAAAGGTCTCAGACTTGTGTTTCATCAAGTAGAAAAACCCAGATCTACTTAAGTCATCAGTGAGGGTGAGAACATAACGATAGCCACCGCGAGCTTCAACACTCATTGGACCGCACGCATCAGTATGTATGATTTCCAATAAGTTGGTTGCTCGCTCCATTGTTCCAGAGAATGGAGTCTTGGTCATCTTGCCCAAAAGGCATGGTTCGCACGTGTCAAATGATTCATAATCAAGAGACTCCAAAAGTCCATCCGCATGGATCTTCTTCATATGTTTGACACCAATATGACCAAGGCGGCAGTGCCACAAGTATGTGGGACTATCATTATCAACCTTACATCTTTTGGCATTCACACTATGAATATGTGTAACATCACGTTCGAGATTCATTAAGAATAAACCATCGACCAGCGGGGCATGACCATAAAACATTTCTCTCATATAAATAGAACAACCATTATTCTCGGATTTAAATGAGTAGCCATCTCGCATTAG
Organism: Secale cereale; assembly: GCA_902687465.1. Taxonomy (NCBI): domain Eukaryota; kingdom Viridiplantae; phylum Streptophyta; class Magnoliopsida; order Poales; family Poaceae; genus Secale; species Secale cereale. The sequence goes on from LR738715.1 coordinate 167,628,717, forward strand.
ACGAGATCCAGATACAATGTTCATGCTCAAAGCTGGTACTAAATAACAATTATTGAGGTCTAAAACTAATCCTGAAAGTAGATGCAGAGGTAGCGTGCCGACGGCGATCACATCGACCTTGGAACCATTCCCGACGCGCATTGATAACCCACAAGCGTAGGGGATCGCAACAGTTTTTGAGGGTAAAGTATTAAACCCAAATTTGTTGATTCGACACAAGGGGAGCCAAAGAATACTCTTAAGTATTAGTATTAGCAGTTGAGTTGTCAATTCAACCACACCTGGAAACTTAGTATCTGCAGCAAGATAGTTTAGTAGCAAAGTAATATGATAGTGGCGGTAGCAGCAATAAAAGTAAAGATAATGTTTTTGTAGATTTTGTGATATAAGCAACGGAAAAGTAAATAGCAACTAGCAATATAGGTAAAGCTCGTAGGCATTGGATCGGTGATGGGAAATTACGTCGGATGCAATTCATCATGTAGAAGTTATAACCTAGGGTGACACAAAACTAGCTCCAGTTCATCAATGCAATGTAGGCATGTATTCCGAATATAGTCATACGTGCTTATGGAAAAGAACTTGCATGACATCTTTTGTCCTACCCTCCCGTGGCAGCGGGGTCCTATTGGAAACTAAGGGATATTAAGGCCTCCTTTTAATAGAGTACCGGACCAAACCATTAACACATAGTGAATACATGAACTCCTCAAACTATGGTCATCACCGGGAGTGGTCCCTATTATTGTCACTTCGGGGTTGCCGAATCATAACACATAGTAGGTGACTATAGACTTGCAAGATAGGATCAAGAACACACATATATTCATGAAAACATAATAGGTTCAGATCTGAAATCATGGCACTCGGGCCCTAGTGACAAGCATTAAGCATAGCAAAGTCATAGCAACATCAATCTCAGAACATAGTGGATACTAGGGATCAAACCCTAACAAAACTAACTCGATTACATGATAGATCCCATCCAACCCATCACCGTCCAGCAAGCCTACGATGGAATTACTCACACACGGCAGTGAGTATCATGGAATTGGTGATGGAGGAAGGTTGATGATGACGATGGCGACGATCTCCACTCTCCGGAGTCCCGAACGGACTCCAGATCAGCCCTCCCGACAGAGATTAGGGCTTGGCGGCGGCTCCATCTCGTAAAACGCGATAATTCTTTCTCCTTGATTTTTTTCTCCACGAAACGGAATATATAGGACCTGGGGATACGTCGGTGGGGCATCGGGGGGCCCTCGAGGCAGGGGGGCGCGCCCTGGGAAGGGGGGCGCGCCCCCCACCCTCGAGGACAACCCGTGGGCCCCCGGTGTGGATCTTCTTGCAGGTATTTTTTATATTTTCTGAAATAATTCTCCGTTGATTTTCAGGCGATTCCGAGAACTTTTTATTTCTGCACAAAAACAACACCATGGAAGTTCTGCTGAAAACAACGTCAGTCCGGGTTAGTTCCATTCAAATCATGCAAGTTAGAGTCCAAAACAAAGTGTTTGGCAAAGTAGATACGTTGGAGACGTATCAACTCCCCCAAGCTTAAACCTTTGCTTGTCCTCAAGCAATTCAGTTGATAAACTGAAAGTGATAAAGAAATTTTTTGACAAACTCTGTTTGCTCTTGTTGTTGTAAATATTTAAGCTAGCATTCAGGTTTTCAACAAGATCATGAACTAACCACATTCACAATAACTTTTAGGTCTCAAGACTACTCACATCAATGGCATAATCAACTAGCGAGCAATAATAATAAACCTCGGATGACAACACTTCTCAAAACAATCATGATATCATATAACAGGATGGTATCTCGCTAGCCCTTTTTGAGACCGCAAAACATAAATGCAGAGCACCTTTAAAGATCAAGGACTGACTAGACATTGTAATTCATGGTAAAAGAGATCCAGTCTTGATCATACTCAATGCAAATTAATAGTAATACATGCAATGACAGAGGTGCTCTCCTACTGGTGCTCTTTGATAAGAGGGTGATGACTCTGCATAAAAGTAAATAGATAGGCCCTTCGCAGAGGGAAGTAGGGATTTGTAGAGGTGCCAGAGCTCGATTTTTAAATAGAGATTGAATAATATTTTGAGCGGTATACTTTCATTGTCAACATAACAACCAAGAATCTCGATATCTTCCATGCTACGCACATTATAGGCGGTTCCCAAACAGAATGGTAAAGTTTATACTCCCCCAACCACCAACAAGCACACTCCACGGCCAGCCGAATCCACGGGTTACCGTCCGAACAAGCAACAGCCCTTGGGGAGTTTTGTTTAATTATTATGATTTTGAGCATGGGACTGGGCATCCCGGTTACCAGCCATTTTCTCGTGAATGATGAGCGGAGTCCACTCGTCGTGAGAATAACCCACCTAGCATGGAAGATATAGACAACCCTAGTCGATACATGAGCTGTTTGAGCATACAAAACAAAATTTCATTTGAAGGTTTAGAGTTTGGCACATACAAATTTACTTGGAATGGTAGGTAAATACCGCATATAGGAAGGTATGGTGGACTCATATGGAACAACTTTGGGGCTTATGGAAGTGGATGCACAAGCAGTATTCCCGCTTAGTACAGGTGAAGGCTAGAAAGAGACTGGGAAGCGACCAGCTAGAGAGCAACAACGGTCATGAACATGCATTAAAATTAATCAACAATGAATGCAAGCATGAGTAGGATATAAATCACCATGAACATAAATATCGTGAAGGCTATGTTGATTTGTTTCAACTACATGTGTGAACATGTGCCAAGTCAAGTCACTTAAATCGTTCAAAGGAGGATACCACCCATCATACCACATCACAACCATTTTAATATCATGTTGGCACACAAGATAGACCATTATAAACTCTCAGCTAATTAAGCATGTCATAAGCAGCTATGATCTCTAATTGTCATTGCAAACATGTTTCAATCATAACAAGCTGAATCAAGAACGACGAGCAATCATATTTACAAAAACAAAAGAGGTCGAGTTCATACCAGCTTTTCTCATCTCAATTAGTTCATCATATATCATCCTTATTGCCTTTCACTCGCACGACCGAATGGTGTGGGAAATAATAATAGTGCACGTGCATTGGACTAAGCTGGAATCTGCAGACATTTAATACAAGAGAGAAGACAAGCTAATATGGCTCAGGATTAAATCAACAACAAAGCATATGAGAGACACTAAGCATTTTGAATCATGGTCTTCTACTTTTAACCCCTAAAGGAAAGAAAAGAAACTATTTACACGGAAAAGCTCCCAACAAGCAAAAAGAAGAACGGGAAATCTTTTTGGGTTTTCATTTTTAGTTACTACTACAAGCAAAGAAAATAAACTAGCTAGAATCTACAACTATTTTTTTTGTTTTTCTGGGTTTTTCTACCACACAAGAAAAAGACTAAGAAAAAGAAAAGAAACTAAACATGGATGGCACAGTGAAAGAGTGTGAGCACCGACAACTAGAATAAGTGTGTGAACATGAATGTAAGTCGGTGAGAAACATGTACTCCCCCAAGCTTTGGCTTTTGGCCTAAGTTGGTCTATGGCCACAGATCGAAGCCACTCCCTCCAGTGTACTGAGATGTTTCCTCTGGGTGCCACTGGTTGGCGAGTTCGTCTAGATCCCACCCATAAACAGATTGACGGGAAGGATCAAATGGTGGTTCTGGCTCAGGCTCTAAAGCTTGTGTTTGGCCTTGATACTTGTAGAAGGCATCTGATGTAATGAGGTACTTGCTTGTGGACAGATCAAACAGAGATGGTGCAGGCAAGGTAACAATTTCATAGTATATTTCATCAAACCTCAATTTATAAAGGAGTTGCATATTTTTGTCTTTAACAATAAAGTCATGAGCTACCATGCTCTTGTAGTCTAGATAAACAGGGGCAAGCAATTTTTCTTCCTTCTCATGATGCCTAATGGGTATATTAAAATGTTCAGCAAGGCTAGAAGCAAAGATGCCTCCAAAGACGGGCCCCTTTGAGCGGTTCAGAATCAATCGTTTGGCAACGATGGCGCCCAAGCTAAAAGTTGTGTCGCGAAACAAAGCATGGCGTAAAATGATAATATTAGGGGCACTGAGATTCCCACTGCTCCCGCGACCAATTAAACATCTACTAGCAAATAAAGCAAAGTAGCGCAGAACGGGGAAGTGTATATTGGTGATTCTTGCCCCTGAAACTTGTCTAGTTTCACCTACAGCTGTCATATCAATAAACCCTTTGACGTCTTCATGACGTGGTTCATCAAGTCTACCTTCAAAGGGTACTTTGCATATTTCACAAAAGTCTAACAGTGATATCTCCTTGACCACATCATATAAGCGAAACTCCACCATAGGTGGTGTTTTCCTAGAATGAAAATGAAAGCTTTGCGTAAAAATATTGGTGAGAAAGAGATACTGTTCTTTTTGGTCGTTGATGAAGTCGGTGAGGCCTGCATTATTAGCCATCCAATAAAAGTCTTCGTAAATACCAGCAGGCATCATGAAATTATTACAAGGCCATTCGCACGGTCGAACTTCTGCCATGCGAGGAAGATGATACTCGGGCTTCTTATTTTCTTCTTCTTCTTCTCCTCTGAGCTCTTACTGGAAGAGCCCCTCAATAATCTTTTTAACATTTTCCTTTTCTGAAAATTTCTGAAATTTTTAGTAACTCACAATGAAAGTTAACCAAACTCAACAAGAATGATAGCGACAACTCCTATAAGTGCCTAGAGGCTATATCATGCATTAGAACTACTTGGGACCGAGAAAATTTGACATGCAAGCTCAAGAACAAGGTCACCACAGCAGCACAAATTTGCAACAAATAAAGCACTTGAACAAAAACTAATTGGACCAATGGAGGAGTCACATACCAAGGAACAATCTCCCCAAACAGTTTGGTGAATGGTGCTTTGAACAAGGAGATCGAGAACGGCAGCGAAACGAGCTAGAACTCGGGTTTGAGCTGGTTGGGGATTTTTTGGGAGGAAGAAGAAGAGCATGGGTGAAAGGATAAGTGGAGGGGGCCACGTGGGGCCCTCGAGGCAGGGGGCGCGCCCTGTGCCCTCGAGGCCACGTGCTGGCTCCCCTCGCTGTGTGTTTAGTGCCATATTTTCTTAAATATTCAAGAAAAAAATCATATTTCATTTTCATGACATTTGGAGAACTTTTATTTTTGGGATATTTTTTTATTGCCCGGATAAGTCTGGAAACAGACAGATAATGCTATTTTTGTTTTATTTAACCTAATTAACAGAAAGTAAAAGGAGGGTACAGAAGGTTTGTGCTATCTAGATTCACCTATCCCATGTTCATCAAAAGGAATCCATTAACAAGGTTGATCAGGTCTTGTTAATAAACTCTTTCCGAGTAACATGAAACCGGGGAATTTTCGAATAACACTATGTTACCTCAATGGGGAGATGTATGTCCCCAAAAATAAGTATGCCATATGCCTTCTTGATCGTAGGAATAGGAAACTCAAAACCTCCAATAGTAAGAGTTGAAGTTTTTCCAATATAGTTGATACTATGGACCTGAGGTTGTTTCCTCGGAAAGTTTACCGTATGCTCATTACCATTGACATGAAAAGTGACATTGCCTTTGTTGCAATCAATAACATCCCCTGCAGTATTCAAAAAAGGTCTTTCAAGAATAATAGACATACTATCATCCTCGGGAATATCAAGTATAACAAAGTCTGTTAGAATAGTAACATTTGCAACCACAACAGGCACATCCTCACAAATACCGACAGGTATAGCAGTTGATTTATCAGCCATTTGCAAAGATATTTCACTAGGTGTCAACTTACTCAAGTCAAGTCTACGATATAAAGAGAGATGCATAACACTAACACCGGCTCCAAGATCACACAAAGCAGTTTTAACATAGTTTCTCTTAATGGAACAAGGTATAGTAGGTACCCCTAGATCTCCTAATTTCTTAGGCATTACACCCTCAAAAGTGTAATTGGCAAGCATGGTGGAGATTTCTACATCAGGTATCTTTCTTTTGTTGGTAATAATATCTTTCATATACTTGGCATAAGGATTTGTTTTAAGTACATCAGTCAAACGCATACGCAAAAAGATAGGTCTAATCATTTCAGCAAAGCGCTCAAAATCTTCATCATCCTTTTTCTTGGATGGTTTCGGAGGAAAAGGCATGGGTTTCTGAACCCATGGTTCTCTTTCTCTATCGTGCTTCCTAGCAACAAAGTCTCTCTTATCATAACGTTGATTCTTTGATTGTGGGTTATCAAGATCAACAGCAGGTTCAATCTCTACATCATTATCATTGCTAGGTTGAGCATCAACATGAACATCATCATTAACATTATCACTAGGTTCGTGTTCATTACCAGATAGTGTCTTAGCATCAGAAACAGATATATCATTGGGATTCTCAGGTGGGTGAGCTACATGTTCACTAGAAGCATGCAAAGTCCTATCATTTTTCTTTTTCTTATTTTTAGAAGAACTAGGTGCATCTAAATTAGCTCTCTGAGAATCTTGCTCAATTCTCTTGGGGTGGTGATACGTCCCAAACGTATCTATAATTTCTGCTTGCTCCATGCATGTTTTGGGTGATATTGCTATGCTTTTGATACACTTTCATACACTTTTGATCATATTTGGACTAACCTATTAACTCAGTGCACCCCAGTGCCAGTTTCTGTTTTCTGCTGTTTTGTATTTCAGGTTTTCCCATTACTTAAATTGCCAGAAAAATTCCCGGAAAAATATATAAAAAATCAGCGCTCCAGAAGCTTCCACGCGCCAGAAGTGGGGCCAGAGGGGAGCCAGGGGCAGCCCAGGCGGCCCCACCTCTGGCCGCCTGGGGGGGCCTGGGCCCCCCTCTCCGCTTCTGGTGACCCCCCTTCGCATATATTTATCTCCCGTCGCGGAAACCCTAATTCCAGAACCCTTTTCTCCAGAAGCAATTCCGATCTCCGCCGCCATCGCCACCAAGTTTCGGGGGACCAGAATTCCTCTACCGGCATCCTGCCGGGACGGGGAAGTGCCCCCGGATTCATCTCTATCGACGTTGCTTCCTCCCTCCATGATGCGGGAGTAGTTCCTCCTCGGGGCTGAGGTTTCTACCAGTAGCTATGTGGTCAATTATCTCTCCCATGATGTGATCTTCATTGTGATCATAGGCTATGTTAATCTAGGGTGATCCCATGATATTTCCCCTTCCTCTATGTATTGGATTGATGTACTCACTTATCTTTATCTAGTATAATCTCCGAGACCAAGGTGACAACGATCTATTGGACATGGATTAGAAGAATATTTTCATGAGTGATTTCCTCTTTTGTGTGTTGATTGAAGATTGAGAGTCTCTTGGTGCTTGTCTTTGACTATCCTTGAGATATGTTGTGGTGATTGTGGTACTCTCTTTGGATGGCCGCGGTGACATTGGGAAATCCATAGATTGAGAACTACGGACTTTGAGGTGTGCTTTTGTAGCCCTACATAATTCTCGTCCTCTCTTGACCACAAAGGAATGACCTCCGGGTGCGTCTCCATTGGACGTTTTATGGGAAATATCATGTGATTAGAATATGTAAATGATGTTGGGAGTTGCCACTAGTGAAAGTATGAAGCCTAGGCCTTGTTTCCACCATTGCAATACCATTTGTGCTCACGTTTACCACTTGTTTGCTTGCTGCACTTTTTATTACATATTTATATTACTTTGCTTTGCCACTCCTATCATCCATATTTTACCATCTCTTCGCCGAACTAGTGCACCTATACATCTGACAAGTGTATTAGGTGTGTTGGGGACACAAGAGACTTCTTGTATCTTGATTGCAGGGTTGCTTGAAAGGGGTACGTTCAACCTCCACTTCCCTGAGTTCGATAAACCTTGGGTTACTCACTTAAGGGAAATTTGCTGCTGTCCTACAAACCTCTGCTCTTGGAGGCCCAACACTGTCTACAGGAATAGAAGCGTGTAGTAGACATCAAGCTATTTCTGGCGCCGTTGTCGGGGAAGTGAGGTAAGTGAAGGTACCTTCTCTATATCTTGCAATTAAATCTTTTTGTTTCTTGTTTTTATTTTCACTAGTTTTGCTTAATGGAAAACAACAAAAATATGAGAGAGCTTTATAAGCTCTACCTTGAACTTGGACATGATGTGTTCGAAGAGAAAATTAAAAAACCTTTGGAACTTTATTATTTGCATAACAATCATGATGGTGGTGATGTTATTAGTATGTTTTTTTAATATCAATATTGCTAATGACATGGAAAGCTCTAAGCTTGGGGATGACACGTTTGATGAACATGATATTTTTAGTCCCCCAACTTTTGAGGAGAAAATTTACTTTGATGATACTATGCCTCCTATATATGATGATTACAATGATGAATATGATATTTTAAGTCCACCTACTATTGAGGATAAAATTTATTATGATTATGATATGCCTCCTAAATACGATGATTACCATGATGGTTATGATAGTCTTACTCTCACTATTCCTAATAAGAAAGATTTTGCTTATATGAAGAGTAATGACACTTTTATGCTTTTGGATCATGGAAATAATGCCTTATGTGATAGTTATATTGTTGAGTTCATCCATGATGCCACTGTAAATTATAATGAGAGAGGGAGACATGGTTCTAAATATCTTAATAATAAGAAGTTTCCTCTCTTTATGGTGAATATTTTGAAGTTATGCTTGTTTTGCCTTCCTATGCTAGTTGCTTTGTGCTTCAATGAATTATTCTATTGCAATATTCCTATGCATAGGAAGCATGTTAGGCTTAAATGTGTTTGGTATTTGCTTCCTGATGCTCTCTTTTGTTCTTCAACTCTTATTCCTACGAGAGCATCATTAAAGTCTTAAGCCTATCTTTATGGCTATAAAGAAAGAGCTCTAGGGAGACAACCCTTGTTATATTTGCTTTCAGTTTGTTCTTTCAGTTTTTAGTGGTCTTGATGTTTTTTACTACTGCAGCAACATCATTGTATCTTTACTTTTCAGCTTCGTGCCAAGTTTAGCCTCTGATTGCAAGAAAGTTCAAAAGTTGTGACGTGCTGTCCAGAAAACAGATTCTGTCCTTGGACAGAAAAATTCGTATAAAATCACCAGATCATCTTTTTGATCTGATTTTTTTTGAAAGCGTGCTCTATACAATTGGCTTTCGAGCGTCTGTTCTGAGTTTTTTGATTTGAGTGGCAGAAGTGCCCCGGAAAAATTATTTACTACCTGCTGGTCTGTTTTTCACAGATTCTGTCCTGTTTTGCATTTTCTTTGTTTTGCAAACCTTGAGCTTGCTTTTTCTTTGCAAAAACCTTTTGGCAATCTTGAGAAACAGTAGCTCTTCAAGATTATCCTTATTTCCAGTAGGAAAAATTATTTTATTGTGGGTACTAACCTCGCTAATCAGATTATGATGAGTTATGTATGAAGGGAGTTTTCAAGTGTGCGAGGGAAGATGATAAAAGAAAGATTCAGGAGTGTCAAACGCTCAAGCTTGGGGATGCCCCCGTGCACCCCCAAGAAATATTCTAGAAGACTCAAGCGTCTAAGCTTGGGGATGCCCCCGTGCATCCCCTTCTCCATCAACAATTATCAGTTCGTCTTTCGTTCCACTATATTTTAATCACTTCATGCGTTATGTGCTATGCTTGGAGCGTCTTGCTCTTAGTTTCCTTTTTAGTTTTCTTTAGCTTTGCTTGCTGTTCATAACAAGTTGGATCCTAGCCTTCATTGTTTGGGAGAGAAACACGCTCCACTCCACTGTAGAACACAACATAGGATTGCATGCGTATCTTCTTGTGTGTGTTCTTTATCTTTTCATAGCTGCTGTCATGCTTAGCTCTTAGTTTTCATGCTTATCTTTTTAAGAGCTTTTGTTTAGGTTGTTGCTTCTGGAACTCTCTTGAGTTATCATGCTTATCTTATTAAGAGAGTTGGCTTCTGTGGCACTGGTTGATATGTCTATGATAAAAATGCTATGTGCATAATAGTGCTTAGTAGTTCATGTTTTCTTATGGTTAGTCTCAAATAGCTGGGGGTTCTTAATGTGTTATTGAAGTACCAGCATGATTTGTTTGCCTATGATGTGGTATGGTTTAGTGATATCTTCCTCCAAGAATTTATTTTGATTGACTTGGCATATGCTCACGCATATTTAAGACTGTAAAGAAAGTCTATCAAGCCTTGATGATCTTTAATTTCTGAGTAGTGATATAACTTCCATGACCGATTCAATGTTGCTTTGTCACTCTACATGATTATGGCCGTCATTGCTCTCTTAGTTGGTCGCTCCCAGTCTTTTGCTAGCCTTCACCTGTACTAAGCGGACTGACTGCTTGTGCATCCAAAATCCTTGAAACCAGTTATGCCATATGAGTCCACCATACCTTCCCATATATGGTATTTACTTGCCATTCCTAATGAAGACTTTCTTGTACCATCTCAAAATTATTCAAAAGCATTTCTCTTTTGTGCCTCTGTTTTAGCTCATGAGGAAGCAGTAGTTAATTCATGATCTTTTTAAGTTGGACAAGTTTTACCCCGAGATTGCATGTCTAATCTGCAAACCCCTAATACGAGGAGGAACTGGCATGAGTGCGCCCGTCTCATAAAAGATAATACAACAAACAAACCCTCCTTCACGCTTTGTTCATGAGAAATCAGAAAACTTTTGGCAATGATAAACAAAGGAGATTAAGGGGATGTGATCGTCCCCGTGCGGGAGCCGTTCCTCGAAACTTGTCCAGTTCGAGAAGTGATTGGGTTGTCTACTAACATTCGTTGACGAAATATGCACCTCCCAAAAATCATTTTTACCTCTGTTTTCAAAACCAAGAGCTCTGGTACATGTTTAGTCTTTGCTTCCAACCACGGGTTTTCAACCTTGCCATCAAAATCCACGGTTCGAGAGTCTCCACCTTCTTTCTTCAAAGCACCAACTATTGAGATCATGATTGTGATTCTGAGTGTAATGTGCATTGTCCCAAAGTACCATTGTCTTCTGCATGATTGTGATAGCGCTTATTCTGAAATCATTGTATCTAGTCGTCACTTAAACTTCGGAGGTGCTCCTGCATTTATGTTTTGCTTCACTAAAGGGGGCAAGCGAGGTATCACTTTGTCATGTTTGCATACCATGCTCACTACAAATGTGACGCCCCCGATTTGACCGTACACTAATCATGCACGCAAATGTGTACGACCAAGATCAAGGACTCACTGGAAGATATCACAACACAACACTAGACACAAATTAAAATAATACAAGCTTTATATTACAAGCCAGGGGCCTCGAGGGCTCGAATACATAAGCTCGAAAACACAAGAGTCAGCGGAAGCAATAATATCTGAGTACAGACATAAGTTAAACAAGTTTGCCTTAAGAAGGCTAGCACAAAAGTAACAACGATCAAAAAGGCAAGGCCTCCTGCCTGGGACCTCCTAACTACTCCTCGAAGCCGAACTCCATGTAGAACAACCTCGGGATCCTCTGGGTTCTGGACTCCACCACCTGGTTGCATCATCCGAGAAGAAGGAACAAAAAGGGGAAAAGGGGGAGAAAAGCAACCGTGAGTACTCATCCAAAGTACTCGCAAGCAAGGATCTATACTACAAATGCAATGGTATCTGTGTAAAGGGGGTAATATATGTGGACTGAACTGCAGAAAGCAGAATAAGAGGGGGATAGCTATTCCAAACGAAGACTACGCTTCTGGTAACCTCCATCTTGCAGCAGTAGAAGAGAGTAGATGGTAAGTAACAAGCTTCCTCGCTTCTTGCAGCCTCCATCTTGCAGCAGTGGAAGGGAGTAGATGGAATAGTAACAACTATCAAAGCTTCTGGCAGCCTCCGTCTTGAGTAGCAGAAGAGTTCACCAAGTAACATCGTAAAGCATAATCCTACCCGGCGATCCTCCCGCACATCACCCTGTGAGAGAGCAACCACCGAGTTATATCTGGAACTTGTCTGGGTGTGTTTTATTAAGAATCCAGTTCTAGTTGTCATGAGGTCCGAGTACAACTCCGGGTCGTCCTTTTACCGAGGGACACGGCTATTCGAATAGATTAACTTCCCTGCAGGGGTGCACCACATATCCCAGCACGCTTGATCCCATTTGGCCGGACACACTTTCCAGGGCCATGCCCGGCCTCGGAAGATCAACACGTCGCAGCCCTACCTAAGCACAACAGAGAGGTCAGCACGTCGGTCTAAGTCCTAAGCACACAGGGGTCTGGGCCCATCGCCCAATGCACACCTGCACGTTGCGAGAGCGGCCGGTAAGCAGACCTAGCCTCTCCTAATACCAGAGTAGGCTTCCAGTCCAATCCGGCGCGCGCCGCTAAATCGCTGACGTCAAGAAGGCTTCGGCTGATACCACGACGTCGAGTACCCATAACTATTCCCACGTAGCTGGTTAGTGCGTATAGACCAAATGGCCAGACTCAGATCAAATACCAAGATCCCGTTAACGTGTTATTATGAAATAACCGCGGACGACGACCAGGGCCAGGCCCACCTGTCTCCTAGGTGGTCGCAACCTGCCCTGTCGCTCCGCCACAAAGTAACCATCAGGGGGCTGTCGGGAACCCAGGCCCACTACTACCTGGGTGGAACCACCTGCCCCTTCAGCCCCCATCTCCGAACCATCATCATGTGTATGTAAAGTATGTATATAGTATATACCCGTGATCACACCCAAGTGATCACGGCCCGATAGAATAGCAGGGCAGACGGACAAGGGTGTAGGGCCACTGATGGTATACTAGCATCCTATACTAAGCATTTAAGGTTGCAGGTAAGGTATCAACAATGGTAGCAACAATGACAGGCTATGCAGCAGAATAGGATTACCGAAAGCAGTAACATGCTACACTACTCTAATGCAAGCAGTAGAGAGAAGAGTAGGCGATATCTGGTGATCAAAGGGGGGGGGGCTTGCCTGGAAGCCCTGCAGACGAAAGGAGTCTTCGGAAGCGTAGCCGTAGTCGAACACCGAAGCATCAATACTCTCGGGGGTCTAACACAGTATCGGAGTCTACCGAAAATAAGCAACGAAGGGGAAACAAATAAATAACAGAGCAAACAATAGCACACAAAGCATAACAGGGAAATACGCAGTGCTACGTGTGACCTAACGCGGTGCTCGGTGATACGGACGAAGAGGAATAACATCCGGGAAAGTATTCACGGTGTTAGGCATTTTCGGGCAGATGAAACGGAGGGGAATGTTGCATGTTCTGTATGATAGAGAGCTGTAGTGGACGAACGGACCGCGTATTCGGATTCGTCTCGTCGTTCTGAGCAACTTTCATATATAAAGTATTTTCATCCGAGTTACGGTTTAAAAGATATGATTTTCTAAAGTTTTTATTAATTTCAGGAATTTAATTAATTAATTTAATAGAACATTATCCAGAACAGTGATAGGTGATGTCAGCATGACATCACCATGACGTCAGCAGGTCAACAGGTTGACTAAGTCAAACCTGGCGCCTGGGGTCCACACGTCATTGACAGATTAGTTAATTAACAGTTAATTACGTTAATTAGTGATTAGGTTAATCTAACAGAATTAATTAAGTTAATTAAGTAATTAATTAATTAATTAATTAAACCTCTTATTATTTATTAATATTTATTAATTATTTTTATTATATATATATATATATATTTTTATCCCTTTTTTTTAACGTTCAGGGGCTGGGCCCCATGTGTCATTGGCCCTGGGGGGCCAAAGCGGGTCGGGGTTAACGGGTGCCTGGAGCGGGCACTGGGCACCCGCCCGGGCCGATAGGGAAGAAGGGACGCTGGGCTCCGGCGACAGCCAACGGCGGGGAGCCGGCCCCAGGGGCGGGCCGGGGCGGCCACGGCGGGGCGCCGGCCGAGGCGCTGGTCGGGGCGGCCAGTGCGGCGCCGGTCCCAGGCGCGGGCGGCAGGGGCGTGCTTGGCGGCCGCGGCCGGTGGCAGGAGGGGGGGGGGCATCGCGGCGCGATGCGTGGGCGTGCGGGCGGGGCGGCGCTACGCGCGGCGGCC